>JAJHZJ010000331.1:2910437-3570437 GCA_023548195.1 Bettongia penicillata ogilbyi | reverse complement strand
CGTAGGAATCACTGCTTAAGGCCTGGTGACAGATGGCTTAGGTTTTCTAACTGGAGGGGGTCTTTGGGGTCACCTAATCTCCTCCTCTTGTTATACAAATGGAGAAAATCATCCGGAGATGAGAAGACGTCTCCCAGCCAGGAAGCAGAGTCAGGACCTGAGTCCAGGGCTCCGCATTCTTTCCATTATGCCGCACACGGTTTTTATAACCCATAAGGTACTTTCACACTCATGATGTCATCTGGGCCTCCCCACCCTCACACCCTCCCCCAAGTAAGGTAGAGAAAGTAAGTTATTAACCTCATTTTACTGCTGGAAGGCAACCAGGTCCAAATACAGCCACGGTGGGCTTTGGAGGTGCTCTCTTTGCCCTCTTTATGTTACAGATGAGTGAACTAGGGCTGAGGGGAGGAGGACAAGTATTTATTAAGTACCTCCGATATTCCAGGCGCTGTGCTAGGTGCTTTACAAATATTATCTCAGTCAGTTCTCACCATAGCTCTGGGCTTTTTCTTGTTCAGTCTTTTCAGTCATGTCCAACTCTTCGTGACTCCGTTTGGGGTTTTCTTGACAGAGATATTGGAGTGGTTTGCCATTTCCTTCTCCAGCTCATTTTACAGATGGGGAAACTGAGGCAAACAGGTTTAAGTGACTTGCCCAGGGTCACACAGCTAGGAAGTGTCTGAGGCAAGATTTGAATTCAGGGCCACTAGATAGTGCAATGGATAGAGTATGGGGTTGGAGTCAGGGAGACTCCTCTTCATGCAAGTTCCAAGCCTCCATCTTCCTTTGCAGCCCCACCAAGGCAGCTCTTCCCTTCTGATGGTCTCTCTCCTCATCTTGAATTCTGCTCCCCTTTGAGAAGACTTTCTTTAGCCTCCTCTGGTGACTCATCCTTAATAATAGCTAATTATAATAGCTAGTATTTATATAGAGTCTAAAGTTGGCTACACTTTGCAAACATTATCACACTCGATTCTCATAGTCTTGGGAGGTAGGTGCAATTACTATCCCCATTTTACAAATGAGGAAAATGAGGCACAGGAAAATTAAGTGACTTGCCCAGGGTCACACAGTTAATAAGTGTAATTACAAAATAATTTATGATTCTGGTGAGCAGGTGTAGTGCAATGAATTCTACACACAAAACAGAAGGCATCAATAATTTTTTTTTTAAGAAAACATATACTACATCCCAGATTGATCCTGTCTAACCCAAGTGCTATGTGTGTTTTTGGGATGACTTCTGCAAAGCTGGTTCCCTTGAACCCTCTTTGCTTACACAAACCCACCCAAGCAGGCATGTCAAACAGCATCTTCCCAGAGTCTGCAAGTACAGTCTTGGGGGAGCCTGCCCCAGACACAGGGAGAATCTCTGGGTCTCTTTGGAAGCCAGAAAGCTTTATCTTCGCTGAAGCAACTACCCTGCAGGCTTATCACTGCTTATTAATGTCAAGGTTTACAAGATTGTTCTGGTAAACAAACCAGAGCTCCCGACCCTGCTTAACAGAACAAAACTCTGACGGCTTCAGGCTTCCAGACTGCCCAGGATCTTCCCAAATGGCACCCAAAGTCAAATTCTCAGACCTGGAGGCTTTCTGTAGAGAGGACTCTGTGCGGAGGCAGGGCTGTCCTTGTAATATGAAGGGTGAGAGGCAGCAAGGGATCCCCAGATGACAACCGAGTCAAACAAGAACTAGACCACCCAAAAGGATGAACATGAGGAGTTCAGAAACATATGGGTGAACTTGGAAAGAATTGGTGTAATGGCAGAATGGGGAGAACGATTCACCCAGTGACTAAGAGAATTTAAGCCAAGGCTTTTGAACCTGAGGCAAGGGTCTGCAGCACCTAGATGTAGCTAGTGCTCCAGGCAGGCTAGACCAAGACATGGCGCAAGGTACTGTTTTCTCCCTTGACTTTATAAATCTCATCTTGTTTGTTCCTCACAACCATCCCTATTTTATAGATGAGGAGAAGAAGAAAAGAAGAAGGAGGAGAACTAACATTTATGTTTATATAGCACTTACTATATTCCAGGAACCGTGCTAAGGACTTTACAAATATTATCTCATTTGATATTCATAACAATTCTGGGAAATAAGTGCCATTATTACCCCCATTTTACCTACTACTACTACTACTACTACTACTACTACTACTACTACTACTACTACTATTACCACTACTACCACCTAGCATTTATATAGCACTTACTATGTGCCAGGCACTGTGCTAAGCCCTTTTTACAAATATTAGCTCATTTGATTCTCACAACAACCCTGAAAAGCAAGTGCTATCATTATCCACATTTTTACAGATGAGGAAATTGAGGCACACAGGGTTAAGTGACTTGCACAGGGCCTACACAAGTAGTTAAGTGTCTGAGGCTGGATTTGAACTCAGGAGGGTGTCTTTCTGACTCCCAGGTCCAGTCCTCTATCCACTGTGCTGCCTAGCTGACCCCTCATAGAATCCCTAGCTCCCTTCAAAGTTCACATTAAATGTTACAGAACAGGGCTAGGTTGGTCCCCTCAGTTGTTCATGGGTCCCCCTACCAATTGCTTTGTCTAAATTTTGTATTTGCTTCCCTATCATTGTTAAAGGATGCCACAATCCTTCCAATCTCCCAAGCTTTAAATTTTGGCATCATCCTCAACCCTCAGCATTCACCCCACAGATGCAAGCCATCACCAGATGTTATCCTATGTTCACAACATTATTGCTCATCATTGCCCTTCTCTCCACTCACACAGTCACTGCCTCAGGCAGGCTTTCATCACCCTATCAACATCACATGTAGAAGCAAAGATGGCAGATAGTGGGAGTGATCCAAGGCTAAAGCTTGGCATTAAAGACTGGATAAGGGGGCAAGAATGTCCAGAAAAGAGGAAAGAGTAAGGTTGAACTAATTCACCAAGGAATCAAGAGGAGGATGTGAGGAAAGTGTCAGTGCAGGGGTAATAGCCTGAGAAAGAACAGGGGAGCTGTGGGATTGGAGGCCCTGGTGAGGAGGATGGGCAGGTTTGGGGATGAAGGAAGATGGAGAGGTGGAATGCCATCAGACTGAGATCAGATAAGGAAATTTCAGAGTTCATGAATATGGAATGGAGTGTTTGTGGGTAATGGAACATGATCACCCAGTCTTTAATTGAAGCCTCCTGAAACCCAGAGCTTCCTATTGCCCAAGGCAGCCCATCCCACTTTGGGATGGTTCCATTTGTTGGCAAGATTTTCTTTCTATCAAGCCTAAATTTGCTCTTTGCCACTTTGACCCAATGTACCCAGTCTTCTCTGGAGACTAGTAGAATAGATTTAATCTCTCTTTCAACTTACCTCTCTTCCAATACTTGAAAAGAGCTTTCATGTCTTCCCAAAGCCTTCTTTCCTCCAGTCTGACTTTTTAAATTGTTCCTTGAGTAATTACATGATGGCCTTTTCCCCAGTCTGCAGTTCTCCTAGTATGAATGCCTTCCTGCTATTCCTCATAGAGGACACACTCCATCTCTTTTCTCCTTTGCACTGGCTATTCTTCATGTCTGGAATGCACTACATCCTAATCTCTCCCTTTTAGTATTCCCTAGAACCCATTGAAATTAAGGTCTAGTGCCACCTTCTACAGAGACAGCTAGGGGACTGAGTGGAGAGAGCATTGCGTCTGTTGCCAGGAAGACCTCAGTTCAAATCTGACCTCAGACACTTAATAGCTTTGTAACCCTGGGCAAGTCACGTAACCTCTGTTTGCCTTGGTCCACTGGAGAAGGAAGTGTATTTCAGTATCTTTGCCAAGAAAACCCCATGGACATGGTCCATGGGATCACAAAAGGGGCAGACACAATGAAACAAAAATTAGTTGGCGAAGGAAATGCAAACCACTCCAGTTATCTTTGCCAAGAGAGCCCCATAGACTTCATTGGTGGGCTATGGTCCATGGGCTCACAAAAAGTCAGAAGACCAAAAAACAGCTACCTTCTACACAAAACCTTTCCTGATTTCCTGCCAGCTACTAATGCCTCCCTGTCTTGCCTTTATTTTGCATATAATTATATATTTAAATATTTGTCTGTACCAAAAGAATACAAGTTTCCTGAGGACAGGGTGGTTTCCTTTTTGTCTGTGTCTTCTAGAGCTTAGCTCAGTGCCTGATACACATTAAGTAGTTAGTAAAGGCTTGTGAATTCATCCATTGACTTAAAATATGGCATGATCTCAAGGTTCTTTACCACGGTGACCATCCTCATGCGGGTACTTTTCAGAGTGGCATGCTGAATCAGAAAACAGGAGGAAAGACTAGACGAAATTTGTCTAAAAAAGATTTGGGGGTTTTAGTGAACCACAAGCTCATTATGAACCAGTGTGCAGTTAAATCAAAGTAATACTATTCCATTAACAGAGATATGGGAGCCTGGGCTTGAGAGGTAATACTTACACCATCTTCTGCACTTGTCAGAACATATCTAGAGCATTCTGTTCAGTTCTAGGGATCTCATTTTAGGAAGAACATTGCTGACAGATCAGACTGGAGAAGAGAAGATTTAGCAGAGACAAGACAGCTCTATGCAAGTATTTGTAGGGATGTCATATGAAAGAAGGACTGGACTTTCCCAAGGGCAGCAGGAGAAACAATGAGCTCAAACTGCCAAGATATATTTCAACCCATTTCAGCAGAAACTTCCTTCTAATGAAGGCACTACACCATTATTATTTTTTTTTTGAGGCAATCAGAGTTAAGTGACTTGCCCAGGGTACACAGATAGTAAGAGTCTGAGGCTGGATTTGAACTCAAGTTCTCGGGACTTCAGGGCTGGTGCTCTATCCACTGTGCACCGTTATTCTTAATGGCAACTGCAAGGAAATAGTGGATTCCTTCTCCCTGGAGGTCTTCAACAAAGGCTGGATGATCACTTGTTCCCAGGGATGTCAGTGGCATTCTTATTCAGGGACTAGGCAAAAGAGAATTCTTGACTAAGGAATAGAGGGTCTCCAGTTCTGAAATGCTATGATATTGTGAGAAAATTAGCTCTGGAGGATGATGTCACTTATGGAAACCCTAAGAGAAAAGCAAAGAGATAGAAGCCTGGTAAGAGTTCTTTCTTTCAGGCACAGATTAGAGGTGGTGTGGAGGAGGGACCCAGATCAGATAGAGTAGCCTAGAAAGTAAGTATAAAGCCATTTACTCTATGTTGAATAAGCTCTGTCTCCAAGAGACAATGTAGGGTAATAGATAGTACACTGTACTTAAAGTCAGGAAGACCTAAGTTCAGATCCTGCCTTGGACGATTACAATCTGCATGACCCTAGCTGAATCACTCTCCCTTTCAAAAATGAGGGGACTGGGTTCAATGACCCAAATATCTCCAACCATGCCTTCTCCACTCAGGACATCATCCCTCCTCCCTCTCTTCTAGAAAAGTAGAATCTACATACCCTGTAGCATCCCTGGGCTTTAGTAGACATTGGTTTTATCTTGCTTGGTTCCAGTACTCTCCATTTATGTCCAGTCATACCACCATATGTATTCCCATTCTATCTTGCAACCTCTCACTTTCCAACTCTTCTCTATGACTTGTCTTTTCCAATTTGAATATAATCTCCTTGTGGACTAGGGCTGCCTAAAGTGCTTTTGTTTGTATCCCTAGTGCCTGGCCTATGCGTAGCAAGTTATTTATCTCTCTAAGATCCCTCCCAGCTCTAAACCTATGACCCTAGATGTGAAACTTTGCATTTCTGACACAGACCATTCCATAGGAAGTTGACTCTATGCCTCCTTTAATCACAGGGCATGGTCCCAGTGTTATCTGGGATCCTTTGCCTACCTGGGACTTGTGATTAGTGGGAAAAGGTGCTGCTCAGGAGTCAGGAATATCTGAGTCTAGGTCTATTTTCATTGCCTTGGCACATGCTGGGAGGATAGCAGGTAGTCCCATTACATATCAAGCTGTGGATAAATAGCGAATTAATCATCAGTCAATGAATAAACACTTACTAAGCACCTACTATATACCAGGCATTGTGCTAAGCACCAAGGATACAAATGTAGGCAAATGAAAGTTTTCTGCCCTCAAAGATCTCACAGTCTAATGTGCTGTTCATCATGGTAGCCAGATCTCTTAAGCAGATTTTCCCTGCAGCCTCATGAAAAAATGTTCTTACAGCTAAACCAGCATGGGCTCTTAGATCCAACGCTATATAATAGAAAAAGAGCATGATAGAATCAGAGGACTTTGATGTGAATCCTGGCTCTGGCAAATCACTTAATATCTCCGGGCCTCAGCTTTTTTCATCTTTAAAATGGGAAAGTTAGACTTACTGGCTTCTCAGGTGCTTTCCAATTCTAAACCTATAATCCCATCCACATAGTCAGGTGGTACAATAGATATATCCCTGACCTTGGAGTCAGAAAAAACTGAGTTTAAATCCAGCTTCAGACACTTCAGCAAATCACTTATTAACCTGTGCCTATCTCAGTTTCCTCATCTGTAAAATGAAGTTAATAGCAGCTCCCTCCCAGGATTGTAGTGAAAATCAAATGAGACGATATGTGTAACCTTGCAAACCTCAAAGTATTCTATAAATGTTAACTATTATCCAGACAGCACCAGTCAAAAGGACTATCTCATTTCATCTTCTTGTCTCTAATACAGGGGTTCCTAATTTTGTATGTGTGTCTTGGACCCCTTTGGCAGCCTAGCGAAAGCCCCAGACCCCTTCTCAGAATCATGTTTTTAAATGTATAAAGTTAAATACATAGGATTACAGGGGAAACTAATTATGTTGAAATATAGTTATCAGTATATTTTTAAAAAACAAGTTCACAGACCCAGATTCGGAACCTCTACTCTCATTCTTTATTTAATTCAAAAAGCATTTGTTAAGTATTTACAATGTGCCAAGCATTGTGCTAAGCCCTAGGAATCCAAAGGCAAAAATGAAACGCCTTCCTTGGCCATACACAGTGTGTGATGTATGATACTGTCACGAGAGTCACGAACCCCAGAGGAAGGGCAGTGTGATTCAAAAGAAAGAACCTGGGATATTGAGTCATGGAATCCGGGTTCACATCCTAACTCTGCCACAGCTTTCTTTCTCTGGGCCTCAGTTTCCTTCTTTGTAAAAGGGGGAGCTTGTGCCATACAGTCCCTCAGGATCCTTCTCATTTACACAGCCCGATGACAGTTACCTGAAGGGAGGAAACCAAAGGCAGCAGTTCTGCTGAAGTCGTGGTTTGAGATTCTAATTGCTAACTTTCATCTTTTACCAGCATCAATAATACATGCTACCCAACCCACATGTTCTTTCACCACCACAGTTATTAAAGCAATAAAGCAATATCAGAGGGGTGGTTACTAGGAGCTAATGGCACCTCTGGGGGATTAGCAACACCCAGGAGACATCTTAATCTTATATATAAAAAAAGCCCCCACACACCCCCTACCCTCCCATCATTTCATATGAGTTCATTTTTTGTATCTGCAAACAGCAGTTTCTCCTCTGAGTGCCCTCTGGGAACAAAGGATGACTAGTTTTCTTGCAGTTGTTCTGCCATCAGTAAAGAGAACACTAAATCTCATTTCAGAGATCCAGGATTCCAATCCCATCTCCGTCCCTTGCTGTTGGTGCCATCTTGGGGAAGTTACTTCTCTCTGGGCCGTACATCAGTTTCCTGTTGTCATTCCCTCCAGATCCAAGAGAACAAGGGTGGGAGAAGCCCAGACCTTCAACTCTGACTCTACGCTCCCTGAAACGCACCATACAGCCTCAGGTGAAGTTCCTTCTTCCCTCTCCACCTCTAGTTCTGGTTGTTATCATTCTGAAATGATCAGACAATTGACTGCCCTCTCATTCATCTCAAAGAGTTATGGCAGTGTGAACACAGATCCCCTGGATTTCCTCACCTGGGATAGGGCTGATGTCTGGATATCTTCTGTACTTATATCCCTGGTGATTAGCACAGGGCTTGGTACACAGTAGGTGCTTAATAAATGTTTTTCATTCATTCAGCTATAAAATGTGGAGGTTTGAACTTGGAGTCAGCAAGACCTAGGTTCATATCCCACCCAAGAGACTTCCTATCATTCTAACCCTGGGCCAAGTGACTTCATTTAGTTGTACCCCAGTTTCTTCATCTGTAAAACAAGGGGGTGAGTAAACTTGGCCTTTAAGGTCCCTTCTAGCTCCACTATAGATGGAGAGCATAGCTTTAAAGTGAAAAGGGATTGTCAAGGTCATTTAAGCCATACATACCCCGCTTTACAGACAAAATTGGGGCCCTGACTTGAACGCGCTTGCTGAAGTCACACAGGAATAACAATTGTTGCCGTATCTATAGCTTGCAATCTCTTTACACACTCAATCTCATTTGCTTCTCCAAAGGACCCTATGAGACAGGTACTATAGCTAATTTTACTGTTATCATTTTACCGAAGAGGAAACGGAAGCATGAAAGCCTAGGTGATTTGCCTACGACCCCATAGCTAGTAAGGGGCCAAAGGCAGGATTAGAACCCAGATCTAGTCTATTATTTTATCAATACCACTAAGCTGTAGAAGTGGCCAAGCTGGCATTCAAACTCTGGCTCTCTGTAATCTAAGTTTGACAGGGTGAACCAATACTGAGGATTTATAAAGCAAGGCAAGAAACAGCCCTAAGGAAGGGGGTGTGGTGTGGTAGGGAGGTGGTAACCGCACCCCCCCCCCAATCTGCTTTCTTGTCAGTTCACAGGATTTCTCCAAGAATCAAGCCTGGACCCCCATTCATTCACTAGTTCCTTCCTTCCTTCCTTCTAATCAGTTTAAAGAATCAGCTACAAAGGACCACGCTAGGCACTGAAGGAGACAGGATGATTATTAAGACATTCCCCCCATCCCCTCCTATCCACAACTAGATGGTAATGGTAAGGGCTGAATAGTTGGGGGAAGGAGACTTAGCTCCATGCCCAGTTGCAGGCACAAGTCCTAAAGCTAGATAGGTCAGATAAAGCAGTGTATTAGATTAGCTTCATCATGGAAAGAGCCCTGGGTTCAAGAGAACTGAGTTCAAATCCCAGCTCCACCATTGAACAGTTGGGTGACCTTACTTGACCCTCACAACAACCCTCTGAGGTCAGTGTCACTTTGTGGTGCCATTTTTCAGTCACGACTCTTCATGACCCTGTGTGGGGTTTTCTTGGCAGAGATACTGGAGTGGTTTGCTTTTCCTTTCTCCAGCTCATTTTTAAGATGAGGAAACTGAGGCAAACAGGGTGAAGTGACTTGCCCAGGATCACACAGCTGGTAAGCATTTCAGGTCAGATTTGAACTCAGGTGTTCCTGATTTTAGGATAGGCACTCTATTCATTGCACCACCTAGCTGCCTTAGGTGGATAATACTGTCCCCATTTTATAGGTTAGAAAAATAAGGCAGAGGTTAAGCAATTTCCCTAGAGTCACACAGCTAGTCTATGGATGAATTTGAACTCAGGTCTTCCTGATTCTGTTCACCTAACTACTTACTGCTTACGTTAGACTTGCAGGGGTGAGGAACCTGCGGCTTGGAGGCCACATGTGCCCTTCTAGGTCTTCGGGTATAGTCTTTCAACTGAGTTCAAGTCTTACAGAACATATCCTTTTATTAAGGGAATTGGTTCTGTGAAGTTTGGATTCTGTCAAAGGGCTGCACTTTAGGACCTAGACGGCCACCCATAGCTTTGAGACCATAAGTTCCCCACCTCTGGGTTAGCTTTCTAAAGTCCTTTACCCACATTATTTCATCCCATCTAGCAACTAAGCATTTACATAGCACCTACTCTGCTCCAGGCACTGCGAAGTACTTTACAAATATTGTCTGCTATAGAGAGGTGACATGTTACAATGGCTTTGAAGTCCCGGGGTTCAAACCTGGCACAGTCATTTTGTGCTTTTAGGTAACTCCCTGAGATCCAGTCTCCTCGTCTGTAAACTGAGAAGGCTGGACTCAACAGTCCCTGAGGTTTGCTCCGGATCTCCAGCCATCTAATGCACCAGATCCTGGAGTTACAAAGGCATAAGAGTCCTGGCCTCAAGGAGGCTGGAGAGATGGGATGTGTACGCAAGTGAGTAAGTACACACATGGCATTTGAAGGAGAAGGGAAACAGCATTGCCCACTTAGGAACTGGAGGGTTTTCATAAAAGATGGGGTATGGGGGTTGAAGGAAGCTAAGCATCCTAAGAGGTAGAAGGGAAAGAGGGGCATGCATTCTAGGGAAAAACGACAATATGGGCCAAAGCAAGGCACCAGGGGTTATTTTGCCCTGCTCAGAGGATCACAAGGAGATCCATTTGTCTACAATGTAGTGAGTGCTTAAAGGACAGTGATGCATGGTAAGCCTGGAATAGCAGACTAAAGCCAGGTTGGAAAGGATTTCAAATGCCAAGCTGATGAGTCTGCGTTTTATCCTGGTAGCAATAGGGATCTCCTAAAGGTGCTTGAGTGGAGGAGTGATGGGGTCACATCTTTGCTTTTAGGAAGATGATTTTGGAAACAGGACCAGAGCAGAGAGAGGAGACTGGAAGGTGAGAGAGTCCAAATAGGAAACTGATGTGGTCAGTCCAAGAAAGGAGTGACAAAAAGTTATGAACCAAAATGGAAGCCACATGAGTGGAGAGGAAAGGCCAGATGTGGGACATAATATGGAGGAGAATCAACTACACTTAGCATCTGATTTGATATAGGGGATGGAGGAGAGGAAAGAGTCAAAGATGATGCTGAGGTCATGAAGTGGGACAACTGAGAGGAGGGTGATGCCCTCAACAGAATTAGGAATTTTGGAGGAAGCGTGAGCTGAAGAATGAAGAGATAACGAGTTCTGGTTTTGGACATGTTGAGTTTGAAATCTCAATGATACATCCAGCTGGAAACATCCAACATGTAATTTGTGACTAGAGTTCAGCAGAGAGATGAAGGTTGGATCTATCAACCTGGGAGCCATCTGCATGGAGAAAATAATTGAACTCATGGGAGCTGATCAGAATCACCAGAGAAGTAGACAGAGAGAAGCAAAGAGGGGCCAGGCTAGAGCTTTTGGAAATATCCAGAAAGGTAGAATGGGAGACAACAATCCAGCAGAAGGACTGGGAAGGAGCTTTCAGACAAGTATGACTTAGGACCATACATCTAGCGTTGGAAGGCAACTCAGATGCCACCTAGTCGAAAGCCTTCACTCAACACCTGGGAAAATGGAAGCCCAAGAAGAAGACTTGCAGCCAAAATGGATGGCTTTTTTACCAGACCACCAAGATTAAGCAGCTAGCCTAAGTTCACCCCCTGACTCAACTGGTAAGATAGTAAAATATAGAAAGGGACTTTGGAAGTCATCTGCTCCAAATTCATCATTTTACCAGTGAGGAAACTGGAACCTAGAGAAGTTCATCAATTCACCCAAGGTTAGACAGGTGTTAGAATTTGAACTTAGGTCCTCTGAATCCAGAGCCAACATTCTGTCCACTGCCAGGAGCTTCACACCAACCCTGTAGAGCAGGTTCTACTGTCTTTGTTTTTTTTTGGATAAGTACCCTGTTACATGGAGGTTCAAGAAAACTAGAGCTTCTAAGAAGGAGAGGGGAGGAGAGTGACTAGTCCAGGGACACCCAGTTGGTAAGGGTCAGAGGTAGAATGTGAACCCATGTTATCCTGACTCCAAGCCCAGCACTCTACCTACTCCATCCACTTAGGTCTTTGCTTTTAGCCTTTTCAAGTGTTGGAGTGTTGATGCATGATTTTCTGTTTGCAGATAATTGTGCACTCAATGCAGCCTCTAAAGCTGAGGTGCAGTGAAGTATGGATCAATTCTCTGCTGCCTGTGCTCATTTTGGCCTAATAATTAACACTAAGAAAACACAGGTGCTCCATCAGTCATCACCACACCATCCATATGTGGTACCATTGGTTACAACAAATGGAGAAGTTTGGAATACTGTGGATAAGTTCACTTACCTTGGTAGTGTACTTTCCAGGGATGTACACATTGACAATGAGGTTGATGCACACATTGCCAGAGCTAGCTCAGTGTTTGGGAGGCTCCAAAGAAAAGTTTGGGAGGCTCCAAAGAAAAGTTTGGGAGGCTCCAAAGAAAAGTTTGGGAGAGAAGAGGTATTAGACTGACTACAAAACTGAAGGTCTACAGAGCCTTTGTGCTGACTTCATTGTTATATGCTTGTGAAACATGAACAGTCTACCAGTGCCATGCCAAGAAACTGAATTGCTTCCATTTGAACTGTCTTAGGAAGATTCTGAGGATCACCTGGCAGGATAAAGTACCAGACACTGAAGTTCTTGCTCGAGCTAAACTGCCAAGCATTCAAACTATGCTTCAGAGAGTGCAGCTCTGATGGATTGGTCACATTGTTCAAATGCAAAATGTACACTATGTACAATAGCCAAAAAGACTATTTTACAGAAAACTCGCATGGGGCAGAAGAGAGCTCCCATGAAGGCCAAGTCTCTTTCTTAGCTTCCCTATGTTCAAAGGATGATAATCTGAATGTTATAAAAGAGGGAGGAGACTTGAAACTAATGCCCAGGGAAGTGGGTTCTGTGTAACTGAATTATCCCTCAAAATCCTTCATTACAAGGGAGTCATCTTAATAATAATTAATAATAAATCCTTATACTGTTCAGTCACTTAGACACTTTAAAATTAATTTTTAATGATCAACATTCACTTTTATAAGATTTTGAGTTCTAAATTTTCCCCTACCTTCCCTCCCCCTCCCCAAGATACATGCAATCTGATGTAGGCTATACATGTACAATCATATTAAATATATTTCCACATTAGTCATGAAAAAGGGAAACATCATGGGAAAGAAAAAACAAAAATGCTTTGATATTTTAAAAGTGCTTTCCCCTGTTTTACAAAGGATCAAACTGAGGCTCAGTTATAAAAATAGGTCACATCCAGATAGTACTGTAGGGTGCTTTGGAGTCCAAGTTCAGAGCTTCCTCACTGTATGACCTTGAGCAAGTCCATTAACCTCTCTGTCTCAATTTCCTCATCTCTAATATGGGGATTATAATAGCATCCCACTCCCAGGGGGACTGTGAGGTTCAAATGAGTTAACAGAATCTTAAAGTCCTACAGAAATATTAGCATTACCCTCATTAGAATATGGGGTTCCTTGCAGGCAGTGACCCAATTTTAGTCTCCTTTTCTTTGGTATCCCCAAGTTTAATAAGATGCCTGACACATAGTAAGCACTTAGTCAATATTTATCGACTGATTTGTTGACTGGCCAGCTGACCTTTGCAACTTAACCTATATTAAGATTCCATATTAATTAAATGTTTCATTTCTGTCTTCGTATCCTGCATGTTCACATACTTTGCTCACAAATAGGTGCTTAATAAATGCTTATGAGATTATAGATTTTAAAGTTAGAAAATCCTATTTCACAGGGAAACTAAGGCTTGCCTAGGGTCACATAGGCAGTAAATGGCCAAGCTGAGACTTCAACCCAAGTCTTCTGACCCCAAGTCTAGCTCTTTCCCCATCGTACTTCTTGACCTTATTTTGTACTGAATGAGCACTTATTAAGCCCTTATTGTATGGCAGGCACTGTGCTAAGGGATATGAAAACATAAAACAAAACTGTCCGTTGTTTCAAAGAACCTTCTATTAGAAGGAAATAACATGCACCCAACTAAGTAAATACAAAATAGACACACACTTATTTACAAGCAGTAAGAACTGGTGGATATGATCCTCATAACTTCTCTTTGCCTCAGTTTCCTCAGCTAAAAAAAAAAGAGGGAATTAGTAACTTGTGATGCTCCTTTCCAGTTTGAAATCTGTGCTTTCTATGACCAGCCCTGTGAGATAGGTAGATATGGTAGATGATTGGCTGGAAGAAGTCAAATCTAAATCCTCTGAATCCAAAGCCAGTGTTATTTGCTTAACAAATGCTTGCTGATTGATCATGCCCATTTTACAGATGAGGCTGCAACACTTTAATTAACATACCCAAGGTCACACAGGCAGCTAAATGCCAGACTGAAGCTTGAACTCAGATCCTTTGATGCTAAAAATCCTGTAGTACTTGCCTTGAGACCAAACTGTGTCTGGTAACATATTGAGCCAAGATGGTACCTTCGTAGGCTATCCCAGAATTTTTTAGGTAGTTGGGGATTGGAAATTGAATTAATATAGGTCAAAGACCTGGTTAATTTCTTTCTCCACCAATCAGATCACACTCAATCTATAACTTACAGTCTTGGAGGCATTTCTGAGACTCCTTGAGTATCAGAGGTGGGTTTTGAACTCAGGTTTTCCATCAATAGGTTCACTTTGCCTTGGGGAACAAAGATAAAGAAGAAAGCCTAGAGAGAAAAAACCAATAGAAGGGGTGCCCTAGAAATCAATCCTTAGGTTATCCAACAATCAGGGGCTGAGATTACAAGCAGATGTGCACGTGTGTGTCCTAAATTCCTTGAAGGGGGTGCTATTGATTTATTGTGAGCATATATCAGTCCAGCTGCCCGCCTGGAGACCACTGCGGTTTCCCTGTCAGAGATCAGTCAAATCCTGTTTGAAAAGGGGGAGTTTCTGCAGCGGTCAGGCAGAGGGGCAGATAATGGAATCCACCAGGCTTTCCCTTTTCACACATTCTCCATCAAACAACCCCAGGGTTTACAAAGCGGTACCCGCAGCAGAGACAGAGAGCTGCTTCCAGAGAACTGCACACTGCTGCTGCTGCCGAGAATGGGGGTGGGCTAAGAGGGTAGAGCGGAGGAAGGGGCATTGCAAGCCACCTGCCTGCCTACTGACAAGCCTTTCTGATGAACAGCCCTGCCCTGGGCCATGATGCTAAAGACCAACATTGCCATCTAGCGGCCAGAGTTCAAAAGTAAGGCCTGCCTTAAGGTTCAACTGAGCACTGGCCATGTTGGCTATCCGGAGTGGCCATAGGAAGGGAGGAATTATTAGACGGTTGTCTCAGTGTATGGTGTCATTCCAAGTCTTGGTGGCATCCTGAGGAGATGGAGAAAACGAGGGAAACAGGAGAAAGAGGAGGAGAAAGAAATGAGGTGGTAGGGAGACAGGGAGCAAAGGAGAACTGGAACGGTTCCAAAGCTAGAGGAATGTCATTGCCCTCCTCAAAAGAGGCTCTCAAGACAGCTAACCTCCCTCAGCACTCAGTTTTCTTTCCATACCTGACATCTAACTCCTGGTCTTTGGGTAGGTCACTCATCTCTAGTTACACGACTCTTGCTTACTGTTCACTGGCTCTCAGCCTGGTCTTTGGTTATTCTGACACTGACAACCAGAAACTTGCTCCTCTCCTAATCTTTCCAAGTCGCCATTCTCCCACATCATTCCCACACCCTGGCAAGATTTCTATTATGTTTTCTAAACTGGCACTCCAAAAGTTGCTTGACACACAAAGGCTTGTAGAAGAATTAGTTCCCCAAATCAAACATGGCATCCATTCACTGAGCCTGATCTTTTACAGAAGTAATACCACAAAATTCAATTGATCTATTCAATATCCACTGGTGTTTATAGGGAAAAATTTTTCTTTTTTGAAATTTACTATTTTATTTTCTCCCAATTACATGTAAAATCAATTTTTAGTATTTGTTTTTTTTTTTAAATTTTGAATTCCAAATTTTTTCTCTCCCCTCATTAAGAAGGCAAGCAATCTGATATAGGTTATACATTGTAAAGTTATACAAAATATAGTCATAGTATAAGAGAAAACACAGGCCAAAAAAAACCTAAAGAAAAATAAAGACAAAAATTTTAAAAGTATACTTCAATAGGAATCCAAACTCCATCAAAGGCAGAACGGACCATATTCAGGAAAAGGGTTTTGGGGATCCATTGCCCACTTAGTATAGATTTTGTAAAATCATGGAAACTTAAGACATCTTAGAGGTTATCTATTCTAGTGCCACACCCAGGCCACGCATGATTCCCTTCTATAGCACCCTTGACAGGTACCCATTTTGCCTTTGTTTGGATTCCACCAGTGACAATGAACTCAGTGTCCTATATGATCATAATGTGGTTTCTTCCTAACCACCTTCCTCTAGATGTTCCCTAGTTTGCCATTATTTTTTTAAATGTGGTGATCAAAACTGAACACAGTATCCTCAATATGGGAAAACCAAGGCAAAGAGGTAGCACTGAATATTGGAAAGAACAATCCATCTGAAGTCAGAAAGACCCAGGTTCAAATCCCATCTCTGCCACTTTCTGTCTGTGTGACCTTGGGCAGGTGACTTGGACAGGTCTCTGGGTCCATTTCCCCGTCTGTAAAATGAAGTCCTGTTCAGTTCTACCTCTATGATCCTAAGAGAAGTGCTTTCCTCTACTATTGAGTTGAATCTTTATCCTGGTCCTGAGAGATAAAGCAGTATAGATGAGAGTCAGGATGCCATTGCTGTCAAGAACATCAGGCTGATCCTGAGAGAGCCAAGGCATTCTCATAAAACAGTGATCAAAAGGATTTGGAGCCCTTCACCGATCAATCAATCAACTTGCATATGCAAAGCATTGACCTGAATTTTGGGGACTTAAAGGCAAAAATGAAATTGTCCCTGTCCTTATATTCTAATGGGAAGAAAATGTGCATAAGTTAGTGTCCTTTTAACATACTAACCTTTCATATGGAGCAGTTCAGCACTGAAAAGGGTGGGAAAATTAATTTTGTGTCAAGAAAATAGAATTAAGCCAACTGATAAAGAAAGAGAGGTATTATCTCTTCTGAAGGTAAACAATTTAGTGCCTAAAGGAGTAGGAAAATAACTTTGGTTACATAAAAACAGCTAAAATCCACGTGGAAAGAAATGTGTAGTTTGTGAGCAATATGGAGCCGAAAATGAACTTCAGCATAAACATAAAGGATTAAATCACTGTAAAGCATACAAAGTAATGCGTCTTTTGTATGCAGAAAGTTTGATAGTTTAAGGGGGTAGAGACATAACTTTTATTTATTAAAAACTGATTAAGTGTGAATGAGAAAAAAACTTGTTTCCAAGATCACAGCATGCGATAGAGTGCCATTTTGAGAACCTATAACTAGTGCTGAGGATTTTATGTTCCCTCAGCTCATTTGTATATAACTGTTTTCAAACTTAAGGGGACAAAATATACAAAATGAAAGATCATATTACAATTTAAACACAAAGGGGTGATTAAATACGGACTGTTGATTTCATAGGGGGTTTTGTGGGTTTTTAACTTTTTAAGTGAAAGATGAGTACCAGGAGACTTTGATTAAGTGGTTCAATTAGTTGGTAGGAATTGTGGTGAAGAGAAGGAAGAATTTATTGGGAAGAGAAAGACTCAGTAGGGATTCAAACATCAGCTGGGTAAGAGTTATTTGTGAATACCACCAGCAGTTACTCCTTTGGAAGAAAGCTTCCATTACACCTGCCCTTCAAAACCAGAGCTCAAAACAGGTGATCCCTCACAGAAGCACCTTCTGCTGCTCTCTCTGGTTTGAGAGAGAAAAGCAGAAAGGAGAAAGTGTACATACAATTACTTATATAATATAACATATGGAGGTCTATTTGGATGACAGATTCCTGGTAAGTGAAGAAATGACTGGATTGACTTGCCTTGCCCACAGAATTAACCTGAGCTCTTTTGCCTTGAGCACCAGCTGGAAGACGATGAGAGAAGTGCTGACTGATGTGGTTTGTATGACTCAGAGATAGCCAGCCTACTAAGTTTTGAAGATCTCTGATTTAAAAGGTTAACATTTTTTCCAACCCCTTTTTAAGGCTTGTTGTTTTCATGGAAAAACGACAACTTGTAAATGCTTTATGGGTTGGAGACTAGAAGAGGATTTGTCTAACTAAAGAGCAGTAGCTTTGTGTGGTGCAAATGTTCCTGAAAGTACCAACAGCATCAAAGACCGCAATCCACAGTTTTAAATTACCCTGAACAAATGGGTTTTCCTTATTCATGTGTTTATCTTCTAGGTTTCTGTAAGTATGTGTTCACTCTCCCCAATAAACACTGAGTGCATCAGTGAGAGCGTATGAACCATGTTTATGTGTGGATTGTGATATATTTATTATTCCTTTATTTGCTTTAATATACAAGTACCAGTGATATCTTTTGTCCTACTAAGTAAATATCATGGTCAAGATCTAAATATGTCATTATTAGAAGTGACTGATTTTAATGTCAATACCTTCTGGCTGGCCAGCTGGGCTTGAGCACATCATCCTGCTGGTCATCCTTCCCATACAGGAGAGCTCCCCCTGCTGATATCAATCATCTCCAACCAAGAAACCAGGATCTTCAGCCTCTTAAATGCAGAAGATTCCCTCCAAGACTGACACACCATCTTGGAATCATTGTTTAATCACTTATATTCAGGAAAGAAAACACAACAGAACTGATAGCCAATAGCCCCAAGATCCAGGTTCAGTTAATCTTGCTGGGAGTTTGGGGGCTGCCACTTGGAAGTAGCCAGAATGGGGAGACAGACGCTCTCTCTCCTTGCCCCTAAACTCCTCACATAGAGACTCAAATAACTCTAACACAATCTGCAGCTAAGAGGAGAGGAAATGACTAAAGGTTGGGTCACTTTTTTTTAAACAACCACAAGTCAGTGGCTCTTCCTATTCAGTGACCAATATGGGAGTTGGATGGTCATCCCCAAAGTGATCACATGTATAGAAGATCCACCCACCCCACCAAACCATGCCCTTTCAGATATCTGGACAAGAAAGACACTTTCATTTACCTGAATTAAAAATTAGTCTAGGGGTAATATGAAATATAGGTCCAAATTATTAGAGAAAAGAAAAATACTGGCTCTGACCTCCCCCTATAGCTGGGAAATTTCCTAACTCAGTCTAACGTTCTATATTTGTAAGATACAGCAATTGACTTTTCTGTGGTCATATAGTTCATTGATCATCAGAAAGTAAGAAGGCAAAGAAACCATTAAACAAACCACTTTTATGGGAGACTTTATCCAAACTCCCTCCTACTTAGCCTTCCATTTCTTCTGGAGTCCCAAGTGATGGACCTGTACAACCAACTCCTTGCACATTGCATCACCCAAGAAAAATGAAAGCACCTTGAGAAAGAGAACTATTTTATTAAAATTTTGGCTTTGGAAGTCAAGGCCTCTGTATCCCAAACATCCAAAATAGATATCCAATAGGCTCAGGCCATGGAAGAGGTCAAAAAGTATTTTGAAAATCAAGTTAGACAGGTGGAGGAAAAACTGGGAAGAGAAATGAGAGCGATGCAAGAAAAGCATGAAAAATGGGTCAATACCTTGCTAAAGGAGACCCAAAAAAATGCTGAAGAAAATAACACCTTGAAAAATAGGCTCACTCAATTGGCAAAAGAGGTTCAAAAAGCTAATGAGGAGAAGAATGCTTTCAAAAGAAGAATTAGCCAAAAGGAAAAAGATGTTCAAAAGCTCACTGAAGAAAATAGTTCTTTCAAAATTAGAATGGAACAGATGGAGGCTAATGAATTTATGAGAAACCAAGAAATCACCAAACAAAACCAAAATAATGAAAAAATGGAAGAAAACGTGAAATATCTCATTGGAAAAACAACTGACATGGAAAATAGATCCAGGAGAGACAATTTAAAAATTATGGGACTACCTGAAAGCCATGATCAAAAACAGAGCCTAGACATCATCTTTTATGAAATTATCACTGCCCTGATATTCTAGAACCAGAGGGCAAAATAAGTATTGAAGGAATCCATCGATCACCGCCTGAAAGAGATCCAAAAAGAGAAACTCCTAGGAACATTGTGGCCAAATTCCAGAATTCCCAGGACAAGGAGAAAATATTGCAAGAAGCTAGAAAGAAACAATTCAAGTATTGTGGAAATACAATCAGGATAACACAGGATCTGGCAGCTTCTACATTAAGGGATCGAAGGGCATGGAATAGAATATTCCAGAAGTCAAAGGAGCTAGGATTAAAACCAAGAATCACCTACCCAGCAAAACTGAGTATAATACTTCAGGGGAAAAAATGGTGTTTCAATAAAATAGAGGACTTTCAAGCATTCTTGATGAAAAGACCAGAGCTGAAAAGAAAATGTGACTTTCAAACACAAGAATGAGAAGAAGCATGAAAAAGTAAACAGCAAAGAGAAGTCATAAGGGACTTACCAAAGGTGAACTGTTTACATTCCTACATGGAAAGACAATATTTGTAACTCTTAAAACTTTTCAGTATCTGGGTAGTTGGTGGGATTACATGCACTCACACACACACACACACGCGCGCACATACACATACACACATGCACGCACACAGAGACAGAGAGCACAGAGTGAATTGAATAGGATGGGATCATATCTTTAAAAAATTAAGGTAAACGGTGAGAGAGAAATATATTGGGAGGAGAGAGGGAGAAATGGAATGGGGCAAATTATCTCTCATAGAAGAGGCAGGCAGGAGACTTTTCAGTGGAGGGAAAAAGAGGAGAGCTGAGAGAAAAACATGAAGTTTACTCTCATCACATTCGACTAAAGGAAGGAATAAAATGCACACTCATTTTGGTATGAAAACCTATCTTATAATACAGGAAAGTGGGGGAGAAGGAGATAAGCAGGGTGGGGGGGGATGATGGAAGGGAGGGCAACGGGAGGAGGGAGCAATTTGAAGTCAACACTCAGGGAGGGACAGGATCAAAAGACAGAATAGAAACAATGGGGGGCAGGATAGGATGGAGGGAAATATAGTTAGTCTTATACAACATGACTATTATCGAAGTCATTTGCAAACTACACAGATATGGTCTATATTGAATTGCCTGCCTTCCCAAAGGGAATGGGTGGGGAGGGAGGGATGGGGAGAAGTTGGAACTCAAAGTTTTAGGAACAACTGTTGAGTATTGTTCTTGCAGCTAGGAAATAAGAAATACAGGTAATGGGGAATAGAAAGTTATCTGGCCCTAGAGGACAAAAGAGAAGATGGGGTCAAGGGAAGGGAGGGATAATAGAAGAGAGGGCAGATTGGTGATAGGGGAAATTAGAATGCTTGGTGTATTGGGGTGGGGGGAGGGGACAAATGGGGAGAAAATTTGGAACCCAAAATTTTGTGAAAATCAATGTAAAAAGTTTAATAAATAAATTTATAAAAAAAAAAATTTGGCTTTGGATTCCCATTGCCTGCAACAGAACCTTGTGGTTCAAAGTCATAGGAGCAGAGATTTAGAGCCTAGATCTCAGGGGTGATCTCCTCCAACTCCCTCATTTTACAAGTAAAAAAAACCTGAGTCCCAAGGAGGTTAAGTGATTGCACCATGGTCCCTCTGACAGTCAATGTTCACTGTTGGATTGCAAGACTGAAGAGCTGGTTCCCCTCCGCTGTAGTTCTGAGATGCTGTGATTCTGATAAAAATCACCAAGAGTGACTTTGAAGAGAGAAAAGAGAGGAATGCAGAAGAAACCAAAAGTTAAGGTGCAGAACAAGGAGTATGATCTGGCAATGTACACTGAGAAGGAATAAGATAATGGAAACAACAGGCATCTTGTAAAAGCATCCAAGAGAAGGTATAGAATAGGGGAGGGAAACCTTTGACCTTAAGGCCACATGTGGCTTTCTGGGTCCTTAAGTGTGGCCTTTTGACTGAATCCAAATTTTACAGAACAAATTTGTTGAATAGCTGCTTCACATGGGAACCTTCCTCACCCTGTTGCTTCCTCTTCCTGGAAGTACAAACTACTCTATTCATACTACCATCATGGAATAGTCCTCTGCAAGGCCCATCCCTCCTCCCATTGGTGAACTCCTCCTGGAGCTGCCATTTTGTGGATAGGTCCAGACCGACTGACTTTCATTTTTTTCCTGTTTGTCATTTCCTCTGGACTTCAAACCCATTCATTTCCACCACCACCAACTCCTGACCTCTTTCAGCTTCCTTATCTTCTGACGTTATAATATAAGGACAGGAAAAGTCTTTCTCCTTGGTTTTGTATCCTCAGCACTTAGCACAGTGTCTGGCACATGGTAGGACTTAATAAATGTTTCTTTCCTTTCTTCCCAGACTGTGCCTGATGCATAGTGGGTCCTTAACAAAAGGCTTTTGAATCTGCCTTCCACTAGGAGACACTGGAAGAAAACTTTAGTGAGAGCAATATGGAATATTAATGATTAATTTTAGACTGATTCCTCCCAGCTGAGGGCAGGAACTATTTTACTTTTATTGATTCAGTGTCTAGAATATACAGTCCAACATCTAAAGCTGAATGGGACTGGACCTCAGACAATCAGGCTGGGCAATCTAATCTAAGCCTCATTTTATAAATGAGGAAACTGAGGTCCATTGAGGAAAATTGACTTGCCCAAGGTCACAGAGGTGGTAACTGTCAGGAAAAGGAAGTCTTCTGATTCTAGAGTTCTTCCCATTGTCCTATGTTTCTATCCTATAATCAATCAATCAATCAGTAAACATTTATTAACCACCTGCAATGTGTCAGGCACTATGATAAGCACTGGGGATACAAAAAGAGGCAAAAGACAGTCCCTTCCTTCAAGGAACTTACAATCAAGGAGGGGGAACAACATGCAAACAAATATATATATATAAACAAACTATGAGCAAAATAAATAAAAAATAATTAGCAGAAGGATGGTATTGGAATTAAGAGGGGTTGGGCAGAAGGAAGGTATTGGAATTAAGAGGGGTTGGGAAAGGCTTCCTGGAGAAGGTGAGGTTTTAGTTGGGACTAAGAAGGTAAGGAAAGAAGTCAGGGAGGTCAGTAATTGTGGAGGAGAAAGAAGAGAGCTCCAGGCATGGGAAACAGCCAAAGAGAATCCCTGGGGCAGAGAAACAGTTCTTTATTCATGGAACAGCCAGGAGGTCATGTCACTGGATACCAGAGTATGTGTTGGACAGAAAGGTTAAGGACACTGGAAAGGGAGTTGGGGGTTAGATCATAAAGGGTTTTGAATGTCAAACAGAACATTTGTTGCTGGAGGCGCCAGGAGCCATGATCAGACCTGTACTTTAGGAAAATCACTTTGAACTGAATGGAGAATGATTTGGAATGGGGAGAGACTTGAGGCAGGCAGACTCACCAGTAGGCTATTGTAATAGGTCAGGTGTGAGCTGATTAGAGCCTTTACCAGAGGGGTGGCAATGTCAGAAGAGAGAAAGGGGAAAATTTGAGAGACGTTGCAAATGTAAAACCAACAGGTCTTGGCAACAGCTTTGATATGGGGTGTGAGAGATAGAGAGGAATCCAGGATGACTCCTAGATTGGGAGTCTGAGCGACTAGGCAGATGATGTTGCCCTCTACAGTAACAGAAAAGGTAGGAGTAGGGGAGGGTTTAGGGGGAAAGATAGATAATAAATGCACCCTGAATTTAATTGAACTGAATGAATGTTTGTAATATTATAATGTATATCAATAGGACAATACAATTTGATTAATAGATATTTGCTTTTCAGATGACTTTTTAAAATTATATTTAATTTTTTCAATGAACAAAAAATCTACTTTTTATATTCTATGCTTTTTATATTCTACCTCCCCATTCCTTTATTAGAAGAAACACTCTTTTTCAAAAAATTATATATTTATTTTTAGTTTTCAATGCTCATTTCCATAAGATTTTGAGTTTTCAATTTTTTCCCCCTCCTTCCCTTCCCCCTTCCCCAAGACTGCATGCAATCTGATATAGGCTTTCACATTAGTCATAATGTAATGAAGAATTAGACAAACAAACTCTTTTCACAAATATGTATAATCAAGCAAAATAAATTCCCACATTTGGCCATGTCCAAAAAATATATGTCTCATTCTGTACCCTAAGTCAGTCTGTGTTTACAGGTGACATTTTAGGGATGTAATTTTGACAGCAGAGTAAAGTATCCCTATATGGTAATAATCAAGTTTTCAATTCCTCTCCAATAACATTTATGAGTCATTTTCCATGTTTTAAGCAACATTCTATATTCTATGAGTGTCTTTATCGCTCATTTTTCATAGACTGGTAACATCAGTACTTTGTCTCTGGTATTGACCACAGGGTCCCAGAAGAAAGCAGAGCAGCAGAAATGTCCTGGACCTTCTTGGATGGATGCTTCCATCCCACCTGCCATCTGTGTGTCTGATGCAAAAGGATCCTCTTGCCAAACCTGTCAGAGAAGAGTTCTGGGAGTTCCTGCCTGTCCAAAAGCTCTGAGAGAACACTGCTGACAGACAACAGAGGTCACAAATTTAGCATGATCAAACCCTGTCCTCTAATGTGAGTAAGGACAGGGAGAGCCAGCTCTGTAATGACATGCAAGAGAAATGGAGAGCCCAAATTAGATCCAGGAGGAAGGGTATTCTGCAAGTGCAACTGAGTTTTTATCTTCTCTTGTCTTCATTCTGACACTACATTAAAGAGGCTGACAGCCAATGTCCCTGGCGGTCCAAATCCAATTTTGAACCAAATAGAAAAGATCAGCTTCTGAAGACGGGGAATGAATTGGTTCTGCCAGAAGAAAAATTAACCCTGAAACAAGTTTATCTCCAGCCAGTCTCTTAGGATAACTGCCTGGTGGCTGTTTAAAGGGCCTGGTGGTCTGATTTTGTTTATTTCTTTTCTGAGCTGAGAGAATTCAGAGGTTGAAATGGCCAAGCTGTAGAAGGCATATATTCCTCTCTCTATATACCACTTATACCCTAGGTGACTGCTAGTCAAGATTAGTTAGTTAGAATTGAGATGGAGCATTCCTAAATAACTCTTTTCTACAATCCCTAATGCTTAAGCCACAATCTGTAAAAGATCAAGCCAAGATGGGAGTCCATTTGCCATTTCAATCCCCATTGTCTTGTAGAGGAGAGCTGGAAGTGGGGGTTGGGGTGGGTGGGGGGGCATCTTCTTAAAGTCCATATTCTCTATTCAGGTCCTTCACTGGTGCTTCATCATGGAACAGACCCTGGGTTCTTACTGGCTAGACTAGTGTGGATTGTAAACTGTGATAGGTATAACCAGCTGGAGAGTCTTCAAGTCCAGATTTATCTGTTTTCTGAGGACCAGTTTCTAAGATCAGAAGGGCTCCATCCCCAGGGTGGGTGTGAGATGATGAACTTTCCAGACATGTTCACTCTCAGAGTCTGTCTACTAAGCAGGAGAAAGGTTGCAATCTGCATTGGCAGAGGGGAAACCCATACCAATGAAATCATAGCTTCTTGAAATGTTGAAGAAGAGGCTTTATTTTGTTTTGTATTTCCTAAAGATTCCATGTAATCATGCGCTGGCTCAAGAAATACCATTTTGTCTGATGAACAGCCTAGACAAGTTCAGAAAGGCTCCTCTCCAGACTGGCTGTGGGAAGGTGAATTCATGAGCCATAAGGACTGTAAGATTGTCTATGTCAGTTAGCACTGACAACTAGCATTTATTAAGCACCTACTATGTGCCAAAACTAAATGCCAGAGATGTAAAAGAAATGCAAAATAAAACATTGCTTGCTCTGAAGGAGCTCACGGTCTAATGGTGAAGACAACAAGTAAAACAAAAACAAAGTATGTACAGGAGATAATCAGTCACAGATAGGGGCTAAGATTAAGTCTGGCAAAGGCTTCTTTTAGAAGGTAGAACTTCAAGTATAACTTGTAGGAAGCCAGGGAAGCTAGGAAGAAGGCTGGCATGAGGAGACATAAGGGGCAGATGCTCTGAGTGAAAATGATTAGTCAGTAGATGGAGTTACAGAACTTCTGTGATCTTTGAATGGGAAGAGAAAGTCCACTGACAAAAATACAGATCTCTTAATTATTGAAACATAAGTAAAATCTTTGTGCAATCATCCAGCTGTTGTCTGTGGTCCTGGAAGACCATATCATTGAGTGTGAAGATACTTCTTGCAGTCATAGGCTAGAGAATCCCCCCAGTCCCCATCAAGCTTTTCTCAAAAGGCATGAACCTTTGAGTTTCCAGGATTCCAGAATTAGAAGGGATCTGGAATGTTAGCTTGTTATAAGAAGAGGAACAATTTTCACCTCCCCACAAGAATGTAGGACAAAGGTCACCAGATCCACCTGTCCCTACCAGTCTTTTAAATTGTTATTATTTTCATTTTATATGGATACTATTTTGTACTCAGTTCACATTTATCTCTGAATATGTTCCTGCCCTCTCCTCTACCCAATGAACCATACCTTCCTTGTAACAAAGTTTAGAAAAGAAAAAAAAAAGCAGTTCAGCAAAACCAAACAAGACAATGATGGTGTTTGACAGTATATATAATGGTCCAAAGCCATAGAGCCCCCTCCCCCATTTCTGCAAAAGGAGGGAGGTTCATATTCTTAACTCTTCTCCAGAATCAAGCATATTGGCAATCGATAATCAATAAACATTTATTAAGCACCTACTTCATGTCACACATTATACTAAGTGCTGGGGATACAAAAAGAGACAAAAGGTAATCTCTGCCTTCACAGAACTTACAGTCTCATGGGGTGGACATTCTGATTACAAGTGTTCAGATTTCTTCTGTCGCTCTTTAATTTACATTGTTGTAGACACTGTACCCCCTGTTTTCCTGGTTCTGCTTATATCACTCCTCATCATTTCTTAAAAGTCTTCCCAGGAGTCTTTGGATTCTTAAAATTCTTCATATTTTTTTTCTTATGGGGTAGTAATATTCTATTATTTTCATGGGTAGTAAGACTTTGGAAACAATGGTGAACATAAATTCTCCAACACCTCTCTACATAAGCATCTAGAAGCTAAGAGACTGTAACTGTACCTGAAAAAATAAAAACATCCTTCATCCTAGAAGGAAAGGGAAACCAAAATTTCACAAGAAGTGAAAAATAAACATTGTTCTCAGGATAAGATGGTATTTTGTAAAAGCAACCAGGCGAGAAGCTATATAGGTACCAGGGGGATCAGGACCACTACTACTGTTGCTCATGCTAGCTACACTAAGGGCTGAACTAGGCAAAAAGCTACACAATGCTAATGCATGAGGGATTGCTGCTGTCAGATGAATCTTTTCCCCATTGTTTTCTCCCAGGGCAGGTTCAAAGAAATTACTGTCCCCCATAAAGGCACCGTGAGTGTCCTAAGAGAAAAGGCATACCCCTGGCATGCCAAAGGAAAGAGTAGGAAAGAATGGCCTTACCCTGTGAGGATGGGGTCATTCCAGTGGTAGTATTTAGCTTTCCTGCTAAACCTAAAATCTCCAACCACCAACCATTTGCCAACTGATGAGCATTTACTTTGTTTACAATGCTTTGCTACCATTAAAAAAAGTTTGTTCTGAATATTTTTGATATTGATTGGATCTTTTTGCCTGTTTTTAACCTATTGGGAACACCCCCACCTCCAAATCTCACATGAAAGTTCCATCATAATTTCCATATCCCTATTACTGTGGTCAGAGATACGATGGAGTTGAAAAGGATAAACAGGGCTCAGGGAGCTGTTGTTGAGGGAAACAAAAGGAATAAAAAAAAAATATATCCAACTGAAGGAGTTTTAGCTGGCTAAGCATAGTTGTAAGCATAGCTCACAAAAGAGTTAAAATATTTTGAAGCAATTGGAAATATTCAAAAAATCAGAGAGTATTTATTAAGTGCTTACAGTATGTCAGGCATGGGACTAGGCACTGGGAATAGAAAGATTGCAATCTACACCCACACAGATGAAATCATAGACTACTAAAGTGTTGAAAAGATAATTTTTTTTTAAATCACTTCCTAAAGTTTCCCTCTAATCATGTGCTAACTTAAGAAATACCATGAGCCCATTCTGTGAGGACTAGCCTAGTTAACTTCAAAGAGGGTCAATATAAGGCTAGTTAATTTATCACTCACAGCAATTTTCTAAAACTGTTCGCTAAGTAACAAAAGACTTGTGAGGTGTCAGTGGAAAGAGTTCTGTACTATGGAAATATAAGTTAAAAATGTTGTGCCATCATTCGACTGTTATATCATTTCAGTTTTTGCAAATGTAGAGGAATGTTTGGCTTTTGACCAATTAATTTTTGCCCCCTCCCTCAGCTCAACTGAACTATAGTCAAGGTATCAATAATGTTGTGTTTAACTAACTGTAAAAAACAAAAACCCAGTCATGATGTTTGACCCCTTTGATGTAGTTCAGTCATTTCAGTCACGTTGAACTCTTTGTGGCCCCATTTGGGGTTTTCTTGGCAAAGATGCTGGAGAGTTTTGCCATTTCCTTCTCCAGATCACTTTATAGATGAGGAAACTGAGGCAAGCAGGGTTAAATGACTTGTCCAGCAAACAACTAGTAAGTGTCTGAAGTTGGATCTAAACTCAGGTCTTTCTAGCTGGACATTGATCTCTTTAAAGCACACATCAATTCTTTGACTGACTTAAAATGGGAATCTAGGCTTTGGCCAAACAGGGATTTTTTTGTTTACTTGTTTGCAATGGATTTGTTTGTCTTGCCGTTCTTTATATCTTCACCATTTAATTCAATGCCTGACACTTAGCTTATAGTTGGCCAGTAATAAATGCCTATTGACTGACTAACTGAAATATCAACTATCCTCTAGAGAGCTGACTTGATAAACCTGTGAGTGACAAATTGAGAAGGGCTCTTGGGGTGGTAACACACCATTGTGCTTTGTGCAGGATATATTGAGATCCCTTGTGTAGTTTTAAGGACCCATTGTCAAGATTATCTACCTGAGACTCTCCTTCTTGGATGCCCTAGTGCATCCTGCAAGGATCCACTGAAGAAAAATGAGCATTTTCCCCTTCTTTTGTTTTAGACTGTAATTGGACAATCCATTTTCCATTATGTTTCCTTTATGGGTCAAACCAGTCTCTCTGAGTTAACTTTTGCATGACTCAGCAGTATTACTATTTTCATTCTGAATGCAGTGTGGATGTTGAATCCCTAGAACACTGGTCCCTAAGGATTCACCTAGAACACATTTTGGAAGCTCTTCTGTGTTAATTTCTTTGTCTTGCTTCCTTTTGAGTAGATCTAGACTTCTTGCCTTATTGTGACATGAATCCACATATCTTCTTTGAAATCTTTACAGCCCACAGATCCATAAGAGAAGGCTTGCCTAACGGTCTAGAAACCTGAGCAATCAACCCCAAGAGCTTAATTTCTTTGGGGGAGTCTCATACTTATTTGAAACCTTCATGAAGTTAATTGACTTCCATTTAAGTTAGCCTGTTGTGCTAGTGAGGAATGAATTTGGATTTCTGACTGGAATGACCTCGGTGCTTTTGGGGTCCGCTAAGGGAATTTCAGGTGCCTGGTATGTGTGTTTCAGGGACCCAGAGGAATTTTCAGCCAGTTTGATTTCTCACCTAAAGGGTAAGGGGATGTTTTCCAATTAGCACCAAGACCCAAAACCTGTCATGTTCTAAGAGCTCTGTAAAAAGCAATCTTTCTGAGGAGGGAAGGTTTGATTTTCTTTTCTTCTTTTAAATATATAATTTATTTATTTTTTCAGTTTTCAACATTCATTTCCACAAGAATTTGAATTCAAAATTTTCTCCCCACCTCTCCCCACCCACACCCAAGGATAGCATGCATCCTATCCACCCCTGCCTCCAATCTGTCCTCCCTTCTATTATCCCCCCACTTCTTCCACCCCCTCTCTTCTATTTTCCTGGAGGGAAAAATAGATTTATATACTCCACTGCTTATGCACCTTATTTTCCAGTTGCATGCTAAAATAATTTTTAACATTTATTATTAAAGCTTTGAGTTCCATATTCTCTCCCTTCCTTCTACCCCACCCACCCTCATTGAGAAAACAAGTCATTCAATATACATCATACATGTGTAGCTATGCAAAATACTTCCATAATAGTTTTGTTGGGAAAGACTAACCACATTTCCTTCTGTTCTATCTTGTCCTCCATTTATTCCATTCTCTCCTTGATCTGTCCTCCCACAATAATGTTTGCTTCTGATTATCCCTTTCCCCAATTTGTTGTTCTTTCTATTATCTTCTCTCTCTTATCCCTTCCCCCATCTTCCTGCAGGGTAAAATAGATTTTCATATCCAATTGAGTGTGTGGTATTTCCTCCTTAAGCCAAGTCACATGACAGTAAGACTCATTTATTTCCTTTCATCTCCCTCTCTTCCCCTCCATTGTAAAAGCTCTTTCTTGCTTCTTTTATGCAAAATGACTTGTTTCATTCTAACTCTCCCTTTCTCTTACTCCTAGTACATTCCACTCAATAATAAATTTTTTTTTAAGTATTCTCCTTTCATATTCAGCTCACCCTGTGCCCTTTGTTTATATATATATATATATATATATACACACACGTATATCTATGTACACACATACACCTATGTACATATACATACTTACACATATATGATATACAATAATACATACCCACACACCTATCTATCTATATATCTATATATATATACACACACACACACACACACATATATGTGTGTGTATGTGTGTATGTATCCCATCTATCTCTGTCTGTCTATCTATCTGTATGTATGTGTGTGTATGTATTCCCTCTACACTAATACTGAAAAAGATCTTATGAGTTAGAAATAACATCTTTCCATGCAGGAATGTAAACAGGTCAACTTTAATGAGTTCCTTAAGGCTTCTCTTTCCTGTTTACCTTTTCATGTTTCTCTTGATTCTTGTATCTGAAAGTCAAATTTTTCTATTCGGCTCTGGTCTTTTCAACAAAAATGCTTGGAAGTCCTCTATTTCATTAAAATTCCATTTTTTCCCTGATGTATTATACTCAGTTTTGCTGGTCAGTTGATTCCTGGTTTTAATCCTATCTCATTTGACCTCGGGAATATCATATTCCAAGCCCTTCAGTCCCTTAGTGTAGAAGCTGCTAAATCCTGTGTTATCCTAATTGTATTTCCACAATACTTGGATTGTTTCTTTCTGGCTCCTTGTAATGTTTTCTCCATGACCTGGAACTCTGGAATTTGGATACAATATTCCTAGGAGTTTTCCTTTTGGAATCTTTTTCAGGAGGTGATTGATGAATTCTTTCCATTTCTAGTTTACTCTCTAGTTCTAGAATATCAGGGCAGTTTTCCTTGATAATTTCTAGCCTCTTTTTTTGGTCATGGTTTTTAGTAGGCCAATAATTTTAAAAATTAATTTATTTGCTTTCAATTTTCTGCAATCACTTCCATAAATCTTAAATTTTCTCCTCCTCCCTCCCCTTGACAGCATGCAATCTTATATGGTTTACATTTTCACATTAGTCCTATTGCATAGAGGAATTAAAATGAATGGGAGAAACCATGAGAAAAAACAAACCAAAACAAAACGTAACACAAGAAAAAATAGTCTGCTTCATTCTGAATTCCAATTCCATAGTTTTTTCTCTGAATGTAGATACCATTTTGCCTCAAGAGTCCTTTGGGAATGTTTTAGGTCCTTGTATTGCTGTGAAGGGTTAAGTCTACCAGAAAAATTCCTCGCACACTGTGGTTGTTACTGTGTACAATCTTCCCCTGGTTCTGCTCATTTCACTCAGCATCAGTTGATATAAGTCCTTTCAGGCCTCTCTGAAGTCTGCCTGCTCATAATTTCTTATGGTACAATAGTATTCCATTACATTCATATACCACAACTTGCTTAGTCATTCCTCAATTGATGGGCAACCCCTCGATTTCTAGTTCTTGGCCACCACAAAGAGAGCTGCTATAAATATTTTTGTACATGTGGGACCCTTTCCCATTTTTATGATCTCTTTGGGATACAGTCCTAGGAGCAATATTGCTGGGTCAAAGGGTATGCACATTTCTGTAGCCCTTTGGACATAATTCCAAGTTGCTTTTCAGAATGGTTGGATTAGCTCACAGTTCCACCAACAATGAATTAGTATTCCAATGTTCCCACATCTTTTCTAACATTTATCATGTTCCTGTTTTGTCATGTAAGCCAATCTGATAGGTGAGATATGGTATCTCAGAGTTGTTTTGATTTGTATTATTTTAATCAATAGTAATTTAGAGCCTTATTTCATATGACTATAGATAGCTTTAATTTCTTCCTCTGAAAACTGCCTGTTCATATTCTTTGGCCATTTTTCAATTGGGGAGTGACTTGTATTCTTGTAAATTTGCCTCAGTTCTCTATATATTTTAGAAATAAGGCCTTTATCATAGACACTAGTTGCAATAATTTTCCCCCAGTTTTCTGCTTCCCTCCTAATCTTGGTTGCATTGGGTTTGTGTTTGCAAAAACTTTTCAATTTAATGTAATCAAAATTATCCATTTTCACTTCATAATGCTTTTTATCTCTTATTTGGTCAAAAATTTCTCTATTCTCCATAAATCTGACAAATATGCTATTACTTGCTCCCCTAATTTGTTTTTGGTATCTGCTTTTATACCTAGATTTGGACTTTATTCTTGTGTATGGTGTCAGGAGTTTGTCTATGCCTAGTTTCTGCCACGCTGTTCTCAAGTTTTCCCAGGAGTTTTTGTCAAACAGTGAATTCTTATCCCAGAAGTTGGCATCCTTTGGTTTATCAAACAGTACACTGTTATGTTCATTGACTACTGTATCTTGAGTGCCTTACATATTTCACTTGTCTACCCCTCTATTTCTTAGCCAGTACCAAGTGGTTTTGATGACTGCTGCTTTATAATACAATTTCAGATCTGGTAGGGCTAGGCCAACTTCTCTAGCATTTCTTTTCATTAACTCCCTTGATATTCTGGACCTTTTCTTTTTCCAGGTGAATTTTGATATTATTTTTTGTAGTGCCGGGAAATAATTTTCTGGTAGTTTAATTGATATGACACTGAATAAGTAAATCAATTTAGGTAGAATTGTCATTTTTATTATATTAGCTCAGCCTACCCATGAGCAACTGATGTTTTTCCAATTACTTAGACCTGATTTTATTTGTGTGAAAAGTATTTTTGTAATTGTATTCATATAGTCCCTGGGTTTGTTTTGGCAGGTAGACTCCCAGATATTTTATCATTTCTACCATAGCTTTAAATGAGATTTCTCTTTCTATCTCTTGCTGTTGGGCTTTGTTAGTAATATATAGAAATGCAGATGGTTTATGTGGGTTTATTTTGTAAATTGCAACTTTGCCAAATAGTTTTTTACTTGATTCTCTAAGTATGTTATCATATCATCCACAAAGAGTGATAAGTTAGTTTCTTCTTTGCCTGTTCTAATTCCTTCAATTTCTTTTTCTTCTCTTATTGCTAAAGCTAACATTTCTAGTACCATATTGAATAACAATGGTGATAATGGATATCCTTGTTGCACACTGGTCTTATTGAAAATGCATCTAACTTATCCCCATTGCATATAGTGCTTGCTAATGGTTTTAGGTAGATACTGCTTATTATTTTAAGGAAGGCTCCATTTATTCCTATGCTCTCCAGTGTTTTTCAATAGGAATAGGTGTTGTATTTTGTCAAAAGCTTTCTCTGCATCTATTGAGACAATTATATGGTTTCTGTTAGTTTTATTGTTGATATGATCAATAATGTGTTGATGGTTTTCCTAATATTGAACCAGCCCTGCATTCCTGGTACAAATCCTACCTGATCATAATGTATTATTCTTGTGATAAATTGCTGTACTGTTTTTGTTAATATCTTATTTAAAATGTTTGCATCTATATTCATTAGAGAAATTGGTCTATAAATTGATTTCTCTGTTTCGGCTCTTCCTGGTTTAGGTATCAGAACCATATTTGTATCATAGAAAGAATTTGATAGGACTCCTTCTTCACCAATTTTCCCAAATAGTCTCTGTAGTATTGGAATTAGCTGTTTTTTAAATAATTGATAGAATTCACTTGTAAATCCATCTCCATCCCTGGAGATTTTTTCCTAGGGAGTTCATTGATGGCTTGTTCAATTTCTTTTTCTGAGATGGTGCTATTTAAGTATTCAACTTCCTGTTCTGTTAATCCGGGCAATTTATATATATACATACATATATATATATATATATATATATATATATATATATATATATATATATATAGTATTTATCCATCTTACTTTGATTGTGATACAGTTGGGCAAAGTAATTTCTAATTATTGTTTTAATTTTCTCCACATTGGAAGTGAGTTCACCCTTTTCATTTTTGATATTGGTAATTTGATTTTCTTATTTTTTTTAAATCAAATTGACCAAAGGCTTATCAATTTTATTATTTTTTTTTCCCCATAAAACCAATGCTTACTTTTATTTATTAATTTGGTAGTTTTCTTAATTTCAATTTTGTTCATCTTTCCTTTGGTTTTTAGTATTTCTAATTTGGTATTTAATTGGGGATTTTCAATTTGTTCTTTTTGTAGCTTTTTCAGCTGCATGCCTAATTCACTGATCTCCTCTTTCTCTATTTTATTCATGTAGGCATTCAATGATACAAAACTTTCCTAAGAACTGCTTTTGCAGCATCCCACAAGTTTTGGTAGGTTGTCTCATTATTGTCACTCTTTTGAATGAAGTTATTGATTGCTTCTATGATTTGTTATTTAACTCACTCATTCTTTAGGATTAGATTATTTAGCTTCCAATTAATTTTTGTTCTATCTTTTCATGACCTTTTATTCCGTATAATTTTTATTGCATCATGATCTGAGAAGGATGCATTGTCTATCTCTGCCTTTCTACACTGGATTGTAAGGTTTTTATGCCCCAGTACATGTAGACCAATAATTCTTAAATTACTTCTCCTGGATATATTTTTCAGGTCACTTGTTTTTCCAATGAGATATTTCATATTGTCTTCTATTTTTTTCATTCTTTTGGTTTTGTAATTTTTTTATTTTGTTTTATAATTTCTTGGTTTCTCATAAAGTTATTAGGTTCAATGTGCTTCATTTTAATTTTTAAAGAACTATTTTCTACAGTGAGTTTTTGAACCTCCTTTTCCATTTGATCAGTTATGCTTTTTAAAGCATTCTTCTCTTCATTGGCTTTTTGGGCCTCTTTTGCCATTTGGGTTAGTATATTTTTAAAGGTATTTTTTCTTCAGTATTTTTTGGGTCTCCTTTAGCAAGCTGTTGACTCGCTTTTCAAGATTTTCTTGCACTGCTCTCATTTCTCTTCCCAATTTTTCCTTCACCTCTCTTACTTGATTTTCAAAAACCATTTTGAGCTCTTCCATGGCCTGAGACTACTGCACTTTTTTGGAGGTTTTGGATGTAGAAGCGTTGACCTTAATGTCTTCCTCTGATTGTATGCTTTTGTCTTTCTCATCTGAAAGGATGGAAGAATATGCCTTTTCACCAAGAAAGTAACCTTGTACAATCTTATTTTTCCCCCTTCTGTGGCATTTTGCAGCCAATTACTTGACTTTTGAGTCCTTTGTCAAGTGGAGGATATACTGCCCTAGGCTTCTGAAGTTTTGTGAAGCTGTTCCCTGAGATATCTCCAGGGATCTGTAAGTTCTCAGTTTCTCCAAGGTGGCACAATTAATGGAGAAGTGTTTAGTCCTCTCCTGGCCTGCACTCTGAGTCTGTGAGCAACCAAAACACTTTTTTCTGCCCTGGAACTGCAAGTAGGATTCCCTCTCCACAGCTGCCACCAGCTCCACCACACCAGTGCTCCTCCTCACCCCAGGACTGTCACTGAGGATTGAGACCCAGATCAGCCACTAGATTCCTCCAGAGGCTTTAGGTTGAGAGCTCCAAAAATGCATGCTGCAGCAGCAGTGGCTGCCACTACCCTGGGATGGGACTGTGTTCCCCTCTCATCAAGGTGAAAGAGCTTTCTTACTGACCTTTGAAGCTGTCTTTGGCATCTGTGAGTTGAGAAATATGGAAACCTCAAAAGCTACCCATGATTCAACACCCTGAAACCTGCTCCAGTACTGTCTGTGCTGCACAGCCCACCCTGGAATGTGCTCCCCTCTGAGCCTGGTATGATACACCTTTCCTGTCAGCTTTCCAGCCTGTATTGAGCTAGAAATCTGTTTCACTCTGTCATTTTGTGGCTTCTGCTGCTCTAGAATTTGTTTAGAGTCATTTTTTACAGGTATTTTAAGGGTTATGAGGGGAGAGCTTGAGCCAGTCCATTCTTCTACTCTGTAATCTTGGCTCTGCTCCCCTGATTTTCTTTTCTTTATTGTCTATGTCTTGGGGCTGACATTGGCAAGCACCAAGGTGGGAAACCTATGAAAATTTTTTAAAATAATATTAACTTTATTTATTGCTTAGTGTTCTACAATCACTACCACATAATTTAGATTTTTCCCCTACCTCCCCCCTTCCTTCTCCTCCCTCCTCAAGATGGGATACAATTTTATATAGGATTGACACATACATTCTTATGTGTTTTATTTATTTATTTTTAAAATTTATCTATTTAAATTTTTTACATTTTCACAAAATTTGGGGTTCGAAATTTTCTCCCCATTTGTCCCCTCCCCCCACCCCAATACACCAAGCATTTTAATTTCCCCTATCACCAATCTGCCCTCTCTTCTATCATCCCTCCCTTCCCTTGTCCCCATCTTCTCTTTTGTCCTGTAGGGCCAGATGACTTTCTATTCCCCATTACTTGTATTTCTTATTTCCTAGTAGCAAGAACAATACTCAACAGTTGTTTCTAAAACTTTGAATTCTAACTTCTCTCCATTCCTCCCTCCCCAACCATTCCCTTTGGGAAGGCAGGCAATTCAATATAGGCCATATCTGTGTAGTTTTGCAAATGGCTTCCATAATAGTCATGTTGTGTAAGACTAATTATATTTCCCTCCATCCTATCCTGCCCCCCATTGCTTCTATTCTCTCTTTTGATCCTGTCCCTCCCCAAGAGTGTTGACTTCAAATTGCTCCCTCCTCCCATTGCCCTCCCTTCCATCATCCCCCCCCCCGCTTATCCCCTTCTCCCCCACTTTCCTGTATTGTAAGATAGGTTTTCATACCAAAATAAGTGTGCATTTTATTCCTTCTTTTAGTTGAATGTGATGAGAGTAAACTTCATGTTTTTCTCTCACCTCCCCTCTTTTCCCCTCCACTAAAAACCTCCTCCCTGCCTCTTCTATGAGAGATAATTTGCCCCATTCCATTTCTCCCTCTCTCCTCCAAATATACTTCTCTCTCACAGCTTAATTTCATTTTTTGAAGATATGATCCCATCCTATTCAATTCACTCAGCTCTCTGTCTCTCTCTGTGTATGTATGTGCGTGTAATCCCACCAACTACCCAGATACTGAAAAGTTTCAAGAGTTACAAATATTGCCTTTCCATGTAGGAATGTAAACAGTTCAACTTTAGTAAGTCCCTTATCACTTCTCTTTGCTGTTTACTTTTTCATGCTTCTTCTCATTCTTGTGTTTGAAAGTCAAATTTTCTTTTCAGCTCTGGTCTTTTCATCAAGAATGCTTGAAAGTCCTCTATTTCATTGAAAGACCATATTTTTCCCTGAAGTAGTATACTCAGTTTTGCTGGGTAGGTGATTCTTGGTTTGAGTCCTAGCTCCTTTGACTTCTGGAATATCCTATTGCACACCCTTCGATCCCTTAATGTAGAAGCTGCTAGATTTTGTGTTATCCTGATTGTATTTCCACACTACTGGAATTGTTTCTTTCTAGCTGCTTGCAAGATTTTCTCCTTGAGCTGGGAATTCTGGAATTTGGCCACAATGTTCCTAGGAGTTTCTCTTTTTGGATCTCTTTCAGGCGGTGATCGATGGATTCTTTCAATACTTCTTTTGCCCTCTGGTTCTAGAATGTCAGGGCAGTTTTCCTCGATAATTTCATGGAAGATGATGTCTAGGCTCTTTTTTTGATCATGACTTTCAGGTAGTCCCACAATTTTTAAATTGTCTCTCCTGGATCTATTTTCCAGGTCAGTTGTTTTCCCCATGAGATATTTCACATTCTCTTCCATTTTTTCATTCTTTTGGTTTTGTTTGGTGATTTCTTGGTTTCTCATAAAGTCATTAGCCTCCATCTGTTCCATTCTAATTTTGAGAGAACTATTATCTTCAGTGAGCTTTTGAACCTCCCTTTCCATTTGGCTAATTCTGCTTTTTAAAGCATTCTTCTCCTCATTGGCTTTTTGAACTTCTTTTGCCAGTTGAGTGAGCCTATTTTTCAAGGTGTTATTTTCTTCAGCATTTTTTTGGGTCTTCTTTAGCAAGGTGTTGACCTGCTTTTCATGCTTTTCTTGCATCTCTCTCATTTCTCTTCCCAGTTTTTCCTCCACCTGTCTAACTTGATTTTCAAAATCCTTTTTGAGCTCTTCCATGGCCTCAGCCCATTGAATATTTACTTTGGATGTTTGAGATACAGAAGCCTTGACTTCTATGTCTTTCCCTGATGGTAAACATTGCTCTTCCTCATCAGAAAACATGGGAGGAAATATCTGTTCACCAAGAAAGTAACCTTCTATTGTCTTATGTTTTTCCCCTTTTCTGGGCATTTTCCCAGTTAGTTACTTGACTTCTGAGTTTCCTCACCACACCCACCTTGCCTGCAGTTCCACCCAGCTAGTGCTTGGGGGCTGAGATTCAAATGCTGCTTCCCAGACTCAGGGCTATCAGCAGGGGCAGGGCTGCTATTCAGTGTGAGATTAAGTTCAGCTGCTCAGGTGGGGGCAGGGCCACCACATGGGGCTTAGTTCCCTCAGGGAGTTTATGTGGAGACCTTCAACAATGGACCAGAGCTCCTTTCTGCTTTGGGAGCTCCTGTCTGCTGCTGTCTCGGATGCTGCCTCCTGATGGGGCCTGAGTTATGGAGACACCACGCTCCCCTCCCAGCAAGTTGAAAAGGCCCTCTCACTGACCTTTGGCGCCTGTGGGTGGAGGGACCTGCACGGCCGCTACACACCCTGTTCCCCAAAGCTCGTTTGGATCTGGTCCCATCGGTGCCACGCAGCCAAGGCAGGGATGGTCTCTGCTCTGGGTCCGGTACATGACAAACCTTTGGTGTTGGCTTTTCAGGGCTCTCTGGAACAGAAATCTCTTCCACTCTGTTGCTGTGCATCTTCCGCTGCTTCAGAATTCGTTGGGAGCCCCTCTTTACAGGTATTTTAAGGGCTGTGGGTTAGGAGTTAGCATATGTGTATCTTTCTACTCCACCATCTTGGCTCCTCCCCCCACATACATTCTTATTAAATACATTTTCACTATAGTCATACTGTATAGAAGAATTATAATAAATGGGAGAAATCATATAATAAACCAAAACGTGATTCACACACACACACACACACACACACACACACACACACACACACAAATGATCTGCTATATTCTGCAATTGAATTGCATAGTTCTTTCTCTGGATGTGGAAGGCATTTTGCCTTAGATCATTGGGAATTAACCTATGAAAATGTGCAAAATTATATCAACTGCCAGACATAGGCTAAAGGGCCCTCTTAGTATGACAGGGATAAGGCTAGCATCTCTCACTTCTCTTAACTCAGCTGGCCTGTATTGTTCCATAATAATAGCCTATAAGAATTTTATAAAATGATATTTCTTAAATTACATTATCATATGTTTTTTGTTTTTTTTTCTTAAGTTGATTTTTTTTTAACTTTTTACATTCATTTTCACAAAATTTTGGGTTCCGAATTTTCTCCCCTTTTCTCCCCTCCCCCCGCCCCAATACACCGAGCAATCTAATTTTCCCTATCACCAATCTATCATCCCTCCCTTCTCTTGTCCCCATCTTCTCTTTTGTCCTGTAGGGCCAGATGACTTTCTATTCCCCATTACCTGTATTTCTTATTTCCTAGTAGCAACAACAATACTAAACAGTTGTTCCTAAAACTTTGAGTTCCAAATTCTCCCCATCCCTCCCTCCCCACCCGTTCATTATCATATGTTTTGGGGATGAATGTAATTACCAAACTCATTAGACATGGTGGGCCTCTACCTTCATTAATTTCTGGAATGTTTAAGCATGCCAGTCAGTCAATAAACAGTTATTAAGCACTTACTATGTTCCAGGCACTGTGCTAAGTACTGGGAATACAAAAAGCAAAAAACAGTCCTTCACCTCAGGGAGCTCCTAATCTAATCCTACATGGACTACATGCATTGGAGATGAGAACTTTAAAAGATAATGCTTGAGCCTCTCTATATGAATAAAGAAGCCATCCAGAATTAGTGGCTGCTTTGCCAAAAGTAACCTAGTTGATTTTTTGGGCATAGCAAATATTTAACTGGTGAGAGAGAATATGGGAATAGGGGAAAAGTTAGTCTCTAAGGGGTACGTGGAATACATATGGGGGAGTAACGTGTCAGAAGAAAGGAAAGGCAGGAGGGGGCTAGGTTATAAAGGTTTGAATGGTGATCAGAGCAATTTTGTATTTGATTCTGGAGGCAATAAGGAGCCACTGAAATTTATTGATTAGCGGGGTGACATGAAAAGCTTGTGCAAAGATATGAAGATGGGAAAAGAAATCTGTGTAAGAGGAAAAGCAGGAAGTCTAGGTTAGCTGGGTCAGACTGCCCTGGTGCAGGCTCTCATCACCTCAACACCTGGATCATTGGAACACCTACTTGATCTGCCTGCCTTGAGTCTCTCCCCACTCTTGCCCATCTTCCATTCAACTGTCAAAGAAATCTTCCTGAAGTGCAGGTCTGACCATGTCACCCTCTATTCAATAACAGGGCTCCTTATCAACTCCAGCACCAAACACAAAATTCTGTGTTTGGCATTTAAAGCCCTACATAGCCTGCACCTCCTCCTTACCTTTCCCACTTTCTTTTATTTATTTATTTATTCATTCATTCACTCACTCATTCATTCATTCATTCATTCATTCATTTATTTGACTTTTTACATTCATTTTCACAAAATTTTGGGTTCCAAATTTTCTCCCCTTTTATCCCCTCCCCCCACCCCAATACCCCAAGCAATCTAATTTTCCCTATCTCCAATCTGCCCTCTCTTCTGTCATGCCTCCCTTCTCTTGTCTCCATTTTCTCTTTTCTCCTGTAGGGCCAGATGACTTTCTATTCCTCATTAACTGTATGTCTTCTTTCCTAGTAGCAACAACAATACTAAACAGTTGTTCCTAAAACTTTAAGTTCCAAATTCTCCCCATCCCTCCCTCCCCACCCATTCCCTTTGGGAAGGCAGGCAGTTCCATATAGGCCATTTTTGTGTAGTTTTGCAAATGACTTCCCTGATAGTCGTGTTGTGTAAGACTAATTGAATTACCCTCCATCCTATCCTGCCCCTCATTGTTTCTCTTCTGTCTTTTGATCCTGTCCCTCCCCAAGTGTTGACTTCAAATTGCTCCCTCCTCCCTTTGCCCTCCCTTCCATCATCCCCCCCTTGCTTATCTCCTTCTCCCCCACTTTCCTATACTGTAAGATGGGTTTTCATACCAAAATGAGTGTGCATTTTATTCCTTCCTTTAGTCAAATGTGATGAGGGTAAACTTCTTGTTTTTTGTTTTTTGTTTTTCTCAGCTCTCCTCTTTTTCCCACAACTAAAAAGTCTCCTACTTGCCTCTTAAATGACATATAATTACCCCATTCCATTTCACCCTCTTTCCTCCCACTACATTTCTCTCTCACCATTTACCTTAATGTCTTTTAAGATATGGTCCCATCCTACTCAATTCAATCTGTGCTCTCTGTCTCTGTATGTGTGTGCATGTGTGTATGTGTGTGTGCGTGCATGCGTGTACATGTGTGTGTATGGACCCACCAACTATCCAGGTACTGAAAAGTTTTAAGAGTTACAAATATTGTCTTTCCATGTAGGAATGTAAACAGTTCACTTCTGGTAAGTCCCTTAAGACTTCTCTTTGCTGTTTACTTTTTCATGCTTCTTCTCATTCTTGTGTTTGAAAGTCAAATTTTCTTTTCAGTTCTGGTCTTTTCATCAAGAATGCTTGAAAGTCCTCTGTTTCATTGAAAGACCATATTTTTCCCTGAAGTATTATACTTAGTTTTGCTGGGTAGGTGATTCTTGGTTTGAGTCCTAGTTCCTTTGAGTTCTGGAATATCCTATTGCACACCCTTCGATCCCTTAATGTAGAAGCTGCTAGATCTTGAGTTATCCTGATTGTATTTCCACAGTACTGGAATTGTTTCTTTCTAGCTGCTTGCAAAATTTTCTCCTTGAGCTGGGAATTCTGGAATTTGGCCACAACGTTCCTAGGAGTTTCTCTTTTTGGATCTCTTTCAGGCGGTGATCGATGGATTCTTTCAATACTTCTTTTGCCCTCTGGTTATAGAATGTCAGGGCAGTTTTCCTTGATAATTTCATGGAAGATGATGTCTAGGCTCTTTTTTTGATCATGACTTTCAGGTAGTCCCACAATTTTTAAATTGTCTCTCCTGGATCTATTTTCCAGGTCAGTTGTTTTTCCCATGAGATATTTCACATTCTCTTCCATTTTTTCATTCTTTTGGTTTTGTTTGGTGATTTCTTGGTTTCTCAGAAAGTCATTAGACTCCATCTGTTCCATTCTAATTTTGAGAGAACTATTATCTTCAGTGAGCTTTTGAACCTCTTTTTCCATTTGGCTAATTCTGCTTTTGAAAGCATTCTTCTCCTCATTGACTTTTTGAACCTCTTTTGCCAATTGAGTGAGCCTATTTTTCAAGGTGTTATTTTCTTTAGCATTTTTTGGGTCTCCTTTACCAAGGTATTGACCCGTTTTTCATGCTTTTCTTGCATCTCTCTCATTTCTCTTCCCAGTTTTTCCTCCACCTGTCTAACTTGATTTTCAAAATCCTTTTTCAGCTCTTCCAAGGCCTGAGCCCACCGGATATCTCCCTGGGATGTCTGGGATACAGAAGCCCCGACCTCCACATCTTTCCCTGATGGTAAGAATATTTCCTCATCATCAGAATTGAAAGGTGGGAACATTTGTACTCCCTCAAAGTAGCTCTCTATAGTCTTATTTTTCTTCCCTTTTATGGGCATTTTCCCAGCCAGTTACTTGAGTTCTGAGATTCCTGTCCAGCCCCACCTAGATCCGCCCAGATAGTGCTTGGGGTCTGAGATTCAAATGGGCTTTCTGTGGCAGGTGCGGCTGTTATTCAATGTGAGCTTAAGTTCTGATGCTCGGGTTGGGGCAGGGCCGCCTCCCAGGCTTAGTTCCCTCAGGGGCTTTATGCAGAGACCTTCAGTAATGGGGTGGGTGGGGGCAGGGCCGTCTCTCAGGCTCAGTTCCCTCAGGGGGTTTATGCAGAGACCTTCCCTAATGGCCCTGAATTTCTGCCTGCTCGGGGAGTCCCTGGCCACCACCGCTGCCGCTGCCTCTGCCACTGCCTCCCGAGGGGACCCGAGTCACAGAGACACCCCACTCCCCTCTTGGCCAGCCCAGACGTCTCTCTCACTGACCTGTAGCGTCTGTGGGTGGAGGGACTTTCCCAGCCGCTGGAGATTCCATCCCTGAAGCCTGCTCGGATCTGCTCCTCTGGGGCCGCAGCCAGGGCAGCGCAGGGGTGGGCTCTGCTTTCTGGGGTGTGACGGACCCTGGGGACGGCTCTCCAGGGCTCTCTGGAACGGAAATCTCTTCCACTCTGTTTCTGCCCACCTTACAGTGATCCAGAACTTATGGGGATCTCTTTTTACATTAATTCTATGGGCTGTGGGTTCGGAGCTCGTAAACGTGCGTCTTTCTACTCCGCCATCTTGACTCCGCCCCCCACCTTTCCCACTTTCTGCAGGAAGTCTTTCTCAAGCCCTCTTTACTCTAATGACTTCCCTCTATTAATTTTCTCCAGTTTCTTCTATGTACAAGTTATGTGTATATAAGCCTACAAGTCAAGACCAAAGTGGAGAGTGTTGGTGCATGATTTTTTGTTTGCAGATGATTGTGCACTCAATGCAGCCTCTGAAGCTGAGATGCAACAAAATATGGATCAATTCTCTGCTGCCTGTGCTCATTTTGGCCTAGTAATTAACACCAAGAAAGCACAGGTGCTCCATCAGCCACCATCACACCATCCATACATGGAACCTTCAGTTACAACAAATGGAGAAGTTTGGAATGCTGTGGATACGTTTACTTACCTTGGTAGTATACTTTCCAGGGATGTACATATTGACAATGAGCTTGATGCATGCATTGCCAGAGTTAGCTCAATGTTTGGGAGGCTCTGAAGAAAAGTTTGGGAGAGAAGATGTATTAGACTGACTACCAAACTGAAGGTCTACAGAGCTGTTTTGCTGACCTCATTGTTGTATGCCTGTGAAACATGGACAGTCTACCAGTGCCATGCCAAGAAACTGAATTGCTTCCATTTGAATTGTCTTAGGAAGATTCTGAGGATCACCTGGTAGGATAAGGTACCAGACACTGAAGTCCTTGCTCAAGCTGAACTGCCAAGTATTCAAATTATGCTTTAGAGAGCACAACTCCATGGGGCTGGCCATGACGTTTGAATGCAAAATGTATGCTTGCCAAAAAGATTATTTTATGAAGAACTCACATGGGGTAGGTGATCACATGGTAGTCAGAAGAAGTAATACAAGGATACTCTCAAAATCTCTCTCAAGAATTTTGGATTTGACCGTGCAACATGGGAAACACTGTTTCAGGACTGCTCAGCATGGCATGTCCACATCAGAAAGGGTGCTGTGCAGTATGAGTAAAGCAGAATTGAGACAGCACAAAGTAAATGCAGGATCCCCAAATTTTGGATATCCACCCCACATATTCATACAGACTATCTGTGTCCAACCTGTGGTAGAGCATTCTGAGCTCCTGTTGGTCTGATCAACGACAGTCCAACACACTGAAATTTCACTTTATCATGGCGATGTCATTTTGGTCCTCTTCCAAGAGGAAGAACAACAACCAACCAACCCCCATTAGAATGGGACTTCCTTGAGAATGAGTGTCTTTTGCCTCTCTTAGTATCCTCAACTCTTAGTGTAGTGCCTAGTATGTAGGCACTTAATGAATGTTTACTGTCTGAAATTTTAATATTAATTATATAATTATTTATTATATATAATTATATTATTATGTACTTTTTATTATTAGTAATATAATTACTATATAACTAAATAATATGTCATCAATATAATTGCCATTGTAGAATGCTTAGAGTTTGGTTAGACTTTGAAGACACCAAGGTCATCCACTGCATCTCAAGCCATCACCAGTCCTCTTGACTCTGTCCTGCCACCGGACTGTAATGACTCTGAAACAGAGAGTGAGGCTAAGTCATGCATCTCTGCCTCACTTAAATACAAGAATCAAAAAACATCACCCATGCCATTTGACCTTTTTAACCTATCTCAAAGTCCAATGGTGACAGGCAAGTGACAAAGCAGCAGGTGAAAATACACTGGGAGCTGTAGTCACAATTCTCACACAGGCAGCCCAGGCCATAGTGTTGTCTTCTCACTGGAAGCAGCAGAGGGAATCTGCAGCCCCATGAATATCTGAGCGGCCTTTTAAGGATTGCACTGCTCACGTTCTGCTGTACGGAAATGTCTAGAAAAGGTGCCCTAAAAATTGCTTACCCAGCCCTGGCCTGATTACCACAGCAGGCAGGGATCCCATCCTGCAGTCAAAATGCACACAAGAAATGTACAAACCATCGATACATGGAATGTGTACATACCTATAGACAACAGAAAATCCAGTAGTCCTGAAAGATGAATAGATCTTGTTTCGAGAAAACTCATCAGGTATCGTATTCAAATAGCAGCCCTGAATGAAGCAAGGAAGGCAAATGAAGGCCAGCTTACTGATGTCGGAGCTGGATACACATTTTTCTGATTGGCCTCAGTGAAGAGGAATGTCATGAAACCCGCATAAGTTTAGCAATCAAAACTAATCTAGTCAACAAACTTGTACGTTTACCAAAAACAGTGAATGACAGACTCATGACAATGCGATTGACATTTGCAGGAAAATTTCACACCACAATCATCAGTGTCTATACGCTCACCCAGATGAACCCCGATGAGGTCAAAGAAAAATTATATGAAAACCAGGAGACCTTTATCATCATTGTGCCAAAAGAGGATAAGCTTATAATTCTGGGTAATTTTATAGATTCAGACTACCAGGCATGGCAGGGAGTCCTTGGGAGGAATGGAGTTGGAAACTAACAGAAATGGTCACTTACTTTCAAAGACTTGTGCATCTTATGACCTTCTCATCACCAACACTGTTTCCTGTTAACCTAAATGCAATAAAACTTCACAGATACACCCTCACAGCAAATTGGCATTTAATAGACTATATGTAAGGAGAGGAGACAGACAGTATGTGAGAGTAATCAAGGCAATGTATGGCACTAAGTGCTGGACTGATCATAGACTTATCCTCTCCAAGCTAAATATTCACATTCAACAAAAGCAGTAGCCCCAAGGCAATATGACTACTAGAAGAATCAATGTCAACAGATTAGAGTACTTCTCTGAACAAGAACAGTTTGTTGCTAACTTGGAGGGAAAATTGAGCCAACACACAAATGGCAACAGTGGAGCAGAAAAGGAGTGGGCAACTTTTAAGGATGTGGTGTATAAGACTGCATTTGTTCATGTGGCTCAGAACACTCACAAATATCAAGACTGGATTGATGAAAATTATGGGGAAGTTCAGAAGCTGCTAAATGAAAAATAAGAACTCCACAGGGTTTACCTGCAGGATAGTTCATTAATCTCTAAGAAGACAACATTTAATTTCATCAAAAGTAAAATACAAACAAAGCTTAGAGAGATGCAGGACTCGGCTCAGTGAGAAGGCAGATGACATTCGGTTTTACGCTGGTAATAATAATCCAAAGCACTTTTATGATTCCCTGAAGGCCATTTATGGACTAAAGACCTATGGTGCATCTCAACTACTCAGTGCTGATGGAGTCATACTGATCTTAGAGAGATGGGCTGAACACTTCCATTGTGTTCTCAGCAGACCATCATTAATCAATGCTGAAGCCATAGACCATTTACCATTGAAGTTAACCCCTCCTTAGCTGAACTTCCAACTGAAGAAGAGGTTTTCAATGCCAATAGGTTCCTTTCATGTGGCAAAGCACCTGTTGCTGATTCTATTCTAGCTGAGATTTACAAGGTGGGGGGAGTGGAGTGGCCATTGGTCATACAAAAGTTGACTGAAATTTTCCAGGTTATATGATAAGAAGAGGTTATCCCCCAGGAATTCAAGGATGCCTCCATTGTCCATCTCTATAAAAGTAAAGGATATTGATTGTCGTGTGTGTGTGTGTGTGTGCATGTGTGCGTGTTCATCCTTTGCTGAAGAAAACCATGCCATCAGAGAAATAATGACATGACTTGCACTTGACTTTGTTTTGAGTGAGGGAGGACTATGCAGGTCATCAGCCTCATTTCTCCTCCAGAGCTATCTGAATCCAGTGACCAGATATTCATCAGTATGACTAGAGATGACACAGGATGAGGTAATTGGGGTTAAGTGACTTGCCCAAGGTCACACAACTAGTGAGTATCAAGTGTCTGAGGTAAGATTTGAACTCAGGTCCTCCTGACTCCTGCATTGATGCTCTATCCACTGCATCACCTAGCTGCCTGATTGTCCTGTGACAATCACATGGGGGGGTCTCTCTCTTAGTCATTGCTGGTAAAATTCTTGCCAGAGTCCTCCTTAACAGACTGCTCCTTCAGTTGGAAGATGATCATCTACCTGAGAACCAGCGTGGACTTCAAAAAAGGCCAAGCAACTGTCAATATGGTGTTTGCTGCCCGACAACTCCAGGAGAAATGCCAAGAGCAGAACAGAGGTCTGTATAAACTATTTGTAGATCTGACCAAGGCCTTTGATGTGGTCAGCTGTGAGGAGTTATGGAAAATTATGTCAAAAATTGGTTTCCTGGAGAAGTTCATCAGCTTGTACATCAATTTCATGATGGCATTCTTGCCTAGGTTCTGGATAATGGAATATGCTGTTGAACTTTCCCAGTCATCCATGGAGTGAAACAAGGCTGTGTGCTCTTTAGCATGATGTTTTCAGCCTTCTTGTCAAATGCCTTTAATGAGGCTGAACACAGGGGCAGCTAGGTGATGCAGTGAATAGGGCACCGGCCTGGAGTCAGGAGGACCTGAATTCAAATCTGCCCTCAGATGCTTGACACTTACTAGCTATGAGACCTTGGGCAAGTCACTTCACCCCAATTGCTTTGCCTTTTCCTCTCCCGCAAAAAAACTGAGGGTGAACACGGCATCAACTGATGGAAAAGTCTTCAACCTGAAAAGGCTACAAGCTAAAACTAACATGGAGTATTGGTGCATGATTTTTCGTTTGCAGATGATTGTACACTCAATTCAGCCTCTAAAGCTGAGATGCAACAAAGTATCGATCAATTCTCTAATGCTTGTACTAATTTTGGCCTAATAATTAACACTAAGAAAACACAGGTGCTCCAACAGCTAGCACCATACCATCCATACATGGAATCTTCAGTTACAACAAATGGAGAAGGTTTAAATGCTATCGCTAAGTTCACTTACTTTGGCAGTGTACTTTCCAGGGATGTACACATTGACAATGAGGTCGATGCACTCATTATCAGAGTTAGCTCAGTGTTTGGGAGACTCTGAAGGAAAGTGTGGGAGAGAAGAGGTATTAGCCTCACTGCCAAACTGAAGGTCTACAGAGCTGTTGTGCTGACCTCATTATTGTATGCCTGCAAAACATGGACAGTCTACCAGTGCCATGCCTAGAAACTGAATTGCTTCCATTTGAATTGTCTTAGGAAGATTCTGACGATCACCTGGCAGCATAAGATACCAGACAATGAGGTCCTTTCTCAAACTAAACTGCCAAGCATTTAACCTCTACTGCAGAAAGAGCAAGTAGGATGGGCTGACCATATTGTTTAAATGGTTGTTGTCCTTTGTCTTTGAAGAGGACCAAAATGACATCACCACTGTAAAGTGAAATTTCAGTGTATCCGACTGTGGCTGATCAGACCAATATGAGCTCAGAATGCTCTACCACAGGTTGGGCACAGATAGTCTGTATGAATATTTGGGGTGGATATCCCAAATTTGTGCATCCTGCATTTACTTTGTGCTGTCTCAATTCTACTTTGCTCAAAGAGCACAGCACCTTTTCTTATGTGGGCACACCATGCTGAGCAGTCCTGTGCCAGTGTCTCCCATGTTGCACAGTGAAATCCAAAGTCCTTGAGAGTGTCCTTGTAGCATTTCTTCTGGCCACCATGTGATCACCTGCCCTGTGCAAGTTCACCATAAAATAGTTTTTTTGGCAAGTGTACATTTTGCATTTGAACAACGTGGCCAGCCCATCACAGTTGCACTTTCTGAAGCACAGTTTGAACACTTGGCAGTTCTGCTCAAGCAAGGAACTTCAGTACTTGACCATCTTCCAGGTGAAGGATCAGCCTGCTAAGGAGGACTCCAGCAAGAATTCTGCCAGCAATGACTAAGAGAGAGATCCTCTTGTGATTGTCGCAGGACAATTTATTCCATTTACCCTTACAGAGATGGACAGTGGAGGCATCCTTGAACTCCTAGGGGATAGCCTCCTTTTGCCATATAATCTGGAAAATTTCAGTAAGCTTTTGTACGGGCAATGGTCCCCCACCTGGTAAATCTCAGCTGGAATAGAATCAGCACCAGGTACTTTGTCTCATGAAAGGAGCCTAATGGCCTTCAAAACCTCTTCTTCAGTTGAAAGTTCAGCTAAGGAGGGCTTGACTTCAACCTGAGGTAAAAGGTCAATGGCCTCAGCAATGATTGATGATAATCTGTTGAGAACACTATGGAAGTGTTCAGCCCATCTCTCTAGGATCATGTCCTTATCACTAATCAATGTGGCTCCATCAGCAGTTTGATGTAAGTATATCACACCAAAGGTACTGGTCCACCCTAAACACACCCTACACCCCTATTATTTAAATACCAAACGTATAATTGCCAAAAAGACTATTTTATGGAGAACTCTTGCAAGGAAGGTGCTTGCATAGCAATCAGTAGAAGCGATACCATGACACTCTCAAGATCTCTCTTGTGAGGTTTGGAACTGATTGTGTGACACGGGAGACATTGGCACAGGACTGCTCAGCATGGCATGCCCACATCAGAAAGGGTGCTGTGCTCTATGAGCAAAGCAAAATTGAGACAGCACTAATTAAAGGTAGGATGTACAAATCTGGAACATCCACCTCAAATATTCACACGGACTATCTGTGCCCAACCTGTGGTAGAGCACGCCAAGCTTGTATTGGTCTGATCACTCACAAGTCAGACACATTGAAACTTTACTTCATCATGGTGATGTCATTTTGGTTCTCTTCAAAAACAAAGGATAACAACCACCATGGTAGAGCACTGGGAGCCTCTATAGGTCTGATCAGTCACAGTTGGATGCATTGTACCTGGACTCATGCATAGTGATGTCATTAGGTCCTGTAAGAACGAAGGATAACAATCAACCAACCAATCAATTATTTATTAATATTATTTATCATATTTAATTATGCACAGATAATTATAATTATATATTTCCATATATATAATATATATTTCCATATATAATTATAGTTTAGTACTATTATATAATTAACATCTATGCTTTATCGTATAGAATATTTTATATTTAATTATGCACTGGTATTTATTATAATCTGATCCATAATTATATACACTTACATATAAAATTTGAAATAATTATACTGCTTTAATTATATATTATATAATTATATGTTGATATAATTATATGTTATATAACTATATGTTGCTATTTCACATATTATTTATTACCACATGCAATGCAATTACTAATTTCTATGGCGATAATAAGCCTGGAAAGGTGGAAAGGTCGGCTCCTAGGATTGTCCGCAGCCAGACTGCACAGAGCTCTTCCTGTTGAACAGAGGCGTCGGTGGGCAGAGGGGCTGGAGAAAGGGGAGCCCTGAGGGCCGTGCCTGTGAATGGAGAGATGTTCTGGAGGGCTTGATTCGGGGGAGGAAGTTCTAGGCCTCGAATCCGGCTTCTGTCACTCATCAGCCGCGTGCCCGGAGGTCTCGCCATCTGCAGAATGAGGGTTGGCCCGGATCCCGAGGTTCGTCCCAGTCCTAGGCGCGATTCCTGCTTAGATTCGTGGGGTCGAACCTCACTAGGAGTCTACGAGAATCTTCTTTCCCCCAACTTCCTCCTCTAGTTCCTGTTCTCTCTCCTCTGCCCCAATCTAAAATGGCCGCCTCGGCTTCAGCACGATGGATCAGGATGAACAAAGCGGCCTTATGCCCAAAACAAAGATGGCGGCCCACGCTCCTCCTTCCGCCCCAACAACGCCGGCTTGGAGGGCTTTCTAGCATTCTGCCCGCTCGTGTCTATGGCCGTTTCCGAGCCCTTCTAGCCGTCGCTCTCTCTGTCGGCCTCCGGAGGGCGGGGCCCAATCGCGGGCGGTGTTTTCAGGGCTGGCCCCGCCCCCGGTCGGATCAGCTGACGGTTAGGCGATGTCTGTTGACAGCGGAGGTGGGCAGAGCCCAGGGCAGCCCGGCGTGAGCAGAAGCACAGCCTCGGGGAGAGGGGGGGGCCCGGGCTCGAGCCAGGGGCGCAGGCGCGGTGCCCGGCGCAGGCGCAGACACAGTTGCCCCGACACCGCCTCTCTGGAGAGGCCGGGCCGGGCCGGGGTGGAGCGTCTGACCCGGAGCGGGACGGAAGCAGGCGAGGCCCCGGGGCTGGCGGAGCCGAGACCGAGCGGGGCTCGGGCCCGAGGCGGACCCGGAGCGGCGGCTCTGAGGCGCCTCCTCTTCGGGGCCGGGCGGGGCCGATGTGAGTTCGGATGGAGCAGCCCTGGGGGAGGCTGATACGCCTGGGCGCCGCCGAGGGCGAACCCCCGGTGCTGCTGCGGAAGAAGGAGTGCACCGTCGGGCGCAGGAAAGGTGAGGAGGCCCCGGCCTGGGCCTCGCGGGCCCTCAGCATTGATTCGGCGCCTGCTGCGTGCGTCCTGCCCCTGCCCTCCCGGTACTGAGCGGGGCCCGGCCTCCGGGTCCACGTTAAACTGTAGGCGCCGGGGCTGGAGCTCCGCCAGTCAGCGAGCATTTATGTAGCGCTTACTGTGTACTGTGAAACCGAAAACCCCCAGGGGCTTGTATCCTAACGGGGAAACGCCCCCCGTAAAGGGGACCCGAGAAGCCGCGGTGGGGGATGGAGGGACCCAGCCTCTTCCTGTTACGTGAGCTCCCCGAGATCAAGGACTCACTTTGCGAACCCGAAGCCTCTCAGTGCGAGCTGTTGATCTGTCTGAGTCAGTCGCTTGGACTTCTTTTAGAGGGTTAATCCATTAGTCAACCGATGGTTATCAAGCCTCTCCCGCGCTACAGGCTGTGTTCCAAGTCTTAGAGCAGATTTAAGCTTTAAAGCTTCTTGGCTATGGAGGAGCGTCTTAGGGGTGTTACCATGGCTGGAGGGATGGAAGGAAGATCTGAATTCTCTTAATTCCAGTGTCCTCCCTCCGTTAGCTATTTCCCTTTCTGTAGGGAGCTTGCTTCGTCTATGTTTGTGTGCGCGTTGTCTCTGCTGTTACATTGTAAGCTCCTTGACGGTAGGGACTCGCCCTTTGCCTCTTTTTGTATCTCCAGGCACATATTAGGTACTTGATAAATGTGGATTGGTTGATTCAAGTCCTACCTCTGAAATATGCTGTCCAAAATAGGCTTCCTCTTGGTACTTTAGGCCCTGAGTTTCAGAGCAGGTGCTCACCTGAATTGGTCTGTTTCCTCACTGAAGTTACCTGTATCAATGAAACTGTATCTAGGATGATCTCGGAGATGTGGATGATACCAGTGTAAAGAATGAAGTCATCCCTACTCTCCAAGAGTTTACACTGTGACAGGTTCCTATATAAGTATGTAAAGAGTAGATACAAGTTGACTAGATAAGGCCAGATTGGTTATTTTCAAGTACTTATTGGAACCAGGAAGATTAGTGAGCTGACTCATGTGCCTCTTTGGAGCCACTGTATATACTAAACAGTATGACTTTATTTTAGGAGTAAGAGTCAGCTTCTTACTTGTACATGTTGTGCTTCGAATGAAAGGTGAGGATTCCCACAGTGACTTCTCTCTTTGTGTGAAAATGGGACTGGAAAGAAAAGGCGTTTTTGATAGTGCAGTTCAGGGCACACACGGTACATGGAAAACTGTTTCCTTGTTATGGTTGATATTTGTAGAAACTGTCCTTCAGCTCTGGCCCCTAGTGCTTGTGCTTGACCTGAAGCTTTGGCTCAGATCTTCCCTTTTCTCCCTGCTGTCATTATTAATTAATAGGCAGACCACGGTGTGTCATGACTGTGGACTGAAATCTTTTACTTGACTTAAGAATTATCATAAGGCTCAGAAGAGACATACCAGGGGAGAGGTGGAAAGGAGGACTCCATTCAGTCTAGTCAACTAGTTTTTTGAAATCCATTGCTTCTGGTATTGTAATCAATAAAACATTAGACCCTTATAGAAGAATCATCATTTGTCCAGTCAAGTATTTATGACACAATCCCTACTTTCAAGAAGCTCACCTTCTGGCAGAGGAAACAAGTACACATAAGAACACATACGGAATAAACATAAAGTAAATAAATACAAAATTAAATATAAGGTAATTAGGGAGAGCACTAGCAGTTGAGAGGATCAAGGAAAACTTCCAACAGAAGATGATCCTTGAGTTGCATCTTCAAAGATGAGAGATTGGCAGAGATAAGGACACCCAGGGCCAAAGTACATCTGTGAGAGAGACAGGGTTATGCGCTAGGAACACAGAGAAGACCGGTTTAGCTGGATCTCAAGAGAACAGTAAGGGGAAGGATACTGAAGGAGTCAGGAAAGATAGGTTGGGGCCAGGTTATATAGGGTAGACAATGTCAAAATCTCTGGCTGGGCCAACAGAACCAGATTAAAATGACCTTGGGAAAATGTTTAACAGAATATGTGTATTCCTGGTTTTCTAAGTCAATATTGTTTCTCTCTGAGTTTGACACCACTATTTTGGGGCTTTAAAAGTTCATGGAGAAGTTTATCCTAGAGGCAATAAATAGACCATTGCAGTTGATGGAGTAGGGGAGTGATATGGTCACATCTGTGCTTAAGGAAAGTTTACTTTGGCAACTGAGTGGAAGATAAACTGGAATAGGGAGAGACTATAGGCAGGGTGACGAGTTAGGTGCTTGTTGTAATAAGCCAGGTGGGAAGTGGATGCTTGGAGAAGAGGAGTCATGAAAGAATACCAAGAGAGAAACAGCAGTGTTGGCCAAAGATTGTTGGCCATATGGGGTGAGAGTGAGAAGTCTGAACTGAAACCAAGCTTGGATAGGGAAGGATTTGGAAGAGGGTCTGGCTTAATGGGAATAATGATTTCAGTTATGCTGAATTTTAAGATGATGCATAGTTAATTGTGGTTAATGTGTTACAGCCAGTTAGTAGCTCACTACAGACCATACCAGAGATAGCAGGCTTATGATAAGGTCCTAAGTAACCTCTGAGTACTTGTAGTCCTTTGTAATTCGGCCCGTTTCCCTTAGCTTCAGTGTGTCAGAAAACTGAAACCCAAAGAACCAGTGAACTCCCACTCCCAAGCCTACTCCCACTACAGAACAAATTGTCTCAAGCTAGAGGAGGAGAAGGGTAGGAAGGTAGAGACAGGAAGTAATTTGGACTTCAGGACAGAATGATAGGCAGGTTCTCTTCATGAGGTGATATTTGTGGACTGTCTTAGGAAGGCGACTCATAGAGTTTTGAGTTGTGTCAAACCATGTTTCAAACAAAATTAAATCATTTCCAAATCACTTTCACATTTTCTTTGATACTTGTCTTTTAGAAGTAAACTAACTTTGCCGTAATATTTTAGAAGGGGAAAAATTGTTGAGTATTGATTAGCCCAAGAAAGGTCAATTTTTATTATGACTTTTCTTAATTTTTTATTCATTAGCTTAATCTAGCTTGACTTTTGTGTAGTCATTTTGTTATATCTGGATTTAACGATGAGTTTTGAAATTTAAGATCTTAAATCAGAAGTAAAAAATTCAAGGCTGGCTTAAAAAACTAAATAATACACTAAACTTTTTTTACTTTTTTGTAATTATGAACTGCTTGGTGCCCTAATGTACTGGAATAAAAATGTTTTCCTGCATACATTAAAGTAGGAGCTTGCTTTAGAATCACATACCTTGACTAAGGAAAGGATATTATTCTTTCATAATTAATAGCAAATACTAATAACAGCTTTCCTTTGACCCCCTAAAAATCCTTATTTCAGGTTGTGACCTTTCATTCCCTGGCAACAAATTGGTGTCTGGAGATCACTGTAAAATAGTAGTGGATGAAGAATCGGGTCAGGTTTCTCTGGAGGATACCAGGTGAGCACTCCCTCCTTCCCCTCACCCCCTAAACTCTTATCCTATCTTAGCTGTGTGGGTTCTGGCATGTAGTTTAAAATGGACATTAAGTTGACATTAAGAAAAGAAGGAGAATTCTGTATTTTCTCATTTTTAGGAATTTTGATTTATTTTTCTGGGAGATGAAATTTATTTGTCCTATCATATAATGTATATTCCATGTCATTTGCCAGAGTAGTGAAGTGGATTTTCAGCGTGGAGGCACTTCACAAAGTGAAACTTTGGAGTCTGGCAAGAATTCTCTTAGAATTCTATCAGAAATATTGGTTGCAAGGGGTTGGTTTTTTAGATTCCAGTTCACACTTCTTAACTTGGAATTTTACTTCCTTCACAATTTGACTCCAGCCCACCTTTCTCAACCTTATTTTGCATTATTCTCTTTACACTCCCTGTAGTTGTTTGACTCCATATATAGTCAGTCACATCAAAGCACCATCAGTTTCCAAAACTCTACGTTATATCTCTCAGTTCTGTTTACACAGGTGGCCCACTGTGTCTCCACGAGTCCCTCCATATCTCTGCCTCTCAGAATCCTTATCTTTCTTTAAGGCTCAGCTCACGAGCTATCTCCTCCATAAAGTCTTCCTTCTCCCTACCCCCAGCCTAAAAGTGCCCTTTTCCTTCTTATGTTTTCCTAGAGTACTTAGGAGCTCTCTTTTCTCCTGTCTCATTTTATTTTGAGTTATAATTTTCTATAATGTGCAAGTATCCTCCAGGAAGAATGTAAGCTCCTTGAAGGCAGGAATTGTGTTTTGCATTTTCCTATCTTCCATCCCTAGTACAGTGCTTTATACATAGTAAATACTTAATAACTGATTGTTGAGTTGAACTTAATTGAATTCTTTGGGCTTTGAGGCCTTCTAGGAAGTTCAGGTGCTGACAAGGAAGGAAGGAAACTAGCATTTATTAAGCATCAGGCACTGTATTGATCTTCCCATAACAACCCTAGGCAGTAGGTGCTGTTATTATCTCCATTTTAAGGTTAAGGAAACTAAAGCAAACAGAGCTTAAGCAATGTTTCCCAGGACACAAAGCTAGTAAGTGACTAAGGCTGGATTTTTTTCTATTATTGGGTTTTTTTAAAACATTTATTTATTTAACTTTTTACATTCATTTTCACAAAATTTTGGGTTCCAAATTTTTTCCCCATTTGTCCCCTCCCCCCACCCCAATACACTGAGCATTCTAATTTTCCCTATCACCAATCTGCCCTCTCTTCAATCCTCTCTCCCTTCTCTTGTCCCTATCTTCTCTTTTGTCCTGTAGGGCCAGATGACTTTCTATTCCCCATTGACTATATTTCTTGTTTCCTAGTAGCAAGAACAGTACTTGACAGTTGTTCCTAAAACTTTTGAGTTCCAAATTCTCCCCATCCCTCCCTCCCCACCCATTCTCTTTGGGAAGGCAGGCAATTCAATACAGGCCATATCTGTGTAGTTTTGCAAATGACTTCAATAATAGTCGTGTTGTGTAAGACTAATTGTATTTCCCTCCATCCTATCCTGCCCCTCATTGTTTCTATTCTGTCTTTTGATCCTATCCCTCCCTAAGTGTTGACTTCAAATTGCTCCCTCCTCCCATTGCCCTCCCTACCATCGTACCCCCCCACCCTTGCTTATCTCCTTCTCCCCCACTTTCCTGTATTGTAAGATAGGTTTTCATACCAAAATGTGTGTGCATTTTATTCCTTCCTTTAGTCGAATGTGGTGAGGGTAAATTCATGTTTTTTTCTCAGCTCTCCTCTTTTTCCCTCCACTAAAAAGTCTCCTGCTTGCCTCTTGAATGAGATATAATTTACCCCATTCCATTTCACCCTCTCTCCTCCCACTACGTTTCTCTCCCACCATTTACCTTAATTTCTTTTAAGATATGGTCCCATCCTATTCAATTCACTCTGTGCTCTCTGTCTCTGTATGTGTGTGCATGCATGTACATGTGTGTGTGTGTGTGTGTGTGGTCCCACCAACTACCCAGATACTGAAAACTTTTAACAGTTACAAATATTGTCTTTCCACGTAGGAATGTAAACAGTTCACCTTTGGTAAGTCCCTTATGACATCTCTTTGCTGTTTACTTTCTCATGCTTCTTCTCATTCTTGTGTTTGAAAGTCAAATTTTCTTTTCGCTCTGGTCTTTTCATCAAGAATGCTTGAAAGTCCTCTGTTTCATTGAAAGACCATATTTTCCCCTGAAGTATTATACTCAGTTTTGCTGGGTAAGTGATTCTTGGTTTGAGTCCTAGCTCCTTTGACTTCTGGAATATCCTATTCCACACCCTTCGATCCCTTAATGTAGAAGCTGCTTGATCTTGTGTTATCCTGATTGTATTTCCACAATACTGGAATTGTTTCTTTCTAGCTGCTTGCAATATTTTCTCCTTGACCTGGGAATTCTGGAATTTGTCCACAATGTTCCTAGGAGTTTCTCTTTTTGGATCTCTTTCAGGCGGTGATCGATGGATTCCTTCAATACTTATTTTGCCCTCTGGTTCTAGAATCTCAGAGCAGTTTTCCTTGATAATTTCATGAAAGATGATGTCTAGGCTCTGTTTTTGATCATGGCTTTCAGGTAGTCCCATAATTTTTAAATTGTTTCTCCTGGATCTATTTTCCAGGTCAGTTGTTTTTCCAGTGAGATATTTCACATTCTCTTCCATTTTTTCATTCTTTTGGTTTTGTTTTGTGATTTCTTGGTTCCTCATAAAGTCATTAGCCTCCATCTGTTCCATTCTAATCTTGAGAGAACTGTTTTCTTCAGTGAGCTTTTGAACCTCTTTTTCCATTTGGCTAATTCTGTTTTTTAAAGCATTCTTCTCCTCATTGGCCTTTTGAACCTCTTTTGCCAATTGAGTTAGCCTATTTTTCAAGGTGTTATTTACTTCAGCATTTTTTTGGGTCTCCTTTAGCAAGGTATTGACCTGTTTTTCATGCTTTTCTTGCATCTCTCTCATTTCTCTTCCCAGTTTTTCCTCCACCTGTCTAACTTGATTTTCAAAATCCTTTTTGAGCTCTTCCATGGCCTGAGCCCACAGGACATCCACCTCGGATGTCTGGGATACAGAGGCCCCGCCCTCCACATCTTTCCCTGATGGTAAGAATATTTCCTCGTCATCAGAATTGAAAGGCAGGAACATCTGTTCTATCTGCTATAGAAAATAGCTTTCTATGGTCTTATTTTTCTTCCCTTTTCTGGGCATTTTCCCAGCCAGTTACTTGACTTCTGAGATTCTTCTCCACCTCCGCCTAGATCCACCCAGCTAGTGCTTGGAGTCTGAGATTCAAATGCTACTCCCCAGCCTCAGGGTTTCTGCAGTGGTGCTGCTATTCAATGTGAGCTTAAGTTCTGGTGCTCGGGTGGGGGCAGGGCCACTTCCCAGGCTCAGTTCCCTCAGGGGTTTATGCAGAGACCTTCAGTAATGGCCCTGAGCTCCTTTCTGCTCCGGATGCTCCTGGCCGCTGCTGCCTCTGCCTCTGCCTCCGCCTCCCGATGGGGCCTGAGTCACGGAGACACCCCGCTCCCCTCTTGGCCAGCCCAGAAGTCTCTTTCACTGACCTGTAGCGCCTGTGCATGGAGGGACCTTCGCGGCCACCGGAGATTCCATCCCTGAAGCCTGCTCGGATCTGCTCCTCTGGGGCTGCGCGGCCAGGGCAGCGCAGCGGTGGGCTCTGTTGTCTGGAGCACGACGGACCCCTTGGGACGGCTTTCCAGGGCTCTCTGGAATGGACATCTCTTCCACTGTGTTTCTGCGTGGCTTGCTCTGCTCCAGAATTTGTGGGGAGTTCTTTTTTACAGGAAATTTCTGGGCTGTGGATTCGGAGCTAGCATACGTGAGTCTTTCTACTCCGCCATCTTGGCTCCTCCCCCTAAGGCTGGATTTTTTAAAAATTTAATTTAATTTTCAGTTTCAAATTTTCTTTCTCCCTTTTTCCTGAACCCTTTGAGAAGGCAAGAAAAACAAAACCCATTACAGATAATGGTACAGTGATGAAAAACACATGTCCTCATTAACCATGTCCTTCCCCCTCTTCCCCACAAGAAAAATAAAAAGACAGAGCACAAAATATGCTTAAATCTGCACTGTGATTGCGTCTCTTCTCTGTCACGAGTAGGGTAGCACATTTTATTGGGAGTTCATTAGAATTGGAGCCAGGGGTGGGGGTCATTGTGTTGATCATTGAGTTATTAAGTCTTTTAAGTTAGGTGTCTCTATAATTTTGTTATATCAATTGTTCTGGCTCTGCTGTCTTCATTTTGCATCAATTCATACAAGTTTTCCCAAAGCCATCTACTTCATCATTTTTTACAGCACAATAGTATTCCATTGTCTTCATATACCATAACTTGTTCAGCCTTTCCTCAATTGATGGGCGTCCCCTTGGGTTCCAATTCTTTGTTACCACAAAAAGAACTACTATAAATATTTTTGTATACACAAATTCTTTTTTGATTTCTTTAGGGTATAGACCTAATAGTGATATTGTTGGGTCAGAGGGTATGCACAGTTTAATGACTTTTTGGGCATAGATTCAAATTGTTCTCCAGAATGATTGGAGCAGTTCACAGCTCCACCACCAGTGCGATGAATTACCTGTTTTCCCTTTAGCATTTCCCATTTTCCGTTTTTTCATCTTAGCCAGTCTGTTGGCTGCGAGATGGTACCTCACAGTTGTCTCCATTTGTATTTCTCTAATTATTTGTGATTTAGAGCATTCATATGGCTGTTGGTTTGTCTTGGATTTCCTCTGAAAACAGCCTATTCATGTCCTCTGACCATCTGTCAGTTGAAGAATTGCTCATATCCTTATAAATTTGACTCAGTTCCTTATATATCTTAAAAATGAGAACTTTGTCAGAGAAACTTACTGCAAAGCCTTTCCCCCAGCTTCCTCCTTTTCTTCTAATTTTAACATTTGTTATTTTTATTTTGAGTTCCAAATTCTCTTCCTCCAGCCCTTCCCACACCCATTGAGAAAACAAGCCATTATACAGACCATTATACATGTGAAGTCACACAAAACATGTATCTATATTAGCTCTTTTCTTCTAATTTTAGCTAAACTAGTTTTGTGTAAAAACTTTTAAATTTTATGAAAATTTTCTATTTTACTTCCTGTGAACCTCTTTATCTCTTGTTTGGTCATTAATATTCCCTTCTCCATAGATCCGACAGGTAATTTCTTCATTGCTCCATTTACTTGCTTTGTGATATCTCCCTTTATGTCTAAATTATGTACCTATTTCAGGCATACTTTTTAAAGCGCATATGGTAGGAGGGGTTGGTCTGTATCTAGTTTCTGCCAGACTATTTCCAGTTTTCCCAACAGTTGTTGAATAGTGAGTTCTTGCCCCCATTATTCCTTCTGCATAGTGTGTTCCTGTTCTCTTCCGCTGCTCAGCCTGTTGCTTCTTACCTGGTGCCAGATTACTTTGATGGTTCTAGCTTTGTATATAATAACAGCTAACATCTATGTAGCACCTGTTACGTTATATTTGATCTTCACAACAGTCCTGTGAGGTGCTATTGTTTTCCCTATTTTACAGGTGAGGACACTGAGGTAAACAGAAGTCATGGGTGATTTGCCCAGGGTCATACATCCATGAGGGGCCTGAGGCTGACTTTAAATCATTGTCTTGACTTGAGGCCTAGCACTCTGTCCCCTGCATCTCCTGGCTGCCCTCAGTATAATGTGAAATCTATTAATGCTAGATTATACTTCCCAGTTTTTTCTTTGATTCCCTTGATATTCTTGGTCTTTTGTTCCTCTAGATGAATTTTGTTATTGTTTTTTCTAGCTTTCTAGCAAAAGTAATCTGTTGGTAGTTTTATTGGCATGGTACTGAATAAGTGGTTAATTTAGGGAGTATTATCATTTTTATCATATTGGCTTGACTCTGAAACTGGCTTTGAACTTAGCGTCTTCCTGACTTCAAACCCAGTGCTCTATCCACTGCACTGCCCAACTACTGAGATTGCCTGATGATGAGCCATGTTTGGTGTAAAGGATGGTGGGCTGGAAGCACAGCTGGCCAAAAGGGAAAGCCTAGGTTTCCTACTAAGTGGGAAAAGATTGATGTCTCAGCTGTTTAGTGACAGGATATAGACATCACTTTCTGCACTCTGGCAGGATAAGGATTCTCCTCAGAGAAGCCATGAGACACCAGTTAGGACCCAGCACAGAGGAGGATATCTGGACTTTTTTCCCCACCAAGACTAAACTGGAGTATGTGGTTATGGCCTTGCTTGGCCTTAGGTGTTTACAGTGTCCTTGGAGAGAACCTGAGATCTGGTCCTCTGGAGAGCATCCCTGTTTAACCTTGGGAGGTGGTCCCCTTGTACTATCCCCATTGTTCTTGTGTCCTGGATGCTAAAGCTTCTCTCTCTTCCCTGTATCCAGTTAGTGGTCAAGGGTTCTTGATTTTATCCACACTGTCTCTTTTGGCTGTAAAATCCCTTTCACTTTTGCATCTCTCCCCTCATCCAAGCCCATTTTATCTTAGCTGGAGTTTTATTACCACTCCTTGTCCTTGCTGCCTAGATTGGGGTACAAAGAACACTGAGGAGGGCTGGCTGAGCCTGGCCACTAGTCTGGCTCTACTCCTGCCTTGCTATATGACCTGAGCAGGCCACATGAACGCTCTGTACTTCAGTTTCCTCAGTCACTTTATATGCATCTACTCTTTATATAGTGCTTCTATCAAGGAACTCCTTGAGGGTAGAGATCCCAGCATTGATAACTTGCTAACCTTAAGGTTAGCTACCTTCTTCAGAGGGACATCTGTGTTGAGCCTGCTGGAAGGAAGAAGAGGAAATGGTTTTGCAAGGAGGGCCAAGATCTGAGGAAAGAGGGCAAACTGATGATGGAAATTTCATTCCTAACATCCAGTTATCAGCTTTGCAGGAAGAAAGATAGAGAAGGGCAGGAGTTTTAGAAATTTTGAGTTGATAGGTTGATTATGGCTAATAAACAGACAGTAAGAGGAGTAGTATGGTTGTTTTTGCAAGAGAATGGTTAGAAAATACTTCACCTGTTGGTTTCTTTGGGGATTGATTTGTAACCTGTAAAGCATTAATATTGGATTCATTTTCTAGCATGACTAGGAATGCTGTTTGATAGCCTGGGCCGCAGAATTTAGCACCCAGATGTATCCTTTGTATTGGTTTTCAGTGATTCTCTAATGTATTTTTTCCTCTTGACAGCACTAATGGAACAGTAATTAATAAAGTGAGGGTCGTGAAGAAGCAGTCATATGCTTTACAGACCGGGGACGTCATCTATGTGGTTTACAGGAAGAACGAGCCAGAGCACAGTAAGAAGATTGGGCTTCACGGAAGCCTTGGAACTGGTGGGGCAGGGCTGGGAGAGGCGGGCATTGTTGCTGACCCCAGAGGGACTTGAGGACAGCCTTGGCACTGATCGCATTCTGAGTTCTTCTTAGACCATGGCAGCGGTCAGCCATCAATAGTGTTTTCTTAACCAACAACTGTTTTGGCACCAGGGGCCCCCGGATCAAGCCCTTGCTCTGCTTTGGTGACCTTGGGCAACCTCTCTGGCCCTCAGTGTCTCCATCTGTAAAACTGAAGGAATTGGAGTAGCAGATCTCTGAAGGGAAGGCAGGGAAAGGAATAAGCATTTATTAAGGGCCTACTGTATGCCAGAGGGGCAACTAGGTGGTGCAATGGATCGAGCATCAGTGCAGGAGTCAGGAGGACCTGAGTTTAAATCTCACCTCAGACACTTGGCACTCACTAGCTGTGTGACCTTGGGCAAGTCACTTAACCCCAATTGCCTCATCCTGGGTCATCTCCAGTCATCCTGATGAATGTCTGGTCACTGGATTCAAATGGCTCTGGAGGAGAAGTGAGGCTGGTGATCTGCACAGCCCTCCCTTACTCAGAACAAAGTCAAGTGCAAGTCATAACATTATTTCTCTGATGGCATGGTCTTTGGCAATGAAGGATGAACATGCACACTGTATGTCAGGCACTGAGCTAAGCACTTTACAAACATGATCTTATTTTGCTTCGGAGATCCCTTCTTTGATCCTGTAACTATTAATGACTCGTAATGAGGCCCCTCCTTCTACACATCTTTCCCTTTTCTAAAGCCTTCATTCTTTTCATGATTCCTCTGTTACTGACGATCACTCAGCCTCTGCTTGTATTGCTCTCATTTATCATAATTATCGCTTTGTTCTTCCTAGTCCATCCTATTAGCATTGTCTGATCTGAAGAAAGACTTTATTATTAACACTTCATTCCTAGCAGCACGAGAGTTTCCAAAAGGCTTTTATGAGCAGTTTCATGATAATGACATTGAAGCCTTCCTTCATCATTCTAGTTGGAAGTGCCTTCTCCCATCAGGGGGTTTCATCACATGAAGCCTGTTTTTTTATGTACTTCATGTGTTAGAAATGGGTGTTACGTTGATATGGACACATTTGATCAGCCCTGCTTGATTACAAGTGGCTTGAGAGGAAAGGATTGAGTCCTCATTTGTCTTTGTCTCTCTTTCAGATGATTCTGCCTTGTTTTTGTGAAGTTAGGAAAGGTGATCTTGAGTAGCCCATTAAAGGGGAAGTAGCAGGTGTGAGGTTGGTCCAAAAGGGGATTAATAACGATTTGACTTTAATCTGGCTGTGTGACCTTGGGCAAGTGGTGGTAGTAGGTGGTACGCTGCAACGACCAGTCCCATTTTAGTCACCGTCTTATTGGTTCCCTGGATAGCCTGATGATGAGATCTGATACTACGTGAGAGCTAGAATTGATGATACTCTCCAAAATAAGTTTAAAATATAAAAGTAAATTTTTGCTTTGGGTAAATAGTTCCCCCCAGAGGCACAAGCAGTTGTGGGGACAACAACAGCACATTAAATGGGAAAGGACTGGCTAGGCATGAGTACAAAAGAAGATGATCTCAGGGATCCTAATGGACCACAGGCTGAATACGGTTAGTAGTATTGTAAATCCTAATGGTTCAGAGGCTCATTAAAGGGAATATGACTTTTAACTCTTCTAGTGTCCTTCACTCAGATGTGGTAAAGTAGAAAGAGCTTTGAATTTAGAGTCAGAAAACCTTGGTTCAGAGCCTCGCTCTTTATCAAGTGACCAGAGCAGCTCATTTCTCCTTTCTCCCTGCCCCATCTTCTCATGACTCTATCTGGCACACGTCTCTTCCTGCTCTGATCTGTCCTATCCTCCACTGCCAGCATGATCCTTCTAAAGCAGCAGATGTGACTGTCTCTCTCTCTCTCTCTCTCTATATATATATATATATATATATATATGTCAGTCTCACACTCACACTTTCTCGCTTCCTCTCTCTCTCTCTCTCTCTCTCTCTCTCTCTCTCTCTCTCTCCTTGTCTTATTGTAAAGATGTTAGCTTACAAAAGCAATCCAGGGCCATTTCCAGTCATCCTGATTTATATCTTCCTGCTGGACTCAGATGACTCAGAGGAGAGAGTGAGTTTGGTGACTTTGCACAGGCCTGCCTCACTTATTCCAGTTCACTTACATGTTACCTCCTTCCTGATGTCATGGTGTTCTTTGAGAACAGAGGACAAACCACAAACGATACCCCCTTTTCCCAACGTAACCTTTTGATCCAGTAATCTGGCTTTCTGGCTCCCTCCCACAGGATACTCCATTTCTCAGTTCTAGGCATGTTCTTTAGCTGTCTCACTCACTCCCTCCTCATCTCTATCGCCTGACTTCCTTCAGGTCTCAGCTAAAGAATCAACCTTCAGTAAGAAGCCGTTCCTAGTCTTCCTTAATCTTCATGCCTTCTTTCGGAGGTGATCTCCATTCTGCCCTGTCTGTTTCTTGTTTGTCCATACATGCTGTCTTCCCTATTAGATTGGGAACTCCTTGAGGGTAGTGACTGTCTTCTGCCTATTTTTGTATCCCAACTACTTAGCATAATGCTTGGCACATAGTAGGCCCCTAATGTTTATTGGCTGACTGGCACTTACCATATGCTAAGCCCTGGGGATAAAAATCAAACTCAAAGAGCCTGTATTCTAATTAGGGGAGGGAATGCACATAGGAGGTTTCAGCTTCAGGGTAGGTGGGAAGGCTTAGTAACCCACAGGGTGCAAAGGCAGGGTTGGTGGTGAACTCAGGGTTCCTTAGGTGCACTCTTGGAAAGGGCGTAGCCTGGTGGGATCAGGGTGAGTAGGGTGGGGGGTGACGGGGATCCAGGGAGCCCCTTGGGAAACAAATTGTAGTCAAGACATGAGACACTTTTAGAAAGACGGAATGGGGATGAACTAATTGTTCCATGGCACCTTTATTGTTCAGAAACTGTCCTTTTGCCACCAAGACCTACCATTGGGCAGCATTTTGAGTAGACCAGTAGCCGTGGATATTTTTAACCTTGCCACTGTCCATCTCTAGTCCAGTTCCAAATATACCAACGCCCTGGCTCATTCTTTGGGATGGATATACCCTGAGATGAATGGGGATGTTTTGAGATGCTTTCTTCAGATCTTTTGAACTTTGTCAGATGCAGAAAGCTGGTTTGGAGTTAGTCTCTGAAAGTCTTATTTAGCAACAAATATAGCAATTTCCAACAACTCCTAGATAAATAGGAGGTTTGGAAGAGGTGGAAAGCAGAGAGGAAGATGATTACTTTTTCCCTCTAAAAATTGTTTTTCCAGACTTTTACTAGTACTTTGATTGTTTCTTCTTCTTTTAGATGTTGCATATCTCTATGAATCTTTGAAAGCAAAGCCAGGCATATCCTCAGAATTCATTGGTAAGTAAAACTTGAAACTGAAGACTGGGCAGAAATCTAGGAACCCTTATCTTAGGAGAATTCTTTTAGATCTTTGTTTCTCTGAAGTTGTGACCTTTTCTGCCTGACCCCTGCACATATGTTCCTTCTGGTTCTTTGGTTGCAGAGGCTACTGGAGAAAATGTGTGCAATGTGACCAAAGATACCTCAGGTTTAGAAGGAAGTGATGATACCCAGGCCATGCCATCCTTGCCCAATGATCAGTCTTGCTTTGAGGAACCACAGCCATCTACATCTACATCAGACCTCTTTAATATGTCCTCTACCTCTCTCCTGGAGTCTGCTACTGCTGAACGGGAGCATCCTTCTAGACTTGGTGGTGAGCTCATGGTTTGGGGGGGGTGGGAGTCAGTGATACTCAAGAGAGTGATGTGGTTGGGATCTCTTAACATCTCTGTGGTCAAGAAGACAGGGGAAGGGTTTTTCTGAGCATTTGAAGGTATTGTTAGGCATCATTTCCACCTTGCAGGCTTTTAAGACGTGTATTTCTTTACCCTGGAATTTAAACTGCTTGAGATCAGGGACTATGTCTATATACAGGATGTCCCAAAAAATTTTTACTAGTTTACAGTGGCAACAAGACTTTTGGGGTGCCCTTTATTTATCATAACTCTAGCTCCCAGCATGGTTATGCTGAGAACAGTCAGGATAGGCCCAGTGCTCTTTTTAGGTAAGAAGTCAGGAAGAACAGAAGCATGGGACATAGTGCATTGTTGTGTCTCGCACACTGTAGGTGAGAACTGCCTGTTCTTGTCTGAGGAGCCTTGTTTGACTCTCAGCACAGCCAGACCCCAGCGCCTCCCCTCCACCTGCACTGAGGGGTGTGTCACTTCATACGTTGGTGATGATTTTATGCATTGCCTTTGACTTTGAGCTGCTAGAAGGCAAGGCGCATGTTTCAAGAGAAATGGCTATTTCTCTCCTACATTAATAGCCAGTGATTGGATTTTCTTTTCCTCATTTAGAAATCCACCTCTTTAGGCTATTCAGATAGCCTTTGAAGTGCAGGGCTGAGAATGGGATGAGCTAATGGGTTAGATGTCCCCACTACCCAACTGGGCAAGTTTAGATCTGATCAAAAGGTAAAGAAATTTGAGTTTAGGTAAACTGATGGATTCCAGCCCCTTGTATTTAAGTCAGACAAGCCCAGGTGAAGTGGATTCCCCCTTTGTCTAGGGTACCTCAGACAGGGTGAGATGGGTGGAGGAGTCTCTTTCACCAAGACTGGGTGCCCTCTTTAGAATAAGCCCATCTCTCATTACTGTGTTCATTCTCTCGTCACTTGCTAAGCAGTCAGAGTTAATTTCCACCCACAGGTGCACCCCCTTTTCCGAAGGCTTTGTAAGTATTAAAGGTTGTAGTTCTCTTTGATCCCCGAGAAGAACAAATGAGCCCTTTTTGTTGGCTACTTGCTAGCTGTCACTAATACTTAACGTTCATTATAATTTACCCAGAAACTCTGTTTCTTGGAAGTTTTCACTTTGCACATCTTCTCCTTTTGTGTATGATGTTGAACACATAGTACTTATTAGATGAATGACCCAAAGAGCCATTCTGTTAAATCCAGAGTTGGTCAAAGGGAGCTTGTTGTTCTTTCTGATGTCTGTTGGTTTTTGACATTTGCTTGATCCATAATAGTAATAATAACAATAACTTTAAAATCGTATAGTGCTTCCAAGAGAGCATCACGCATCTCTCTAAGATAGGAAATGCTAATATTAGCTCTGTTTTATATGAAAAAAACTGAGTTTGAACAGTGCACCCATGATTGCATTGAGAATTATTGTCTGAAATGGAATGGGACCCCAGGTTCTCAGACTCCAAGCCCAAATGGCGAGTTTTTGTACTTGGCTTGCTTTGATCAAATGCAGTCTTGTGTTGAAGTATTAATGGAATAATTGTTGTACTCATATGGTACTTGGAGAGTCAAGGAACATTTTCCTTCTAACAGACCTGTGAGGCACATAGCTCTGTTATTCCCATTTTACAGATGAAGAGGTAGAAGTTAAGAGAAGTTCATTGCCTTGCTCAGGGTCACATAGTAGAAAAGAGCAGCATTTTAACCCAGTCTTCTAACTCAGAACTGAATGCTCTTATGGCACTATGCTAGGCACTTCATTGAGTTCAATTTCGTAAACCAGTCTGGTCTGTTAAAGTCAGAAGTTATTGAAAACATGTATTTGAAAAATGTCATGGACCATTTAAGTGCATTCTGTAGGGCACTATGCTGGGCACTGGAAGAGGAAGGAAAATGATTTTTCCAATACAGCATGGTCTGTGGTCTCCTTCTGTCTTTTCACGGGGCTAGTTCATGAGACCTACTAGTACCTGTAGTAGCATATATGATATGATTTTGATAAAACAGCTTTGGAGGCCATGTCAGTTAATGCATTGAAATCACTAAATCTGACATTTCCTCTATATTTTGTGTAATCAATGAACCTATTAAGAAATTATTTTATCTGGCTCTCTTTTAAATTTGAATAGAAAATTGAGACTCCCCGTTTCTCACTTGCTTTTACATGGCTCCAGTGGAAGATAGATGGCTTTCAGCTAAGGAGCATCCTATGTATGAGCGCACATGTGTGTGCATGCGTTTGTGGACTACATTTGATATTAATAACTGGTTTTTTAATTAGTGTGTATAAACTACATATGTCAATACAGCTTGTTTCACACACTACTTTGGGCCAGATAATCCCTAAGGCTTTTTCTAATCCCTGATCTGAGAGAAATACCTGACTGCTGGAGGGGAAGGCTCCTTGTGGACAGAAGTGGGCCTTGGGCTTGAAGTGGGACTGTTGCTTAAAGAGGGATGGAGTAGTTCCTATAAAAGGGTCCCTCCTGATTTCTTATGTTTTTGCTCTCTTTTTCCTCTCTCACAGAAGCCAGATGTGTAAGCACATCACTTGACGCTCAGTATCGGTTTGCCACACGTGATGATGCCTCCAGTTTCTTATCAACTCTGGACAAAGAGGGAACCTCAACTTTTCTGTCCAAACCTCAGGACTGGGAAGACTTGGGGCCTGCTAAAAAGAAAATGAAAGGAGGTTAGGTGGTCACATTTCTTTTTTACATTGTTACAAACCTACTAATCATCAACGAATACCTTCAGATATGTAAACAAGGATAAAAAAGATTGAACATGAAACTCAATGTTCATTAGTTCTAGTCTGAACAGTTATTATCTTACTACATATATCTTACATATACGTGACTAGTGTTTTCTTCCATGCTCCTCTGATTTGTTTATGATATCATTCTTTATGTCTAAATCAGGTACTCAAAAATTTTGAATTTATCTTAGTATAAAATGTGATATATTGACGTATGCCTAATTTCTGCCAGACTGATTTCTACTTGTCTTGGCAATTTTTGTCAGTCAGTTCTTGCCCTAATACTTGGAAGTTTTGAGTGTATCAAGTCTGAAGCTGCTGTGCTCATTCGCTTCTGAAAACCGCTGCACTGATCACCTTCTCTGTGTCTTACCCAGTACCAGATTGTTTGGATGATTTGACCTTTTCAGTTTAGTTTGTGATCTGCTACTGATCGGCCCTTTACTTCTCTTTGTTTTCATTGCCTTTGATTCTCTTACTCTTCTTGACCTTTGTTATTTTGTCTAACTCTATGACATAATCCTTTGCTAGTTTTATTGGTATGTTACTGAATGAGTAAATTAATTTAATTAGTATTTTTTATTTTATTGACTTGACCTATCCACGAGCAAATAATATTTCTCCAGTTAACCAGTCAGTAAACATTTATTAAGTGCCTTCTGTGTGCCAGGCACTGTGCTAAGTGCTAGGGTTATAAATGTGAAAAGAGACAGTCTTTTCCCTCAAGGATCTTACCGTCTGAGGGGTGGGGGGAGGACGGGGGAATGGGGGACACAACATGCAAAAGGCAGCTGGAGGGAGTGGGATGGGGGATGGAGATGTCAGTCAGAGCGGTTCAGCCAGGTGAGGGAGGAGGAGATGTCTGAACTGAGCTCTCTGCTGAAATGGAGGTCTAGAGTTCATGACTCCAGCCTTTAATCAGAGAGGGAGAGAGGAGTGATGAGACAGTGTCCCAAAGCTGATGAGGTTATTCTTTGGATCTGTCTTTATTTGTGTAAAGAGTTTTTTTGTGTTCTGTTCATGTAGTTCCTGTGTGTGTCTTACCAGGTAAACTACCAAGTTCATATTTTATGTAATTATTTTATTTTTTAAAGTTTCCATTGATATTTTCTGTTTCTTACATCATTGTAGTATCCCATGTATGTATCTCTCCCATCTCAGAGGACCATCCTATATGATAAATAGTATTTTTTTGGAAAGGAGGGAAAATTCAGCACATCATTGTATTGGTAAAGTCCCCAAGCATGTACAGTGTGTAACCCTGTGCATCTTCCACTCTACAAAGGGCTGGCTTGGGGAAGTCTTTTCATGTCTCTTCATTTGAGTCCCACTTAGTCATTACAGTTTTATTACATTTACTTTTGACTGGTTGGATGTGTCATTATTCTTTCCATTTACATTGTATTTACCATGTATATAGTTTGCTTGGCTCTTCTTCCCTCTGCATCATTTCACATGGATTCATTGTACACATCATTTCTTACAGCACTGTGATGTTCCATTATATTTATATACCAGGACTATTGTCCTGATCAGTGGCCAATTCTCATGTGTCACAAAAAGGGCTACTCTAAATATTTCAGAGTATTTTAGAATATTTAAATGGGGTCCTTTTTACTCGTCAATGGCTTTCAGTAATAGTCTCTTGCTCAAAGAACAGAGCTATTTTATTCAGTTTATTTGTGTCGTTCCAAATTGCTTTCCAAAATGATCGCTCCATTTTATTTTACAGTTCTACCAACAATGTATTAGTATTCTTATCTTCCCACAGCCCCTTCAGTACTTGTCATTTTTGCCAGTTTGCAGGGTCTGAGGTGAAACCTCAGAGTTGTTTTGATATGCAGTCTCTTAGTGATTTGGAGTCTTTTTTCATGTGTTTGTGAATCTTCACGTTTCCTTTTTTTTTTGAGAACTGTTTGTTCATATCCTTTGACCATTTATCTATTGGGGAATGGATGTTGATCTTATAAATATTTATTAATTGTTTGTATATGTATATATCTATTCTTTATATATCTCTTTATTATGAGTACCTACCAATCCCTTGTCAGAGAAATTTAATAAAAAGTTTTTTTCCATTCCACCATACTTCCCTTCTTGTGCAAGTTGCAGTAATATGATCTATGCTGAAGCTTTGCAGTTTCAAGGTCCCTCTTCTCCTGGTTCCTTCAGTTCCTTTCATCCCATTGGCTCTTTCCCTCACCCCTGATTCCCTCTTCTTATTTGTTACACCTTTCCTGTTAGGGTTTTGCTTATTAATTCCTTTTTCTCCCCTGCTTTTCTCTGGTTATATATTTATTCCCACTCTTTTCGTCTCTAAGTCAGACAGATTCCCCTTGCCTCTCCTCTCCTTCAGCTCATCCTGTTCAGGTTTTTAGATTTCTTTTTTTTTGCATCTCTTTCCGTAAAGGATTTCTCTCATTCTCTTCATTATCTGTCTTTTCTTTCTATTTACTCTGGATGCTCGTTCTCTGTTTCATGACCCTTACAACTATCTGGTCTCTCTCTCTTTTTTATGTAGCCATAGCTTCCCAGGTATCCATTCTAGGCTCTCTCTTTTAGGTACTTTCTACCGCTGCTTTATAGGGCTTACCCCATGGATTCCCCTTTTCCATTCTGCCTCACTTCTAGAATAGCACCAGTTACTGTAGGGGTCAGAGAGGACTCTGCTTCATGGTAGGGCCACTCCCCCACCATGTCCTTAATTAGTCAGCCCACCCACTAACATAGTCCCTTTCTTGTGGGCCATATTTTTTTTAATATTTTCCTTGAAATCTCCTCCCTGTGTCCATTCTCCCCCACTCCTCTAGGTACCCGTCGTTCCAGGACCCTGCCCTCACACAACTTATGTTCTTCTCTGGGCTTTTTAGATACCTGTGAGTTCATGAGCAGAGTCCTCAGCTCCTTGTCCTGTTGGTCAGCAGAATTCATGCATCAACATAACATGCCAGGCATGTCCTCTCACACTGCCCTCTTTCTCTTCCAGATGGGGACACTCATCTGAATCTTCAGTTGTTTGTCACAGACCAGTGTAAAAACAGCAGGGCCATTCCTGAGGAAGTGAAAACAGCAAACATGAAACCCGACAAAATGGAAGAAACTCTGACTTGCATCATTTGTCAGGAGTTACTGCATGACTGTGTGAGGTGTGCTGCTGCTGTGGTGGCGGGATGGGAGGGCCTGGGGCAGCTGGGACAAGACTGCAGTCAGGGGGTATTTTCTGAAACTTTTCTAGTCTCTTCTTAACTGTAATACAGAGTGCGGGTGTGCCGTTACTGGTGCCCACTTCTGTCATGGTGTTTGGTCAGGTATCCTTTCTTCCAGTGCTCTGGGAGATAGGTAACCCCAAGCGACTCTTAGTCATCTCGTCTTATGGACTCCTGGGGCATTGAAACCCCCGAGGTGAAGGGACTTGTCTAGAGTCACACATCTGCTATAGAGGAGAGCTGAGATTGAAGTCAGTGCGTGTGGGCAGCAGGTGCCAGCAAGCCCCCTTTCTGGGCAGCTGGCCCACATGGTCAACAAGCCCTGTTGTGTTTATGTTCAGTCTGCAGCCCTGCATGCACACCTTCTGTGCCGCTTGCTATTCAGGTTGGATGGAACGGTCCTCTCTGTGCCCCACATGCCGTTGTCCAGTCGAACGGATATGCAAAAACCACATCCTGAACAACCTTGTTGAGGCCTACCTTATCCAGCACCCAGGCAAGTGCAAGGCAGCCCATTCTTAGGAACTGATAAAGTGCCTGTGGTCCTCAGTCTGTGGCCTGCTGGTTTTGGCCGCCTTCTGCTCTGAGGTGGTTTTCTCTTGACCCCTAGATAAGTGCCGTAATGAAGAGGATATGCGCAGCATGGACGCCAGAAATAAAATCACACAGGACATGCTGCAACCAAAAGTCAGAAGGTCTTTTTCGGATGAAGAGGGAAGTTCCGAGGACCTGTTGGAACTGTCTGATGTGGACAGTGAATCTTCAGATATCAGGTGACTCCTCAGCTGGGACATGGTAGAGGCTCAGCTTCTTGGCTCTCTCTGTGGACTTTGGGATCCTCCTCAGAGCTGGCCTGCAGTCACTGGGGGTTGTGGCTTTGTTTGACATACTTTTATGTCAAAAAATTCTTATTCCCTTTTGGATTATTCACAAAACAATAGAAGCAGAGTTGGAAGGAACTTTTTGAGATTAGCTCTCCAGACCAGCCTCCCACCTGTTGCAGGCAGCCCTGGCAAATAGTCATCCTATCTCTGTTAGAAACCTCCAGTGACACAAAACCACCACTTTCCAAGGCAGGACACAAAACTGAAGCAAACAGTGGTTAAGTGACTTGTCCAGGGTCATATGGCTAGTGTCTGAAGCTGGATTTGAACCCAGGTCATCTTCCCTCTGAGCTGGGTACTCTGTCCAGTTCTTTCTTTTGTTTATCCAAAATCTGCTTCCTTGTAACTTCCATGCATTGGTCTTTTTGGTCTTATTTCTGTCCTCTTAAGCCAGCCAGAACATCTCAGATAGAAGCCTGTGTCTCATCTAAATTTTCTGCCCCTGTTCTTTTAACTGTTTATTCCATATGACTTTCAGTCTGTCAGCATTGCTCTTAACATAGGAGACCAAGAACTGAATGTAGTCTGCCAGACTTTGGCTGATCAGTGTCCTGTGTGTCTGATTTGGGACAGTTCAGCCTAAGATTGTATTAACTTTTTGAAGAAGTCACATTGCCCACCTGGCTCATGCTGAGCTTATAGGAAACTAAAACTTATTATTTTCTTTTCCTGTGAAGTGCTGTTAAATCAAAGTCACCCCCATCCTGTACTTGGGCAGCTTACTTTTGGAACCTCAAGTACAAAACTTTGAATTTATTTCAAGGTTATGGGGTTTTGTTGGCACAGTGCTTGGCTCACTGGTATAGATCTCAACCCTTCTTCATTTTAGGAATCTTTGAGAGTTGTTTTGGCTGAAAGAAGCATTACCTGGAGTCCAAGCTGGTGGTGATCCCCATATCTTCCTAGGCTGGGCCTTGTACAATAGCTGTACCATCAGCATGATAGTGTGTGTCCATTTACCCTTACTATATTTCTCCTTCTTAGTTTTTTACATTTTACAACCTGTTGAGGTCTTGTTGAGTCCTGATTCATTTATACAAGATACGACTTCTTCCTTCCAGTTTTATATTGTGATTTATGGTTTAATCTAGCTCACTGATAAAAATGTGTAATAGATTAGAGCCCAGAACGCAATACTGTAGTGCTTTACTGGAGGACTCTGTCCGTGATGACATCGTTCAGCTCTCTGGGCGTTGTTCAGCCAGCTCCAGAGCTTTCTAACAGTGCCATTTATTATTGAGCCCACCGTTCTCCACAGGAAATTGTCATGCCTTGCTGAAGTTAACAAGCAGTAAAGTTTAGCATTTCTCTGATCTGTCAATCTAGTAACCCAGTTTTTAAAAGAAAATTGGGTCAGTTTGACTTAATTTCTTTATGAATCTGTTCCAGTTTCTGTTGTATTGAATAATCATTTTGAGAATCTTAACTCTAATTTGTTAAAGTGACTAGATGTTGGAGATAATGCAAAACAATCTTACTTTCTATCCTATCCCTCTTGAGAATTCCATCTTCTTGAAGTAGAAAACATTGATAACTGGCCACTTTCCTGAGTTGGTGGATGTGAGGAGTCTGCATTTCCCAGTATAGTATTCTGAGGTATCCTGACCCAGATGTCTAGCATCTAAATACCATATGTATAGGGCATCGTCTGTATTGGCCATAAACCTTGTGAGCTCTATATTAATGAAATCTGTATCACTTTATGCTGCCTTGCCATGTTCTTTGGTGATACAGTTCTCAGTTGGTACAGTTTATCACCCACACCCTCACCCTGTGCGTTCTTATCTATGTCTTTCCATGAATCATTCGTAAAGGAGCTGCCGATGTTCTTGAGAGGTCTTCCTCTAGGTCTTTTAACATTTCGCACTGACCAGTTATGTCTTTGTTGGAATTGGTTAGCTCATTTGGCTATTAACTGAGAACTCTGGCAGCTCCTACCAGTCTAGAAAGAGCTGGTGTTGGGCTTGTATGTCTCTCACTTGGGGAGCAGCCTTGTTAAATTCAGGGAGGCTCATTACCAGAATGGCCACAGGAGTGATAACTTTCTCAGCCCAGCACCTCTGTCAAGCTAATAGAAGAGGTTACAGTTGGCATCAGTAGAGGGAATGTGACCCACACCGAAGGAGCCATGGACTTTTGAGATAAGAACATAGAGAGAGACGTACGTGCAAGGGGCACAAGATGCAAGAATACAGAGAAAAAGACGTGTGTTAGTATGGTGCTCAGTGGCTAAGAGTTTCTTTGGGAGTGGACAGAACTAGAGAAGAAAGTAAAAAATTGTGGACTGATGGGTGGTTTGGAAGGTGATGATCAGAAGCTAACTCTTTTTGCAGCTGTGGTAGAGTGTCACTGGAGAAGCATGACAGAGAGTGATTGAATCCCAAGGGTGGCAGGAAGGAGTTTACAGCAAAGTATGGCTGCCGTATAGTGACAACTAGGAGAGGAGCCAAGGGCTTAGACATGGTGACAGCAAGGAGAGGGCGAATCCAACCAAGATTGCAGAGGAGGAAGCAGGTGGAATTTTCAAGTTATCTCTATGTTAAGGGAAAAAGATGGGGAAGTATCGGCTCCCTGTGGCGTAAAAGTTGTTCTAAGGTTTCGGCCATTTCGGTGCTGAATTTCAAAGTAGAGAAAAGGAATCTTTTTTTCAAAATTTGGTTACCTTTTGAGTTCCAAGTTGTCTGTCTCCCTTCCAGTTCTCAGCATTTGATAACAATATCTTTGTGGAACTTCTATATATCAGTTCTTTTTGTGGAGGTGGAGAGCATCTTCCTTTGCGAGTCCTTTGTCACTGATACAAACGCTCCTGTTGCTCAGAGTAGCTTAGTGTTCGCAGTTACTCTTCGCATAATGTTGCTTTTACTGTATACAGTGTTTTCTTGATTTTACTCATTTCAGTCTGCATTATGTCATGCAAATCTTTTCATGTTTTTCTAAAATCATCAAGCTCATCATTTCTTACAATACAGCAGTGTTCTATCATGAGCACTGACCACTTGTTCTGCCATTCCCCAACTGAGAGGCCAGAAAATGAATCTTAACTTCTGCTTATTCAGAGAAGGGCTCTGTTGATCACATACGGACTGTGTAAGATCCGTGAGATCCTGACTGCCTCACTGTTACTCAAGGCCTCAGTATCGGTCAACTAGCCTTTTCAGGGCTTTTCAGGTTGAGTTTGTATGGCCTGCATAGGGTTGGATCTGTAGAATTCTGTACGAAGGAATCCAGCTGGATCATAGGATCATAGATGTAGAGTCGGCAGACCCTCAGAAGGACCTACTATGTGCCAGGCAGTATGCTAGATCCTGGAAACCCAAGAAGCAAAACCAAGTCACTGCTCTCCAAGACAAGATGAAAACCATTATGTAGAAAGAATGTATAGACAGGATACACTGGAGGTAATTTCACCGGGAAGGCACAGAGATTAGGAAAGATTGGAAAAAGCTTCCTACAAAAAGTGAGACTTTAGCAGAGACCTGAAGGAAGCCAGGAGGCAGAGATGAGGAGGGAGAGAATTGCTGGCAGGAGAACGAGACAGCCAGTGGAAATCCCCAGAGAAGGGGGGGTCGCAAGGGTATGTTGAGGGGGAGTAGGAATTGAAGTGTAAGAAGACCAGAAAGGGAGGAAGGGGCCAGTTGTGAAGGGCTTTGGTGCCACACAAGGTATTACATTTGATTCTAGATAGCATAGGGAGCCACTATAAGAGAGTGATGTGGTCAGACCTGCATTTTAGGAAGATCACTCTGACAGTCAGGTGGAAGAGGGTCATTAGTGAGGAGAAGCTCGATGTAGGGAGCCCCACCCACAGGCTGTTGTAGTCCTCCAGGCCGGGGCTGATGAGGCCTGCTCCAGGCTGATGATGGAATCAGAGGAGATAAAGACACATCTGTGATATGCTAAGCAGCTGATTTGATATAGGAGGTAAAGAAGAGTCAGTAGTTGAGGGTGACACTTAGGCAGGGATCCTGGATGACAGGGACAGTGGTGGCACCCTCAGCAGTAACAGGGGAGTCAGGAAGAGGGCAGGAATTGGGTAACAGAGAAGATCAGTTCCTCTGAGTTTGTCATCTGTGGCAGGGTTTCTTAAACCTTTTCCCCTTCCAACCCCTTCAGTGCTTCCTTAAACGGTAGGTCACAACCCTACAACATCCATTTCTCAGTGTCTAATTGGTAAATTAGTGTTTGGGAGATAGGTGAGAACTGGACAGAGAGATCTTAAAATCCTTAGCCTGGAGATGGTTAGTTCATCCATGGGAGCTGCTGAGGTCACCTAGTAAAGGAGTACAGAGGAAGAGGAGAAGAGGGCCTAGCCCAGAGCCTTAGAAAGCATAGGTGGTTCACCCAGAGTTACATCTGGGTAAAGATCCTGCAGGGGAGACTGAGAATAAACAGGTGGAGAGAGCAGAGACATCGAGTTCAGCCCCATTTTAGAGATGAGGAAGCTGATATCCATGAGGTGAAGGAGATTTGGGCAAGGTCCAGAGGTAGGATTTGAACCCCAGCCTTCTGACTCTCAAACCAGTTCTCTTCCAACATCTCATGGGAGCCCTTTGCAAGTGGTCCATCCTCAGTGTAGCAACTCCATCACGAGCAGTCCAGAGAGGAGGCGAAATATGTTAATGTCAGGGACTTCCTTAAGTGTCAGTCACTGTAGGCATTTCTATCTTTATGTGCCCTGCCATCCTGTCAGCTGTATACAGTCTCTCTTTAGGGCACTCACAGTAGACTGAATGCTGTTTGTCTGTCTTTCAGCCAGCCATATGTTGTATGTCGGCAGTGCCCTGGTTATAGAAGGCAGGGTGTGCAACCTGTCCCCTGCCTGCTGCCTGGCAGTGAAGGAGGTGCCTTTGAGGCACCTGGAGATGCCCCCTCCACATCTGCCAGCTTTCCTGCAGGTGAGTGACATCAGAGTGGTCTCCTGAGTCTCAGGATGTGCTACCACTGATCTCGAGGCAGGAACACCCCATTCCTATGGTATAATAGAGAGGCAAGAAGAGGGCTGGAGTTGGAGTCACAGCACTTGGTTGGAGTCCCCGCTTGGTCATTTGTCAGCTGTGAGACTGTGACCAAGTCATTTTGTCCTTTTGAGTTTCATTTTCCTCCTCTGTAAAATGGGGATAATTACATTGGCCCTGACTGCCCCAGTGTTGTACAGAGAACATTCAGATATGTGAGCTCTTAGTGTCAGGGAGGGAGGTATTCCAGAGAAGTGAATTTTCCAGATAAATGATGCTTATCCTTTAAAGTTCTAATGCTTTCAGTCTAACAGTTTTAATGGAAATCCTTATAAAATATATTTTATACATTTTTGCCTTCATAAGGCAGGTATCCCAGCTCTAGATTCCCTAGCCCGATTCTGTTTCTGCTCTCTCATTTTCCTGTTTCCTTCTGGTTGTCCCCTGTCGCCCTCCCTACAGATATGTGGTTTCCATTGCAGTCCCACCCCATTCGCTTTCAGTTTGTTGTGTCCCATCTGCTTTGGCTTACTGATAAACAAGCCAAGGATCAAGCAGATGACGTGGCACTTTATGTAATCCCTAAGCATCCCTTTGGGTAAATGTGAGGGCAGGAAGGGATTTCTGCCACCTGACCCATTTGGGGCCAGAAGTTACAGATCCTTCAGATGCAGTAAGAAAGAACAACCTTTTCTTCCCTGCATTAGAGTCCCCTAAAAAAAAATAGGGTGATGATAGCTTATTTGGGGAAGGAGTACTCAGGTCATAAGGATAAATAGTGCTTAGGTGAATAGTTAACAAAACCCATCAGGGGGTTTCTGAATGACTCTCTTTAGTGCTGAACTATTTTTTTTTTAACTTTTGGTAAAGGTCTGACTTCCATTTTAACCATTTATTGTCCAGTCTCTGCTTCTCTAACATCTGTCCTTTGGAAGCAGTGGAGGTGGAAGGAGGTCAGAGAACACAAATTAGAATTCCATTTAAGTCAACAACCATGTAGTACCTCCTGCATGGAGAGTCCTATGCTGGGCACTGGGGGAGAGACAACATTAGACGAGACATAGTTTTTGCCCATATAGAACTTAGTCTCATGTGACACACCAGTAACTCTATGGGACAAGTGTCTAAAGAAAGGTAAGGAGAGGTGGGCTGCAGGGGGAAACACTCATTCTGGCTTGGGGGACGTTGGTGTGGCTTCAGGGAGAAGGTGCCTGCAGCCTGTGGGGTCAGAGGGCATTCCAGGCATAGTGGTAGGAAAACCCCAGGGCATGTGTTAGTAATGATAACAGTGTCAGTAACTGGCAGTTATTATAGCAGTTAAAGTTACCAGCTAACACATTATCTCATTTGATTGTAATGAGAGTCCTGTGAGGCAGCTACTACAGGTATGATTATCCCCATTTTACAGATGAGGAAACTGAGGCTCAGAGAGGTTAAATGACTTGCCCACAGTCATACAGCTAGTAAATATCAGAGGTGGAATTCGAGTCCAGGTCTCTGCTGACTCCAAGTCCAGCACTCTTTCCATTATGATGTTCTGTACAGGGGATGGTAAGTAGTCCAGTTTGGGCAGAGTTGAGATTGTGTCTAAGGGGAATCCCATGAGATTAGACGAGTATGTGGAGGGCCTGAAACAGCAGGATAAGGAGGCTAAACCTGATTCCACAGGGACCTGTCAGAGGTGGGGCAGAGGAGGAATCTGGCAGCTGGGGAGAAGTCCAGGTCAGCATGTTCATTGTGAGGCAGGTGGGAAGGAAGGCCCACCCTCAGTGAGGACAGTGTGAAAAGAGTAGGTGGCTGGTGCTGAGGAAACTCAGGGTCTGAGGTAGGAAGGGAGGAGGCAGGAAGGGGAAGAAAGAACACCAAGATGTCAAAAGTTAATAAAACTGAGTAAATGGATGCTATTGATAAAAAATCTGAAGAGATGCTCTTTGGGGGGATGGGCTGAGGAGGGAGATAATTAATCCATCTTTGGACATGTTGAGTTCCTGGTAGAATTGTCCTATGGGCAGATCTGAAACATGGGAGAAAAATCAGGGTCAGAGAGTCATCTGCAGAGATGATACAGACGAGATGATTGCTGCGTGAGCCTGCTGAGATAGAGAAAAGAAGAAGATAGGGCCAAGGAGAGAATGCTTAAAAACACTCATGTGAAGTGGTTAGGGACATAAGTCAAAATAAGGCAGGAAGGCTTCCCAGTCAGCAGGAATGACCTCAGTGGACAGGGTGGTTTTCTTGCTCCCTCGAGTATTTCTGTACAGATCGGGAAACCAGGTAGCCAGACTTGTGAAGAGATGTTTGCTGCATAAGTGGGATTTTTGTCTAGCTGAAAACCTTTCCTGAAACTCTTTACAGAGTGTATTGTATTAATCCTTAGGCTCTGTGATAGCTCTTGGATTCTCTTTTCGCCCCGGGAAATAGACTTACCTTTCTTGTCTAGGTAGGTGTTCCATCTGCATTCTAGAATTTTGCAGGGCATCACGGGCAGGGTATTTGCCCTTCTTCACGCCTGCAGTGCCTCTTCTGTTCTCCATGGTTTTCCATGGGTTACTCATGCCCGCCTGTTCTTTCCATGCACAGGTTTATGTCAGCTCTAGGATTTACTTGAACTCATCAAGGCCTCAATTCCAATCTCCCTACTTACCTTGGGTATCATCCCCTATTAGTCACCTCTGCTCTCTTTCTAATCTGAAGGTTGTTCTCCCTGGCAAGAAAACAAAAGCAAAATACAAGTTAAGCTCTCCCTTCCCTTCCTTTTCTGCATCAGGCTCTTCTTTGATGTTCTTTTCCCCCAAGAAAGCCTAAAAAATACATCGGTCTTGTTAGCTTTCCTTACCAGCCTTAGCATCACGTAGAGCTCTAGTACATTCTTACTGGATCTGTCACACTCACATTCATCCTCTTACCTGCCCTTGCTATCATCTTTTACAGATGCCTTTTAAAATCTAAATTGGTTGATGGGAATTCATTTAGGTCTCTTTAGACAACTCTCCTTCTCTTCCTTAAAGAACTCTTTGTCTTTGCAGATCTCCAGAATATTGTCCTTTAGAGTTTCCCCCATCCCTTCCAGGCCAACTTCCCCTTTAGAATTTCAGTTCAGTCAGCTTTGTAAAAATCTAGGCAATATATCAGACTGTGCTCAGTTTTTCCACTACAAGTTCTCAGACAGAATGGACATTACCTCTTTTCAAAAATTCCCATCATTTCCATTTCAGCAACCTTTTGTTTCTTCTTGTTGACAGATTAAGACCAAAAGTTATCGCAGTTCCTTCACGTTTTTATTGGCCCTCATAATGTATGCTCCGTCCCTAGCCAAGAGCTTCTGTCATTCTTGTCTTTTAAGCTGTGGTCAGGTCGGGTAATTTTATCTTCTAAACCAGCTGCTCCCTTCCAAAATGTGTTTGTCTTCTACTGGCAACAGTCATGCAGACTCAACTTAGACACTTCAAGTCTTCCATTTCTCACCAAGACACATGGTCATCAGTAGAGTTTTCCAGTGTCCTTCTGGCAGGACCCTGTCGTTGGACAAGCTATTGTTCTTGGATTGATGGCCCCCCACTGCTCTTTTCTTCTGCATGTTCCTGGGTGACTTCTTCCCTGACAGTAGTCCCTGTGATGAAGAAGTGAGGCCTCATTCCTCAGAGGACAGGCAGCAACCCCTCTCCATAGCATGTATCCTCAGCCCCTTCCACCCTCCATCTCCTGGTGCAGGTCAGGGTACCCCTCCCCCCTTCCCCTTCAGATACTTTTTCCTTTGTTTTCACATTGAGGTCTCCCCTTTTTTTTTTTCCATAAAAGGAACACTTCCTTCTTCCTGTTAACTAGAGAGTGGAGGGGCATTTTTTGAGTCCAGTTACCTCCTTGCCCAGGAGGGAGATTACCCTGTACTTTGAGCATAGGTAAAAAATAATTTGGCCATGGCAGAAGGACAAACATTTATGGAGGTCACTGAACATTCTCAGTGTTCTCTTGTCTGTTTTTGTGTGCGTAGCAATGCCCCTGAGTATATTTAAGTATATTCCTTAAGACAGGCTATGGGATGTATAATGTGTGCCCACATACTTATAGAATGAGGTTAGGTTCTCTGATCCATTTGAAGGGGAAAAGTGTCCTGTCCCTTGGCAGGAATAACAATACATGTTTTGTTTTCTTAGTTTATAAATTAATTTTTGAGCCCAGTCTTTTTTTTGTGTAGACCAGGAGAATAACTCCTGATATTTCAATGATGAGAATCAGATTTGTGGACCCTCAGTTAAGCGAGCCATTTACTAATCAGCATTTCTATATAAGGGATTGTGGTAAGTGCTAGGGACAGAGACAAACAGGACACAATTCCTACTTTCAAGAAGCTTACAGTCTGTGAGGAAAGTAAGTCAGCCATCAGTGTCTGTAGTGCAGCACGGTGTGTGCTGATTTCATGGGAGAGCTCCAAGGGTTAGGAAGGTGGTGGGGAAGGCTGTGGAGGATGTCAAGAAGCCCTGGTGGTCACTGGTGTTTTGGAGGGGGAGAGGGAGGCCTGCAGATGTGTTTTGGGGGGCCAGAGTCAGAGCGGGTGGGAAAAGACAGGCACAGGGTCCGAGGACAGTGCTGCCTTCGGAGCTTCTGCAGTCTTACTTTGTACTCACCCCTGACTCTGGTCTGTGATCCAGCTGCCCAGGACTACGTGTGTCCCTCACAAGGAAGTCATGCCATATGTACTTGCTGTTTCCAGCCCATGCCAGACAGACGAGCCGAGCGGGAGCAGAACCCGCATGTCGTTGCCCCACAACAGTGTAAGTGAGGCTGCTTGCAGCCCCCCTCCAGACAGACTGTTGCTGTAGGGGAACGGGCTTGGAGGGATGGACCTGAGCTTCTCCACAGTCTTTACCCAGAGTCCTCTCTACTATAAACTGCCTAGAGCCCAGCGTGTCTGGGTTGGCCTAGCCCTCGGTCTTGTGCGGACTCTGCCTGGGGCCTCTGTGGGTTGGTTCAGTTTCTCTGGGCTGCTCTGCTTGGCCTGTCACTGGCTGCAGAGTCTGCTGACCTCATGAGTGTCTGACACTTTTCCTTTGTGCCCCACAGGCGCTGTTTGCTCACAGCCCTTCTGCCACCTGTACTGGGGCTGTACTCGGACAGGCTGCTCGGGCTGCCTGGCACCATTCTGCGGTAAGGATAGAGCTGAGAAGTCCCTCCGGAGCCCAGGAATGGGCTTTTCCTTTGTGTATTTTCTCTGTGAGCTTGAGACTATTGTCAGTCAGTCTATACACATTTATTAAGCCCCAGGCATATGTGCCAGGAATTGGGCTGAGCGCTGAGCATATGAAGAAAGATAAAAGACAGTCCCTGCCCTCACGGAGCTCGCAGTCTCACAGGAAGACGATACACAATAATCACGTGAGCTAGTTACATACAGAATAAATTAGAGAGGATCAACAGAGGGAAAAGCACTAGCATTGAGAGGGATAGGAAAGGCTTCCTGTAGACAGGGAGATTGAAGCAGATTGAAGCCAGGAAAGGGACAAAGAGGGAGAGGGTTCCATGGTGGCATAGAGGTCCAAGAAAAGGGCAAGTTTGCATTTGTTGCCTAGTTAGACTCCCATTTCCCTCTCTCACCTCTCATCCTGTCCCTACTAATGTTTTGCTTTGATACCTCATTATAGTGTGATGATGAGCCAAGCACAAGTGTGGGCAGATCTTTCCAAAGTGGAAAGCCTTCCCAAACCATCCCAATGACAAGAGACCTATCTAGCTAGGTTCAGAGAGATCCATTGCCAGATTTGAGGAATTTTGAGGTCACAGCAGTTCTCTAAGATCATCTGCTGAGACCCCACTGAGAAACTCCAAAAACCCTCTCAGTATTGAAATCATTTATTAGAATGATAGGTTTGTCAGAAATTAGGGTGGGGTATTTGGGAGTCTACCAAGTTCATATTAAAATGGGGTTCCACTTGTTTCTAGAAGTGAACATAAGTGGGTTACAATTTTAGACCTTCACGGCTGCAGAGGAGAGTGTGGGAGAGGCTCAGAAGGCTCACGCTTTGGGGGAGAGTGTCAGGCAGGTTGGGGCTTGGTTTTTCATTATCTGCTTGGCTCTGGTTTTATCCTGTGAGTATTCTGTCCACAGTGATTGGGAAATGGCTTGTCTTCTGTGTTAGGTGAGCGATGATTTTGAGATATTTTATAATATATTTTCTCCCTTCTCAACAGAGATAAATCTTGGTGACAAATGTTTAGATGGGGTGCTAAACAACAACACCTATGAATCAGATATTCTAAAGGTATGACTTTGTTTTAAAAGTAGAAGCAGCATGTTATGAAAAGTGCCAAATACTTAGGAATCGCAGCTCTGCGTGAGTGACGCTAGATGGAGACCTGCTGCTTCTTTGGGAGGCACAGCCCTTCTGCACTTTGGCTGACCAGCCTGAAGACAGCTGCTAAATTTCTTATGGCTGGTATTTACTAATAAGGAAATAAAATCAGTGGCCAGACTTAATTTTACGCCTCTTGATTTTAAGAGCGGTGGTACATTAGAATGTGTGCATAGTTTCCCAGACCAATTCAGAGCTCTCCTTCCTGGCTGAAATGTTGAATTTTAATATGACAATCTCAACTCCTAAAGATTCATCCTTATGTTCCATAGGGGTGAAAAGTGTACTCACCCTGCCGGACTCCCGTTAAAGGCAAAGCACTTTGCTTCACTATTCAGTAATATGACATCTGCTTTTCCAGAGGAAGCATGTTACTTGAAACTTGAAATGTTAATGGGGAGCTGATTGCTTTCTTAATTAAGGATATGTTTGATTTAAACACAGCTTTGCCAGGGATCTCTGTTGCTGTTTCCAATGTAAGTTATAAGGAGGATGTCCTTGAGGCAGCTGCTTATGGATTGATTGTGCCCATTGTGCAGATAAAACAACCTGAGAGAAACAGAGTGGGTTGCCAGAGTCACATAGCAGTTGAGGGACTGAGGCAGGATTCACACCCAGTACTTCCTGATTTCAGCCCAGCACTAATCACATGGGCTAATGTTTTAATATTTTTTTAAATATAAATTTATTTATTTAACTTTTCACATTCATTTTCACAAAATTTTGGGTTCCAAATTTTCTCCCCATTTATCCCCTCCCACACATGGGCTGATGTTGAGGACCATTTGGCACCTTTTTAACGTAAATGGTTCATTTGGTTAAACAAGAATGCAGAACCTTCATCTGGGGCTCAGAAGAGCCAGCAAGTCCCTGAGCTTTCCACGCATCAGCTTTGACTCCAGTGGAAACCCAGGACAGAGATGGGAGCCCCACTCAGGTCCACGCGTTTATTACTGCCCCCACGAAACGTTCTCCAGTGGAACTTGAATGTTAGCCAACAGAAGTGTTGTTAGCCTGAGCACTTTTGGCCCTTGGTCAGTTACACTGGCCCATCTCCACCATGGCCATGTTATAGCCACCCGGCCCAGCTCATTTTAGTTTGCTCTTTTTCTTCGTTCCCTCTCCTTCATTCATCTGCCATCTTCTCTGTGTCCCACTCTTGTCCCCCCATTTTTTCTCCCCCCACCCTTTTCTTTGTGTGCTATGTAACAGGCTTTTCCCATCTCCTCACAGAATTATCTAGCATCCCGGAACTTAACATGGAAGAACGTGTTAAATGAAAGTCTGCTGGCTCTTCAGAGGGGGCTGTTTCTCTTGTCAGGTGAGCTTCCTGTTCTTGTATCATCTCAGACACTTGATTTTCCTCATTAGGAAGGATGGTGAGTATTCAGGGAATCCTGTGACTTCTGTGCCCATCTCTTTGTAAGAGTCAGTGGTAGCATTTTGTTACACTTGCCGCTGTCAGGCATGTCTGGGCTAGCTTCTCATGCTTTCTAAGTTTTCAAAAAGATCCTCTTTATGGACCAGGGTGAGTTTTCAGTGGATACTGTTTAAAAATCCTAAGTAAATTATTTTTCAAACCCACATCAGAAACCTTCCTCACTGGAAGGGAAGCACCGTCAGGATGCAGAACAGGCTTACAGTGAGAGACAGTGAGGGGTGCAGAAGGGTTTGGTCCCAGGACACACTGCTTTTGGGGGAAAGAGGCTGCACAAGGGGGTGGGGGGCCAGCTTGTGATGGCTCTGGCTGTAAGGACTGCATGCAGACAGTGTACCAGAAGAGTGACCGCTATTCTGCTGGGTCCCCAAGCCTGGGCATCAAGGCTAGTCATAGGTTGGACAGTAAGGCTCAGCTTCATGCACCATTACCCTGAATCAACATGTGGTTATTAAGTGCCCGCTAGTGAGAGGCAGCCAGATGGTGCAGTGGACAGAGTGCCAGACCTGCAGTCAAGAAGACCTGAATTCTCCATTCTCCCAACTTTCTTAGTGATTTTAGTGTCTGGTCCATCATCTTCCTCTTGACTCAATCCTGTGCCAACAGCATGTTGATGACCGCAGCATTAATCTGATCTCTCGATCCCTTAACCTCCTTAAAGCACACTGGTCTCTTCTACCTCTTCTGAGCACAGTCATCCATCAGCCCTCCCCATCTCACTGATCCAGCCTGTAGCAAGTACCTATGCATGGCACTCAGTGAGGTTCAGGGTTGACAAGTACTGTAAAATGGAATGGTCTTGCTTATAAAGGAGTTTACATTCCATAGAAGAGGGCCAGGAAGCACCTGAGGAGGAACTTATGCAGGCAGATGAGCGACTGCTCCTCCCCATCCCCCTACAAACATGCTCAGGCCTCCCACCTTCCTCCATTGCTTCATTTTGACAAAGTATCCTCTCAGACCATCCGTGGAGACAGGTGGCACTATAGGTAGAGTGCTGGGCCGAGTCAGGAAGCTGTGAGTTCAAGTCTGGCCTCAAATCAGCTGGGTGACCCTGGACAAGTCATCTAACCTCTGCCTTAGTTTCCTTATATGTAAAATAGGGAAAACCCTCCTAGGGTTGTTGTGAGGCTCAAATGAGATAACTGTAATGTGCTTTGCACAAGGTAAGCACTATACAAGTATTAGCTATCGTCTTTATTACTATCATTAAAAGTGCTTTTTCAGATAATAAAAGCTAGCATGTATATAGAGCTTTAAAGTTTGCAAAGAGCTTTACAAGAACCCTGGAGGGATAAGCGCTATTATTATCCCTGTTTTAGACATGAAGAAACAGGCTTAGGGTGAGATAAAGTCACTTGCTAGAGTCCCACAGCTAAACAGTACCTGAGGGTGGATGTGTACTTGGGTCTCCTGACTCCAAGTCTAGTGCTTCCTCCACTGTGATGCATATTCCTGAGGCACAAACTACTGTATATTGGCTTTAGTGTATCACTGACATATTTTACTATTGAATAAATACTATTTGTGATTTGTCAGCGAGATGGTTGGTGCTTTCTGAAACAGCACATTACACGAGGATTGTGTGATGTTGTGTATAAGGATTTTTTTTGTAGATTACAGAATTACTGGAAACACTGTGCTGTGTTATTGCTGTGGCCTACGCAACTTCCGAGAGCTGACATACCAGTACAGACAAAATATCCCTGCTTCAGAATTACCAGGTGAGGAAAAGTGCCTGCAGGCAATAAAATTGACTTGTTTGTTTTTTAAGGGCTGCTCAGCCAAGACTTGTATGAACTGATGCAAAGTAAAACGAGCAGAGCTAAGAATATATTGTATACAGTAAAAGCAGTACTTTATGACGATTAACTGTGCATAGTTTAGTGTTCTCAGCAATACAAGGATCCAAGACAGTTCTGAAGGATTTATGATGAAAAGTGCTCCCTAGCTTCAGCACAAAAACTGATGGATTCTCAATGCAGACAGATGAATGTTTTCTTTATTTTTCGTGGGTTTTTTTTGTCTGTATTTTTTTTCACAACATGACTTACAGGAAATGTTTTGTGTGACTGCAGATATATAACCTATATCAAATTGCTTATCTTTTCTTAATGAGGGGAGAGAGGGAGAGAATTTAGAACTCAAAATTTTAAAAAAATGTTAAAACTGTATTTACATGTAATTAGGAGAATAAAATAAAATATTAAATTTTATTTTTAAAAGGTTCCTCAGCTAGTTCCTGCTTTCTTGGCTGCAGTAAGGCCAGGACCAAGCCTGTTATAAGGAAAAGCTTGCAGCTCTGGGGATGGAGAATTGTTCTTCTGCTTTAATGGCAGCTCCATCCAAAAAGCATGTAAAAGACTTTCTCCATATCAATACTAGTGAAAATGGTGTGTTTCAATAAAGACACCCTGTTGGGAATGAGACAGTTTCATTTCTTTTATTTGGTGCTTGGTGAACTGTTTTCACAGCCATTTGGTGAAACTGCCTTGGAAGCCAGAACCCAAGTCATTAATAATGTTAACGTTCTCCAGGAACTCCCACTTCGCTTTGTTTACAATCGCCATTAAGCATTATCTTTGGCTTCTTTTTCAGGAACTGTAACATCTCGTCCTGATTGCTACTGGGGGCGCAACTGCCGGACTCAGGTTAAAGCACACCATGCCATGTGAGTGACAGCCAATGGAATGTGGATTTTAATGGAATTTGAGGGGGGATGGGGCATTTATTCTAAGGGCACAGGGTGCTGATGTTCAGCAGTGACAGGTTAGGATTTGTTTTCTAAAATAGAGTAGGACAAAATCTGTGGGAGGTACCTACTGTTCATTAGACAGAAAAACTGGGATGAAGAAAAATTTTAGTAAAAACGAGTGAAAAACAAAAGAAAAAGTACCTTAGCCCTCCCTATCTAGAATTTCACTTACCTTTCCACATAGTTTCTGAAGAGGAAATATTTTTGGCAACAAATTTTCATATGTGACCATTAAGGAAAATGCTTCCAATTTGAAAGCAGGACTCTAGGTTTGTTAAAGAAATTCACCGTGATTCAGCGTCACGTGATTCAGATTCTGCTTCAGCTCTTTGTCCTGTCTTAGTTTTACAGTGGAGCTGAGCTCTCTTCATCTTTGACTGGCACCAAGCACAGGGTGGAAGAGTAGGAACTTGCAGAAATGGACAACTCTCTTGGACTTTTAGCTTGAAATGGCTGGCAATGGCATACGCACAGTGCTTCTTAAACTACAATTTAAGAATCGCTGAAGGGGTCATGAGTGGAAAAAGTTTAAGAAGCCCTGGCCTAGAGGATCTCTTGTTTTCTCAGCACAAAGTGGAAAGAGCAAGAAATAACTATTAGATCTCTGAAACTGTAGTAAAGGTCAATGGAAGTAATATAATTTGCTTCCCAAATTTTATGATGGATCTACAACATACCTGTTTTATATCTAGGGACATCTTTGTGCTGCTTAGGCTTTAAGTAGAAGTGGGCAGCAGTTTTGGGTTGTCAGGTTGGTGATTTGAACAGAGAACTAAGCTCTGTCTTCAGGCCCCCATTCCTCCTGCTGTTATCATTACTGTCCTTTGTGTCTTCCTGGAACCCAACAACAGAATTAGTTTATCTTAATTCTTTATGAGGCAAAAGCCAGATGAGTGATTTCTGGAGAAATCTGGCTTAGTTACTGCCACTCTCTGTCCACAGACACCACTAGAAGACTTCTGGAAACTTGAAACTTCAGGTCCCCAGCTCTAGAAACCATAGGAACAGACTATGGTCAGACCTTACTCAGCCAGCTGTAGTTTGTGACATCTGTGGGTGTTCAGAGTTCATCTGTTTCACTGAGTCTTGTCTTTTTGTGTAACTTGAAAATGTTTCTTTTTTTCAGGAAATTCAATCATATTTGTGAACAAACACGCTTCAAGAACTAAGCCTTGAAGTATTGAAAGTCTTGGATATTTGTATGTAAAACAAAAAATTTTTAAAGACCTCAAATATGAAGCATAAATGTTTTCAGGGCATTTTTTAGTTCCCTCTTGGAGGGGAGTTGGATATCTCTGCATCAGGTACTGGTGTGATTTTTTTTTTTTAATTTTGTAGAGCTTTACATTTGAGTAAGACCTTTTTTAAGTAACTTGAGGAGCACTTCGTGGTGCCCATCAGTCATGTCATTTCTGCAGTGGCGGTGGTGGTAGACTGGAAGAGGCACTCAGGATAGGCAGGAATGGCACTGAAGCTCATGAGATATCCTGAGGCTGAGTGTTGTGCATCGGGTTGGGTGAAAGCCATGATTGTCAAAGGAAAAATTCACCACCAACTCCCATTTTTTGAGAGGAAAGCCTCGTTTTGTTTTTTCTACATTCACCAAAATGGTTGTTAGATCAGGAATCCCTTTTTACCAAGAATTTCATATGGCAAAAAAAGGACAAAAAATTATCGAATACACTGTTTCCTTTGTTGCTTAAGAAAAAGAAGCAAATGTTTACAGCCCATAGGGGCATGCCTAGTGCTTTGCTGTAGGAAAAAGTTTGACTCATATACATGAGTGCGCAAGTGTGTGTCTTTTAGGTTAGTCAGTCTGGTGCTTTTCATTCCTTATTAGAATTAAATCTCACAAGCAGCACAAATAATATAATGTATGATTTATAAGCCAGTTAGAAGCTGGGAGACTATCCTGCATATAGGAAATGCTTTGTGTGTGTCTGTAGATCTTTGCAAACACATGGAAGACCAAACAGTGTCACTGGCAGATTCCCTCGTTGGCACGCTATGACTGGTACATGCCCCTTTAGTGTTGCCATCTAAGGGAGGGACCACATGGCAGTACATAGCTGCTTTATTACAAGAAACAAACATTTGCCACAAGAGAGATGGCCTTCCTCCATTGCCTTAGGTTTGTGTGACATCAAAAACAAGACTCCTAATATTCTCATAAATATTTCCTTTCGCTGGGCATTGGAGATGGGTGTTTCCTCAGCTGTATCATTCTCTCTGGAACTGACTTTAACAAATAGTTATGAAGTAGTGCCTGTCTATTATGCCAGGCATTGGGTCCCATCCTGGGGGCACAAAGACAAAAATTGGAAGCATTTCCCACTGTTGAGGAGCTACAGGTGGTACCAGACCGTAGCTCCCAGGAGAGAAAGAGAGAAGGAAATCAATTCTATGCTCTTCCTCAGCCATCCCAAATCAGGATTTAACCAGGTTGCCAGGTGTATAGCCTGAATTTGCTTGGACTCTCTAGGAAGTCAGCCAAACCAAGTTACCTCTGTAGTTCCTAGGTTTTAATTATGCTTCATGTTTTTAGACAAATTGATACTTTAGTGAAAAGGGACACAGGAAACACTACTCCAAGTCAGAGCTTCGAGAATGAAGGGGAGGGACAAAGAGGGTTCACATTCCATCCTGCTGCTTTTTAGCATCCTCAAAGCATCCTGAATTGGGTGCTTCCTTATTCCACTTTAAGCACTGACTGTGGAATTTGATCCCAGCTCCAGAGGTCTGTGTCTTCCAGCTGAACTGTGCCCAAGTCATCATCTGTCTGTTCAGAAATCCCAGACAGTGTCTCATGTGTAAGTGCACCCATTTACAGCTTCCTCCACAGCAGCAGGCAGCCTTTGTTTCCTACTTGCCCTGGCATCTTCTGCATTAGAATTAAAATTTTATCTGGAATAATACTTGAATTATTGTTTTATGTAAAGTATATTTGTTTTCACTCCTTTGTTTTACATAACCAACTCCTGTTTTATCAGTAATCATTTGCCTGAACACCTGCAAGTTATTGTCTCTTCTCAGGAATATCATTTCCAGTTGTCTTTTTGGTGTAGCCTATGTTGATGGAGGTAAATCCTTTCTGTTACAGTGAAGAAATGTGCTTATTGTTTCCCTCTGTCTCCCTTTTATGCCAATGTTTTTTTCAAAGAAATCTGTTGCCATGCTGAAAATTTGTGTGATCAGTCTGCTGATGCTTCTACCACCAATGAAGACTTGAGCGTTGGCATCTCATCCGAAGCCACTTTGACTGTGCTCCATTTTGTGTGGGGCTTTTTCTAGAAGCTGATCTTGGGTGCTGGGTCACCATCAACACACCACCTGGTTCTCAGAGCTCCCCACTTCTTCTTCCTTAGAAAATAGAAATCTGCTTTTCTGTGCATAAGGTTGAAGTGAGTACAGTGGGACAGAAGCTTTCCCAGTTACGTTGGATCTGGAAATGCTGAAACAAATGAGTACCCAGAACCTGCGTTGTGATTATTCTCTTAAGTGACTAAGAATACAGGGTGGGTAGTAAGTATTCTTGACAGGACTCCTTTCTGTGTCACTATCCAGCAGTTGTCATTGAATGTGATTGTTTCAGTACAGCACAAATACAACCTGTTTTCATCTGTCAAGTACAGTCAATGTTAGAACAGACCTGGGAGCCTCAGATCCTGGCTAAGGCAAGCGTGTCCCACAAATATCCAGCTTTTGGCTATGAATTTGATACTTGAGGGCTTTGTTCTATGAAGATGATGGTCTAGTTCTTCCAATGCGTTTGTGATTTTCCTCAAGCTACAACTCCTCCTTGCACTGAGGGGAAGAAAACTAACCTACCTTAAATATTGTTATTGTCTGTGTCTTTGTTTCATGGGGTCTTTTTTCCCTTATATTGATGGCTGGTGGAACATGATTGTATGGGATTTGTTGGTGTTCGAGGCTTTGACCTCTGTGTTATTGTGCAGGCCTTGCTAAACACCTACTGGGCTTTCTCAGCTACTTGTCTGTCACTTGGGAAGCAAATATCTTAGCAGCAATTTGTCAGTAGGATTTAGATCTGGAAAAGAACTTTAAAGATCTGGTAGTGAAGCCCCTTCATTTTACAGGTGAGGAGACAAAAATCCAGAGAAGGAAAATTAGGGTCTCACAAGTAACACAGCCAGGGGTCAAACACAGGTCTGTGGTCTCTGAAACCATTGTTCTTTCTCTTCCCCACAATGAAATGACTTCTCCCAGTAAGACTATTGGAAATGGTGTCTCCTTAGCTACATCACTTTCTTTGGAATTGACTTTGCTGTCATGCCAGGCACTAGGCCCCGTGCTGAAGGCACCAAGACAAAAATCAGAAATGCCATCTCCTCCTGTTGAGGAGCTACAGGTGGCACTTGAGAAAAGCAGGTGAGACTACCTATTCTTCCAGGGACTTCTAACAAGCTACAGAGATGCCACCATTAGACTGAAGGTTCAGTCATAGTATTTAGCACTGGGCATCATCTAGTCCAGGACTTCTTAAACTTCTTCCATTATGCTTTTTGGCAGTGTTTGTTGGCTTTGTGTGGCACAAGGCCATGCTCAGCATAAAATGTGCATGCTTTGTGCTCAGAACCAAGGCTGTAAGGGAAGCTTGTGGCAAGTGCTCCTTGAAATACACCTCAGATTTGCTATGAATTTGATTTTTAATTAATTTTTGGTTGTTCCACATTCAGAAACTTTACTTTTCACAACCCCACATGAGACTGAGACCCACAGTTTAAGAAGCACTGGTCTAGACCACCCCCTTTATTTTACAAGTGAGGAAACTGCTCAAAGAAGGGAAGTATAGATTTATTTGATGATTTTAAGGTTTGCAAAGCACTTTCCTCACAATAGCCCTGTGAGGTAGGTAGTAATAGCATACATATTAACTCCATTTTACAAAGGAAGAAACTGAGATTCCGAGATTGAGGACTAAGCGGCTTGTTAATTCCCTCTCAAGTTCCAGCTTTCTCAGATGTCAGGTCAGTCTCCCCCTCTGGGCCTATACTTTAGCCTAGGCTTCAGATTCCTATTTTCTCTCCCTCACTATGCTTTAAAAGGAACTCCACAGGCCTTGATTTAAACACTTACTGTGTGCCATGTTCTGGGGATGTCAAGACAAAATGAAAAAAATGACCCCTTCCCTGAAGGTCCTTTAACATGTCCATAATAAAACCATTACCTTCCTTTCCTCCAAATTTCCCCATTTCTGCTGAGGGCAGGAGCATTGTCCCAACGATTTGTGTGACTCCTTTTCTCTCATCCCTATATCCAATTAGTCACTAAGTTTTATTGATTCTGTCTATACCCACAACCACCACAATTTGAGGCCTTCATTACTTCTTTGACTGTTGTGAAAACCTAATTAGCTTCCCTACACCATGCTCTCCTACAATCCGTCCTTCACAAAACTGCCAAGATATTACTAACGCATGTGTCTCCTGCACAGGAGGTCAGTGGCTTCCTGTGCCTCGAAGGTAAACTCCTACTTTTTTAGCGTTGCATTTAGAGCCTTTTCTACAATCTGCCTCAGGCATTTCCTGTTCATTCACTCAGTTACAGCCCAACTAGCCTGTTGTTCCGCAAACACAGTGGTCCTACCTGCACGTTTGCATGTCTGGAATACCCTCCTCACCCTACCTCCTTTCAAGGTTCAACTCAAGTATTTTTTTTCCTATGGGAAACCTTCCTGATTAGTATTATAAACTCTTCAATCACCTCTGATTATCTACTATTGACTTCTCTATATGCGGTGTTCCTCAAGCCACATTTCTTGTTTTTGTCTGTGTCCACAGCCATCTTGCACAGGGTAAGCACTTAGTGCTTAAATTGTCCACCTACAGGGTCAACATCTCCCAGTTCCCTGAATACACTTTTCTCTCTGGTTCCCCTTTCCCAATGGTACCTGTATCCCAAATTAATCCTACTCCATGCCCAAGATATATGGCAGCCCTGCTTGCTTGTTCTGGAATGTTTCCTGCTTTCAGAATCTTCCCCTAGAACTTAACACTTGATAGCACAACTCTTCGATCAGGAATGTTATGACTACAAAGTTCACAGCAGACACTGGAGAGGACTGACCAGGTGAAACCAGGGTTAAGGTGGGGTCAGGTTATCCACCTGTAATCCATATGGCAAGCAGGGCTTGCCAGTCATCCGCCATGGGGCTGACTAGGCATAGGTTCAGCTTCTGACAAGGGAACCTGAACACGGTAAAGTCTTCAACGGCCAGCGGGAGCTGCCAAAAGTACCTCGGCAGACAGTGATAAGGGGACTGCCTTGGAGTGGGTAAGCTTTCAGAAAAGTCTGCATTAAAAGGTGTCTGTTAAGTTTTTAGTCATAATGTTCCTAATACCCCTAGGAGGCAGAGGCTACAAGGATAACGTGCAGTTGAAAAAGGAAGCCAAGGGAAGTATCCTCATGGATAGCAATCATTGGATAAACCCATATTTCTGACTGCCAACGAGTGCCTGCTGCTTACGGGGATGTAGACGGAAAGCAAACAGCCCTGTTTTACTGTCTTCCAGTAGCTTAAATTTCATTAGAAGAAAACATCATATGGGTGGGCCTGGAGTCGGGAGGACCCCAGTTCGAATTTAACTCAGGCACTTCCTACTTGCCGGACGGGGCAAGTCACTTCACCGGCCCTGTTCCGGCAGGGGCCACCAGGGGTCCATCTGCCCCCGTCGCCGGCAGCCCCGGTCATCGTCCGCTCCGGCCACGCTAACCTCTCACCTCTGCGGCTCCCGTGTTTCCCTGGTGCCTTTCCTCCGCCATGAGTTAGGGTCAGACCCCCAAAGTAAGCCGACATAATCTGCTGGGGCGGTGAGTGGGCTGGCCCAGCGTTCGTAAAGCGCCCCCTACGGAAGGCCAACGCCAGGCCCGGGAGGGCGCCCCGCCGCCTTGGGCCCGAGTCCTGAAGGGAGACTGGGGCGGGGGCTCCCTCTGCTCTCCCTGCCCCCACTCCCACCCCCGTTCTAACGGAAAGGCGACCTCCCGGAGCTGGCGAGGCCTGGTCGGGGGAGCTCCGTGAGGGGGCCCGTCCGGCCCAGGGGAACGGAGGGGGCCGGCACCGCTCACGCCGCTCCTTCGGCCGGGGCTCTGCCGGAAAAGGAGCACGCAGGGTGTCGGGGACCAGCCCGGAGGTGCCGGCGCGGAAGCTGGCCCTCGAGGCCCCTGCTTCCGCCGGAAGCAAGGCTGGCCAACTTCTTCCTGTTTGGGTTCCGGCGAGGGCGGGTGCCAGGCCCCGGTTTGCCTCCCGAAGAGAGCGGAAGTCGTGCTGTCCCTTAGAGTGCCCCCAGGAAACCCGCTCCGCCGCGCTCTCAGGGCCGCGGGTTCCCGGCGCTCAGAGAGGCTCCGGCTCCGGGGCCTCTCACCCCCGGGAGGCGGGGCTCGGAGCGGGGAGGAGCGCTTCCGGGGGGACGCAGAAACCTGCCGCACCGGCCCGCCCCTCCCCGCCCGCGGCACCGCCACGTCTCGGCCGGAGGAGCCGCAGGAGCTGCAGCCGTCGCCGCCGCCGGGGTGAGGAGAGCGCCGGGGCCCGGGGGCTCGAGCCGCCGTGCGCCGTCCGGGGAGGGAGGAGAGCCCCCGGCCGCTCGGGCCCAGCGCCCCCCGGCCGCTCGGGCCCAGCTCTTGCCGCTGCGGCCTCTGGCGCGGAGGGACCCGGGGCCAGGCCCGCGGACAGGAACCCGGACCTGCCCCCTCAGCCCGTGCCCGTCCCCGGGACTCAGTTTCCTTGCCCTGGGCGGGGGGTGGGAACAACCCCAGGAACCGGCCCCCGCGGAGCACGTTAGGAAGGAGACCTCCTCGGGTCCTCCCGACAGCGTGGGAGGGGGAGGCCGTCGTCGTCTCCCTTTTACAAAGGAGGAAACCGAGGCAGGCAGCGCTCCAGTCATTTGCCCAAGGTCACCCAGCTACCAGGTATCGGAGGCTGGACCTGAACTCCGTCCCCGGCGCCACTTAGATGCCAGGGGCCCGTTTGAACCCAGAGCCTGCGCATTTGCTCAGGGGCTGGGGGAGGGGGTCCTGCCGCCTCCGACAGCGTTTATTTACGGTGTTGGGAGAGCGTGACTAATGGTGCCCTCGCCGCCGCAGACTCGGGTCCGCCCCGCCCTGGGTGCCAGGGAGCCCTCCCCTAACACCCTTCACGCCTTGGAGGGTGGGGCGGTGATCTAAAGAAATACAGCAACTGGTGGCCCCCCCTGCCTTGGAGCTCAAGGCTTCCACCCCGTTGCTCTGGGTCGGGAGGGGTCTCTACTGGCATTTTCCAGAAGGAGCAGCTGGGCATTTAAGTCACTGAATTCAGAAAGAGAGGAAAAATTCATTCTCCTTTTCTTGGAAAGAAACCCCACCCAGCCCAGTGCTAGAGTCCTTAATGGAGCGTCTGCCCCGGGCTGGGCACTGTGCTGGAGACTGAGGACCCTTGACCCAGGCGGGGAGAGGATGATCCCAGCTAGATAGCTCGTTACTTTATATTAGATTGCCATCAGATTTCTGGAAGAAAAGTTGCTTCCGTAGGATAAAGCATGATTTGTGCTTCATGTTGTTTGTTGGCCACGGGTTAAACAACTGCGATGACTGTAGTTATGTTTTTCAGCCTGACTGCAGAGTAATATTTAAGTATCTGTGGCTAATTAATGGAACTGCTTCATCAAACGTTGGACTTTTTCAGGTCCATCTTGTTCTTTCAGTTTTGTGCAGATTGCTAACCGGAACTTGGACAAGTAATGAATTAAATTTAAGCAAACAACCGTGGAGTTCTTAACCAGAGACTGAATTTACATTGTGATTCTTCCAGACGAATAGATGAGGAAAAAACTTCCTGTTGCACATAGTGCTTCTGCATTTAAAAATGGTTCATTCTACTACCACCACCTCTGCTATCACCAAGTATTTCTTTTTTTTTAAAATTTTTAAAAATTTATTTGTTTTCAGTTTTCTACAGTAACTTCTATAAGCCTTAGATTTTCTCTCCCCCCCCCCCCACAGTGTGTAATCTTAGATGGGTTCTACACATACATTCTTATTAAACACGTTTTCACATTGGTCATGTTGCAGAGAAGAATTAAAAAGAATGGGAAAAATCATGAGAAAAACCAAAACAGAACATAACACAAGAGAAAATAGTCTGCTGCGTTCTGTGATCCAGTTCCATAGTTCTTTTCTCTGGATTGGAAGGTGTTTTGCCTCAAGAGTCCATTGGGAATGTTTTAGGTCTTTACGTGATCACCAAGGATTTCTGATGCAGGTAGCAGCTCTGAATTTAGTTTGTCCCGGGATGGGGGCATGGGGTTTGACTATAAGGCTAGGCAAGTGTCATCACCTTACGGGCCAGTTAGGTTTGCAGAAAAAAAAGGGTGTACCGTATTTTAATCTTGGCCATCCATTTTTAAAATTATTAAAGTAGTAAAAGACAGTGTCTCTTACCTTTGCTGGGAAAAAATAATTCAAAGTACTTGACCACTGTGGGAGTGTGAGAACACTTTGTAGCTTTAAAAAGCTCTATAAATTCAATCGGTAAACATTTAAAAGTGCATCTACTGTGTGTTTGCTGTGTCTAGGGAGATACAGATTTTAGATAAGACAACTCCCTCTTGGTGCAGAGCTAGTAGGGAGCACTGATGCAAATAAATAATACAAAAGAATAAGCAGTAAATGCATGAGAGGCCCAAAGGATAAACAAAGATGTCCTTGGTAAATGCTGATTGGGGGCTGGGGGGAACGCTCCAGAGAAGACTGACTGGAGGAAATGACATTTGAATCAAAGCAGGAAATTGGCAGGCCAGGTGTCAGTGTTGGGGGAAAGAGATCAGGGGTGTCTGGTCCAGGCAGAGGGGTGCCAGTAAGTGTAAAAAGGACAGAAGCCTGAGGGGTGCCAGTAAGTGTAAAAAGGACAGAAGCCTGAAAGTGCAGGCTGTATATGAGGGCCACCAAACAAGTCTGTTTGGCTAGAACAGAAAGTCCGCAGAGAGTGGTGGTCTGAGATAAGACTGGGGAAGAGGGCCTTGAATATTAGGCAGTCCCTCAAGCAACAGGACGCTATTGGCTGTATGAGGAAGGTAATTAATTATGCCTGGCAGTGATAGTGAGGGTATTTTGGATCTGGGAAGACATACTAGGAAGCTATTAACACTAGTTCTAAGTCAGTGGTGATGGAAATTTTTGCTACACTGGCCCTAGTGGGATAGGGAAGATGATACAGATGCAAGAGATTTTTTGTCTTTAGAATTTGCTAACTTGATACTGTTAGGGGTGGCTAGGTAGTTCAGTGGATGAGCACTGGGCCTGGAGTCAGACCCGAGTTCAAATGCAGCCTCAGACATTTACTAGCTGTGTGACTCTGGACAAGATACTTACCCTCTTGCTTGTCTTAATCCACTGGAGAAAGAAATGGCAAATCACACCAGTATCTTTGACAAGAAAATCTCATGGACAGTATGGTCCACAGGGTCACAAAGAGTCAGACACAACTGGAAAGAAGAGGTTGAGGATGAGAGAAGGGTCAGAGACACCAAGATTCTGAACCCAGAAAACTGAATGAATTATGGTGCCACTGACTGGCATGTAATATTTAAGTCAGGAGTAACAGGAGGAAAAATAATAAGCTCATTTTTAAATGTAAGCTGTCATTATCATTATTAATACAAAGGATGTTGCTTATGGGCAAGTTAATAATTCCTATATTCTATTTCTTTGTGAAATGGAAATGAAACTTGTCTAATAGGTTTTTTTTACAGGCTTAATATCAGTGTTTTGTAGTAGAAATGATATTAAATGTAACATCCTTGTAATCTTTTGTCCTTTGCAAAGGAAGAAGAAAATCAGTTAGAAAAGTTTAGTAATGTTCTGGCGGTCCCACTTCAAATATAAAAATGCCAAGCAGCTTCTCTGTGTAGCTTAAGTTTGGCTTATCAGCTGTTCCTGCCCCATTTTTGTGGGAAATGTACATCTAAAAGGTAGACCAAGGAAACCCAACTGTTAATTTTGAAAGTGTTCTTCTCGCCAGCCCTTCCCTTGCCCAGTCCTTTTGTTTCTACTTGAAAGGGGCCCAGGCTTCAGGCCCTTTGTCCCTGTTCCCACCGTGCCCTCCTCTTTTTCCTGGTTTCCCTACACTATCCCTCTCCACTTCTTTCACCCCATGGGCCAGGTAAGGCAACTAATACTATCCTGTGACCTTGTTACTCTGCTGCCTAAAAATCTAAAGTGACTCCTCCTTGTCTGTCTGAACTTAAACTTGGGACTGGTATTCAAGGCCCTGCCATATGGGCCCTTTCCCAGCCTTAGCCCGTCGGTTTTCCCTTAACCCTTTCTGTGTTCTCATCAAACTAGAGTTGTCTCCATCCCTGTATTGTGCTTTGTGATTGGGGCAAGTCACTTAACCTCAAAGAGCTTCAGTTTCCTCATCTGTAAAATGGGAATCATGATGTCGGTCCTAACTATCTCCAAAGGCCATTATGGGGGATCAGATGACGTAATGGACCTCACCTACTCAATGATAAAGCGCTTCAGACAATTTCAGCTCTTTACTCTTAACTTGGATCATGTCATTTGTGTTTATGGCTCATTCCTTATTGAGTCTTAGCGTCTCGAGGGCAGACTTCTGTCCATTTTCATTTTTGTATTCCCGCTGCCGAGCACAGCGTCTCACATATGCAGGAAGGGATTAATCATGCATCCAGCTTGGCAATGCTAAATGTTTTTCTGAGAGTGCATGTTTGGTTACAGGCTGCCTCTTATCACTTCCTGGGTTCTCAGCTTGTGACTGACTCCAGCCAGCAAATGGAAACCTTAGCGCTGTGTTTCTGAATGGATTTTGACTTGCTGATGGAGGGGGAAAAGCAGGACTCACTATTGGCTCATTCATAAGCTCCTGTCGGCACTACCACCATCTGGGCTCAAAGCTGCCATGGACTCTTCCCCAGTGAGCAAGGTGGCCTGCTTGAAAGCAGATCTAGCAATGGCATCCCCGACCACTCTGGGACCTTTGTGACTCACACAGATAAAATGATTCAGGCTGATAGTGGGGAAATTCACCGTAAGTCCTTGGTGGTGAAGTGCTATCTGGGTCAGCCAATGTTATTACCGAACTGTTTGGGTAATTGTTAGTTAAATACAGAGTTGTTCCTGGTGACAGTGATAGAGTCCTGCTGTTTTGTAGCAAGGCTTATCTCTAGAGATGAAGTAATTTTATTGTTTATTGTAATGTTTTACTGTTTCATGAAAGCAGAAATTGAAATTCAGAGGAGTAAACATTCTGAGAATTCTTTGGTTCTCTAAGTGATGAAAGCAGGCAGTCACATTATCTAGACTCTATTTAAAACTCACTCAGGAGGTCTTAGGGGAGGAGGGAGAATAGCTTGAGTCCCTCTCTCTTTAAAATTTCACAGTTTTCGGGAATCCTATTGGCTATTTTTCTTTGATGTTATATTTAAATATGTCATAATGCATATCAAGCAGAATATGAACCACCAAGTATTGGTAGTTCCTGGAGTATTGAGTGTCAACTGCCAGCTAGCAGTGTTGATTTACTGTGTTTTTCCTTATGATGCCCTGACTCTGTGGATGTGTATGTAAGAAAAGTAGAAGTGCCGTGTGACCACATCGCAGCCACAAAATGGAGATTTGTGTTAGACTGAAATTAGCTGGAAGTATTTTTTGTTTTTTAATTTGCCATTGTGGTTTTGCTAACTTGGCTACCAAATTCATCTCTATTTTCAAACGACACAATTTAATTGACCCACCATTCTTTATGGAATTTATCATAGAGGAGGATAAGATTAATCCTGCTGAGGCATTGTCTCTCTTTGTATTTTACCTTTAGAGAATTGAAGTGTACTGATACATCAAATGTCACAAAACAATAAACTGAGCTTCCTGCCTCAGCCACTTCATCTGCTCTGTGACCCCATCTGCAAAATGGGATAATAGTGACACTGCCTACTAGTGATAAGGGAAGAGCTTTGCAAACCTTAAAGCTCCGTGTGAGTGTGAATTGTTAGGATTTCACCTTACCAAAACGCACATGCCTTTTCTAGTTCTTGTAAGAGGGCATTTAAGCCCTTTAAACTGCTTGGATAGTTGTTGCTTAAACATAAAGCAGGTCTTGGTGACAGTCGATCGCTCTATATGAAGGCTTTTTTCTAGAGATAACAAAGGCCTGCTGTTGATTGCACCACCCACCAGATCACGAAAGTGAAATTTGAAGCTCAGATGAGTAGAAATTTGGAGTTATTTGGTTTCCTGAGATGGAATTCTCCAGTCCTCGTCCCACAGAGTGTGAGATTGAAATTCCTTTTAGGATTCCGAGGCAAATGCATCCTTGGGCTCGGCTTCTCTAAAGATCAGCAGGGTTAAAAGTACAAAAGCAGTAACGAACACTGTGAGTCACGTAGGTTGGTTCTGTATACTTGCTCGACCTCTTAAAAACACATCTTCAGTCTTTGCAGAGGTTGATTTCTAAAATGAAGTGAAATTCATTTCACGTAAACTCAGCCATTGGCCCTTGTGCTCTTCTTTCTAGCCTTTGCACCACAGACTCATCTGTATAGATGGGCACAGTCCCTTTTTTGAAAGACATTTTTGCCTTCTGCCTTGGTTAAGACTTTCTCATGAATGATTAAATTTTAAAAAATTTCTCTTGGACTTTGCACCTGTTTCTGTTTTTAAAGCAACATAAATTTTTATTTCAAAGTCAAACAAACCATTCAAGAAGTGATACTTTAAATATATTCTTAGCTGACTCCTAGTTGCTAAGTACAAAAATAAAAGTCTGTAAGGCTGATGTTTTGACTTAGGGTATATATTTTAGGAAAATAGTTTGGTTTAGTGGTTCATCAGCTTGGCTCAGTGGACAGAAAACCAGCAGCTTTATTGTGTGTGTGTGTGTGTGTATGTGTGTGACACAGACAGGGAGACAGACAAATTACTTGACCCCTCAAAGTTTCTGTTTCCTCATTTATTAACTGAGTGAGCAAACCAACCTACCAAGGTGTCTTCCTGATCCAAATTTATGATTCTGAGGTCATTAGGAACTAAGTCTCTGGTGGACTCTCAATATATATGGATTGATGGATTGATTAAGTGCATCTATTGTTAAAAATCAAGTATGTTGGTTGACAGATCTCCTTGGTCCTCATCTCAGCTTTACCAGTATTTCATGGATCGTAGAATTTCTTTGCTAAAATGAGGATAAAACTCATAATTTAAAAGTGAATTGAGTAGATTGGTTTGTTTTGCTTTATTGCATGGAGGGGGAGATTACTGAGTAGCGACAGTGACCAAAAACAAAACAAAAAATTAAACATTTTATCAGGAGTAAGAAGCTGTCAGACACACACTGCATCTGTTTAAAGGCCAGTAGGCTAAGATTATGGATATGTTTTCCGAGCTTCAGGAATTGCTGATTTTGTTGGTTTGGATTGGCCCTCCGGTGGCACAGGGTTACAATCCTGCTGTAGCTCAGGAGCTGGCCTTCGACGTCCTGGGGCCAGCCATGTGAGAGGGAGCCGTTGGGGCTCAAGCTCTGAGGCCCATCCTCAGGCACCAGATATACAGGCTGTCACTGGGCCTGCTTTAGCCACTGCATTCTACATTTCCATTTGCTGTTATAAAGCAGAGAAAAGTTAGTAGGATTTCCAACTATCCTTATTTACTTAAATGAATGGAACTCTAATTTTTAAAAAGCAAATTAGCAAAATGTGAACCTACTTGTGTCCATCCAGCTTTAAATCACCTCCTGTTAATGTTTAAGTTGAATAATGTGATCAAGAAATGGGGGGGGAGTGGAGGGAATTTCCCCACCAGAATCCCACAATATCCCAAAGTTGCTTTCTTTCTTCCAGGTGCCAGTATTAATGTTAACCAAGTGTCAAATGAAGAAGGAAACATGGAGGAATCCAGCAAAGGGGACGTCTGTCAGAATGGACCCACAGCCCATTTCCCTGATCCTCCATTGTCTCTTGATCCCACCACCAGACCATTTGGTCCCGAACCATCTCCAGGTGTGGCTGGTTTCCATGACAACCTAAGGAAGTCTCAGGGATCTAGTGCTGAGGGCGTAGTTCTTAGAAAAGAAGCTTTGCAGTCTCTCAAACTCAGTCTTCCTATGCAAGAAACTCATTTGTGTAAGCATCTGTTTACTGTAGTGCCCCTTCTCTCCTCTGCTGCATAAAGCTTTCACTCTTTTCAAAGACTTCACATGTTACCTGAGAAAATATTTTAACTTTCATTAAGGTACCTGGGGTGGGGGGGATTGTGGTTTGCAATCTTTTTTAATCCTATATTTGCTTATTGCTGACTGTGTGGGGTTTTTTCTATAGAAGATAAAAATGAATCTGTTTGGGAAAAGGAACATCATATAACATTTTATGAAGGAACCATGTTTTCTATTCACACAAGCACTGTGGTGTTTGCCTCACCACAGAATTATTAGGAAATTATTCTTTGGTATTTTCATGCCCCTCTGTGTGGGAAGCATTTAACCCCAATAGAAGTTTGCTGCTGAACTTACCTGCCAAAGCTCTTATGTAGCCTGTCAAAGCTTACAGATGAATTCTGGGGGCTCCTTGGTTATCAGGGGTTGATTAAAATCTTCACTAGTATCTCTTCAAGATTTCAGGGATCTGTGCTGTGGTTGATAGGAATATTACCTTTATCAGCACAGATCAAAGATCTTATAAGCATTAGGAAATAGTCTGTGCATTGCTGGGGCTGGTGATGAGCCGCACTGCATTGAACAAGGCTGATCCTTGAGACAGGCATAAAAAGTGTCTGTCCCTGGGCCCACGCTTCTGCTATCTTAAAAAAAAAAATTTTTTTTGTAAAGTATCTGAAAATGGCCCTTTGTATTTCTCTATAATGTTTCCAGGATTACTTCTTTGGGAGGGGTTTTCCACTTGTGGGGCTCTCCTAGTATATTGCACAAAAGTGAATCCCTTGATTTTGAAATGAGAGGAAAAGTCACAGGTTTGATATGATCAAATATCCTTGGCACGTCCACAGTATCTGGTCCATTTTCTCGCAACAACTACAAAAGCCAGGGGTTCTTCTGAAGACTGTTGTCTTTGCAGACTAGCGCTGTCAGAGAATTGTTTCTCTGCCTTCTGCCGTCCTAGGATTTGACGTGACGATATTCCCAGCATTATTATAGGCTACGAAGACAAAAGCAGAGTTGGGCCTCCAGGCCTTCTCTTATAGCTAGACGCTGCCTTTTCTGTTACCTGCATCTGGCTCTGAGTTGTCAGTTTGTAGCCCAACCACTTAAATATTTTGTGCTTTTCTTAGGTGCTTTTGTCCAGTTTTTATGCACAGAGCTTTTATGAATACTGATTGGATACCACATGAACCACTGCATAGCATAGCTCATTGTTACAGGGATTCAGGTAAACCATCAGTCAAATAGTATTCCCCAAGATATATAAAAAATATAAAGGACTGTAAGGTAGCAGTTCTTTCCATGTTTTAGCAGTAGCAGTAGAATTATGTGGTTCCACCATGCATTCTTGTGTTGCCTGCTGGAAGCCTGTAAGTAGCAACCCTGAAGCAAAGAGAATGGGTCAGAGAATGTCCAGAAACAGGCCGTGGGCAGAAACTGTGGACTTTCAGCTTTATTTTAATTATTATTATTACTGTGAATAGTGTTTCAGTAACCTCCTCATTGTTGCTGTGTTACTGATGGGCTCTCTGGGATGGCCCGTACCATGTGCCTTGTGTATGATGCCAGCTGTGCTCAGTGTCACTGCATTTCCTCACTCATTCTCAGGTGGTGCCTGAAAGTGGAAGAGCAAAGCTCCCTGTCTGGCTCTTTTGTTCTCTGAGTTTTATGTGCTGCCTTTGGTTTAAGGAGGCTTTTATGTACTCTAGGTTCAGCTGAAGCTTCGCTTCCCTTGGAAAAGGAGGAGCAGATCCGACTTCAAGCTCGAAGGCGACTTGAAGAACAGCTCAGACAGTATCGAGTGAAGAGACACCAGGAGAGAGTAAGAACGTTGTCACCAGTGCACTTCTCACGGTGCAGGCTGGTGGAAAGTGTGGTTGGGACATGCAGGAGTGGAAAGGAGCCGAGAACTCTGCTTTCTAGAACTAGAGAATCTTTGGGAGGAGGGGCCTCACACGTCATCCAGCGCAGCCCACAACTGAGCACGATGCTCGCCAGAGCCATCCTCACTGCCTCAGCTCATGGGCCTTTGGGCTGCGCGTCAAGCCCTCTAAAACTCCCAAGGTTTTTTCACATAAACCATGTCTTGCTGTCCCTTTCCTGGCTTGTGTGTTGGTTGTTTGGCCCCAAGGAGAGGATTTGGATCTCTTATCTTTCATCTTCTTGATGTCTTGTCCTCCCAGCCTGTTATGATCTCTTTAGATCCCAGTTCTTTCGTCCCTTCTGTTGCTCTTGCTCTCCGGTTTCATGTCATCCGCAGATTTGATAAATGTGCTGTCTGTTGATAAGATAGATGCCAAGTCATTGGTCAAAATTGAAATAATACTGGGCCAGAGACCACCCTCCAGGTTGACAGTGACTCCCTCATAGCTCTTCCTTGGGTCATTTAGCTGGATCTTACTCCATCAGCATGACCTCCCATCTGTCCCCTAAGGCTGTCCTGAAAAGATGCACCTAATACTTGACTGAGCTGTAGGTGTCACCTGGCCTGCCAGTCGCCTGCTGACTCTCAGTGAGTCCTTCTTTCCTTTCCAGGCACTTGGAAACCCTCCTCTTACTGATGCTGTCTGTCCTGCTAGGAAGCACGTAGGCTCAGTGGCCTGTCCAGGTGTTGAAGCCCCCATCCTCTGACCTTTTTGGAAGAACTTTCTCTGGTTCTGGGAACTTCACTTTGGACTGATGAGCAGAAATCGTGGAGGGCTGGTCAGAGGCCCATATACTGTATCTTCTTTCTCTCTCTCTCTCTCTCTCTCTCTCTCTCTCTCTCTCTCTCTCTCTCTCTCTCTCTCCCTCTCCCTCTCCCTCTCCCTCTCCCTCTCCCTCTCCCTCTCCCTCTCCCCCCACCCCCCTCTCTTTTTTAGTTTTCAGCATTCACTTCCATAAGTTTTAAATTTTCTCCCCGTCCCTTCCCAAGATGGCATACAATCTGATATAGGCTCTACACATCCATTGCTGTTCAACACATTTTCACATTAGTCATGTTGCATACAAGAATTATACCAAATGGGAGAAAGAAAATAGTCTCCTTCATTCTGCATTCTGACTCCATAGTTTTTTCTCTGGATGTGGATGGCATTTACCATCATGAGTCCTTTGGAATTGTCTTAGGTCCTCGCATTACTGAGAAGTCTATCAAAATCAGTCATTGCGCACCGTGACTGTTTCTGTGAACAATGTTCTCCTGGTCTGGCTCGCTTCGCTCAGCATCAGTTCATATGAGTCTGTCTAGGGTTTTCTGAAGTTTGCTTGTTCATCATTTCTTATAGCACAACAGTATTTCTTTACATTCATGTAACACAGCTTGTTCAGCCATTCCCCAATTGATGGACATTCCCTTGATTTCCAGTTCTTGGCACCACAAAGAGACCTACTATAAATATTTTTGTATGTGTGCATCCTTTCCCCATTTTTATGATCTCTTTGGGCTACAGCCCTAGAAGTGGTATTGCTGAGTCAAAGGGCCCTGTCTTCTCTTGTAGGAGCTGAGCAGCTCTGCTTTTCCTCCATTTAGTTCTTCTCACTGTCTGCCTCAGCAGCCATGCTGGTCCATCGTTGGCCTCCAGCTTGTCCATTTTCTAGTCATTCTTCTCCAGTCCCATTCTTGGCTTAGTCTGAGCTTTAGTTCTCTGTCCCCATCATCTTTGTCAAGTGCCTAGAGGCTGGCTACAAATGGTGAACTATTTTTAGCTACAGTGGCTCCTGAAGGAGGTCTGCTGAGGTCTGGGATGTGGAGAGAAGCCCTCTCGCCGTGCCTTTTCTCTCGCACACACAGGCCAAATCATAGCCCTTAGTAGTGGGAGTAGGAAGTAAATCACAAGCTGTGACTTTTAACCTTAAACACACTGTTTTTGTCCTTTTCAGTCTAATCAGCCTGCATCCAGAAACCGACCTACCAGCACCCTGGACCCAGAGCTCATGTGGAACCCAGAAATCTTACCCAGAGCCAGCCCAGTAGCAATGACAAAAGAGTATTCCTTCCTCCGGACCAGTGTCCCCCGGGGACCTAAAGTAGGTAGTTTAGGACTTCCAGCACATCCAAAGGAGAAAAAGAGTTCCAAATCAAGCAAAATCCGGTCTCTGGCAGATTATAGAACTGAAGATTCAGAGCCTGGAATTGCTAGTGGAAACTTTCTGGCTTCCGACTCTGCCAGGGGCTCCCTGCATCAGAACAGAAGCAGTTTGACATCAGTGGTGTCTGAAGTCAGCTTAACTCCTGAAACAGATGACCGACTGGAACATTCTTCAGTGGCAGGAGACAGCGTCTCCGAACTGGATGGAAGCGAAGGGGGCATGAAACTGGACGGCAATGATAGTGACAGCTCATCTTACAGCAGTGTCTCTGGCAGAGGAGTGTTGAGCACAGTGGATAAGCAGGTAGCTTCCTACCTGGTCAATGGTCAGGAGATCAGTTCCGAGGCAGTGGGCCAGTTTCCTTCCATTAGAGATGTCCTCCAGGCTGCTGCAGCTGAGCACCATGCCCCAGAACCAGATATCAATGGGGATGTGCAGAGTCGCAGAGATAGCATTTCCAGCAGGTAAGGCCTCGTGGATGTCCCAGCCCATGTAGTAGCCTTTTCGTCCTTGGAGGCTGCGTTCACTTGTACAAGCTTGTGCTAGGCACTGAGCTATGCACCAGGGGAACAAAGACGAAGCAGAGGCTCCTCAACATCCGAGGGGGACTGATGTCGAATTTTTCAGCAGTTCCTCAGTAGACTCTCTCACTGCTTTGGTACTTTTTCAAAGGAAGTGCAAACAAACATTTTCTTAGAAAGATCACAAGATCTAGATCTCAAAAAGAGTGTTAGAGATAATCTGGTTGAGTCCCCAGATTCTACACGGGAAGACACTGGGGTGTAGAGAGGTATGTCATTGGGCAAGGTCTGGCAGGTTGTAAGTAGAGGTAGGATTTGAACTCGGATCCTTTGAGTCCCCAGTCAGTGCTGTACTCCCTTCCCCCCCATTGCTGCTGCACTGTCATTGGTATCTTTGGAAGCATTGAATCTCCTCTTGTTTTTCGTGCCTTAACACCATAGCCTGTTGTGCCCCTGCATCACCTTGTGCTGGCTCCTAATAGCCCTTGGAGCCAAGTCCAGGTTCTCTGGCTGGTTGTTCAAGGCCTTACAGCCTAACCTTGGTAGCACTGTTTGATGTGGTCCTGAGTAATGCTTTTTTTGTCTTCAACTCAACAATTTGGGAAATTGCCATTTCCCAAACCTTCGTCAATATTTTAAAAATGTTTAAACCTGTCTTCTATCCCTTATTAGACTCTCTCTTCTAGAGAGCAAAGAAAGCCTTCTTTCTCAGTTCTCTCTGTATTTCCCTCAATACCAACAGTAGCTCACATTCCTGTAGTCAACTTTGCAGAGCCTAAGGAAAAGAATTTTATTATTTAAGAAGCACTTTCCCCACAGGAACCCATAGAGTTAAGGGTTATAGTATTAGTTCCATTTTACAGATTACAAAAGTAAGGCTCTTAAGAGGTGAGGAGGCTTGCATAGGGTCACAGCTCAGATTAAAGCTGGTGTCTGGCACACTGTGTGTGTCATGTACTTCATGCAGGTTTCTTTGGTTAGGATGGGAGTATGCGGGCTGTCCACAGCCTGGAATGGGCCAAGGTGAGTTTGTCCAGCTTCTTCATGTGAAAGAGGAGGAAACCCAGACCCAGAGAGTGAAGTGACAACTTGTTTAGGGTCACCCTATAGCTGGGCCTCAGCCCCAGATCCTCCCTCCACCTCCTGGCTGAGTGGGATTGGGCTGGATCTGGGGAGCGTGGGAAGGGGGTGGGTCTTCTTTCAGAATCTCCTCTTTAGCACTGATGCATTTACAGCCTAAGCCACAAATAGTTACTTAGCAATGGCGGGCTCTTGCATACAGTTGTCTTACTCTGTGCAGTGGGATATGAGAGACTTACTAGAGGATCCAAGCAGAGGGAAAACAAAATTGTCTGTCCTTTGACTTATTTCTCAGACTTTCAGACTCTTTCCTTTGTAATAGAGGGTAATTCCAGAAGTCATTGTTATGTCTCCACTCTCATATTTCGTTTATAGCAGATCTTAATGTAGAGAGAGAAATTATGTGTTCTCCAACATGTAAATTAAGTCAGATATGATTATGTCTTTAAATACACATTCACCTTTACGTGCTGTCCCTAGGGTGACCTCCTCATTGAAGGGTCGGAGGCTTTGTGCCAGTGTGGTTTCAGGGTAGAGGCAGGGAGCATCCCCCCAATGTCTGCTGAGTAACTAAATAAGCTCTATCCTGCCTCCAGAATAGCTTATCTTTGCTGTTCCAGTAGCCACCACCCCAACAGGACCACCATCATTAGCTACTGAGATTACTGTGGGGGTCTTTGAGCAGACCTCTGTTCTCTCCTGCCCCCAAACCACTATTCACCCTCTGCCATATTTATCTTCTTGGGCACAGATCAGGGCATGCCTCTCATCTGCCTAAAACCTTCTCTGGCTGTCTCTTGTCTGCTGAGTGAGGTCTGCTATTCAGTCTCCTACCCCTGCTTTAAGGCCCAGCTGTTGCTAGTGACTGACTGGACTCCAAGGTCCTTTAAGGTGGCTTGTATCACACCATCCCTAGGTCTCATGGGGCCTTTTGTTTGCACTTCATTGTTGTTTCGTATCCTAGTTATTCGTGTAAGCCTCATGTTCTCACATCGACCCCCAGGAGGCTGAGGACCAACGGGATATATAGGGTAGAGCTGAGGACGCGGTTGGTGCTTAATAACTATTGAGCTTGTCATTTAATGATATTTATTAAATTGACTCCCTCTGAAAGCATGTCTTACCTTTCAGCATATCCATGGAGAGCTCTATTGCTGGGACTCATGATGAAATGTTGCAGGTTCTTAAAGAGAAGATGAGGCTGGAAGGGCAGCTGGAGGCTTTGTCTCTCGAAGCCAGTCAGGTACCGAGCTGCATCACTGGGGCTCATGAGAGAACAATTTGTCAGTGACTTAGCGAGTCTGTACAATGAGCCCAGGGGAGTTAACAAGGTCTGGAGACAGACTGGTCAGTAACCTGGGGCTGTGTTTGTACCGTGGCTTGCTTTCTCTCAGGGCACGCGGTAGTGTTCCACCCTTCAGACATAAAGCACCCACCGGTGGGACCTGGGGAAACAAAGACTACCCCCTGCACCCAGAAAAAAAAATCTCTGCCCTCGAGGAGTTAAGACCTCTTGTAGGAATGCAATAAGTACAGATTAATTTTGAGGAGTGAAACCCTTAGAGACAGTTGATACCTACTGAGTATTGAGAAAGAAGTAATGGTAGTAGTTCTATCTGTTTTGTTTTTATAGGGGAAAATGTGAATGCAGTGCCCTTTTGGGCCAAGGAGGCGAAGTAGTTTGATGGACGTTAGCAGTGTGGCACATTTGGGCTCTTTCCTCACGTATTGTGTAGTGAGCTACCTTGGAAGAGCACAGGTTTCTTCCTGCTGCAAGGCATGCTTGCAGGGGGGAAGCTGGTTTTAGCCACAGATTGGACAAGATGGCCTTCGAGGCCTTCCTTCCACTTCTGAGGTTCTGGGTTTCTGTAGTCTCATTCAACTCCATCCCACTGATTAGGAAACCCAAGGTCCAGCAAAGGCAAGTCATTTGCTAAGGGTAAAAATTTGAAAAGACGGTTCAGATGTCTCCTAAGTCCCAGGTCAGAGTCCTAGGTGACATTCCACTCCATAATTCACTTGTTTCTTAGATGTGTCGTCTGTAATTCCTAGTTACTTTGGGCAGTATGTCTTTTCACAATACCACCCTTGATTTAGATGTCCTGCTCATGAGAAGTGATCCTTTTTTTCTGGGAAGGTAATATTGTATTGTTTGGGAAATGTTTCAGGCCCTTAAAGAGAAGACCGAGCTGCAAGCCCAGCTTGCAGCCTTGGATACCAAGCTTCAGGCCCAGGTGGAGCAGAGCCGAAGCAGCCAGCAGAAACAGGACTCACTGAGTTCTGAAGTGGACACTTTGAAGCAGTCTTGCTGGGATCTGGAACGGGCAATGACTGACTTGCAAAATACCCTTGAGGCGAAAAATGCCAGCCTGGCTTCCTCCAACAACGACCTGCAGGTGGCCGAGGAACAATACCAGAGACTTATGGGAAAAGTAGAGGACATGCAAAAGAGCATCCTCAGCAAAGATAACACAGGTAGCTGCTGTGGGCCTGGCACTGAGGCCACAAAGGTGCACGTAGGTCACACAGCTAGTTAAGAGTCTGAGGCAGAATTCGAACCTTGATCTTCCTGTCTTCCAGTCCAGCAGCAGTCTGTCCACTGGACCGGGCTGCCTTCAGTACCTCTTGTTCATGGTGGGCATGCCTGTGTAGAACAGCGCTCAGCTAGTCACTGAATGGTCTTCCATTTCTAATGTGTTATCTAGTTTACCTCATTAGGGACTCTTAGGATATGAGGAAGGCCTTCGAACAAAGCCATAGTATACTATGCGGACCTCTTGTGGAGGCACACAAGGCCACTGGGCAGGGTCCATGGCCATCAGTTATAGAGAACACACACACAAGCAGAGGTTTGCTGGTGATTGGTGGATGTTATTGGCCTTCTCACACAGATGCTGTAGTATCCACATCGGGGTGTCCACTTTTGTATGTATCCTTCTGTTGAGAAGGAATGCTTATTATTAGAATTCTGACTCTTCAGATGAGAAAACTGGTATTGAGCTTGGGCATGGGCTTTGTTTCTAGTGCATGACCTTCGGCAGCAGATGACGGCCTTACAGAGCCAACTCCAGCAGGTTCAGCTGGAGCGCAGCACGTTGACAAGCAGGCTCCAGGCCTCCCAGACCGAGATCACATCACTGCAGAAGGTCCGGCAGTGGTATCAGCAGCAGCTGGCCTTGGCCCAAGAGGCCCGAGTCAGGCTGCAGAGTGAGATGGCTCACATCCAGGTAGGTCTTGTCCCCACCCAGCCACCTGGGCTGTTCACGGTGTCCCTATGTGCACCAGCATTTATGACTGAGCTGTTTCTACCCAGGTATCGTGGTTCACATTCCCAGTCACATGTCTTCAAGTCAATGTCACATGGGATTAAAATTAGCAAACTTGTAAAGGGTTCTCAGGTTTATATTTTTTTTCCAAAGAAGGTTGGATTTTTATTAGTTACTTAGATCTATTAGTAAACCAAGCAATTTACATTTTCCAATACTGTTTTAATTTTCTGCTAGGGAATGACCTAAACTGTAATTCTTGAGTTTTCTTACTGTTATTCCCCATCCGTAATTTGTGTCTTTTAGACAACTGGTCTTTTTATTCACCTAAAATGTGGTCTTTGCTCTTGAACGCTTGGTTCTTTGCTCAGCTGTGCTTAGTAAGCACAGTCCCTTTGTGGGTCATAGCACTAGACTACGAAGAGCCATAACAGTCTTGCTTTCTGCAGTGCTTTATGGGACTCAGATACTTTTATGGGCTGTATCATTTTTGATCCACATTTGGGACAAGAGCATTCATTCTCAAACTGGAATCTATGAGCCTTGGGCCAGCACCATAGAGTTAGAGTTTTTCATTATTGAAAAAAGATGCCAGGTCCAGTGACATATACCTGGAGTCCTTGCTGCTAAGGAGGCTGAGGATGAAGCATAGCTTGAGTCTGGGGGTTCTGATTGGCAGTTGGGTGTTTCTACTAAATATGGCAAAAGTTGGGGACCTCCTGGGAGCAGGTGACTGCTGGGCTGCAAATGGTTCAGGCCAGAAATGGAACAGTTCACACCTTCCATGTCAGTCAGCTGTGGAGGTGGGCTCAGGAGCGGCCCTTGCCCTTCCTCTCTGGGTCAGATGTAGAGACTCAGTCTTAAAAAAAGATTGAAAGACACCTCAGAGGCTATCAGTTTTTCAAATTCTTACACCTGGCCTCTGCTTTAACACTTCAGGAGGCAGTATGGCCAGGGAAGTGGGAGGACCACAATTCAAATCCTTGCGCTAAACATGACCTGGAGCAGGTGAATTTACCTCTTCTGAGTTAGGGATGATAGTAGCATTTGTCTACTAGCTGTTGGTAGCTTCAGATGAGGTAACAGATTATTTTTACACACACACGCACGCACGTACACACACACACGTCCAGTTCATTGTTTGGCAGCTCTGTTATTTACTTCTTCCATATGTTGAGCTGTAATCAAGCTCCTGATGACTTCTACTCATTACTTTTATCTCTACCTTTTAAGGGCTACTCTATATAACAAGCCTTAAAATATTGAAAGCAGCAATTATGTGACCTTCCAAGGTTCTCCTGTTTTCCAGGATAATCACCCCCAGCTCCTTGTTTCCTTCCTCTCTGACATATGCTGAACCAGCTTGATTACTTTTTCTGTGAGTGCTCTGGTTTATGTGGGATCTTACCCCTAAAACTGGACACAGCACTACTGATGCAGAGTATACTGGGACCCTTATTGCTCACATTAGGAAGCACTGAAGCCTTCAGTGACAGAGTTTTGGGGAGACCCGTTGTATTACTGATGGAATTTTCAAGCAACAAAAGCTGCTGTTAAGCCCAAGTCTATCCCATCCTGACCTTAATTTTTTTAATATTAAATATAAAAACTTTATGTTTATCCTTGTGTAATGTCATATGGTTATTTTTAGTCTCTAAGACAGAAGGTAATCTGCATCAGTAGATGGGAGTTCTCTCATCTGAGATTCTTCATTCTGATGAAATCACAAGTCCAGTGCCTAGTAATGGTTTGATTCTAATCAGATCTTTTAGAAATCTGTATTCTTTCATTGAATATAATACTGCTCTCTCTCAGCTTTGTATCATCTACAGAGTTTTCTAAACATGCCACTTGTCTTTGAATCATTAATAAAGTGAGACAAAATGGGGTACTGGGGCAAGCCCCTGTCATCTCGAGGTTTCCATCAATCCATCTCTTAAAAACCCTAATGATGATAATTAATATTCATAAATTTTACACCATACAAAGCACTTGTACATTCTCGTTCAGTACTTACAACAACCCTGAAAGGAAGACAGGATGGTCTCCATTTTATAGGTAACAAAATAGGTCCCAAAGGTTAAGGGACTGTCACACAGCCAATAATTGGCAACATCAAGATTCTGCCCCAGGTCCTCTGCCTCCCCAGTTCCAGACATTGCTCTTCCACATCACAATCACCTCTAGATCAGCCGTGTTTGGCAAAGTGGGCACCTAATTACACTCTCACCATTTGGAAGCAGAAAGTCAGAACAAGTATAGATACGTTCTTCCTAAGCAGGGAGGTTACTCAGATGGTCCTTAGTCTGAGTCCCACTGTCCTGTATTACTTAGAGCTGATTTTATCTGAATTAGAACAGCGGGTAGAAAGGGTTAAGTACAGGCATTTGAAATAAATTTAGCAAACCTAAAGGGAAGATATCTCTCCTACTTTTGAATCCAATAACTTTTGAACTTCAGATTCTCTCTTTTTCTTCCCAAGGTTGGACAGATGACCCAGGCAGGCATTCTAGAGCACCTTAAACTTGAGAATGTGTCATTGTCTAATCAACTGACAGAGACTCAGCAGAGATCCATCAAGGAAAAGGAACGGATTGCTGTTCAGTTACAAAACATAGAGGTAAGAATCTATCATGTTTTGGGTTTCCATTATTGTTTAGTCACAGAATCAAGGAAGAAAACCTCTTCTCTTCTAAGCAGGAATAGATTGTTAACCCACCTGAATTCTGACTGTCACCATTGCCACCCCTCCTCTCTTGGTGTTCTTTGTTCCCCCGCCTGGAGTGGGACTAGGGGGCTTGAGCCTCAGTGTCCCCTTTGAGGGAGTGAGCATCTACTGCATGGTGTTTCCATGTACTGTAATTTTCATCTGACTTGGGGAAAAGAATCAGGTAGAGTGTTTGTTATTTTGTCTGTGGAAGGGGCTTTCTTTGTGTGAGTTAGAAGAAAAGTGAGAGAGTCCATGGGTTCAGGCTGTAAGTCTTAGTAGATGCCATGTCAAGTCAAACCATAACCCCTATAATCTCTTGTTTTGTCTCCCTAAGAGAGAGTTAGTTTTAAGCCACATCATCACATGAGCCACAGCAGGGTAGAGATACATGCCAGATAGCCTTAAATTCCCCCAATAAATTCTTCTTTTTTGGAGGTCATATCCCTGAATATATCTAAATCAAGGGTTCTTGATCTAGGATCCGTGAAATTGTTTTTATTTTTGTTCTTAGCATTTTGATAACTGTACTTCGGTGTAGTTGGTTTCCTTTGTAATCTGTATTTTATTTCTGCATCTGAGAAAGAGTCTGTGCACTTTTCCAGAGTTCCAGAGGGATCTTGGGCACAGGAAGGGTTAAGGACAGCTGCTCTAGATCCTACTAGTGCCTATTTTAATTTTCAGTATAGCTGCCAGCTGTCCTGTATATCTTCCTATATTCTTACAGCTACTGCTTCTTCACTTCAGAAAATACCTGATAGCTATATATTTCCTAATTTACTAAGCCTCTCTTCGTCCCAGCCATACCTGCCATGATTCTGCAAGTTGCACATCCCCTTAGTGCATCTGTTCTATTATGTCTTCGTTGGATTACAACCAAGACCTGTACGTGTCCTGCGTATATTAAGAGTATAGATGCAGTTGTGATTTTGTGCACAGGAATAATAATGTCATGTGTATCTTTCAGCTTCTGTCATTTCTGACCCATAGAATTCCTCACCCTGTCCTCATTCATGCTCTCATCCTCTCTTCCTCAGACTATGAGAATAACCTGTAACAAGGGTTCCTGCCTCATGTTGCTCTCTGTTCAAGCCATCCCTTACACCACTTTCTGTGTTGGCCTCCACTGCACTGGCCAGAGATCACCTCCACTAATAGCAACCTGACATGTTCCTCATGCATACAAGGGGATCATGGGAAGGGTTTGGGGTTCTCCATGTACAAAAGGGCTAGTCATCTGACAGAGAAATGAGAAAAACCTCTACCCACCCCAGACTCTGAGCAGGGTAAACCATCATGAAAGAAAAGGAGACTTGCAAATTAGTTCTAAATGTGTCTTGCCTCTGTATGTCCGTATCTTACTCATCTTGCTAAACGTAAACTCCTTCAGAGCAGACACTGTAGCTGATTTTGTCTCTTGTGTCCACAAGGCCTTGCATGTAGTAGTTACTTAATGAATATTTGGAGATTTGAATTGAATTGAATGTCTTCCTGTTTCTAACACCTGTCTTAATGATCCTTTCTTTTTATTGGGTTTTCTGGGCATAAAAACACATTAGGTTGAATCTTTAAGAAGTTGATATTTCTTCCTCCATTCATGGGTTATCAGAGATGTCAGGATCATTTACATTTTATATCCTTAAGAGGATATTGTCTTATCCATTCCTACCTTTTTTGTTTTTCTGGATTTTGAGATCTCATGGAAATTCATCCTCATCAGTTGAGAATTTCACTACTTGGAATAATGTTAACTGCCAGGTATCATTTCCAGATTATCTATAAAAATATATAAGATTGATTCTGGCACCAATCCCTAAGGAACTGTACTATTAGCACCTCTTTATCCAGAAAAATCATTCCAATGTTCATCTTTATTTCTTCCTCTTCACAATTTTTTTTGTCCATGGCAAAGTATTCCCATATGCTAGTGTTTGAGTTGTGGGTGGTGATTTTTAAACAACTTCGGGCATAGAAATTGTCAGTCATTCAAATGAGTTTTTATAGAGCTTGTACTAAGAGTCCAATGTTGACCAGAGGGAGATACAGGGAAAATCCTTGGTTCTAACCAATAAATTATGTCCTTTGGTGCCCTTTTATCCATATACTCAAAAGAATTCAAGAAAATTAATTAGATTTGATTTCCCTATAAAGAAATTAGGTTGACTTGTGCTTATATCCAAATTTGTTCATAGACCCAATTATCCTGCCTTTTCCTGTTGATTTGACTTGCCATATGAGATATCCTCAGGACCTTTTCTTTATCTCATCTTATGAATTGCTCTTCCATGGGCAGTGACTTACTTGGGCCCCAGCTTTATCATCCTACCTCTAGGTGCCTGTGGCACTCTTGAATGTATGATCTTTGGTCGCAGAGACATCCTGAGGAAGTCTGGTGAAGTTTTGTTTTGGAGAAAAAATACATTTATGATTCTGTAAGTTAGAATATATCCATGTTCTTTTCATCACTCTCTCATTTTTCTGTTTTAAAAGGCAGAACGCCTCCTTGTTATGGTGCTTGCGTGTCCTCATGTTTGCTCACCTTCATAAAGACTCATATCTATGAACTTTGACCTGGTGAGGAGTGGAGGGGGCATGTTGTCTTGTATGTAACCATATCCTGGCTTTTGTGTTTAGGCAGACATGTTGGACCAGGAAGCGGCATTTATTCAGATCCAAGAAGCCAAATCCCTGGTGGAAGAAGACCTGCAGAGGAAGCTGGAGGAGTTTGAGGGTGAGAAGGAACACTTACAGAAAATGGCAGATTCTGCCACGTCCTTGGAGCAGCAGCTCCAGCAGGTGAGGGCATGGCAAGGTTCGGACCCCAGACAGCAACACAAATACTTTTGTTCACTTTGGATTTGTCATAAAATTGCAGGGTTAATTGCCAGCTGTCTAATGCATGATTGGGGTGTGCACAGTGAGGAGAGGGCTGTCCTTTGGTCCAGAAGCCCTTGGTTCAAATCTTGCCTCCAGCACATTCTCGGTTACCATGAACAAATCATTTAACCTCTGAGGGCCCCAGAAAATTGTATGACATAAGTTACCAGTGAGCTGGACCTAGTTCATACACATACAACTCCCTCCACTGATAATACCACAGGTCTAGTCTGAAAGAACCAAAAAATTAGGCATGAGGTGTGTACTCATATAACATGATAGCCAGCACTCAAGTATTTTTTTCTTTTTTTTTTTAAACCTGAACAGTGACCCAAAAAGCAGACAAGTGAAAACTGAAGTTGTGTTCTTGTATCAAGGTGGCTTATGGTGTTGATTTCCCACAGGTAAAACTGACTCTGCATCAGCGAGACCTGCAGCTGGATGCCCTGCAGCAGGAGCACCTGGACCTCATGAAGCAGCTCACTCTGAGCCAAGAGACTCTGCACACCCAGGAGCAGACCTTCAGCGAGCTGCAGACCCGCCATGAGGAGCTGCAGGCCAGGCTGGAGGAGCTCCAGGGAGACATGGCCACCAAAGATGACACCCTCCAGGTTTTGCAGAATGAGAAGATTGTCTTGGAGGTGGCATTGCAGGCAGCCCGGGCAGGCAAGGAGGAGTTTGACCGTGGTGCCCAGCAGCTGGAGATGGACACAGATGCCACCTCAGAGCTCTTGGAGCAGCTGAGGCAGGAGATAGCTGTCAAGTGCAGCCAGGTGAGGAAGTGGGCTGTTCTTTGGGGTTACAGAGAGGTGCTCACTCAGTAAGATTTTTTTTTTAAGTTTATTCACAAATTTTCCTTGTGGAAGACACAACATTAGAGCTCCCAAGGACAGAGATTGGCTTGAGAGGAAAAGGCAGAATCTAGGGAGGCCAGTGTAGGGGGCTCTGTCTGCCAGGCCACCTTGGAAGCCACTGAGTGTCTTGGGCCGCATGGCCTCTGGCACATGAGCCAGACGTTGGTAGCTTTTTAATATGTATAGCTATATATAGAGGCAGAGAAACATGGAGTGAAGCTGTACTACTTGTCTTTTGAGAGAGTTATCAAATTGTCATGTGCACCAGCAGTTTGAGGTGATTCACAGAAGGGACTGTGTCCTCGTGGGAGAGCTGTGCTTCATCTAACTTATACTAATCCTCTGTGACATAGGGCAGATTCCTTCATACGTGGGAGCCTCAGTTTTATTACCTGAAAAATCAGTTAGTAAACACTTAAGTGGCTATTTTGTGCAAGTCACTGTGCTAAGCCCTAGGGATACAAAAGGAGGCAAAAGACAGGGCCTGCCCTCTAGGATCTTCCCGTGTAACAGAGAAGACAACAAGAAGACAAATATGCGTGAGCAAGCAATATACAGGATAAATAGGAAATAATTAACAGAGGGAAGGCAACAGAGGGGTTGGGGAAGGTTTCCTGTAAAAGGTGGGATTTTAGTTGGGACTTAAAGGAAGAGAGGGAGATCAGTAGTTGGAGTGGAGGAGGAAGAATGTTCTGAGCATGGGGGATAGCAGAGAAAATGCCCAGAGATAAAAGATGGAAGGTCTTGTTCTTGAAACAGTCTTAAGACCAGTGTCACTGCATCAGTAATTGGGGAATAAGGTAGAAGGAGACTGGAAAGGGAGGAGGGGGCAGGTTACGAAGGCTTTGAATGCCAAAAAGTATTTTATATTTGATACTGGAGGGAAGAAGGAGCTTCTGGAGTTTGGGAGTAGGGGGAACAAGAAGCGAAATGATTGGACCTGAGTTCTAGGAAAAACCTCTTTTTGTGGCAGAATGGTAGGAAGTTGGTTTTACTGTATTTGTTCATTTGGTAGCTATGGCCAGACTAACTAGGGCCCACAGGGTCAGTCCGTCTACAGCTCTTCTACTTCATCTCTTAAACATCACTGGTGTAGTTCAAAGAACAAAGGGAGGAAGCATGTACTTGGTGGTTTGGCAGGGAATGGCTGATTAACTAAATCTTTGACTGCAAAGTCTTCCCCAGGTCCTTCTGTACCTGATGGAATTTTAGCCTGATGATTAAATCTATGAGCCACTAATTCAAGATGTTGTCCTCCCCCTACTTCATGATAAATGTCTCAGTCTCCCTGATGCTTTGTTTTGACTTGATGATTGTACCTCAGTTCCATCTCAGGTATCAGAGCATCTCTGTGAAACATTTCTGGGTTAGGAAATGGGGAGAGCATTCTGTCTGTCTTCAGAGTTTGCAGCACTGTAGGGGGTGACTGGAAGGGCTTAATTATGCACTGTGTGGGGCTCAGTGATGGAGATACAAAAACAAAGAGAAGTTCACTAGGGCATTAAGAGATAAAGAAAAGGGGGAATCTATTCCAGGCATGAGTCACCCTTGTAAAGGCACAGAAGTGGAGTGTTGAATTTGAGGAGCCAGCTAGTAGAAAGCAAAAATAAATGAAAGAAGGATGATGAGAATTAACCTGGAGTTTGTAGTGGCTACAAAAACTGGAAACAAAGTGGATGCCCATCAACTGGGCAGTGGCTGAACACAAAGTGGTGTGTAAATGTACATTGGAGTAGCATTTGTGCTCTAAGGATAGGAAATATAGAAAAACTTGTAAGAACTGATGCAGATGGAAGGAAGTGGCATCAGGAAAACATCATGCATTAGGACTTTACCGTGTGGGTAAAAACAATTTTTAAAAAACATTTGAACTCAAGTCAAAAGTAATAGCTAATATTGGTTCTAGAGGACAGCTTTGTGAAGCACTTCCCTCCTTCCAGTAGAGAAGCAGGGCACCGCCCATAGATGTGGGACTTTACCCATGCTCTCAGATGTGCCCAGGAGATTGGCTGGTTTTACTTCACTGTTTCTTTTCTACAAAGCAAGGTTCTCTGACAGTGAATGGTATATTGGAAAATGAGTACAGACATCGATAAAACTTTATAGATGTCGACTTGTCAGCTCAGTGGAAGATAAGTGGAGAAGGGGATGGCTGGAAGCAGGGAAACTAAGTAAAAGACTTATGGAATAGTTCTGGTGAGAGGTAATGAGGCCCCAGTAGGGTTAGTGGCCTTGTAAGTGGAGGGAGGAAAGGGATGAAAGAAATCAAGTGAACAGGATTTGTCCACTGATTGAACCCAGGGATGAGCAAAGGGTAGGGGAGAGCTAGGATTCCTCAAGGCTGTGAGGGAACCTGGAAGGATAGGACAAGGTAGGTGGTCTTTTTGAGACTTTTTTTCATGCTTGGCTGCATAAAAACAGACTTGGATGACGGTTCTTTAGATTGAATGTCTCCCTGGATCCCAGGGGCTGGTGTAACAGAGTGTGTATTTCCTGTCCCAGGTGGAAAACCTGCAGCAAGAAAGCATTGCTCTGAAAAAACAGACTCAGAAAGTGAAGGAGCAGTTTCTTCAACAAAAGGTAGAGTGATGTTCCTTAGTAGTTCCTTCAAATGAAAGTAACAAGGAAAAATTCAGATTGAGGTAATAATAAACCCTGTAGATAGAAGGATTATCTTTTAACTAATCATGAAGACAGGCTTTTAACCCTTGACGTAGTTTTCTTAAAAGATATTTATGAGCTCTATCACAAGTTCCTCCTAAAAGAAGTTGTTTATAAAGCTTGAGCATGGAAACTGTTGAAACAAGGATTTTCAGTTAAGAAAAGTCGCCTTAGACACCCTTTCCTAAGAACATTGTGTAATTCTAGTATGTCCTAGTAGGTGATGGTGGAAGCGTACCGGAGGGATGCAAGTTCCAAGGACCAGCTGATCAGCGAATTGAAAGCCACCAAGAAAAGACTGGACTTAGAGATGAGAAATCTGAGGCAGGAATTAATCAAACTTCAGGGTGAAAAGAAGTCCGTGGAAGTGGAGCATTCCAAGTTACAGAAGGAAGTGTCCCAAGTTCAACAGCAAATGACCAACCTCGAGGAACAGCTCCAGCTGGTGCAGAGAGAACGAGATGAAATGGAGACACAGTTACAGGTCCGGGTGGTACTGGCAGAGTAATCTCAGAGGGATTTCTAACTTGATCATTGCAGCTCCCAAGAGGGCTTTCACAAGTATTCAATTCCTTGGTTCCTCCAAAGTGTCTTCTTTTAAGAATAGGTCCTCAGGGGTGAGGCTCTCAACACTGCAGGTAGCAAATCCACAGAAGCTGAGACAGCAGGATAGCCCTAAATAATGTTCTGTCAGCTCTGTATATGTAGGTGCTCATGTAGCCTCCAGTGTAACTGGAGTCATGATGTTCACTGCAGTTAGCACACCCCTTCAGATAGCATCTCCTACCATAGAGCAGGCCACGGAGCAGACCGAAAGATGGTTCCTTTCCAAACGTCTCACATTGTTTATCCATCTCTCTCATTTTCAAGTCTTTGCGGTTTGACAGAGAACAAATGGCATCTCTTACGGAGGTGAACGAGGTGTTGAAACAACAAGTAGAACAAATGCAGCTGGAGGCAAGAAAGTAAGTATGGCGCTGAGGGTGATGACAGCCCCTCCGGGCCTGGCGCCTGGGTGATGCATGCACAGTTCAGATGAGCACATGCCGGTGTTCATGTGGCTCTGGTTTCATCACAAGTAGTTTTTCTTAATTTATATACCTCTATGTGGACAGTTCCCTGTACCTACCTATATATACATATAGGTATTTAGGTGTGTACGTGTAGTCCTCTACATGTGGAAATGCAGACCCAGCCCTGCATGTTTCAGTGCGTTGATGATTTTATGCTCTCATGTATGAAATCCTTCTTCCATAAGTATAACATCTCATACCACACATACCTTCTTATTCTGTGTACTTGTTACATCTGCTCATATATAAAAATCCATGGAAGAGATTATATCCTTTTCTAGGTTTTAGTTTTTTAAACATTTTGTAAATGCTATTACAGCGTTTTACCTTTTATGGCATATGCATATGCATCAAGTTTCTTCTCATGTTTGTTACATAAATACTTGTGTTTGTGAACAAGGAAAGAAGTTTACAAGTTCACAAAACTTTTCTTAACCTGTTCTTCCGCCCAGAATACGTACAACCTTAAAATGAAATATTATCCACTCTAGATTGATGCCTGTATCTCAACAGGCGGTGTGGGCACGGTCCACCTTAAAATAAAAAAAAAACTCCAAGGTGGGATTTTACAGATTGACAGATTGGACAAACTGGAGATCTATTACTTACATTGTGAAAGGTTCCACAACTCTACAAAAGGAATTGATTCGAGCCCTTCTAAATGGAAAGCTTCCCTAGTTCAAAAGTTGTTCTTGCAAAAATCCTGTTTGTTACCTGTTCTGGGGTAGCCATTCTGTTTCACAGAATGGCAGACCATAACCTGCAAGTAGAAATGGCAGAAGGTTAAGCTTATCCACTCAGACATTATCTTTTAGCTTTCAAATCATGCTTTTTAATCAGAGAATGTCAGAGTCAGAAGGAGCTTTAGACTTTGTCTCTCTCCAATCCTTCCTTTTTTAGTTGAGGACCAAAAATGGCAATTGACTTGGCCAATATGTGGCATAATGTCTGTGAGGGATGCTTTTAATGGAAGAGGAGGACTGCACCCTGTATTTATTCTTTCTTTAAATTACTTTTTAAAATAAATATTTTATAATTTTTATTTTTAACACTTGAACATTTATTGTTAACATTTAACTTACTTTTAAAATTTTGATTTCTGAATTGTCCCCCTCCCACTTCTCCATTCATTGAGCAGTAAAGAAATAGGATATCATTTACACATGTGAAGTCATGGAGAGTTTACTTCTGTATTAGATATGTTGCCCCCATGATCTTTCAGTGTTACCATACACACTCTCCAGCCTGTCATGGGATATGAATTGATTTATTGCTGTGATTCAGTAGTTTTTTTGGTTTGTAAGGAGAGGGAGTCTTCCTTTAATTTCATAGAACCCTTCCCAAGATCCTCTAAGAAGAGGAAAATGCCAAGTGAAACCTTGGAACACCTTGCATGTCTTACCCTTGATTTAGTGAGTCGTTCTTTGTCACTTCCTCTCTGGGACCTTGGCCTTTATCGTGTTGTGACAAGAGTTAGCTCTAGAGGCCTGCTGAAGTTCCTTCTAAGCTCTGAGATTACATGAAGCTAAACATTTTATTTCATTTCAGTATTTGATAGTTTTTAAACTCAGAATTTTTTCTTACTTCTCCTTACTTTGCTCCAGGGCCATTACAGAGCAAAAGCAGAAGATGAAGCGATTGGGTTCAGATCTGACCAGTGCCCAGAAGGAGATGAAGGCCAAGCACAAAGCCTATGAGAATGCAGTGGGCATCCTGAGCCGCCGTCTCCAGGAAGCCCTCACTGCCAGAGAATCCTCAGAGGCAGAATTAACCAAACTCAGAGCCCAGGTCACAGAGGGAGGAAACACCCAAGCCCTAAATGTAGGCAGATGTCATTTTCTCTCTCCCCCATGTGGAGGTGTGGGCTCAAAGTGCAGGTGGGCGGGGGGGGAAGTAGACCTATTGCCAGTCCTCCCATCCCCCTCCAGGTCTCAGTGTCTTCATTTGTGAAAAGAGAGTGGTAGATCATAGGGTTTCTAAGGTTCCTTCCAGTTGTAATCTGAATTATTAGAAAGATGTAATTTTTTTCTGTTAGAGAGCTTATTGGTGGATAAATTAGGGAGTCAGACAAAAGATTTTCTCTTTAATTTTTTATATATCACACTATCATTTCAGTGCCTCATAGCTTTCTTGCTTAGGATACACTTTGTAGGGGTCATCCGTGTTGTTCAGCAGTCTCTGCTGTCACAGGACCCATGAGGGGCCTTGTACCTGCTTTTCAGTGTGGTAGTCTTGTTTGTAACACGCGGTAGAGGCCCCTCCTATGAAAGGAGTTGTCCTTTTCCTGATTTCAAAACGCTTCTGTATCTTCTACCAAAGTACAAAAGTTGTACCCCATGGTTTTATGTTACCATATGAAAATGTACATGGTTTGGGCAAGGTAAACCCCTTCTCAACAAAGCTTCTAAGGAAATGTATTAAAATATTTGTTACCATGTATGAAACTTCTGTAAGTGAGCAGAACCAGATGCTGCCCTTTCAAATTGCCCTTGCTCAAAGGAAGCAAACATGTTGAGTGGTTGTTGTCATGTGCCCTTATGAAGAAGGAAGCCCTGAACCTGCACCCTTTGTCTTCAGGAACGAATCCAAGTCCTGGAATCAGAGCTGCAGACTGTTGGTCATAGTAAGATGGTGCTGGAGAAGGAGCTCCAGGAAATCATCTCGCTGACCAGCCAGGAGTTGGAAGAATACAGGGAGAAAGTCATGGAGCTGGAGGATGAGGTGGTTATCTCTGCTTTTTCTTTGGGGAGAGAGGTTAAGGGATGCTGTAGGGATGGAGAGTGCAAAATGGCAGGAAAGATGGGAGGGTGTCTGTGGGTGCTGCAGTAATGTGCTGGCTAGTGATTGCATTTTGTGATGGTTTAAGCTGCTTTGTTGAGATCTTGTGCCCCAAGTTCATGTTTTAGTGTTGCTGACTATTGTCTGGGATTCTGTTGAGTTGAACTCTGTTCATGCAACTTCTGTACATCTGTAACACACTCTGTGTGATCTGTTGCCTTACACACTACTCGCTGTGATAACCATTCATCAGAATATTTTACTCACTAAAGTACACAAGCAGCTCAGGTCACAGTGAACCTTTATTGTGATTTCTCTCTAGCTTCAAGAATCCAGAGGCTTTAAGAGGAAGATAAAGCGACTTGAAGAATTAAATAAGAAATTGGCTCTTGAATTAGAACATGAGCGAGGAAAGCTGACGGGTCTGGGACAGTCCAATGCAGCCCTTCGGGAGCACAACAGTATCCTAGAAACAGCATTAGCCAAGAGGGAGGCAGATTTAGTGCAGCTGAACCTGCAGGTATTTGGAGTCTTGTGCTAGTGGGTTGATTCTCAGGGATCTTAAAATCAAAATACATCTTTCTTAAGAATAGTTACGAGTGGAAGAATTTGACAGCTAGGCACAAGCAGAATTACTTTTTCTTCCTCTCTATCCTCATTGACACAGAATTTCCACAGTGGAAATGAGAACATTTCTCCTTTCACAAGGCTATAGTATAATTGGCAATTTTACTTTAAAAAGGTTTTTGTAAGGCACAGCTTTCTCCTCTAGGATCAAATCAACATGGCTGACTCATGTTGATTTTTGTTTTTTTTTTACTTTGGCTGAGGAAAGTAGAGATTGTTGTTGTCTTGGTCATTCCTGAGAGTCATTCCTTAGCTCCTTTGTTTGGAAGTTTCCTCTGGTAAAAATCATACTTCACCCATTAGGGACTTGGCCAAGCAGTCCAGTAACAACCACCCTTGTTTGAGAAGGCTAATCCATAGCAGTAAAGTCTCTCCATCCTGCAAGCTAAGTAGTCAGTTTTTACATGGATTCTCTGGGAAAGCATCTTAGTCTCTTCACAGAGATTCAAAAACGCTGTGTCTTTAAGTATCACATTGGAGTGTCCAGGGTTCTGCTGCAAGCTGGTGCCAAGGAGAACCTACAGCTCCCACCCTAAGGTCTCCTGCTGTGGCCAGTGCTGTCAGCCTCCCATGCCCTGGGTTTTTACACTGACTGTGCTCCCCCAGACACCTGACAGGGCAGCACCCCACCCCACTTTCCCCCTGTGGTCTAGGTCCAGGCAGTTCTACAGCGCAAAGAGGAGGAAGATCAGCAGATGAAACAGCTCGTTCAGAGCTTACAGATGGCACTAGAGAAGGAGAAGGCCAAAGTGCAAAGCCTCAAGGAGCAGGTACGTGGATGCTTGGGTGTATGTGGGTGGCTGTGCCTGTTTCTGCTGCCTCTGATTCTCAGACCAGACCCCACCTGGGTCAATGTTGGCTTGGCACCTGCCAGAACTAGAAATACTTGATGTAGAGATGGAAGTGGCAAAGCCATTTCTCAGTCTCCTTCAGGGAGTATGACTTAAAAGCCCTTTTATCTACACCAGAAGTAAAAAGATCTGCCTAAATGCTTGTTTGTTTCATAGAAAATGCACCTTAATAGGCTTCTTGGCCTGCCTCTTGCCTCCCCTTTTCACAGGTGGCTGCAGCCAAGGTCGATGCTGGACATAGCCGCCGTCATTTCCGAGCTGCGACCTTGGAGTTGAGTGAGGTGAAGAAGGAGCTTCAGGCCAAGGAGCTGCTTGTTCAGAAACTCCAAGCAGAAGCAGACAGTCTGCAGTGAGTGTTGCCTAACTGAGCCATGCCTCGAATCAGGAAGACTCGAGTTGAAGTCTGGCCTTGGGCACTTAATGGGCTAAGCCCTCACCCTCTGTCTACCTCAGCTTTCTTAACTCTAAGATGGGGATGAGGATAGCACCTACTCCAACGGGGTTATTGTGAGGATCAAATGAGATAATCATTGTAAAAGTGCTTGGCATAATACCTGGCACATAGTAGGCACTTAGTGAATGTTAGCCATTCATAGTATTATTGTTACTACATCTTAGTATCTCCTGAGGTCTGGAACCCAGAGGCACAGAGTATAGTGTCTTTTCACATCTGGGTCTTTACCAATGCAGACTTTGCTGGTTTGACCAAGCTTACCCTTGGACTTGATCTGTCTCCAGCACTTGGCTGTTGGGTAGGATCAGGAGGAGCATCTCAGGTTCCGTTTGGCCTACTTTTTAGGGCAACTCCAGAAAGCAGCTTTTAGCTGATGTTATGGATAGGCAGAGTTTCTGCCAGCAAGGAATGCCTTGGTGGCACACTTGAGGGTAACTAACAAGGGTGTAGTAAATCACCCTTAAAACAGATCTGGCATCTGTGACCAGACGGCACCTGGTCATGATCATCAGACAGGCTCATCACAAACATTTCATTATCAGATATCTTTGCTTTCTTGTTTCTTGGAGTCTGTGTGCTCATAAATCCCAGTGATTTGGGAACATCATTGTATGTCTTATGTATACGACCTTCACAAAGATGCATTATACAGTGACAAATGCCATCACTTCTAGACTGGACTTAGAGACTTTTGCAGCCAAAAAGAGGCACAGAAATCTTATTCTTGCCCTTGTGTTTCTCCGTAGGGTGCAGGAGGGAAAACACTGCCAAGAAGTGTCCCAGTTCCAGCAGGAGTTGGCAGAAGCTCGGACTCAGCTGCAGCTTCTGCAGAAACAGCTGGATGAACAGCTGGACAAACAACCTGTTGAAAACCAAGAGGTAAAGACCTGAAAGGGCTACATCATCAGATAGCCAGAAGCAACAAGTTGTTGATTTGGCTGATCTTGTTAGACAGTTAGATGAATTGATAGAAGACTATTGACTTCTTTAAAATGGGATAAGGTATCATTTGCACCATACACATATAACACATTCCTTAAGAATACGTCCTTTCTAATGGATTAATGAACTATTTTTCAACAGTGTTCTGTCTTGGTTCTCTTCCATTAGGTTGAAGATCTCAAGTGGGAGATAAGTCAGAAAGAGAGAGAAATCCAAGCCCTGAAGCAGCAGCTGGATCTGACTGAGCAGCACAGTCAAAAGGAATTGGAAGGAATCCAACTGTCACTGCAGGTAACTGGCTGAGACCTCTTCAAGGTCAGCAAAGGAGATTATATTTTCTAGTTGGAAAATGATAATGGCCCCTGGCAGTCTCAGGTACATACCTGATAAAGTTCACTGTCAGAATTGTTCTCATCCTTTGCAATTAGGATTGTCCCTGTGAAAGAAAAAAGGAACCTGCAACTACTCAGATTGCTCACCTCTAAATAAATGGCTTTTCTCTCAGGCAGAGGTAAAAGTAAACTTTTATTTCATGAGAATAACTTCTGCTCATAGCTGGCCCAGGAACTCGAGAGTCAATCAGAATGAAGGATATTGGCCTCATGCTGTTTTCCCTGGGATCATTTTTCTTCTTTTAAAATTATTATTGGGGAATTAGGTTCATTATTTCAGAGAGATGTTGGCAGAGTGGCCTCATCAGAAGTCCTGGCACCTATTGGCTTTGCTCTGAACTCTGGCAACCTGCCAAGGCTTGCCATTGTAGAAGAGCCGCCCACCTGCCTTGATAAAGTGATTGTAATCACAGCCATGTTCTCCATACCAATGAAATCTCATCATCATTATTCCTGTTGCTGATAGGATTCATTCAGTGACCTGCAGAAGTTCTGTTACTATAGCAGACAGTCCTCAGAGAGTTGTCCCTGACAAAGCCATGCAGGGATATCCATGGAGGGGAAAGTCCTCTTCCTTTCTTTTAGGCATCCCCTCGTCCTACTAATCAGGGACCAGGCCTGGGAATCCGGGCTAAGACCAGTGTCACCTCCCCTTCTCAGCCTCAGGAATCAGGGAGAGGCCTGTAGGGAAGAATACTCACCTGGGAAAGTGGGGCCTGCCTCAGCCCTCTGGAAATCGTCAAGCTTCTGATTTTCCACAGCATCTGAAAAAAACTCTCACTTCTCTCTCCAGAATATTAAAACTGAGCTGGACATGACCAGGGAAGATCTCACAATGACCCAGAAAGACAAATTCACCCTTCAGGCTAAGGTGACAGAACTGAAGAACAGCATGAAGACACTGCTCCAGCAAAACCAGCAACTACAGCTGGACCTGAAGCATGACAAGATGAGGAAGGTAGCACCCCCTGGCCTGAACTCCCCCTCTCCCCACTCAGGACTGGCCATGTGCTCATGCTGCAGAGCCTTGGCCAGCCGAGTCATGTCCCCTCTGGAGCTGCCAGTTTGTTGTGAGTTAATGTCACATGTGGAAGGGGCTTTGTGATGGGAAAATCCTTAGGGCCACAGCAGGTGGCAGATTCTGGACCTTCTCCTGCTTAGGAGAATGGTATGAGTGCCACCCAACCCAGAAAGTTGCTCCTGAATAATTGGTGAGAGGCCACGAGGCCAGTCATCATTGGCTTAGGGCAATGGCATGCCTGAGGCCCACTCTGCATAGGCTCTTCCTGCTTTGTCTTTAGAGGGCTTTTATAAATTTGAGTTAAATTGCTAAAATTAACCCTTCTGAAGTAAGTGTAACAGTAAAATAATGGTGAAATCTCACAACTCACTGGATAAGTAGCAGTTCCTTATGATGCTAAAAGTCTTTCATGGAAAACTATTATATTCTGGTTCATATCTCAGGAGGGTTATATTGAAGATCACAAGTTTTACAAATGGTGAACATAATCCTCATGGGTTACCATATGTAAAATGTTTTGCAAACCTTAAAATGCTGTATAAATGCTAGCTATTACTTGGGTGGAGGCATCAAAACCTGTGCATTGTGCTTACTGAATTTTGGGGCCCTGGTAGCAATAACTGGGTAACATTATGCCGAATTAGAAAGCTTGGGTTTGCACATCTGTATCTTCATTGTCCCTCTCTCCCTCCCTCCACCCCCCTCCAGTCTCTCTCTATATCTGTCTCTGAAACACAGGTACTAATAATACATTTGTTTTTCAGAGGAAGGAACTGAAGGGAGAGACCAATTCCAACCCTGTGACTCCCGTTAAAATTCCAGACTGCCCTGTCCCTGCCTCCCTTCTAGAGGAGCTGCTCAAGCCCCCACCCACTGTGAGCAAAGAGCCACTCAAGAACCTGAACAGCTGTCTCCAGCAACTGAAGTAGGACCTTTTTGTTTAACATTTAGTAAAGAAAATGGAATCTGTTGGGAACATGCTTTTCATGTCACCCAACAAATAGGTCTGCCAGCTTAAAACCTCCTCCTTTCCCATGTTTGTATTCCATTCTGCTGCATCTCACAGGATGACAAAAGTTTCTGTGTTGAACAGGTTCATCCAGGGACTCTTTCTTCCAACTTCCACCTGAACAAGACTCCCCTTGCACAGATCCCCAACATAGGGTGAGCCTCTAACCCAGGCCTGCACAACCAGTGGCTCATGGCCCATTGCTGCCTGCTAAAGGATTTCAGGCTCCACCATTAAAAAATGTAGAGGAAAACATCCCTTGCATGTAGGGGAAGTCTTTTGGCACAGTGTTTGTAGCCCCAGGACCCGAGGGCCTGAGAGCAACAGCTTGTACAGGCCTGCTCTAACCCCTGCCAAGAGACCTCCTCCCAGGGCAGCCCTGGTCAGAGTGGGACAGCTTTAATTGGTTTTGGTTTTTCTGCTTATCCATCCTTTATTGAATGAATACATACTGTGTGTGCGCACCCAGGATTCAGAATAGGTGATACTCACAACTCAGTAGAGTCTTACAATCTAGTTTAGTATTAAGACACGTGTAATAATAGAGAAAGACAGGCATATTTAAGTTTTATAGGGATTCAAAAGAAGGGAGACTGAGTTGGACCCTCCTCAGAGGAGTTTCGGACTCTGCTGAGCAGAGATTGCAGGTGAGGGCTTCCAGGCAAGGGGAAGAGCCTGAGTGAAGGGAGGACCAAGCAGAGCCAAGCTGCATGAGACCAGCTGGCCTCTGCCTCCAGGGGAGAGGCTTTGGTAATCAGCACCCAGAGGCAATCAGCTGGGTCACCCTCTCCCTCACTGGCAGGCCTTCTCACTGGTACTGCTTTCTTCCTCTGTAATATTTGATCTGTTTTTCCAGTATATGGTCAAAATAATGTGAGGTCTGTAATCCTGTCCATTTCTTTATTTTGTTCTGGGAGTTGGTCAGTTTCCTATTCTCCCTGAAGGTGTAACCAGCTTGGATGCAATGTTTATCTGTAGGGGCAGTTTACTCTTCTATTCTGCTTAGTGTCAAGACCCTTTTCTTGGTGCATTTTGTATAGTTCATTAGTTGGAATACCATCCGTGCTTCCAAGATCTGCCCCTGCTCCCAGTAGAGCAGTGAACAATTCTTTCCTTGTCAATCTTTCCTGACTATAAACCCACTGGCTATTTACTCTTTTCTCTGGAGGAAACTTGTCTTTTCCTCAGTACCCTAAGTCACTTAACTGAAAACTTGTCCAGCACCTCCAAAAGAGGGTGCCCTGTTTCCCCAGTTATTAGAGTCAAAACTAGATGCTTGTAAGCAGGAGGAGCTATCTTCACTTTTAGATTCTTATGGGAAACTGCAGAGAGGATATCATGATATGCATGTGCCTTTCCAATCATTATGGCAGTCTTCATTACCTCCTACTTTAGTTTCAGTCCCAAAGTGAATACCAGGGTCTGTCTCCACTAGGCCACATAGAGTCAACAGGATACTGCCTACAGCAGCCAAAGCCAACAGATTAGTCATGTTGTTACCTCCCTGCATATTGTAATCTCTAAAAGCTTTTTGTACAAAGGAATTCTGACTGATACCTATAAATTTAAAGCAGTCCACACCATCTGTTGATACTCCTCCAGCTCCTTCATCACTGGTTCTCACAATCTAGGATATTAATGATTCTTCTAGCCTTTGGGTGAACAGAGTCAAAATATTTGTGACCTCTTGCTGAGTAAAACTCTCCATTATCTCCCTAAGCACTGTGTTCCCTAATCAAGCGATCCTCCTGCTTTTGCCCTGCTATGGGGTAAGCTTTGGCCTTTGAAGTCTCTCCTTGCAACATTATTTCATTTTCCAACTCAGGTCTTGTCATCATGACAACTAGGCTGAGTTTGTACAAAGGCTGTATACATACTTCTTTTGCCAGCCTTCTACTTCTTAGCTAAATGAACAGCTTTTTCTTCCACCTTAGGTCTCCCAGCTTCCTCTTTTAAAGGAGAATCTGAATGCTGAGAATTCCCATGCAAACTAGTTAACTCTTTTTCCATCTGAATTTTTTTCCTTAAGCAGCTTGTCTCTGCTTTCAAACATAGTGTGGCAAACTGTTAATAAAATCCAACCTCTCCTATATACCCCTGCCAGCTCTTTCCCTGGTCTTATTGGTATTCCTTGCCAACAACCTTTCCAATTCTCTAGGTTCCCCCTCCTGTAACCTTGCTTCCCAGTATTTACAGAGTCCAGTCCTTTTAGCCCATTTCCTTGCAAAGGAGGAATATGGAAAATCATCCCATCCTGGAATACCCATTTCTTCCTGTAAATCCTTTCTGCCTCCAAATGGAGATTTTATGCCCTGTGGTTTTGTTGGTGATGCCAAATGTATTGTCCAGGTAACATTCACAGCACTGAGGGTGACTGAATATGCCAGTATAGTTTGAAATCACAAAGTATAACAGACTCTAAATATAGAAGGCAGAACCAAAACATTTATTCAGACACCAGAAAGCCAAATCCCAAAATCAGAAAGGCAGATCGATCATAGTAGGCAAGAAGTCAATACACATTATCATTGCAGGCGATGAAGCAAGCCATTCCCAAGCTTCCTTGCCCTCCCTCTCTCCACCCCTGTCGTCCCCAGCTGGGGCCTTCCCACAAACAAGCTGATGAGCCTGCTTGCCTGTGTCCTCTCTGTCTCCACCCTAAGTGCTCTCACTTCCTCTCAGTTCTGCCCCACCCTTCCTGTTCCACCCATTCAGCAAGCTCCTCTCACCACATGTGACTTAGGCTTCCATGTGATTTAAGCAGGTCACATGGGGCTATTAATGATTAGGAAATATCTTACCATTTAAATTAACATCAGAGGTCATCATTAGATTGCTCAGTAAGGGGAATGCTACAGTTATTATTTACCTAGATTTTAGCAAATAATCTGAACCAAGTTTCACATGCTGTCCTTTCCAAAACAAGAGCAATTTGAGCTAGAAGGTAATATATTCAGATGGATTTAGAATGAGATGAAAGCGCAGACCCAAAGAGTAGTCATTCATCATTCTGTATCAGCTTGGAAAGTGGTCTCTAACCGTGCAGTAGGGATCTGGATGTGACCTTGATCTAAAGTTTTTATCAGTGACTTAGGTATAGGCATAGATGGAATGCTTTTCAAAAACAACCAGCAGTTATAATAGCTAGGATTCCAAAAGATCTTACAGGCCAAAACTATGAGGTCAAATCAATAAGATGAAATTCTTTTTTGTCCTCTTTTATTATAAACTTGACAAGCATCAACAAATATGACTTGTCTGTCAACATTAACCAAAAAATATAGTAAAAGGATTTTATATGAAGTCATGAATCTCTATTATATACACTTTGGATAATTTTAAAGTACATATTTAATCTGTGTGGCCCATATAACCTTGTTTGTCCGTGTCCTCTTTCCGAACTTGGTTCTGTTCTTTTCTGTATATTTTAAAATGTTTTTTAACGTTGCATCAGTATCTTCTCATTACTCTTCCCAAGTATTCATCTCCTTCCTTATAGTCCTCCCCCAAGAAAATGAAATCTGCCCCCCTTTAATGTATAATAAAATAAATAAAATATAAATAGAAAATAAAAATAAAATATAATGGCAGGGGTTGTGGGAGGGATGATAACACATTAGTCATCTCTTAAGATAGTTTGATAGTCTCTACCAAGATAATGGAGGCTTACTTCATTACCAGGCTTTTGGAGTCATTGATTAGACATTCAGCTCATATGTCTTTCTAGATTTCTCTTTGATAATTCTATACTGTGCAGTAATATTCTTTTACATTCATATACCATAATTTTTTTGGCCATTCTCCAATTGATGGACACACCCTCGGCCTCCAGTTCTTTGCTATAGCAGAAAGTGCTGCCATAAATATTTTTGCTTATATCAATCCTTTCCTTCTTCTTTGGTCTCTTTGGAGTATGAAATTATTTACTAGGTATAAAATAACTGAGGATCAAAAAAATTAACTTAGTAATAAACTATACTTGAAGTATGATTAGACAGTGATTTACTTGAAAAAATCTGGGCTTTTAGGGCCCTCCAAGCTCCAGATGAGTCCGTAGTGTAATATCACAGCCAAGAGAGCTACAGCAGTCTTTGCTGCAATAAGAAAAGGGAGTGCCCAGGCCTAGGAAGTTAGTCATCCCTCTGTACCTTGTCCCAGTCAGTGTGCATCCTAATGCTAGTATGAAGGTCATTGGTAAGTTAGAAAGTGCAGTCACAGTGGTCAAGGGTCTTCAGACCCTGCCACCTGATCTGGAGAAGGTACAGATCATGATAAGCCTAGTAAAGAGGATATTTGAGGAAATTATGACTGTTTTCAAGTATTTGAAAGACCATCACATGGAAGAGAGATGAGTCCCATGTGGCAGAATCCCAAGCAGTGAATGGAATTAGTGAAGTCACCACAGTTAAAGCTGACCCAAAGGGGAATGGGTGCCTTCCAGAGGGGGTCAGTTCCCCTATCCCAACGGGTCTTTAGGCAGAAGTTAGCTGACACCCTAAGGGTATTTGTTTTTATGAGGGTTGTTGTTGGGGTTGGTTGGCATGTGTGAAAGCTGAGGTCCTCACAGCCCAAGAGTTTCTGGGTAGTTTACGAGAGACTTTTTGTGATTTATGTATTGCTTGTCTGTTGTCTGTTAATAGAGCACCTCTGATCCCTTAGGATGTTTCCTTTGAATATTTGTATCAGCTTAAAATGTCACACTTCTGTGTATCATGCTTACTCAGCTATTTTATCTCTGCTGTTTTTTGTTTTTATTTTTTAATCTTAGTTATTTGTGGAAGGGAGGGTTGTTGTGGGGGGTTTATATATAATCATATCATTTTCCTTTTTTCAGCAGATAAAGCATTAATGTATTATTTCATTTTCATCTAACTGTGGTTTTTTTCAAATTTATGTTATGGGAGGTTGAGAACCCAAGTTTATTTTCAGCCACATCCAGTTCTTAAAGAGGGTTTTTCTGTTTACTTTGGAACCTAATATTTTAAATGTTGTGATAGAAAATTATTATATCTTTCTAACGTTCCTAGATTTCCTTCTTTTGATACGGTACTTATTCCTTTGATCTATTTCCTTTTCTTAAAAGGCAAGAAATGGATAGTCTTCAGCGTCAAATGGAAGAGCACACGATCACAGTACATGAATCCATGTCTTCGTGGACTCAGATGGAGAGTCACTTCATGGACCTCTCAGTTACCTGCCCTCCTACTGCCTCCTCCAGCACTGACCGAAAGGAACAGAACTCCTCTGCCCACAACCAGCCAGGATTGGAACAGTGACCCTAGGTCCCTTCTTGGCTGCAAATCTGTGAAGGATCATTGTTTTCTCACCTTATTTATTTGACTGTACTTGATGTTTTCCTTTGAGTTGCCGTTTTGAGTTCTCCTTTTGCCTGTGAGGGTACAAGAGAGTGATGGCAAAGGACTCAAGAAGTAACCTATTCCTGGGCCATACTTAGTTCGTGGTTCCTTTGACATGATCCTGCTTCCTACCAAAGTAACACAGTCTTAGATGGGGTCTTGTCTCGGATATTTCTGAACAGGAGTCTGGGTCAGTTTTGAAGAATGGGATGTCAGGACAGAATTCTGAATTGATCCTCTTGGTAACCCTGTCAAGAAGGAGGTTTCAGAATTGTAGCCATCAGTGGAGTCATCTGGCCTGGGGAGTTCTTGTTCCATGTCTCACTTTCCTTCTCAGCTTGGCGGAAAACTTTATTTTTCTGCAGAGAAGAAAACACTTATTTGCACCTTTTACTTCAATACATCCTATAGTTGGATGTCTATAAAAAAAATTACATAATTGTTACAAAATACCTTTATATAATTTAAAAATTACTTGGATTGTCTTTTTTGTTCTTCTGTCTTGTTGCCATGTTTACATCTGCTGTTAGAAAATCTTGTATATAGAGTATTTAGGGAATACAGTACAGGTGTAAGGCTTTTAGAAAAATAATTATTTTATTTACTATACCTTTCAAACACAAAAATGCCTATATGGAAGGGTTTGGGTTTTTTTTTTTTGTCACCTTTCAACTTAGCTGTTTGCAAAGCGCACAGAGCTTCTCTTTCAGTGGGAGCAGCCTCCCTCGTCTTTGCTGAAGCGCCACATTCCTAAGTGGGGGTTAGGGGACCTATCGCTACCGGGTCCAGAAGGACCTGGGGTCTCACTAAAGCAGAGGAAAAAGCCTGGGAGGATGAGGGAGTGCATAGAAGGGAAGGAGGGAAAGGAAAGGGAGAGATGGACACAGATTGGTGATGGGTAGGGTAGGATGCTATAGTTTGGCTAGCCTCTGGCTTAGGTTCCTGGATCCATCTGCCCCTGGCAGGCTGCTCAGAAATAGGATAACAAGAATCTCTCCTCCCACCTTTGGCTGTGACACCCTGAGGTTTAGACTTGAAACTGACATCAGGTGAGAGTCACCCTAGCCAACTGAAGCCGGTGTAGCCATTGAGAGAAACACACTCCTACAGACTGGACTTGATGAGCATGTTAGCTAGATTTACCAAAAAAGGTTCCCTTTTAGTCTCTTTCCTGTGTAGGAATCATTGTTTCTGATGCAGATGAGTGGAGAAAATTCAGAGACCAGTATCAATGCAGACTTCTGGTTGTCTTCTCTTTGCTGGGGCCACCCTAGATAATCCACACTTCAACTCCTCACGTCGTTCTACCCAAACTAAACACCATCAGAATGATGGATCCAAGGGGCTAGCAGTTTGTGAACTTTGGGTTTATTTGTTTAATTTACAGAGAATAATCTAGGAAAAAAATTGCATTAGTGGGAGATTTTTGTGTTTGTAAGCTTTAGGGGAGGGAGGGAATAATCCATGAATAGAGCCCTCAGATGCCCATTCTGCAGAATAACTGGCCTGAAAATGATGTTATGAAGTGTTAATGATCAGTCCGGATATGCTAATGTTTTCTCTGTATATAACAGAAGCTTAATTGCCCTCATGGGAAAACAGTATAGTGTTCTTAAGCCATTTCTGGTGTTCTTAAAACTGCCTCCTAAACTGTGTTGTAAGAGGAAATAAAAATACCTTATCGTTAGTTGATAAGGTTAAAATAACATTAATGTTAAATATACTTAGTGATGCTAAAAGAAATATACTCCCATCAAGTGTTGCCATTTCTAATGAAAGTCATTTGTTGAGGATGATTCTTGTGCCATACTAGAAAATCACCCTTCCCAACAGATGCAGGCACAATGCCCCCCTTGCCAGTCTCGTGTGATGCTAGTATGTTTCACCTTTTCATGCTGGTTTCTCCCCCAGGTTCCATGTGGGGTGCTCTCTAGCAAGGCACATTCAGGGGTCACTTTTCCACAAAGGAAGAGAAGCTTGGTTAGTTGTCAGGTGAAGTCAGACTTCTTTTGTTTTATTTCATCTTTTTCTTTTATTTCTGCTCTTGGTTATTTCTTGCATCCGTTCCTTCTCTCACCCCCACTCCTGCCCTGAGAAACAAGGTGATTTTCTTGACTCTCTTTGCAATGCATTCGTCCCAAAGCCCTAGCTGATCCCCTCCCTTCTGGCTTAGAGAGAATTCACAGGGTCAAGTGTTTCAGCTCTGAACATTTCGATTCTCTAGGCTCAGGTGGGATGGGGGTGGGGTAAGGGAGGCTCAAGACTGTTTGCCTTCCCTTTCTTTCCTACCCTCCCAGCTGCTAAATGTCAGCCCCTTATTTTCCCCTTCCCTTTCTCCCCCTAGTATCTGGGACATCCTTGGGTGGGGAAATAAATCCAAGTATAGTGTTCTTAGACACTGTCATTGGACTTTTCCAAGAAGTCACTTTAAAGAGGAAAACTGGTGCCTCCATAACCTACAAGATAATCTCCATGTTGCCTACTTTGGATTCACTGAGGGTTTCTTTGTCTGCAAGGGACTCTACTTCCTGTAGCTGTCTCCCTGTCCTACCTCCCCCAACCAGGGTCTAGTGAAGAAAGGACTAGGGAATCTGCTGTTTCTTCAAAACCATAGTTTTGAAACTGACTCCTGAGTCAACATATGGAAAGAAAAGCAGGGATAATTCCTTTATAAAGCAAAGACTTAACTTGCAACATACTTGTAGAAGTCAATAAGGAATGTGGTGTTCAGTACTGAAGGAGAAGTTCGTCCTCCGTGAAATTGTTACTTAGTCTTCCAGTTTGTTCCAAGATGTTTTGTGCAACCTGGTTGTCATTCCTTCTTTGGTACACAACATCTCCAAGAAATACTATGGATCTTATAGATTCATAAAACCATTCTTCCCTCTGAAGGGCATAACAGCTAATTTTTATCTTGTCATAGGATATGAAAGTGGCTGTTACTATGGTTGGTGCAGATTTAGGTCCAAAGTGTAAAGAGAGATGCCCCAAGGTGCATACTGATAGGTATACTTGGGCAGTGCTTTGTGTCCAGCTGACAGTATCCATCTTCTATACTGGGGATGTTTCCCTGTAAAAGCAATAGCAAATCAAATTACAGACCTGTAGATCTGGCGTGGATGTGTATGGACACTGAAGAGTACTAGAAAATGTCTTGGATAGATGTCAATGGGGTGAAATCATCCAGTTATTAAAAAGAGATGGCCTGGAGTTTCACATTAATCTGAACCCATGTGGCATGGAATTGGGTATAGACCCAAGGATCTCATACCTTCCTTTTTCAAGGCAGGTTTGTGAGTAGAGGTAACAGAAGCACTTTGTTATACCATGGTCTCACCGTAACTGTGGTTCCCACAGCATGGGCCCAAAGATTGCAATACAGGGGGGCTCCAATATTCTGAATGGTTTTCAGTTATCAAATATTCATTAGTTAATCAAAGTAAGCTTTACGTACATGCAAAGAAATTATTCATATATCCAAATTTGTTCATCAGGTTGGGGCTCTCTGGTGGAATAATTTGAGGAAAATGTGACACCATGTACAATGAGTGATTATTTTACACAGCATGTTAATTAAAAAAGGTTTAAGTGTGCATAGGAATTCCTAAGTTTTGTGCAATAAACTATTTTTGGTAAAGGGTTTCATATTTATTTTTTGGGGATTCATTATTTAAGTACAATTTGTCTCTTATTGAGGTGTGTGTTTTCCCCCATTCATAAAAAAAAATGTGTTAAATACTCTATGGAAATTCTTTGATTTCAGTAAGTTTTGCTGTCATTCTATCCATTTTCAAAATGTTTTTCAGTCTAATTTTTTCTGTTCCCTTTAAATGACTGGTGCGAAACAATTTTGTTCTCATTTCGTTTATCTGCAGTCCCTTTGGCACACTCGCAACTATATATGAAAACAAACAAAAACAAGATAGTAAGACTTTACAAGTAGCCACTGAATTAGTTACCGGGAACATCAGTTACCAGGAGTATCACTGAACACATCCAAGGTAAAAGAAGTAGGAGCATCAGGGTGAAGTTACCCAGAATCCTATTAAGAATAGAACCATCCAGAAGGGGAATGAGTTCCCTTGAGGAACAATCAGTCCCTTGCTCCAGAGGTAGCCCAGTAGAGGTTGGGTGACTTCTTGTTCTGAATGTTGTCAAGTTTACACTTGATAGTAAAGAGTTTAGGGCAGGTGTCATCAGAAGCCCCTTCCAACTCAGATTCCATGACTTTGCATCAAGGATTAAACCATGGGCTCAGATTCAATCTAGCTCAGATTCTGTCTGGCCCACTTGTCAATATAAGCATCACAAATGGTGAGGCTTCTTAAGAGTCAACCCAATATCGTGGATCTTAAACTGTTTTTCTTTGGCTGAAAGAAGGTTTGGGTCTAATTCGTTTGGGCAGGAACCAGGGTGTTGGTATTTTGGGATCCCAAGTACCCCAAACATCAACCTATATTTCCCTGACTGTAAATACTGCCAATCTTCAGTTCTCCAGCCAAGAGTGGAAGTTATACTGTTGCTGAGAAGGAAAATGGATAGTGGTTTCCTACATTACCAGCTTTGTTGAGCTCTTACAAGCTTTGTTGAGCTCTCGCAGAACCCGGTTCACAGGAGAGACTGAGTGTCTTGGCTGATCTGTATGATAGTTGCAAGAAGGGAAGAATGAGTCCAGAAAGGCAATTCCTCACACAGGTAACGAGTTTAGTTCACCCTGGAAAATTAACCAGAGCTGTTCCTTAGTACAGAGCTCTTCTAGTGACTGGCCACTGGGTACTAATTCAGGGAAGCAGCCTGAAAGAAAGCTGTCTGCCCATTGATCTATTTATCCATCTGTCTCTAACCATTCATCTGTTTTGTCTGTCATTTATCTGTTTGTGTGAGAAGTAGCATGATACTGAACCTGGAGTCAAGAAGATCCAATTTCAAGATCCGAGTGCCGCATACTAGCTGTATGACTGGGCAAGTCACTTAACCTCTCAGCATCCACAGGGAATTTCCCCAAATCAGTAAGATCTTAGGACCAAACTAATGCCTGCATTTATTTATGTAAAACTCAGAATTTCTTTCCTTTATTTTTTTCTCTTTCTCCCAGCTCCCTATCACCAAGGCAAAGCAGGTGGGAATGACAATTCCCCACTTCCCCACTCCTCAGACTGATGAATGTGAATTCTTTTCCTTTTCAGGGCTGCACATAATGTTCATATGAATTTAATTTCACCTATAATAAGAATGTATATGGTGCTTTATGGCTTACTTGAGGTTTCCTGAATTAGGAGTGTGTTGGGGCTAGTTTGAACCATTGTTAAACTTTTAACATAAGCTTTTATACCCAGGAAATTGACATAAGTTTCAATTCCAGGTTTTGCTTGTTTAAGCCTAAGAAAGAGAGGAAATGTTAATAATGCATATTAAATTTAAATTGTTCCCTGTGTACATTCATTCCTCTTCCTCTATCCCACCCTCACCCAGAGTCAGTTATGAAATACTTGATACTTAAATTAATACCATCCTAATATGACAAAAAAGGAAAATGTTGGATGTTGGTGGGAAAGGTGGGACACTAAGAATTATTGGTGGAGTTGTGAACTGATCCAACCGTTCTGGAGAGCAACTTGGGACTTACACGACCATGCATACCCTTTGATCCAGTAGTACCACTGCTGGGTCTGTATCCTAAAGACATCCAAAAAAAAGGGAAAGGACCTATTTGTACAAAAATTTCTAGCAGCCCTTTTTGTGGTGGTTAAAAATTGGACATCAAAGGGATGCCCATTAATTGGGGATTGGCTAAATAAGCTGTGGCATATAACTGGAATGGAGTATTATTGTGCTATAAGAAATGACAAGCAGGATGATTTCAGAAAAACCTGGAAAGACTTACATGAACTGATGCGAAATGAAGATAATAGATCCAGGAGAACGTTGTACGCAGTAACAGCAACATTGTTCCATGAAGAACCATGAATGACTTAGCTATTCTCAGCAACGCAACTATCCAAGACAATCCCAAAGGACCAATGATGAAACACATTATCTACCTCCAGAGAAATAACTGATATCCATTGAATATAGACTAAAGAATGCTATTTTTCATTTTCTTTCATTTCTTTTGAGTCTTCTTGTACGAAATTACTAATATAGAAATTTTTTACATTAAAAAAAATGCGGGGGGCGGAGCCAAGATGGCGGAGTAGAAGGACGCACACTTATGAGCTCCGAGCCCACAACCCATGGAATTGAGGTAAAAGGAGATCCCCATAAATTCTGAATCTCTGCAGGGGGTGCATAAACATAGGGGAAGAGATTTCCGTTCCACTGAACCCTGGAGAGCCGTTCCCGGGGTCCATCGCACCCCGGAAAGTGGACCCCACCCCCACCCCTGGCCGCGGCCCAGAGAAGCTGACCTGAGCAGGCTTCAGAGAGGGAAGCTCCGGGGGAAGCTCTGGCAGCCGGGAAAGTCCCTCTGCCCACAGAAGCTACAGGTCAGTAAGAAAGAAGGCTGCGCTAGGGGAGGGGAGCGGAGCGTCTCCGTGACTTGGGCCCCCTTGGGAGGAAGCGGTGGCGGCAGAGACGGGGGAGGGAAGCGGCGGAGGCAGAGGCGTGGGCAGGCGGCTGAGGCGGCACGGCCCAGGACTCAGGAATCCCCCAGCAGCAGGTAGGATCTTCAATACTGAAGGTCTTTCCAACCTGAGGGGGCTGAGCCGGGGAGACAGCCCTGCCCCCACCCTGCTCTACTGCTGAACGCCTCTGAATAAAACCCCCAAGGGAGCTGAGCATAGCAGGCGGGGCCCCCCACCCCGCCCCCACCCGCTCCGTTCCTGAAAGTCTCTGCAGAAAGCCCCTGAAGGACCGAACTTAGGAGGCGGCCCTGCCCCCACCCCTGCGCCAGAACTAAAGCTTGCCTCCGGAAAGCGCATTTGAATCTCAGAGGCCAAGCACTAGCTGGGCGGATCCAGGCGGGGGTGGAAAGGAATCTCAGAAGTCAAGTAACTGGCTGGGAAAATGCCTAGAAAGGGGAAGAAAAATAAGACTTTAGAGAGTTTTTTCCAACAAATGCAAATGATCCCGACCTTCGGATCTGATGGCGAGGTCGAGAACATATTTTTCCCATCAGGGAAAGATGTGGAGGGCGGGGCCTCAGTACCCCAGACACCCCAGGGGGGTGGTGGGTGGGCTCAGGCCTTGGAAGAGCTTAAAAAGGATTTTGAAAAGCAAGTTAGGTGGAGGAAAGACTGGGAAGAGAAATGACAAAGATGCAAGAAGAGTAGGAAAAAAAGGTCAATATCTTGGTAAAAGAGACCCAAAAAAATGCTGAGGAAATTAACACCTTGAAAAATAGGCTCACTCAATTGGCAAAAGAGGTTCAAAAAGCCAATGAGGAGAAGAATGCATTCAAAAGCAGAATGAGCCAAATGGAAAAAGAGGCTCAAAAGCTCACTGAATTTAATAGTTCTCTCAAAATTAGAATGGAACAGATGAAGTCTAATGACTTTATGAGAAACCAAGAAATCACCAAACAAAACCAAAAGAACGAAAAAATGGAAGAGAATGTGAAATATCTCATGGGAAAAACAACTGACCTGGAAAATAGATCCAGGAGAGACAATTTAAAAATTATTGGACTACCTGAAAGCCATGATCAAAAAAAGAGCCTAGACATCATCTTGCATGAAATTATCAAGGAAAACTGCCCTGACATTCTAGGACCAGAGGGCAAAATAAGTATTGAAAGAATCCATCGATCACCACCTGAAAGAGATCCAAAAAGAGAAACTCCTAGGAACATTGTGGCCAAATTCCAGAACTCCCAGCTCAAGGAAAAAATCTTGCAAGCAGCTAGAAAGAAACAATTCCAGTACTGTGGAAATACAATCAGGATAACTCAAGATCTAGCAGCTTCTACATTAAGGGATCGAAGGGCATGGAATAGGATATTCCAGAAGGCAAAGGAACTAGGACTCAAACCAAGAATCACCTACCCAGCTAAACTGAGTATAATACTTCAAGGGAAAATATGGTCTTTCAATGAAACAGAGGACTTTCAATCATTCTTAATGAAAAGACCAGAGCTGAAAAGAAAATTTGACTTTCAAACACAAGAATGAGAAGAAGCATGAAAAAGTAAACAGCAAAGAGAAGTATTAAGGGACTTACCAGAAATGAACTGTTTACATTCATACAGGGAAAGACAATATTTGTAACTCTTAAAAATTTTCAGTATCTGGGTAGTTGGTGGGACCACACATACACATGTACATGCATGCACACACATACACACATGCACACACATACAGAGATTGAGAGCACAGATTGAACTGAATAGGATGGGACCATATCTTAAAAGAAATTAAGGTAAATGGTGAGAGAGAAATGTAGTGAGAGGAAAGAGGGGGAAATGGAAGGGGGTAACTATATGTCATTTAAGAGGCAAGCAGGAGATTTTTTTAGTGGAGGGAAAAAGAGGAGAGCTGAGGAAAAAAAACAAACAAACAAACAAGAAGTTCACCCTCATCACATTTGACTAAACGAAGGAGTGAAATGCACACTCATTTGGGTATGAAAACCTATCTTACAGTATGAGAAAGCGGGGGAGAAGGAGATATTGGGGGGGGATGATGGAAGGGAGGGCAAAGGGAGGAGGGAGTAATTGAAAGTCAACACTTGGGGAGGGACAGGATCAAAAGACAGAAGAGAAACAATGAGGGGCAGGTTAGGAGGGATGGCAATTCAGTTAGTCTTACACAACAGGACTATCAGGAAGGTCATTTGCAAAGCTACACAGATATGGCATATAATGAATTGCCTGCCGTACCAAAGGGAATGGGTGGGGAGGGAGGGATGGGGAGAATTTGGAACTCAAAGTTTTAGGAACAATTGTTTAGTATTGTTGTTGCAACTACGAAAGAAGACATACAGTTAATGAGGAATAGAAAGTCATCTGGCCCTACAGGAGAAAAGAGAAGATAGAGACAAGGGAAGGGAGGGATGACAGAAGAGAGGACAGATTGGAGATAGGGAAAATTAGATTGCTTGGGGTATTGGGGTGAGGGGAGGGGAGAAAAGGGGAGAAAATTTGGAACCCAAAAATTTGTGAAAATGAATGTAAAAAGCTAAATAAATAAATAAATGAATGAATGAATGAATGAATAAATAAATAAATAAATAAGTGAATGAATAAATGAATGAATGAATGAATGAATAAATAAATAAATTTAAAAAAAATGCGCTTCAGGCCTGAGCCCTCTAGCCTTAGTAGTTGAGATATTGTTTTTCCTCAGCATCCCCATCTACACACAAAGTAATGGGGGAAGGGGGCACACTAGTAACTTGGGCCATCAGGAAAGGACCTAACTTTTCTCAGACTTCATCTGCTTCTGATACTTTCACCACCACCACCCCCCTTTCCCTCCTGCATTCTCCCTTCTGTGTTTATTATTATTATCAATAGGGCCAGGCCCATACCCTATTTCTGTGTCTTCCTCTCACATTGCTTTTATTAGTTCCATGCCATGAGGCAATTGGTGGGACAATGGAAAGAGCACAGAGCCTGGAGTCAGAAAAACCTAGGTTCAAATCCATCTTCAGACATTAGCTGTGTCACTTCACCTGTTTGTCTCAGTTTCCCCCATTATAAAATGGGGGTAATAGAGTGAACTTCCTATGGTTGTTGTAGGATCAAATGAGATAACACTGTATTTTTCAGTGCCTGGCACATAGTAGGTACTATATATCAGTGCTCATTATTCCTCATGGCTTCTGTGCAGATGATTCTAAAATCTATAGAGTGTACACAACCCTCATCTGTCCTGAAATGACTAAAGGACATCAGGGAGCAGAAATGTAATCTGCAAGGAAACACAAGTCAAGAACCAGATTCAAATCCTGCTTCTGATGTTACCTGGATCCCTACTGGTGAATGATTGCATTTTCCTGGGCCTCAGGTTCCCCATCTATAAAATGGTGAAGTTGAACTTGATGGCCCCTAAGGTCCCTCTTAGGACTCTGTGATCTGCCTGTATGTTCCATGAATACAAAACTCAGAGATCTATGACTCATCTTTCCCCCCAAATCCACCTCCCCTATTTTCATTAAAGACACTTTGATGCTTCCATTGACCTAGACCCACAAATTTGAAATCATCCTCTATTCTCATTCACCATCCACCATTCAGTGGCTAAATCTTGTCTGTTCTGCCCTCCAAACACCCCTCATATCCATCCCCTTCTGTCCAGTTACAAGCACCATCTTCTCATATAGACTATGGCGAAGATCTCCTAACTGGTCTATTTGCCTTTGTGTCTTCTCTTGCCCTATCCATCCTTCATACAACTGCTAAATATTCCTAAAGCATGGTTCTGCCCGTGTTCCTACTCTGGCCAAAGAGCTCCCTCTAGCAATATCCCCTGTTGCCTCCAAGACACGACACAAATTCCTATGTGAGTTGTATGGTGCCTCATGTTCTATTTTCTGCTAATCCCCAGGCTTATTACACATTGTTCACCAAGCTGGCTTGCTTGCTTTTCCCCTTCTGATATTCTAAGTCAATGAACAAGCATTTGTGAAATGCCTGCCATCTGCAAAATACTGTGCTAGGTACTGAAGACACAAAGAAAGGCAGAAAGGCAGTCTAATGAGAGAGACAACATGCCAGCAACAATATTCATACAATATACATACAGGAAAAATTGGAGATCATCGAGAGAGGAGAGAGTAAGTAAGAAGCAATAAGAAACCTCAATGCCCCCTAGAAGATGGGATATGGGCTGGGATCTGGAGAACGTTGGGGAAGCCAAGAAGGAGAAAGTTCCAGGCACAGTGAAAATAGGACTAGGAGATGGAGTATGAGGAACATACAAGGAGATCTGCATCACTGATGGCAGGGAATGAAGCATAATAAATAAATAAATGAATGAATGAATAAATAAATAAAAGAAAATATATATAAAATATATAAATAAATAAATAAACAAACAAACAAACAAACAAATAAATAAATAAAGACCAGGAAGGTAGCAAACAGTCAGATTGTGAAGACCCTTGAACACCAAACCGAAGATTTTCTACTTAATCCTGGAAGTGATTTGGAGTCATTGGGAGTTATTGATTGGGGTGGAGAGTGGGAAGTAGGGATATTACAATAATCCAAACGTGAGCTGGGGGCACTGTCAAAAAACAGAGAAGGGAGAGCATGTGAGAAATGTTACAAAGGTAAAACCAACAGGTAAAATATTATGGGGACTGACAGGGAGTGAGGAGTCTTGGTTGTGGACCTCAGTAACTGGGAGCATGGCGGTACCTTCTACAGTCAAAAGGAAGCTAGGAAAAAGAGAGAGTCTGGAGAAGGGAAAAAGAGAACAAGTTCAGTTTTGGATATGTTGATTTAAGGATCTCTATCTTCCCCTTGACTTCTTGTAACTTGGAATCCCAGTTTCCTTCAAGGCTCATCTCAAGTCCCACTTCCTTTAAGGCCTTTCCTGATTCCCTCAACTGTCAGTGTCCCTCCCCCAAATCAATATTAATTTTGTGAATATACTTTGTACTTATCAGTGAACATGGAAATGCCAATTCCTTGAGGGTAGGAACCTCACTTTTGCATCTCTGTCCCCAGCTTCTACCACGTAAGTGCTTAATAGACACTTACTAGTTGACTGGTCAAAGGTTCTTGGTTTTTTGTTCTTTATATTTGGTGGGGGAGCATGATTCCTCCTTAACTCTGAATAGAAAGATGAAGGTCCAAGCTCTGATGAAAACATTGTGCCCCTTTATTGAAAAATTAGGTGCCCAGACAAAAGACAGCTAAGGGACAGAATTACAGTCCACAAATATTTGATTGTTGAAGAAAGATTAAACATCTACACCCAGGGGCCATGCAGAATTAGGACAAATTGGGGAAAGTTAAAGAGAGAGAGAATTTGACATCACAGGAATTTGACATCATGGGAAATTTGAGAAAACAAGAAAGATAAATGGAATTTCCTCATCCATCTTCAATAAAGGAAATGGGATTGAATGGCCACTTGGTGGCAGGGTTCTATAGAGAATGTCTGTTTCAGGTCATGGCTTTACTTGCCACTACCTTTCTAATCTATGAAGCAGAAACTTGGTAGGATGGAACTTACGCCATTTTATGGATATGGAAGAGTCTATTTTGTTCAAAAGGAACAAAAGACTGAAGTCAAATACATAAGCTGTTATTCAGGAGGCATCATATGCCAAACCCTTCTAGGTCTTTGGATGTGGCCTTTTGATTAAGTCCAAGTTTTACAGAACTTCTGTGCAGTTTGGATTCAGTCAGAGGGCTCCACCTGAAGACCTAGAGGGCCACATGTGGCCTTAAGGCTGCAGGTTCCCCACCGCTGGTTTAGGTAGAAAGATAATGAATTCCATTTTGAAGATGATGGATTTTAGATGTCTACTGACATCTAGTTTGAGATATCTGAAAGGCATTTGGAGATAAAAGATTAGAAGTCAGCAGAGAGACTGGAGGAGAAGTAGATTTCAGAATCATCAACAAAGTACTATCAATGAAGCCATGTCTCATTGCTCCCTTCATGAGTCCTTTGCTTTAGCTTTGCTTCCCTCCTCCATTTTGTCACTGCTCACAGAATTGCCTCTGCCAAGATCATCTAATCCTTTAACCCAGCTAGAGCCTCCATCAAATACTTCCTATTCCAATAGATTCCTATAAGAGCTCCTTAGTTCCACACTCTATCCCAATTCAATTTGTTTTCTTCATACTACTATTGCCAGAACAGATATTCTTCCACATAGATCTATCCATGTCAACTCCCTGGCTCAAGAATCTTTAGTCTGTTGCTTCCAAAATAAAATTCAAAAGCTTTTGCCTGGCCTTCAGAGCCATCTACAATATGGCGTCATCCAGGTTTTCAAGCAATGTCTCATTTTTCCTCTTCATGCACTCTATATTTAAGCTAAATTGGTCTGCTTTCTCTCTTCCTCCCTACAAGATGCCAATCTCCTGCCTCTGTGCTTTTGCTCACATTACTCCTTATGCCTAGAATGCCCTCCTCCATCCTCCAGATTTTTAGTAACTAATGACCTTTCTCTTTAAACTTCACATAGTACTTTGTTTTCCACCATGATGGACTCAGATAGTATTGTATAGTGTGGTTCTCTGTATTGGTGTCTGTAATAGTCCCTAAAACTTGGAGCCTACAGTTCTCTCTGAGAAGCTTAAGACTTACTTGTGGCAGTCTGCCTCCTCTCTTCCTCTACCTGTCTCTTGTATCCTGTTCCCAATATTTTCTGGAAACGTCCATAGCTAGTGATTAAAGTCCCTATTTGGTTCACCCAGTCTGTCCACAAGAGCCAAACCTAGGATCTCCCTGCCAGTCACATCAGAGAAGGGAAATCAACCAAACTCTTCTCAGTGAGAGCTCATTCCCTCCTTCTACTTGACTTTCTAGCCAAACTGGCCAATCTGGTGTATGGGGGTACATACCCCCATACATGACATTCCTTCTCAAGCCTCAGTGTTCTGGATGTCTAATAGATAATGAATGATCCTCCTGTGGTATGAGTAGTGGCACAGCAGAAATTAAAGTAAACTGAGAGACAAAGTTCTGAACGCAATTCATTTATTAGTAAGGCTGTGTGTTCAGTCATTTTTCAGTTATGTCTGACTCTTTGCCACCCTATTTGTAGTTTTCTTGGCAAAGATACTGGAGTGGTTCACCATTTTCTTCTCCAGCTTATTTTACAGATGAAGAAACTGAGCAAAAATGTTAAGTGACTTGCTCAGGATCACACAAGGTGTAAGTGTCTGAGGTCAGATTTGAACTCAGGAAGATGTCTTCCTCCAAGCCTGCTACTCTATCTACTGCACCACTCAAGTGCTTATTTCTGTCTACTATGCAGCAAGGTTCAGTTACTTTCTGTGTTTACTCCAAAGGAAAGGGTAACATTAAACTTACTCTCAACCAGCTTAGCTCCTGGGTACACAAATGATAATTGTGGACAATCTTGTGTAACAACTTCAGTTGGCTGCAAATACCCTGGGAGTTGTATTTATTTTCCAGTTGGGAATAGAGGAAGCTAACTGAGATCAAGCCTGGAGGGTGGGGTTCACCCATCCCCAAAACAGGGGGAATTTTGAGGGTGTCTTGAGAGGACAAAGAAGGAAAGGATTAGAGGGAAGAGGGGGCACCTCCCTCTTCCTCCTCCTCCTCTCCAAAACATGGAACAGCATTGTGACCACAATATTTGCAGTTCATTTCCTGAATATCAAGCCTTTGGGGGAGGCCACGAGAAATTACCTTTAAGCAGACAAGCAGGGAGGAATAAGACTGTATTTTTTTATTTTTATTTCTCTTGAAGGTGTTTGTTCTGATAGCTGGAGTGTTGAAAAACAGACATCAAGGGAACTGTGGAAAGATGGATGAATTCTCTCAAATTCTGCCCCAAATAGCTTAACACCTCAAAGTGAATTTTAGAGTGGCAGAAATAATTAAAAGTCAGGGTAAAGAAGTTGTGCAGCCCAAGACTACTTGGGAGGATATTAGGAAAAATCTGACCCTTTCAGGGTAGTGGTATGGACTGCTTGAAGTGCAGAAACCTCCAGCCAGATACCTTGACTCAATAAACAGAAAGCTCTGGGGGCAGCTATGCCATTGGCAACTTCAGCTTTGGGATTTTTCATCTCACTGACAGTGTCGGTGAGCGACTGATGAGAGGAAGATTGTGGGGGCCAGGTACACTGACCAGAAATGCTCCCAAGCTGTGACTTCAAGCAAGAAGGAGTAAGCACTTGGCAGTGAGTGTGATAACAAGGGACCCTGCTGGTTGTGGTCACTTACAGGAGAGTGGAGTCTGTTTTTTCAATTCTAGGACAGAGAGGTGACGTGACACTTGTAGCCACCAGAATGATCAAAAGGAGAAAAAAAGTTTGTGGTGAAAGTGGTGTTGGTCAAGGGTCAAGGTGGAGAGGAGTACCTGAGGTCACTTATAGACCAAATCATGAGCCAGAAGTTTGCCACACTTGGCTTGGGATTATAGACAATTAGAAGAATTAAAAAATCAACCCTCTGCACAGATGGAGCTCAGAAAATAGCAGCTAAAAAATCTGAAACCTGAGACATAATCTCCCACACTCTGGGAGCAGAACCCAACTCTAACACAAAGTTAGCAGCTAAGAAAATAAACCATTTTAAAATGAGTAAAAAAAAAAAACAAATGGAGAAAGAAACTGACGATAGTTACTATGGTGATAGAGAAAAAACAGGGTTCAGATTCAGAAGGTGTCAAAACAGGTTCTTGTAAGACTTCAAAGAAAAATGTAAAATGGCCAGAGACTCAAAAAGATTTCTTAGAAGAGCTTAAAAAAGATTGAAAAAATCAAATAAGAAACATTGAGGAAAAATCTGGAGAAAAAATGAGTGATTCAAGAAAATCAAGACAATTATGAAAAGAAAATCAACTAGCTAGAAGAAGATCCAAAAGTTTACAGAAAGAAATGACTCTTCAAAATTAGAGTTGGGCAAAGGGAAGCTAATGACTTCATAAGACATCAAGAAATCATAAAACAAAAATCAAAAGATTAAAACATAGAAGAGGATGTGAAATATCTCAGAAAAATAACTGACCTAGAAAACATACTGAGGAGAGAGAATACAAGAATTATTGGACTACCTGAAACTTATGATCAAAAAAGAGTCCAGACACTAAACTTCAATTATCAATTATTAAGGAAAATTGCCTTGAACTTTTAGAATTGGAACAGAAAATAGAAATTGAAAAAAATCCACTGATCATCACCTGATAAAGATACCAAAATGAAAACTCACAGAAATATTATAGCTCAGTTTCAAAGCTCCCAGGTCAAGGAGAAATTATTCACGCTACTAGAAAGAAATAATTTTAAAAATCATGACTCTCCAGAATTGTGTAGTATTGTGCCATTACAGTGGCATACAAGATTTAGCAACTTCTACATGAAAAGACCCAAAGGCAAGAATATGATATTTTGAAGAGCAAAGTAGCTTGGTTTACAACCAAGAATAACCTACCCAGCAAAGCTGAGTGTAGTCCTGCAAGGGAAAAATGGATATTTAATTAATTAAAGGACTTTTAAGTATTCTGAAGGAAAAGACCAGAACTGAACAGAAAATTTGACTTATAAAAATCTGAAGAAACATAAGAAAGTAAATAATTAATTGTAAGGGACGTAATAAAGTTAAACTGTTTACTTCTTCTATGAAAAAATTATATTTGTAACTCTTAAGAATGTTATCCTTGCTGAAACAGTTTGAAAGAGTATTTTAAATAAAATTCCAAGAGGCAAAATTCCAGATATGAAAAAATCTATTTATTAAGCCCATTAAGATTCAATAAACTGAGGTCAATTATTTCTCTCAGCAATTAAAGATGAAAAGGGAATCTTGGCCATCTTAAATCCAGTGTTTTTCCTCTGACAGAGACTTCCCTGACCATCAAAAAGCAACCCAGATTGCTGGATGTTTAATGAGGAGTTGGGCTAAGAGCTCTTAACTCCTCCCAATGACTTGATTTTTGAAGGGGATGGTGGCTGAGGAAAGAGGCCTGGTTATGAGATTCAGCAGCCTCCAGCAATCTAGGCACACAAAATTACTCCATTCTGACTTGGTTTCTCCTTCATGAACCAGGCCACCCCCACTCTGATGAAGGGATCAAGGTCACATAAGTAGCTCTTGGTAGCACTGACAAGCTAAGTTTAATTTTTGTTTACAGAACAGAAAGAAAGGCTCTGCTTCTCCTCTGGGAAAGGCAGGAATGTGATGACATTCTTTAACTGGAATGGGTTTAGTAGGTTTTTTCTGTAAGCTAATAGAAGAGATGACCTTGAACAGAGAAGGGAATATTGCAAAATAAAATTAATAAACAAATGATACAGCATTAAAATTAATTTTCCTCATTCCCCTTTGATTCACTGAGATACATAGTCTCCTCAATGAATGAGTTTGACCAATAGCATTGACAGGAGCCTTTAGAAACAGGCTCCTTTGGCAAGCTGGCCTTACAGAGAACAAAGACATATGGGGAAGGATTGAAAGGGAAGGCTTACTCTCCTCCACTGTCAATTTCATCAGTATCTTAGGCCTCAGATGTGTCATGCAGCTCTCTGATTTCTGAGAATATCTACTGTAATCATCTGGTCTTTTGGAAATCCCTGCTCTTAGGCTTTCTGGAAAGAGAGATTCTCAGAACAACTTCTTCTAGCAGATCTATTTCTCCAATTCAGGTCACTTGTAGAGATTCCTCTTTCTGTTAAAATCTCTAACTAAATAGATCTCTATGCAACTGAATTCAGCCTGAAATTCTGCTTTGCCAATAACTAGGCCATGTCGTAAGGGTTAGGTCAAAACTTATAGCTCTAGTAAGAACATCAAATTAGACCAGAGAATTTCCATTTTTCTACACTCCTTGCTGCTCCTGTCCTTTTCTAAACCAGATACTTGATTTAGAGACTGCCAAAAACAGGCTGAAGTGAGAATCTAAGAGAATCTATGAGGATATGACCTGTAGAATGAGCCCTTCTGGTTTTGAATGTGCTATTTACCAATACAGTTATGTAAGCTTAGGTTAAAGAGTACTTTTTAAATTGACACTAACTCCACCATCATTTAACTTCTGGCATTCATCTATTTCATCCCTCTCCTTGGATTTCAGTCCCAGAAAGGGGAGAAGCTTCAGTTTATTGCCTATAATTTTCTCATGATTTAAACAAGCAAATTGTTATATTGATACATTCAGGAAATTCAAATAACCAGCAGAGAAATCATAAAGTTTTACAATTTGTTATTAAAGCATGCTCAAGGTTTTTGAATTCTATTAGAAAAAAATTTATATTTGAGATATAAAATTATCTGATACTGTTATTTTCTCAATTTTCACTCTAGCTATAAATTTGAAGTATCTACTCTAGTTAGCTGCTCAATCCTTCTTTAGGAAGATGAGACAATGCCAAGGAGCTAGTTCTATACTTGAGCACATAGCTAACAACACCTCTTTAAAATTAATTTAATTTTTAAAATATTTTTAAAAAATTATTTATTTGTAATAAATTTTTATTTTTAGTTTTCTTTTATTTTTTATTTATTTATTTATTTATTTATTTAACTTTTTACATTCATTTTCACAAAATTTTGGGTGCCAATTTTTTCTCCCCTTTTCTCCCCTCCCCCTACCCCAATACACCAAGCAATCTAATTTTCCCTATCTCCAATCTGCCCTCTCTTCTGTCATCCCTCCCTTCTCTTGTCCCCATCTTCTCTTTTGTCCTATAGGGCCAGATGACTTTCTATTCCTCATCAACTCTATCTCTTCTTTCCTAGTAGCAACAACAATACCAAACAGTTGTTCCTAAAACTTGAGTTCCAAATTCTCCCCATCCCTCCCTCCCCACCCATTCCCTTTGGGAAGGCAAGCAATTCAATATAGGCCATATCTGTGTAGTTTTGCAAATGACTTCCCTGATAGTTGTGTTGTGTAAGACTAACTGAATTACCCTCCATCCTATCCTGCCCCTCATTGTTTCTCTTCTGTCTTTTGATCCTGTCCCTCCCTGAGTGTTGACTTCAAATTGCTCCCTCCTCCCTTTGCCCTCCCTTCCATCATATCCCCCCTTGCTTATCTCCTTCTCCCCCACTTTCCTATACTGTAAGATAGGTTTTCATACCAAAATGAGTGTGCATTTTATTCCTTCCTTTAGTCAAATGTGATGAGGGTAAACTTCTTGGTTTTTTTTTTTCTCAGCTCTCCTCTTTTTCCCTCCACTAAAAGGTCTCCTGCTTGCCTCTTAAATGACATATAATTTACCCCATTCCATTTCACCCTCTTTCCTCCCCCTACCTTTCTCTCTCACCATTTACCTTAATTTCTTTTAAGATATGGTCCCATCCTATTCAATTCAATCTGTGCTCTCTGTCTCTGTATGTGCGTGCATGTGTGTATGTGTGTGTGCGTGCATGCGTGTACATGTGTGTGTGTGATCCCACCACCTACCCAGAAACTGAAAAGTTTTAAGAGTTACAAATATTGTCTTTCCATGTAGGAATGTAAACAGTTCACCTTTGGTAAGTCCCTTATGACTTCTCTTTGCTGTTTCCTTTTTCATGCTTCTTCTCATTCTTGTGTTTGAAAGTCAAATTTTCTTTTCAGCTCTGGTCTTTTCATCAAGAATACTTGAAAGTCCTCTGTTTCGTTGAAAGACCATATTTTCCCCTGAAGTATTATACTCAGTTTTGCTGGGTAGGTGATTCTTGGTTTGAGTTCTAGTTCCTTTAACTTCTGGAATATCCTATTCCACGCCCTTCGATCCCTTAATGTAGAAGCTGCTAGATCTTGAGTTATCCTGATTGTATTTCCACAATACTGGAATTGTTTCTTTCTAGCTGCTTGCAAGATTTTCTCCTTGAGCTGGGAGTTCTGGAATTTGGCCACAATGTTCCTAGGAGTTTCTCTTTTTGGATCTCTTTCAGGTGGTGATCGATGGATTCTTTCAATACTTATTTTGCCCTCTGGTTCTAGAATCTCAGGGCAGTTTTCCTCGATAATTTCATGGAAGATGATGTCTAGGCTCTTTTTTGATCATGAGTTTCAGGTAGTCCCATAATTTTTAAATTGTCTCTCCTGGATCTATTTTCCAGGTCAGTTGTTTTTCCCATGAGATATTTCACATTCTCTTCCATTTTTTCATTCTTTTGGTTTTGTTTGGTGATTTCTTGGTTTCTCGTAAAGTCATTAGACTCCATCTGCTCCATTCTAATTTTGAGAGAACTATTCTCTTCCATAAGCTTTTGAACCTCTTTTTCCATTTGGCTAATTCTGCTCAAAAAAGCTCTCTATAGTCTTATTTTTGTTCCCTTTTCTGGGCATTTTTCCAGCCAGTTACTTGACTTCTGAGATTCTGTCCACCCCTGCCTAGATGCGCCCAATTAGTGCTTGGGGTCTGAGATTCAAATGGGCTTTCTGCAGCAGGTGTGGCTGCTATTCAATGTGAGCTTAAGTTCTGGTGCTGGGGTAGGGGCAGGGCCACCTCCCAGGCTCAGTTCCCTCAGGGGCTTTATGTAGAGATCTTCAGTAATGGAGTGAGTGGGGCAGGCTCCCAGGCTCAGCTCCTTCAGGTGGTTTATGCAGAGACTTTCAGTAATGAAGATCCTGCCTGCTTGGGGAGTCCCGGGCCGCCACCGCCTCTGCCTCCGCCTGCTTCCTGCCCCTGCCTCTGCCTCCGCTGCTTCCTCCCAAAGGGGCCTGAGTCACAGAGACACCTCGCTCCCCTCTTGGCCAGCCCAGATGTCTCTCTCACTGACCTGTAGTGTCTGTGGGAGGAGGGACCTTCCCGGCCACCGGAGGTTCCGTCCCTGAAGCCTGCTCAGATCAGCTCCTCTGGGGCCGCCAGCCAGGGCAGCGCAGGGGTGGGGTCTGCTTTCCAGGGTGCGACGGACCCTGGGGACGGCTCTCCAGGGCTCTCTGGAATGGAAATCTCTTCAACTGTGTTTCTGCACACCTTGCAGTGAACCAGAACTTGTGGGGAGCTCTTCTTACATTAAATCCATGGGCTGTGGGTTTGGAGCTCAAATACGTGAGTCTTTCTACTCCACCATCTTGACTCCAACCCCCCTATTTTCAGTTTTCAACAGTCACTTCCATAACATTTTGAGTTCTAAATTTTCTTTCCCCACCCCAAGATGGCATACATTCTGATTTCTCCTTCCCCCAATCTGCCCTTCCTTCTATCACCCTGCATTTCTCTTGTCCCCTTCCCCTTTTCATTTTCTTGTAGTGCAAGATAGTTTTCTATACCACATTGCCTGTATAGCTTATTTCTCAAACAAAAACCTTTCTAAACTAAGTGACTTCTACGTCTAAATTCACTGGTCACACAAATGAATTTACCCCAAAGATGCTTATTTCACTTCAATTTTAACAAACAGCTGTAATGGAGTTCAGGAATAGAGGAAGTCAACAATTCAAGATTGTACAGATGAGCTACTTAAAGTGACACATACCAATCCTTCAGGTCATGCTCCACACACAAGTGTTACTGCCACATGAAATAATTCATTGAAGTAAAATTGCTGTGTTAGGGCAGCACAAGAAAGTCCACAAGCTTCTCTCTTCTAAGAAAAATGATGACAATGAAGTTCTTTTCTTTGACATGAACAGAAAATGTTTCTGATTTGACCTCACTAAATAGTAAAATTATATCCTGGTTGCACTAATTCTTATACCATTGTCTAATTATTCTAATAATTATTAGATATTATAGATAATTATTAGTCTAATTATCATTCTGAAGGAATGAGATACTTCAGGGACTTAATTTTATACTTATGACAGTTCAAGCACTAATTTTCTCTTGCTTTGACCATGGATATGACTAGAAATTCAGATAGAAAACAGTAAGATCATTCTCACTTGCAACTTAAAGAAATTTTGATGTCTATTATTACTCTAATAACTAATAAATTCAGTATTGCAATGACAAATTTCCACTGTTTGCCTGCCCTGATATGAGAAGGAGAAAAAAGAATGCGGTTATAACAGCCCAGGTCCAAGCCAGAGGTCATAGAGTGACTCAACACAAGTGCTGAGTGGATAAAGCAACCTTGCCTCTGTTTGATTCTAGATAAGATTCACAGGTAAGTTTCTGGCAAAGTCCCACCTCATTTACAGGGAGCCAAGGCCAGACTCAGGATTTAACCAGTGGGAAACATTCCTGTTCCAAAGGAAATAACACAATGCAGAAACTGAGTCAAGGAGATTCTACTTCCTGCCATGCCAAGCTTGTCCTTTCAACTTTCTCATAGATGTCCGACAATCCCTTAGGCAGTCCATGGCATCTCCCATCAATTACTGACCTCATGATAATGCAGACCTTCCTACCTGAAATCAAAACCCAGAATAATATCAAATTACAGTCCCATGAGATTTCACCTCAATGAATAAGTTTCACTAAACATGTTAGGGCTAGGTTATTATTATTATTTCTCTGATAGCAACAATAATTTTATCAGGTCTTTACAAATTTACTCAATATCCTTTTCTTTGTCTCCTTCTAGAGTCTAAACTCATCCTGGTGTAAAAGCAATCAGTAGAATAGTGTAATCTTCAATTTCACATAGACAATGGACATAATGCTCATGGGTGTTTATTCAAATACCCACAGAAATAACTTTGGACAATTGCTGTAAACCTCGAGACTAGCAGATATTGATCTCTTTAGGTATATGAACCTCTGTAACAAAGTAAAATGTCTAAGACTGGTGTCTGGTAAGACTAAGCTGGTTACACATGTAACTTCAGTACAGACCACTCCAGATATACTCTATAATTCACCATAAAGAGTCCTAGAATACAAGTAAATTTCTAATTACTCCTCTCATCAAGGAATGTTGTAGTGGGGAAGGGAATTAACTTTTCTCCACAGAATTGACTCTGGTCAGGTAGACTGCCTGGCAGGATTTAGACAATATCTTTCTCCCTCTTACAATCTGTTTTTCATAAAGTGAGCAAGTAGTACCCTGCCCTTTTAAAAATATGCCTGATTAAATACTTCATAGGTTTTAACCTTTCCATAATGACCTTTAATAACTTAACCAATAGTTTCATAATTTTAAGTGATAACTAAGTAATTTCAGATAAAACTTTATCTTTACTATGGACAAACCAGGAAGTTTCCAGTTACTTAAATTACAGTACTTCAGAAAATTACATATAACATAAATTTTCAAACTTTTTTTCTCTTTTAACTTTTTTCCAAAGTTCTAACATTCAGATTAAAAAGAAGCTGCTTTTCTAACAGCATATTTTCGATGACAGTGTACTAAACTTTACAATATCATAAAAAATATTATGGATTTGAAGCATGAAACAAAACATGTTACTAGTCAGGTGACCTCAACTCAGTTAAATGTATTTCCGAATTACCTTCCACAGAAAATCATTCATCCTATATTCCATGAGGCTTTAATCTAGCTAAACAAATTTTTTATTTTTTTTTATTTATTTAACTTTTTACATTCATTTTGACAAATTTTTGGGTTCAAAATTTTCTCCCCTTTTTTCCCCTCCCTCCACCCCAATACCCCAAGCAATCTAATTTTTCCTATCTCCAATCTGCCCTCTCTTTTATAATCCCTCCCTTCTCTTGTCCCCATCTTCTCTTTTCTCCTGTAGGGCCAGATGACTTTCTATTCCTCATTAACTGTATGTCTTCTTTCCTAGTAGCAACAACAATACTAAACAGTTGTTCCTAAAACTTTGAGTTCCAAATTCTCCCCATCCCTCCCTCCCCACCCATTTCCTTTGGGAAGGCAGGCAATTCAATATAGGCCCTATCTGTGTAGTTTTGCAAATGCCTTCCCTGATAGTCGTGTTGTGTAAGACTAACTGAATTACCCTCCATCCTATCCTGCCCCTCATTGTTTCTATTCTGTCTTTTGATCCTGTCCCTCCCCAGTGTTGACTTCAAATTGCTCCCTCCTCGCTTTGCCCTCCCTTCCATCATCCCCCCCTTGCTTATCTCCTTCTTCCCCACTTCCTTATACTGTAAGATAGGTTTTCATACCAAAATGAGTGTGCATTTTATTTCTTCCTTTAGTCAAATGTGATGAGGGTAAACTTCTTGGTTTTTTTTTTCTCAGCTCTCCTCTTTTTCCCTCCACTAAAAAGTCTCCTACTTGCCTCTTAAATGACATATAATTACCCCCTTCCATTTCACCCTCTTTCCTCCTACTACATTTCTCTCTCACCATTTACCTTAATTTCTTTTAAGATATGGTCCCATCCTATTCAGTTCAATCTGTGCTCTCTGTCTCTGTATGTGTGTGCATGCGTGTACATGTGTGTGTATGGACCCACCAACTACCCAGATACTGAAAAGTTTTAAGAGTTACAAATATTGTCTTTCCATGTAGGAATGTAAACAGTTCACCTTTGGTAAGTCCCTTAGTACTTCTCTTTGCTGTTTACTTTTTCATGCTTCTTCTCATTCTTGTGTTTGAAAGTCAAATTTTCTTTTCAGCTCTGGTCTTTTCATCAAGAATGATTGAAAGTCCTCTGTTTCGTTGAAAGACCATATTTTCCCCTGAAGTATTATACTCAGTTTTGCTGGGTAGGTGATTCTTGGTTTGAGTCCTAGTTCCTTTGACTTCTGGAATATCCTATTCCACGCCCTTCGATCCCTTAATGTAGAAGCTGCTAGATCTTGAGTTATCCTGATTGTATTTCCACAGTACTGGAATTGTTTCTTTCTAGCTGCTTGCAAGATTTTCTCTTTGAGCTGGGAGTTCTGGAATTTGGCCACAATGTTCCTAGGAGTTTCTCTTTTTGGATCTCTTTCAGGTGGTGATCGATGGATTCTTTCAATACTTATTTTGCCCTCTGGTTCTAGAATCTCAGGGCAGTTTTCCTTGATAATTTCATGGAAGATGATGTCTAGGCTCTTTTTTTGATCATGACTTTCAGGTAGTCCCATAATTTTTAAATTGTCTCTCCTGGATCTATTTTCCAGGTCAGTTGTTTTTCCCATGAGATATTTCACATTCTCTTCCATTTTTTCATTCTTTTGGTTTTGTTTGGTGATTTCTTGGTTTCTCGTAAAGTCATTAGATTCCATCTGTTCCATTCTAATTTTGAGAGAACTATTATCTTCAGTGAGCTTTTGAACCTCTTTTTCCATTTGGCTCATTCTGCTTTTGAAAGCATTCTTCTCCTCATTGGCTTTTTGAACCTCTTTTGCCAATTGAGTGAGCCTATTTTTCAAGGTGTTATTTTCCTCAGCATTTTTTTGGGTCTCCTTTACCAGGGTATTGACCTGTTTTTCATGCTTTTCTTGCATCTCTCTCATTTCTCTTCCCAGTTTTTCCTCCACCTGTCTAACTTGCTTTTCAAAATCTTTTTTGATCTTTTCCAAGGCCTGAGCCCACCTGACATCCCCCTGGGATGTCTGGGGTACTGAGGCCCCGCCCTCCACATCTTTCCCTGATGGTAAGAATATTTCCTCGTCAGATCCGAAAGTCAGCATCATTTGCATCTGTTCGAAGAAACTCTCTATAGTCTTATTTTTCTTTCCTTTCCTAGGCATTTTCCCAGCCAGTTACTTGACTTCTGAGATTCCTGTCCACCCCCGCCTAGATCAGCCCAGCTAGTGCTTGGGGTCTGAGATTCAAATGTGCTTTCCGCGCCGCCTGCCTGCTAATCAATGTGAGCTTTAGTTCTGGTGCTGGGGTGGGGGCAGGGCCGCCTCCCTGGCTCAGTTCCCTCAAGGGCTTTATGCAGAGACCTTCAGGAATGGAGCGGGTGGGGGGGGCCGTCTCCCAGGGTCAGCTCCCTCAGGTTGTTTATGCAGAGACTTTCAGTAATGCAGATCCTGCCTGCTGCTGGGGGAGTCCCAGGCCACCGCCCCCGCCTCTGCCTCTGCCGCTTCCTGCCCCTGTCTCTGCCGCTGCTTCCTCCCGAGGGGACCCGAGTCATGGACACACTCCACTCCCTTCCTCCAGTCCAGCTGTCTCTCTCACTGACCTGTAGCTTCTGTGGGTGGAGGGACCTTCCAGGCCGCCGGAGATTCCGTCCCTGAAGCCTGCTCGGGTCAGCTTCTCTGGGGCCGCGGCCAGGGCACCTCTGGGGTGGGGTCTGCTTTCCGGGGTGTGACGGACTCTGTGGACGGCTCTCCAGGGCTCTCTGGAATGGAAATCTCTTCCACTATGTTTATGCACCCCCTGCAGTAATTCAGAACTTATGGGGATCTCTTTTTACCTTAATTCTATGGACTGTGGGTTCGGAGCTCGTAAACGTGCATCTTTCTACTCCGCCATCTTGGCTCCGCCTCTAGCTAAACAAATTTTGATGGAACTTACCTCCTTACCATAAAACTGATTTATAACATGAGCTGATTTGTACTTTCCCATTCTAACTATAGGTAAAAAGCTAGCTTTTCCACCACTGAGCTCTCAGGTTTAAGCATTATAGGACCTTATATCATATGCTCAGTACAACTAAAACAAATTTACAGTCATATCAAATAGCAAGGCTCAAGCATCTAATCAGAAAAAACAAGTACATTTTTGAAACCGTTATTATAATCTTACTAAAATAAAGTGTACTTGAGAAAAATAGAAGCTTACAACTCTTTAACAACTAAGTTTATAATCGAACAATATCTAAAGTACAAGAGAAGTCATTTTTTCTAATTGTTGGTATTTCCAAGTTTCACGATATAGACATATAAATTAATACATAAACAATACGGAAAATACATAGAAAGCTTTACCAATTTAAATTTCACAACTATTATTATTGTGAGCTCAAAGTATGCTAAGCTGAATATTTTGAGTCATTGCTTTTAAGATCTCTCACTCTAAGATTCTAGGTGATTTTTTTTTTTTTTTTGGTTCAGGCAGAAAACTCAAAGTTTCATCAGTTTCTGGCAGTGCAGCCCCTGACTACGAAAGCAGAAATCCTTGAGAATTTTCACAGAGAGAGTTAATTAAATAATTCTCAATTTGCACTGTATAAGGAAACACTTAAAGTTCTATATCACAGTCACAGCTAAAACAGAATAGGGCACTGAAGATCACAATAGCTAACATTTATGTAGTACGGCAATGGATGCTAAGCACTCTATAATCAGAGTCCTTAGAAATGGTCCTGAAAGGTTGTTTGGAAGACCAGATGTTTATCTGTCACTTGCAGCCAACTAAGAGTTAGGCAGTGTGGTGTAATGAGTAGGGATATGGATTGAATTTTTTTCTCTGTTATAATCTAATTCTCAACTAAAATTAAATTACTGTCCTTTAATCTGAGCATAAGGCTAGATATAAAAGTATGTCAGTTTGCTGTGAGAGTTCAGCACTATTTCTCAGACCTAATTACTTCAAATTGTTAGCAGGGTTGGTAAAATCTTAGAATTCTGTTTTTCACAGATGAGGATATTTTAAGGGGTCTTTGCTATACCAATCTTCACAATAAACCATTATTGCTATGTTATATGTTACTCAAGAGTTTTTTAATTGATCTATTTAGAATGTTGACTTATACAACTTTAGCCTCTGTTGAAATATGTGACACCCTGTTCCTCAAATTCATAGTGTGTGTGTTTACCATCTTATATAACTATATATTTTCCTTTACAGCTTTATAAAAATTTCAACATAAAAAACCATTTACCTCTTTTACCATTAATTGGTAAATCTATAACCTAAGAGAATCAAAGATCACTTTTCTAATATTATTTCTAATACAATAAATTATCCATTCATATTAGGTACTTGTTCCATAGAGCTACCAAATTTGTAAGCTGAGACAAACTGACTTAAGACAACATATTAACAAATTTTGTGATGTATACATTTCCCCATGTCTTAATGCTATGTAGTAGAATAAAGTTATAATTGTCCTACTTCAAATGAAACAAGAATTAACTCAATCAGGCCTAGATCTATATTCCCATACCAAATACTTAAGTAACAATAATTTCAATTATTTAGCTTTAGTTTTTATTAAGGTCCTATTACGAATCAGGAGGGGCAGCTAGGTATTCCAGTAGATAGAGCACAAGGCCTGGAGTCAGGAAGATGAGTCTTCCTGAGTTCAAATCTGGTGTTAGGCAGTTACTAGCTGTGTGACCCTGGGCAAGTCACTTAAATTTGTTTATCTCAGTTTCCTCATCTGTAAAATGAGCTAGAGAAGAATGGAAAAAGGCAAAACAGCCAGAATGAAGTGGTTTTCCTTGCTTGGATTGCTGAGGGAGGCTGGGATCTCATGACCAGGCCATGTTTACCTCCTATTACCTCTTCCCCCTATTTCATCCCTCTCTCATCCTAAAACTACATACTGATATTTTCATGGGTCTCTTTGGTTGGGAAATTCACTGGACAGCCCCCAGGGTGGCAGGTTTGCTACCTTGTTATCTCAAATGAAGGTACTTTAGTCTTCAACTCATGACTTTGACTTATTTCAGGATGGGACATTGTGTGTAAAGCCATTCTCTATACCTTAGTTCACTTAAACTTCCTAAGTCTTAGAGGTATTAATTACTATTTACACAGACATTATTGATGTGCCCATTTTAACAGATTCTTCATTGCACATAGAGTAGCTCATTTAAACTCCAGAGGTCTGTGAAGCATTATTATCAATATTATTAATTAACCCCATTTTCTAGATTTTGGAGGCTCAGACAAGGTCAAATGACTTCCTCTGAGTCACATAGAATCCAGACAAGATCTGAACTCAGATTTTTCTACCTGGAGGGAGATACTTTGATCTGACAGTCAATCATACCTCTAAAAGTAGACGAGTACTTGTCAGATAGATTGTAGACGGCATTCTTTCTATTTCAGGCAGTGAACAGAGCTCTGGATTCCGAGTCTTTAATGCCTGTGTTCAAATCCCTGCTCTACCTGCACTGCCTCAAGTCACAGCCTCCGTGGACTTGAGTTTTCTCCTCTAAAATGAAGAAGTTGGATTTGATGATCTTTAAGGTTCTTTTCATTCCAAACCTGAAGAACTAACTACTCGCCACCCGAGATTCCTTTTAAATCTGATATTCTATGGTCCATGGATTGCTGAATTTAATCAATCAGTCAGCATTTATAAAGCACCTACTACATACCAGACACTATATGAGGCACTGGGAATACAAAAAGAGGCAAAAAAAAAAACACCAAACCCCCCCCAAAAAACCAGTGCCTGCCTTCAAAGAAGCTTACACCGTAAGGGAGGAGATTACAGGCAAAGAGCTATAAACAAAGCCAGCGATGTACAGGATAAATAAATAGTTAAATGAGCAGAAGCACGGTGGTTATGACGGGTCGGGCCGGGAACCATCCCGGAGTAGCCGCAGTGTGGCTGATCTTCATAGGTGGAGGGAGGTTCTTCTCGTAGGAATTTCCCTACTCCGATAAAAGCAGAGGGAGGGACGAAAGGCAAACCTAAAACCCAGCCTCATTCTTCCGGCCTGAATCCGGGGTGTGCTGGTAGATGTTTACCAGCTGGCAGGGTGGCAGGGTGCACCCACGAGACGCACTTGCAAGTTCAGTAATAACACCGCATCAAGCCTTGGGCTGCAGACGTCTCCAGGTTCCCAAGGGGAGCTTCTGCCGAACAGCTCCAGCACCTCCGCAGAGTGCCGGTGGTGTTCCTGATGAGGAGGCTGCTGCTACTGCAGAGTCCTGCCTGCGTTCCTGGGATGGGGTCAGACGGGAGGACACTAGTGGGGTGTAGAGGGATCATGACTCGTTAGGAGCGTTAGGACTTGAGCAAATCTGGCCCAAGTCAAAGTTTACTAATAAATGTTCTGCCCATAGACTCAAGCAATCTGAGCATTTTTGACATACAAGCGGGCTAGATGGAATCTGAGCGCCTTCCTGGAGGCAGGATAGATCATAAGATCCTGAAAGACTGTGGGAGGGATCTAGAGTGACTTGGAAGAAGGGTTTAGGGAGGGTCTTGAAGAGAGTGACCAAAAGATGGCATTTTGATAGGATTGAGGGTGGGAAGTAGCTGAAGGCTACCTGGAGATAACAGACAGTGGAAGGCTAGGCTAAGTTAAGGGTAACCTAGATTTCTGCCTAGTGATAATAAAAGGCTTGTGGCCACAGGTAAAATCCATATCCAGCGGAATGATTCGGGAAGTTCAAGGGGGCTCCCCATCAACTCAACCTCTCACTGACCCTGGCTACTACTCTTAAGTCTTTAAGTTGCCTAAAGTGGCTCTTCTGCACTACTAGAGGGAAATCACTGACCAAGAATTTCTTTCCACCAATAATAACAATTTTTTTGGAAAAAATATTGTTACTCTTACTGTCTTCCTGGCATGCTTGTGGCGGGGGGGAGGTGGTGCGAGACGGGCAGAAAAAGTCGAAGCAGCTACTGGTGTTGGGATAAGAAGTAAAGGGGAGAGGTCATGAAGATGATGACGCAGGTGGGGCTTGCTTCTGAGGAAGGAATGTGAGAGATAACCCATCCAGGCTCCGGTTGGGTGAAGACAAAGAAATAAGTTTATTAAGTGACTGCAGTAGCAGGTATCTCCTTGGATAGATACATCCTCCAAAAACAAAAGTAAGCCTTAAAAATCTGTACCTGACTTCAAAGATCCTCCCCTGTCTCCCCATTGGCTGAGTAATACAGGGTGTTCAACTTTCCAATACCACGTCCTCCCTTCCCCTAGGTATGTTGTATGATCATTCAAATGAACCTTTAGCTCTCCGGGAGGAAAAGTCAATATACATATGCTTATTATGCATGAGCATTCCAAGCAAGACCTAGCTTTTACTCTACTTAGCTGACTTCTAACCTCAAAACAAGATAAAAACCAGTTGGATCCTTCTGTCTGTTGTCTTCTGTGTGAGATATAACTCCTTCTTTATATCTCCTGTTCTGCTGATTGTTATTCTGAAGTATGGGAAAAAAAATATCTCCATTATATTTCTCAATTTCCCTCTTCTGCTAAAAGATAATCTAATACTGATCTATGTGGATGGTGTCTTCTGCAATCAATTTATTTTTCTGCAGTTGTTGCAAGTCAAAAGACATTCTGGTATGTATGGATCCACAAGATTTCATAAGTGATATATTACATAATTTCTGTGAAAACAAAAGTTTTAATTATTCCTCACAATCCCTACCCTTATTTTATTGAAATTTTGTTTCCACGTCTTTCTCAGATCTAATGAATGCTTCCTCACTCTCCCATATAAATTCTTCCCTTCCTACATCTCCTCTTTAAGTATCAATTATTCTGAACAAATATAGGAAGGGGGAAAGGGAAGAGGTCGACTGATGCACTGACAAATTAAAGGGGGCAGTTTGCTTAGTAAGTACAGATACAGAAACCCAAGAGAAAAAGGTAAACAATGAATTGTCCATTTAGAAGTCTCATCTCATTCAGCGGTCCGGAGGGGGCAGGGAGACATCATCTGATGCAGTTTTCCGGTCTGGATGCTTGTGCAAGCCATCTTTAGCAGAACTTTTTCTTGTTGCTTTTTTGTAGAAATTCTTTCTTGTGTCCCTTCTCCTACAAAATTGATCTTGACACAATTTTAAATTACCATTCAACCCTTCTACCTTTATTATTCCTATACAAGTCTATGCCTTTTCTTCTGTTTTGTGACCCAAATACAGAAAAATGAACATGAGAGAATGATCCTATTCTTCCTCTTCTACCAAAAAACAAGTTTCTAAGAGTCAGTTTCCTCATTCTTGGTACTCTAATACCATATTCCCAAGAACCAAATCTTGTATGATGTTCAAAATCTCTCCACCAAATAAGGATTCCCCTTGGAACTTTCCAAACATCACAAACTATGAAATTTCTCCTCCCCAACAATCAGGCTATATGCATAGAGAGTGCCCATCTCCTCCTAAACTTCCTGTCTCTAACCTACAAGGTCCCTTTCTTCTATTTTTAATAACCAAACTTCTTAGAGCACGTGTCACATTTACTCATCTAAACCTAGACCCTACTCCCCTCCAATTTCTTACTGCTTTGCTTCGCTATTTTCAGGGACCACTTTTCCTCTTCCTGTTCAAGTCCACTCCTCCCAAACATTTTGCAGACCAAGTCCTCAATTTCTTTCAAATACCACTTAGCTCTGGTCTCCTCTCCCCAATACATCTCACTGTTATCTGAATCCTATCCCACAGCCTCCCATCTCTCTCCATAAAACCCTTGAAGTCTTTGGGTACCACAGAACACACAGTATACTTTTCCACTGATACAAAGAATATTTCACATTATGCCCCTTTAAGAAAATTGTACTGAAATTCTTTCCCCCCAACTAAAGATGCTTCTAATTTAGCTTCAGTAACTAATAGAATAACTAATACTAGGTCTTTAATCAGTTGTACCAATACCGAATTATTCTTAGATCCTTTTGAGGTATGTAAGGACCTTATTTCATGCATCCATATATCCCTTAGACACACTTTATAACAGTAATACTAATGTATCCCAATCTTAACCTAAAGATAATGATTCAACTTTGTGTTTGTATCCTTGTTTCACACACTTTCCACCCACTTTATCTAATTGTTCCTGTAATATTTAGAAAGAATGTTCTATTCCAAGGATTTACTCTTTTACATGAAACTAATGTGGGATGACTACCCATTCAGATCAAAACAGCAATATCTCACATACTTACATTGTGCTCATCTTTTACTGACCACTGGCTCTGATCATAGAAATTTTCTACAGAAGGAAAAAGACAGAGACATGTGATATACCAAATATGACAAGATAAAACATCCTGAGCTCTGTTTGAATTCAGATAAGAGTTGCCATTCTCCAACCATACAATATCAATTCCACTTCATAGCTAGACTCAGAACTAGTCAGATGGGAAACATTCCTCTTCAAAGGAACACACAGGGAAAACTCAGCCAGGAAGATCCTATCCTAGATTGAGGCTAAGATTGTCCTCTCAATTTTATCCCAGATGCAGACCTCCACCTGCTAACACTACAGGATCACATTCCCTCTGAGTAACTTGTGGCATTCCTCTCAGATACTGATTTAATGCAGACAACTCTATCCAAATTCAAACTCCAAATAAACTTAGTTATGATCCCAAGAGCCTTTTACCTTAAATCAAGTTTCACTAATCACAGCTTGGAGTCAGATACAGTTATTTTTATTCTCATTGAGTTGTAATATGCAATAAAGATTTACTAGAACTCACATAAAGGATTTCCATTAACATTTTTCCTTCTCAAATTTAAACTTGTCCTGGTGCAAAAGTCAATTGTTAGAAATCCCTTCTCTCTATTGTACATAAACTTGCAATTTCTAAACAAGTCAAGTTCATTGTTTAGGAACTTCACAACTAAAGCAAGTTCTTTTCCTGAGTCTGATGACCTTGCCCACACAGATGGTTTCTAGGGGTCTTGGGCAAGTTTCCAAAATAAGGAGAATCGACATGGACCACAGGGAGGGGCTGATATGATGCCTGTGCCTGCCCACATACAGGAAAACTGTTCTGAATGGGTAGAGCCACTCTAGACAAGGTTTTCACATAATCCACTCCTTTCCCTATGCAGTAATCCATTAATAATTTTAGGTTTCAGCATTAAAACAGTAACCAGCAGTATAATCAAATTGCTCTAACTGTAATGCAAACAATAAACTTCAAGTGACATCAAATGCATTTGCAGATCATACAAAAATTATCAATAAAAAGACGGGCTGTCTTACCCTAAGTACAGATGCTCACCAGCAGGCTCCTCTACGTAGCAGCCTCTCTCCCACTTCCTTTTCCCAGGGCTGTTGCTGTGCTCTGATATACCTTCTTGACTAAGAAGAAGGGAGTGGGGAAAGGGAATGATGAGATTGCTTCTCCCATCTTGTGCCAGAAAATTTTCCTTGTCTCCCTTATCTTGTGTCTCCTATCCTGTCATCCATTTTCCTCATCCTGTCCCTGGTTTCCCCCCATAAAACCTCTGAAACGACTTCACTATTCTGAAACCTCTGTATGAGCATAACTCTTCAAATATCAGGGTCTCACCTAGCTTTCCTGTCAGGAGACTCACACTACTTTTGTGATAGCCTTTTGTTTATTTTCGTGCACATAAAACACTCTTCACAGATGTGTTTAGCAACTATATGTATACTTATACAGCCATACATCTTCAAAGCTAGGTCACATATTGCTTGTGCTCCCTAATGACTTCTTTGATGTAAAATGACAAAATTTCTCTCATGATTTGCTTTTTAACCATTTCTCTCTCATCACACAATAACCATTGGCCTTGCTCAGTTTCAATCTCTATAAACTTAATCAATTCTTTCTTTTAAGATTCCATGAACACAGGGATCACTTCTGTCTTAAGGACCTGGGGAATTAGCACATACATCTTCATATATTCTATGAACAGAGAAGCCTCTGTAGGCTTCTCTGTTTCCCATCACCTCAAAAACTGCTCCTTTTTGGTGTCCATTCACATGTACTATGGTAATTTCATTTTGTAACATTAAGTTGGCCAGTACCTGTCTCACCAATGCTTCATGTATTAGTTCCTTCCTTTTACTGTTTATCATTCTTCAACTTTTTAAATACCAATTTTTTTAAATGCATAAACTACCCCATAAGCACCATCAAAGACAGTTCACCCATTATGCTTTTTCCCCTCTATTACCCTGGAAGATCCATGAATGAAAAGATGACACCTCTCATAGAAGAGAATATCTCTCAGATCTGCTTGTACACTTATTTGCTACTCTACAATAGCAAGACAATTCTGTTCCAAATTCTCACATTCTGATTCTCCTTTTTCAAGGAAAGGCAGAAGGGGGATATTGATACAATATTCAGTCACTAACATCAAACCATCTTTTTTCATTAGTATAGTAGCCTCATAGTTTAATATTCACAAGTTAGTCAGCCACTTTCTGGCCCTTTAGGTTAAACTAATCCTAGTTTAATGTAGGATACTTACCATTAGAAACTCTCTAAATATGAACTTCCTACTTTCTTCCACAAGAATAGCACTAGCTGCCACTGCTTGTACACATTCTGGCCAGCCCTGAAATATGTGGTCTCATAATTTGGAGAGGAATGCCATTGACTTATGTTGTCTCCCAGACCTGCTCCCCACTCCTCCCCCACCCCCTGTTTTCATCCTTTTGCCAGGTGGGGGAAAATAAATCTATCCCTAAACTTATCTGGGATGAGAGAGGTTAACGGAAAAAAAAACGAGACTGTTTGCTATCCCCTTTTTCTCTGATAACACTTACTCAAGGCTAATCCAAGGACATAACAAACCTAGAAATGAGACTTAGAAATTTTATGGTAGGTTTGGACATAATTGTTATCAATATCAAATTACTGCTTTTCATGTCATACTTTTGTAAATACTTGACTTTAAAAATACTCCAAATAGCTTAGCTAACAATCTCACAAATTTCATAAATGATAGCAAAATAATTTTAACCAAAACTTCCTTTTAAATAAAGACAAAACTTGGAAGTTTATGATTTCTTAAATAACAATGCTTCAAAATATTATAATACATGGTCGAATAGAATGAGTTAATAGTTTTCTAATCCATTTATCATTCTTTTTATATTGTGATTCTTTTTTTTAATTTTTTTTATTATTTATTTATTTATTTATTTAAATTTTTTTACATTCATTTTCACAAATTTTTGGGTTCCAAATTTTCTCCCCTTTTATCCCCTCCCCCCACCCCAATACCCCAAGCGATCTAATTTTCCCTATCTCCAATCTGCCCTCTCTTCTGTCATCTCTCCCTTCTCTTGTCTCCATCTTCTCTTTTCTCCTGTAGGGCCAGATGACTTTCTATTCCTCCTTAACTGTATGTCTTCTTTCCTAGTTGCAACAACAATACTAAACAGTTGTTCCTAAAACTTTGAGTTCCAAATTCTCCTCATCCCTCCCTCCCCACCCATTCCCTTTGGGACAGCAGGCAATTCAATATAGGCCATATCTGTGTAGTTTTGCCAATGACCTCCCTGATAGTCGTGTTGTGTAAGACTAACTGGATTACCATCCCTCCTAACCTGCCCCTCATTGTTTCTCTTCTGTCTTTTGATCCTGTCCCTCCCCAAGTGTTGACTTCAAATTGCTCCCTCCTCCCTTTGCCCTCCCTTCCATCATCCCCCCCCTTGCAATATCTCTTTCTCCCCCACTTTCTTATACTGTAAGATAGGTTTTCATACCCAAATGAGTGTGCATTTCACTCCTTCGTTTAGTCAAATGTGATGAGGGTAAACTTCTTGTTTTTTGTTTTTTTTTTCTCAGCTCTCCTCTTTTTCCCTCCACTAAGAAAAACTCCTACCTGCCTCTTAAATGACATATAGTTACCCCCTTCCCTTTCCCTCCCCCTACATTTCTCTCTCACCATTTACCCTAGTTTCTTTTAAGGTATGGTCCCATCCTATTCAGTTCAATCTGTGCTTTCTATCTCTGTATGTGTGTGCATGTGTGTATGTGTGTGCATGCGTGTACATGTGTATGTGTGGTCCCACCAACTACCCAGATACTGAAAAGTTTTAAGAGTTACAAATATTGTCTTTCCATGTAGGAATGTAAACAGTTCACTCATGGTAAGTCCCTTAAGACTTCTCTTTGCTGTTTACTTTTTCATGCTTCTTCTCATTCTTGTGTTTGAAAGTCAAATTTTCTTTTCAGCTCTGGTTTTTTCATCAAGAATGATTGAAAGTCCTCTGTTTCATTGAAAGACCATATTTTCCCTTGAAGTATTATACTCAGTTTTGCTGGGTAGGTGATTCTTGGTTTGAGTCCTAGTTCCTTTGCCTTCTGGAATATCCTATTCCACGCCCTTTGATCCCTTAATGTAGAAGCTGCTAGATCTTGGGTTATCCTGATTGTATTTCCACAGTACTGGAATTGTTTCTTTCTAGCTGCTTGTAAGATTTTTTCCTTGAGCTGGGAGTTCTGGAATTTGGCCACAATGTTCCTAGGAGTTTCTCTTTTTGGATCTCTTTCAGGTGGTGATCGATGGATTCTTTCAATACTTATTTTGCCCTCTGGTTCTAGAATCTCAGGGCAGTTTTCCTTGATAATTTCATGGAAGATGATGTCTAGGCTCTTTTTTTGATCATGACTTTCAGGTAGTCCCATAATTTTTAAATTGTCTCTCCTGGATCTATTTTCCAGGTCAGTTGTTTTTCCCATGAGATATTTCACATTCTCTTCCATTTTTTCGTTCTTTTGGTTTTGTTTGGTGATTTCTTGGTTTCTCATAAAGTCATTAGACTCCATCTGTTCCATTCTAATTTTGAGAGAACTATTAAATTCAGTGAGCTTTTGAGCCTCTTTTTCCATTTGGCTCATTCTGCTTTTGAAAGCATTCTTCTCCTCATTGGCTTTTTGAACCTCCTTTGCCAATTGGGTGAGCCTATTTTTCAAGGTGTTAATTTCCTCAGCATTTTTTTTGGTCTCCTTTACCCAGGTATTGACCTGTTTTTCATACTTTTGTTGCATCTCTGCCATTTCTCTTCCCAGTTTTTCCTCCACCTGTCTAACTTGCTTTTCAAAATCCTTTTTGAGCTCTTCCAGGGCCTGAGCCCACCCACCACCCCCCTGGGGTGTCTGGGGTACTGAGGCCCCACCCTCCACGTCTTTCCCTGATGGCAAGAATATGTCCTCATCTTCGTCAGATCCGAAGGTCGGGATCATTTACATTTGTTGGAAAAAACTCTCTATAGTCTTATTTTTCTTCCCTTTTCTAGGCATTTTCCCAGCCAGTTACTTGACTTCTGAGATTCCTTTCCACCCCCGCCTGGATCCACCCAGCTAGTGCTTGGCCTCTGAGGTTTAAATGGGCTTTCCTCCTGCCGGCTATCAATCAGTGAGCTTTAGTTCAGGTGCTGGGGTGGGGTCAGGGCTGCCTCCGAGACTGATCCCTCGTGGCCTTTATGCAGAGACTTTCAGGAATGGAACGGGTGGGGGCGCGGTGGGGGGCCCCCCCCCGCTTCCCAAATCCCGCTCCCTTGGGGGCTTTAAGCAGAAGCCTTCAGTAACAGAGCGGGGTGGGTGCAGGGCCGTCTCCCAGGCTCAGCTCTGTCAGGTTTTATGCGGGAATCTTCCGTAATGAAGATCCTGCCTGCTGTTGGGGGATTCCTGAGTCTTGGGCCGCTGCCCCCTCAGCTGCCGCCTCAGCCGCCGCCCACACCTCTGCCTCCGCCGCTTCCTGCCCCTGTCCCCACCGCCGCTGCTTCCTCCCCAGGGGGCCCGAGTCACGGAGACGCCCCGCTTCCCCTCTCCTTCAGCCCGGCTTTCTTTCTCACTGACCTGTAGCTTCTGTGGGCGGAGGGACTTTCCTGGCTGCTGGAGCTTCCTTCTCTGAAGCCTGCTCGGATCAGCTTCTCTGCGGCCCCGGCCAGGGCAGCGCTGGGGGTCGGGTTTACTTTCCGGGGCACGCCGGACCCTGGGGACGGGTCTTCAGGGCTCCCTGGAACGGAAATCTCTTCCACTCTGCTTCTGCACACCTTGTATTCACCCAGAAGTTATGGGGGAGTCTTTTTACATTAATTCTATGGGCTTTGGTTTCGGAGCTCATAAACGTTCGTCCTTCTACTCCGCCATCTTGGCTCCGCCTCCTATATTGTGATTCTTAATGTAGTAACATTTAGATTATAAGAAAAATTACTTTTCTGACAACACAGGTGATGCGATTGTTTACCAAATTACACAATAAAAGATAATTTAAAAATACAATACCATAAACCATTAAATAATCATGTATTTAAACTTGAAGCCAAAACTAATTAATTACCAACCTGGTGACCATAATTTTGTTGGATGAGTTTCCAAACTGTTTTATGCAGAAAACCATTCATCTCATCACCATTGGCATCAACTTCAAATCTAAAAAAAGCTCCACTATCATTCCCTTATTAAACAATAAAGTAAGACAAATAGAATTTTCTTTGGGCCATACAGTTAATAAATTTCTTAATGCCAATTAATTATATGTAAACATGTTAGTGATATAAATATACGTTACTAAGCCTGACTCCCTTTTAAAAAGAAATTTTTTTCCACAAATTCATATATTCTCTTAACATTTCAGTTCACATTCACTTTCACATTTTCCAGGGAAAGTTTTATAAGCTTTTGAAATCACCTCATAATCAGGGCATGTAAAATGTACTGGACCAGTTTTAACTAATTCTTTTGACTGAGGCAAAAGGAAGCCTAAGGAATCTGAATCAGTGCTGGCAATGTATCGTCAGCTTCCCCTCGAGGTAGGCTCTTCTGGAGGTTGATAATTAATTGGACAGTAATAATCACAAATTGCAATAACCAATATCTTTACCATAATCAATACCAATAATAGATTCAAAGAAACCTTGCCACAGATCCATCCTGAAAGGCAGATGAATATAATTCCTCTTAATTTTCCATAACTTTGTCTATTGTTTTTCAAATCAGGCTACAAATTCTCATTTCTAATCCTTTCTACTAAAACATAATCAGACTTTCTCACACCCTTTTAACAATGCTTAAACCATCTGAAGCTGGCACAATGATGGCCAGAATTATAATTTGGAGGATGGGGGAGGGAGTGACTAAGAGCATATGGTCTTGTTATTCATCTTTCTCCATCATCTTTCTCCAAATCACACACACACACACACACACACACACACACACACATGCACACACACACACGCACACACACACACACACATTTCCAGTTCCATATTTTAACTCAAGCTTGTATTTCTCTCCTACTCTTTCAAACTCAGACTGCCTCCACTTTACACTGCAAAGGAATAAAAAAAAAAACATACCCCAATTTCATCCTACTTCTCAGCTCTTTGTAGAACTAGGGGGACTTTGTGCCCAACCATCTATAAATCAAATCCCCTTAGCCTTTCACTTTTGGCTGTCTGCTTGAGAATTTTTTTGCTAATCTTAGACTAACTTCTAGTAGTCTCTCCCTGCTTTTTCCCATAGACCTTAGAATCAAACAATATAATAAATCCTGACCTATCTTAAACAATATATTAGAAGTGACACATTACATTTTTCCCATTTCTAAATACAACCAGAATGAATTCAATTACCTTTCAGCTGTGTCCCAGTACCAAAAAAACAAAACAGACAACAAAAAAACTTTTCTCTTTTAGGTGAGGCTGGAAATGGTTAAGTACTAGTCAACCGGTCTCTCTTTGATCTGAGGGAAAAATATTCCTCCCTTTTTTTTTTCTTATTTCTCTCTCCACTTTCGAAACTTGGTCAGAGCTACAATGCAGATAAAAAGAGAATTTTTTTCTAACAACTTTTACTCTCAAAAAATTTCCACACCTTTTACTCTCAAAATCTCTATTAATATTGTTCAAGCAAATAGATTATGCCTTCCTTTGTACCCACACTCCTCTCTTTCCTATATTAAACTTTCTTGCTTTTCTTCAATCTACTTATCCCTACTTTAATTAAAACCCCTTTAAAACTGCACATATATTTCTTTCCAATTCTGACCTGACATTTCTCTTACCTTCTTCGACTTGCCTTTACCTATCATATAACATAAACAGTAAAATACTTTTCTCTCTCTTTCTCTCTCTTGTCCACCCACTCCTCTGATGCTGTTAAAATCAGGGAGGGAGGACATATTATCAATGGGATACCCACAGCAGCTGCTATGAATATGCAGGTGTATTTCCTAGGTTGAATCACAAAATATAACTTAAAGATGCAATCAAGATATTTATTCCGATACCAGAAAGCCAATTCCACCAAGGTAACAAAGAAATTTATATATATTACCAATCCAGGGAGCATTGACATCCCCAAGGCTTCCCTCCATTAGGCTTCCCCCACAAATAAACTCCCTTACGAAAAATTCCTCCCTCTCTCACTCATGCTAGCTGCTCTGCTTCAGGTCTGTCTAGCTCTCTCCCAGCTCTGCCTTACTCTCCTTTCCTGCTCAACCCTTCCTGTTCCAACCATTCTGCAAGCTCCTCCCACTATAGGCTCTATATGATTCAGGCTCCATCAGAGCAGTCAGCTGGACCTGAGGTCAGAGCAGGTCACATTGGCCTATTAAGGGGGAGGGGAAAGAGCTTCCCATTCTATTAACATTACAGAGGGTAAGGGGGAGAGGAAGACATAGCAAAACTCCAAGGAAAGTCCAGCTCTAGCCTTTACAGGATACCTTTGCTGTTTGGCTGCATGTTAAAGCTTACACCGCAAACATGAAACACTTCACAAAGACACAGAGGTACTTGACAAGACAGTGTGCATGAACTTAATTTTCTTGTTGACTTTTTTTTAGGAGATAAGCCAATCTGGAATTTAGATTACATAGGTCAAAACTCAGACTTTTCATATGCCAGTATACAATATACTCTGACTGACCTCTAGCCAGTTTACAAAGGCTATCCTTGAGATCCTTCTAGATATGTGCCCCACCTCTCCCAGCACCACTGACATTCTGGGACATTCCCATATCCTCACAAGGGACAATATTGTAGGAATGTTTCCCGGAGAACTTTCCTTTCTCCTTTCCTGGTGCCTTACTTTTCTATTTCCCCAATCCTACTTCTCCCCTATAGTTTCTTATAAATATCCTATTTAATACTCATCTATTCCTGACAAATTTCTCTGCGTAGATCCTTTCTACACTCCCATGTGGATGTCTTCCACATTCCCATGGTCCTAGACCACCTTGATGTTTACTCAATCCTAGACTTCGTAGGATGCTTCCTCCACTGACAAGGCAATACTTTGATAGTCAATCTTTTAACCTTGCCCTATATATGAGCTTACATGATGGTCATGGTTTCTGTGCCCAATTTACACTTTTCTGTTAATACTCCCTTACCGCCTTTTCAATTTCTGGTCTCTGCAATCAGGAGGAAAGAGCATTCACCCCTATTAAAATTAACGAGGCTTGCCTCCTTGTCCTTTGAAGATAAAAACTCTCTTCACTCCATTGCTTATAAATTCCCTGCCAATGGACCAAGACTGTGAGAAATAACTCATTCAGGCTGGGGAGGGGTGAAGATCAAGGAAATGTTTATTACGTGACTGCAGTGACAGGTGTCTCCTTGCACAGACACACCCTTCAGAAACAAAAGTAAGCCTTAAATACCTATACCTCACTGCAAAGTTCCTCCCCTGTCTTCCCAATGGCTGGGTGACACAGGGTGTACAACTTCCCTGATACTCCTCCTACAAATTTCCCCTTCACATGTTCCCCCTTCCACCACATGTATTGTATGATCATTAAAATGAACCTTTAGCCATGCCAGAGCAGAAGTTAATATTCATAAACTTATTACACATGAGCATTCCAAGCAAGATATAACTTTTACTCTACTTAGCTAACTAACCTCAAAATAAAACAAAAACCAGTTGAATCCTTGCTTTGCCTGCTATCTTCTATGTGAGATATAACTCCTATCTTATATTTCCCATTCTACTGATTGCTATTCTGAACTTATGGAAACAAATTTCTCCATTATGTATCTCAATTTTCTTCTTCTTCTGCTAGAAAGTAATCTATTACTATTAGTAATCTAATCCATGTTTATGGTGTCTTCTGCAATCGATTTATTTCCCTGCATTTGTTGCAAGTCAAAAGACTTTCTGGTGTCTATGGATCCCCTAGATTTCATAGGTCATATGTTACATAATTTCTGTGGAAACAAAAGTTTTAATAATTCCTTACAGGAATACCAGGATTCAAGTCCTTTGCTAAGTGTATTTTCTACTGACCTTAGGGAAGTCCTTTAACCTCTTGGTGCCCCCAAGCAGCTCTATAAGATGAACTGCTGAACATCGATCAGCATCCATAGCGATAATTCCTCACTTGGTTGAAAGCGATAGTTCATATATTTTGAGTAGGAAGGGAAGGGACCTTAGAAACCACTTAGTCCTACTCTCTTATGAAGATGAGGAAACAGATTTAAAGAGGTGGACTCTTGAGTATTAAGTAGAAGAGGTGATATTTGAACATAGGTTTTCGACTCTAGATCCAATGTTCTTTCCACTGTACCATGCATTTGAGGTCTAGATGGAATGACAGCTGTCATGTGTATAATGTTTGTTTCAGTCAATAGACAAGCATTTATGATGTGCAAAATGTTCATTGAGCAAAGACTGTATTAGGAATTTAGGGGATACAGAGACAAAAACCAAATAGTCTCTGTCTTTTATCAATTGTAAGGTCATACGTTTAGATCTAGGATGGACTTTAGAAATCATTTGGTGGATTTTTACAATTCCATCTGCCTTTTATAGGTATTCTAATAAACCTTCTCTTTGGCTGAAAGAAAGCTGGCATTGAATTCATTCAAGCAGGACCCATGTGTCGCTATTTACGGATCTTAGGACCTCTAAACCTCAACATTGTGACAATTGGGTGAGATATTTATAAAGCTTAACACAGTGCCTGGTACCTACTGGGCACTGTATAAATGCTATTATTATGACTCCACTTTGTCCACATAAACTTCATGAGTGAATTTGTCAAATTCCTTGCTGAAAGAAATAACAGTCCCAGACTGTGGCATTTTCCTGACAGCAGGGGAAAAAGGCTAGTCAAAACCCTATTAAGATGCTGTATATAATGTCTTTTTTTTTTTGTAGTGTGGTGACCAATACTGTTGACTTTTTAATTTTCTTTAAAAAGAAATTTTTGTGATAAGGGATGTCTTTCAGGGAAGGAGATAGACCTAAGCAATTAAAAACAAAAATATCAATAAAAATATCTTTTAAAATGGGAATGTTTATTATGCTATTTTTTTTTTAATGAACCACTCAAGAATAACCTTAAGTCATCCTTGTCTAAGTGCCCATAAATTATCTGTTCAGTAAGTCTAGAATTGTGCTAGGGTTGAACATCAGCCTCCTTTGTGTATTTGTTATTTTCTGGAATCCGCCTTTTTAGTTTTCTGAAACCTTTCCTTTTCTTATGTAATTTTTCAAAGACTATGAACATTGATTCTAAAATCACATTTCTAAATTTTAATTGTATATTAATTTACCAGAATTACTAGTTCAGTATTAATTCATCTAAAGACTTGACCTCATCTAAAGAAACTCCATACTCTGTTATTTTGATAATTTTGTTCGTATTTTTTAAAATTAAATTCTTTTCAGGTAATGAAAATATGACTTCTCTCCTTTCCACTCCCTCTTTTCCACCTCCCCCCATAGAAAAAGGGAGATAAATTAAACCTTTGTAAAAATGTATAGTCATTCAAAATAAATTCCCTCATTGTCTATGTTAAAATATGTGTTATATGTTTATGTGTGTGTTTCTTAGTCTGTATTCTGAGCTAATCATTTCATTTCATCATGATTCCTCTGCAGTTGTGGATGGTCATGGTATTTGACCAGAGTTGATAATCAGGTTTGTTTGCCTTCGTTTGTTGATGTTATACAAATTGTTCTCCTCATTCCACTCACTTCTTTCAGAATCAGTCGATACAAGTCTTTGAACGTTTTTTTTAAGCTTTCCCTTCCTTCCTTCCTTCCCGCTTTCCTTTCCTCTCTCTTTCTCTCTCTCTCTCTCTCTCTCTCTCTCTCTCTCTCTCTCTCTCTCTCTCTCTCTCTCAACAGTGAATTAAGTGGCTGGATTGTGATATTTTCTCTTAAAGTTGATGCTTTCTTATCTAGAAACAGTTCATGTTTATGAAGGCAAGAAGGAAACTTTGCAAACTGTCAAAATGATCAAAAGTCTCGATTTAAAGCTTTCTCAAAGAGAAAAGATGCTGATAAGTTTGCTAAATAAATCTGTGATTATTTTCCATCCCCAAGCAAACTTACTTTCCCCTCTCTCCAGTGAAAATGAGGCCATTTTTTAATCCAAGTGGGTAAAACCTTTGCTCTTTGTCTTTTAAAATCCTGGCTTTACTCAGAAACATTTGGAATTCTCTTTCCTGGAACATTGAAATGATTTTCCATTTCTCAGTAAGTAGGTATCCTGGTCAACAACCATATTTCTTGGGGCTAAGCCAGGTGGTTTCTAATCCTAAGGGCTGTAGTGGAAGGGTCAACTGGGTTCTGTAGATGGAATCACCAATGCCCTAGTAAACTGATGGCCCTGAACATAGAAAGGAGAACTGTTTCCCTTCTCCTCCAGACTTGTTGTATGACCCTATTGGAGAAGTGGCCTCCATCCCTTTTATCTGCATGTCATCTGCTGTCATGGCCCACTGTGGATCAGGGCGGCAGGGGCTATCTCAGCCCCTGGACTGAACTGAAGGGTGGCTTCTACCATGAGGCAAAGTATATACGAAAATATTTTATGTCATGGGCAGCTTGCACACATAAAGGAAAAAGTGGTTAGTTGGTAATATTTATGACGGAATTTCCTCCCCCAATTTGAATTAAATCCAAAGAGAATCTTTTGGAACACTCTGAATTTTGCCTTTTGATGACAGATGATTTATGCTTACCTGAGTCAGAATCAGTTAAAGAGTGAGCAAAGAGTTTTCAAAGTCCTTGTAAACAAGACCTGACTGCCAGACTCCGAAAAGCTGTGGAGAAGGGAAATGAAGCTTTGTTTTCAGAACTTATCTGGAATAACCCATGCTATCTAACTGGTTCTGGGGACAACCCAACAGTAGTGCAGGTGAACCTGTTTTCATCATGGATATCATCAAATAAGCCATTACCCCACTGAATATAACCCTTTTCAGTAATGAGAACAGGTGCATTTCCAGTGAAATGAGGGGAACTTGTTTTAAGTTTCAGATGACATATAATGTGTAGTTTTGTTTCAGAAAGGATGTACAATATCATGCATGTGGCCACCAGAGAATCAGGTTCATTTCTGCAGATTGATTTTAGATGCTTTGGTAAATAATGAATTTATGCGACTTATGTATCTGGATGATGATGAGGTCATGTTGCAGGAGTGTATTTGACACATTGTGGACCTTATCTTAACACTCCTGAGAAAATAGTGAGTTTATCCCTTTTTTTCTCCTTCAGTGCTTTTTAAATTCATATGGAGTTGAGACCCACAGTTTATACAGGAAAACATTGAGTGCCCATTACTGATTATTATTTATTTCTTGTGTGCCTACTCTGTTTCTCCATATTGTGAGATGTTTGATGAACAAGATTCAATCTCTGTCCTTAAGGATTTTATAGCACAGCTGGGGAGACAGGTCATGTACACATGAAAAGGTAACGAATAAGTACCAGATGCAGGGGAGGTCCCTTGTGAAGGAGGTTTTTAGGAACATATTACTTTGTGCTTTTTAAGACTTATAAATGAATGAAAGATCTGGATCTTGCACAAATAAAGCTTTAAATATAATATAACTTTGCCTCACAAAACCTTCCCAGCAGGAACACTGACTTCCCTTTTGTAACTGCAGGGCTTATTCCCCACAAAGTTTGCCTACATTTCAGTTGGTTTCAGTACAGGGATAGATTACTAAGACTTATGCTTGCTTTGGGATAACACAAAAAATTTCCAGTCTAGAGTTTTTGGGTAAATGCTGGGGAACCATTGTTATCTTCAAGGGGATTATTAGCAGGAAAAAGAACTGTACATGCCAGAAAATTTTTGCAGAATTTTAGAGTGCTAAATTATATCCTATGTTTACAATTACCCATCAGTAAACTTTATTTCTTGAATTCACACAGTACTTTATCAACTGATTAACCAGGATTTGTTGAGTAACTAGCATGTGTGAATTGCCTTAGGGGGGTGTACATGTATTTTATGGTATTTTAACATTACATTATTTTATTCTTACAGCAACTCTGTAAGGCAGTTAATATGAAAGTGGAAATGCTAAAGTATGTCTTTGCCTTTATTTTAGGAAAATGATACTCCTTAGCACTTTGCTTGCAAATTTGGTAACGCAGATGTCGTCAATGTACTTTCTTCACACCCTGGAATTATAAAACGTCCTAGAAAGAGATATTTACAGACTCATTTAGATGTAAGTTAACCATTAAATTTAATAATTGTAATACTATTTATTTGTGAATCTGACCATGAATTGTTTTTGGTATGTGAGACTTTTGCTCGTTGGTCCAGTAGGACGTACACTGGGCATTTTCCGTTCTTGGTAATTGATGGCACTGAGGTGCCCATATTCTTATCATATGAGGTTCTTCAGACATTTATGAAGCTCCTTGTGTGTCCAGGTGCTTATCAAGGTGATGTGTGTGGGTATGGAAACAAAAGGCAGCCTCTCCTCTCTGTCATTCAGTCAGTAAGCATTTATTAAGTGCCTATTCTGTGCCAGTGTGGGGTGTAAGATGTGTTCAGGGAGGACCATTACTTTTGGTGTGATGGTTGCCAAGCCCTTTTCAGGGCTCTTTCCACCATTGGTGTCCATCTGTTCCACCTACCTCTCACTTGTGGCTCCAAGAAGCTGCAGTATGTGCAGTGGCCATACCCTAGTAAACTGTTTTGGCAGACGAGCCAAACCAGGTTGAGGGTAACCAAGAGTTCTTAAACCCATTGATGAGTTAGGAGGTGTCTACGCCAAGCATGTGAAGACTTCCTCTGGTGTAATGGGCAGATGAGAACAATTTTTTCTAATGGCCATGAAGCAGGCAACGTGGAGCACTTAGAGCTTGGTTAGACACCGAAGATGCCAGGGTCATCCACTGCATCTTGAGCTATCACCAGCTATCTTGACTCTGTCCTGCCACTGGACTATGATGCCTCTGGAGGAGAGAGTGAGGCTGATGACTTTGTGGAACTCTGCCTCACTTAAATCCAATTTACACATGAATTATAACACATCACTCATACCATTTCACTATTATGCCTCAAAGTCCTGTGGCGACTGGCAAATGATAAAGCAGTAGGTGCGGATATACTGCAAACTGTAATCACAACCCTGCACACAGGTGGCCCAGGCCATAGGGTCATTTCTCAATAGAAGGAACAGTGGGACTTGGCAACCCCCTGGGTGTCTGAGCAGCCTATTAAGGATGGCACTGCACACTTCCTGGTGTGAAGAAGGGGGCTGGAAAAGGTGCCCTAAACATTGTTTGCTTACCCAACCTTGGTCTGGTTACCACGGCAGGAGGGAAATCCCACTATGTGGTTAAAACACAAAAAAATGTACAAAATGTATGAAAACATCCACAAGGATGATTCCACTCACCACTGGCACATGGAACAGGTGCACACTTATAGACAATACAAAATCCAGTAGACCTAAAAGACAAACTGCTCTTGTTGCAAGAGAACTCAACAGGTATCCCATCCAAATAGTAGCCCTGAGTGAAACAAGGTTGGTAAATGAAGGCCAGCTTACTGAAGGTGGAGCTGGATACACTTTTTTTCTGGAGTGGTCACACTGAAGGGGAGTGCCATCAAAACTAATCTAATCAGCAAGCTGGTATACCTGCCAAAAGAAATGAATGACAGGCTCATGATAATGTGATAGCCACTCATAGGAAAACACCATGTCACCATCATCAGTGCCTATGCTCCCACCATGACAAACCCTGATGAAGTTAAAGAAAAATTTTATGAAGAGCCAGAGACTCTTCATAATTGTCAATGTGCCAAAAGAGGGCAGGGTTATAATTCTGGGTGACTTTAATGCTGCAGTAGGCTCAGACTACCAGACTTGTCAGGGAGTCCTAGGGAAGAATGGAGTTGGAAACAGCAACAGCAATGGTCATTTACTGCTGAAGACTTGTACATCCCTTGACCTTCTCATCACCAACACTGTCTTCCATTTACCTAAATGCAATAAAACTTCATGGATGCACCCTTGCAGCAAACAGTGGCATTTAATAGAATATGTGATTGTAAGGAGAAAAGACAGACAAGATGTGAGGATGACAGAGGCAATGTGTGGTGCAGAGTGCTGGACTGATCACAGACTTATTGTTTCCAAGCTATTCATGAAAAGTGCCACCTCCAAGGCAAAATGACTACCAGGAGAATTAATGTCAACAAATTAGAGCTTTTCTAGTTAGCAACAGTTTGTTGCTAACTTGGAGGGAAAGTTGAGCGAACACACAGTTGGCAACAGTGGAGCAGACAAAGAGTGGGCAGCTTTTAGAGAGTTGGTGTACAGCATTACATTTGCTCATCTGGGTCAGAACACTCACAAACACCAAGACTATTTTGATGAAAATGATGGGGAAATTCAGAAGCTGCTGAATGAAAAATGAGAACTCCACAGGATTTACCAGCAGGATAGTTCATCCACCTCTAAGAAGGCAGCATTTAATTCCATCAAAAGCAAAGTACAAGCAAAGCTTAGAGAGATGCAGGATTTCAGGCTCAGCAAGAAGGCAGATGAAATTCAGTTTTATGCTGATAGTAAAAATCCAAAGTGCTTTTATGATTCCCTGAAAGCTATTAATGGATCAAAAACCTATGGTGCATCACAACTACTCAGTGCTGATGGAGCCACATTGGTTAGTGATAAGGACATGATCCTAGAGAGATGGACTGAACACTTCCATAGTGTTCTTAACAGACCAACATCAATCAATGCTGAGGCCACTGACTGTTTACCTCAGGTTGAAGTCAGTCCCTCCTTAGGTGAATTTCCAACTAAAGAAGAGGTTTTGAGGACCATTAGGCTCTTTCCATATGGCAAAAAACCTGGTGCTGATTCTACTCCAGCTGGAATTTTCAAGGTAGGGGAACCATTGCTCATACAAAAGTTGACTGAAATTTTCCAGGATATATGGCAAAAGGAAGTTATCCCCCAGGAGTTCAAGGATGTATCCATTGTCCATCTGTATAAGACTAAAGGGAATAGATTGTCCTGTGACAATCACAGGGGATCTCTCAGTCATTGCTGGCAAAGTTCTTGCAAAGTCCACCTTAATAGGCTGATCCTTCACCTGGAAGATGGTCTTATACCTGAGAGTCAGTGTGACTTCAGAAAGGCTTGAGGAACAGTTGATATTGTGTTTGCTGCCTGACAACTGCAGGACAAATGCCAGGAGCAGAACAGAGGCCTGTATGCAACATTTGTAGATCTGACAAAGGCCTTTGACACTGTCATGAAGGCTTATGGAAAATCATGTCAAAATTTGGTTGTCCAGAGAAGTTCATCAGTATTGTACGTCAATTTCATGATGACATGTTTGCCCAGGCTCTGGTTAATGGACAATACCCTCATGCCTTCCCAGTCACCACTGGAGTAAAACAGGCCTGTGTGTTTGCTTTCATGCTTTTTAGCATGATGTCTTCAGTCATGTTGACAAATGCTTTCAGTGAGGATGAACATGGCATCAAGGTCAACTCCCATACTGATGGCAAGTTATTCAATCTGAAAAGATTACAAGCCAAGATCAAAGTGGAGGGAGTGTTGGTGCATGATTTTCTGTTTGCAGAGGGTTATGCACTCAATGCAACCTCTGAAGCTGAGACGCAACAAAGTATGGATCAATTCTCTGCTGCCTGTGCTAATTTTGGCAGCAAAGAAAACACAACACCAAGAAAACACAGATGCTCCACCACACCATGCATACATGGAACCATCAGTTATAACAAAATGAGAAGTTTTAAATGCTGTGGATAAGTTCACTTACCATGATAGTGTACTTTGCAGAGATATAAACATTGACAATGAGGTTGATGTATGCATTACCAGAGCTAGCTCAGTGTTTGGGAGGCTCCAAAGAAAAGTTTGGGAGAGAAGAGGTATTAAACTACCAAACTGAAAGTCTACAGAGCCGTTGTGCTGACTTCATTGTTATATGCTTGTGAAACATGCCAAGAAACTGAATCGCTTCCATTTGAAATGTCTTAGGAAGATAATGAAGATCACCTGACAGGGTAAGGTACCAAACAGTGAAATTCTTACTTGAGCTGAACTATGCTTCAGAGCGTGCAACTCCGATGGGCTGGCCATGTTGTTCCAATGATAAATGTATGCTTGTCAAAAAGACTTTTATGGAGAACTCACATGGGGCAGGTGATCACATGGTGGTCAGAAGAAGTGATATAAGGACACTCTCAAGGTCTCTCTCAAGAACTTTGGATTTGACTGTGCAACATGGGAGATATGGACTGTTCAGCATGGCATGCCCACATCAGAAAGGGTGTTGTGCTCTTTGAGCAAAGCAGAACTGAGACAGCATAAAGTAAATGCAGGATGTGCAAATTTGGGATATACACTCCAAATATTCACACAGACTATCTGTGCCCTATCTGTGAGAGCATTCTGAGCTTGTATTGGTCTGATCAGCCACAGACACACACACTGAAATTCCTCTATCATGGTGATGTCATTTTGGTCCTCTTTGAAGATGGACAACCACCAACTCTGTGCCAGGCACTAGGCTAAGCCCTGGGATGCAAAGAAGTGGAAAAAAACAGTCCCTTCTCCTAAGGAGCTCACTCTTTAATGAGGGAGATGACAAGCAAACAATCTACATATATGTGTATGTAATATATACATATGTGTGTATCATATATGTGGAATGTCTCATGCTACTTTGCATCTACAGTGTCCTTAGTTTCATCTCCATGGGACAACATGCCCCTTCCAGGATGAATTCATCACTTCCAAACTTTAACACCATGCTACTAAGTCCACCCCTCCTTCTATCACTTTTCCCCTCTCATTGGAGGGCTAGAGGAGGAGAATCAAACTCCTCCTGATGCATTTTTTTATGAGGGGCAGAAACTGGACTCCTCACTCCATTTTGCATCTGCTGATTCTGCCTGGTTTTGATTCTAGGGAACAAGATAGCTCCTCCTGTGTCTCTTCCCTTTCTCCCAGATGAGGCCAGAGCAGAAAGTGAGACTGGTGACTTTGCACAGTCCTCCATCACTGAAATCCACTTCACTTGAATGTCATAACAGGGTCCTTCTGCTATCATGGTCCTCTTCAAGAAAGAAGGACGAACAACAACAGGGGAGCCAACTGGTACTGGCCACTTGGGCAACACAGTTTTTCTTTTTTTCCTTCCCTTCTTGCCTTCTTTCTTGCTTTCCTTCTTTCTCTTTCCCTCTTTCTTTCCCTTCTTGTTTGCTGAAACCTGACAAGATATCTTGATATTTATAGGCTGGATTTCTTTCTTAAGGACTATACCTTAAGCTTAGATCACTCTGACTCTCTTTGATTGGTCAACGATAGGTCCCAGTCCAAGCCCCACCTGGTCATTGTTTGGGTCCTGACTCAGACTGAATATAAAAAGCAATTGTTTTGGCCAAAAACCATGAGGGTCTTCCCTCCAAGATTGATTTTTACATTGTCTTAATCATTGAATGGACATTGCCTCTGTCCAACTGAGACCTGTTAAAAAGTTTAGCTTAAAAAGACAAAGGTCTCCCACTGTATCCTGGGCCATCTCCAGTCATCCTGATCTATATCTTGCCACTGGAACCCATTAGCTACAGAGGAAATAGTGAGGTTGGTGACTTTGCACAGTTATCCCTCACTGAAATCCAATTCACTAGCATGCTATGGCATCACTCCCTTGATGTCATGGTCCTCTTCAGTAATGAAGGACCATCACCAACATCTAGTGTTTAAGCATTTTTTTAATAGGAAATATCTATGCTGTCAGGGTATGAGGTTTCTGTCATCTAAAAGTCTTGGCCAGAGTGAAGGAGGAAGAGAGCAGGTAGGATTGCCTTTGGGAAATTGCGGTTTCTTTGGTGACTTTTTCTTTCCTGAACCAAAGAACCATTTTTGAATAGTAGTATTCTGTCAGTGTTGATGTAGGACTGCAAGATATGGAACACAGTAATCTCCAAAACCTGGAAAACAAAGAGGCAAGAACACAGATGCTGAAAGGGTAGAAAAATGGGAACAAGCTTGCCCCACAGAAATAACTAGAGTAAAAAAGCACCAAAGAAGTGTGACTGGAAGCTGGATTGGTCATGTAGTGAGGATGGCATGTGCACAGTCCAAGAGGTCCACCTGTGTCCTCATGAGGTCAGGAGAAAATAGAAAGTCTTTCACATGTTGGTGTTACCCTCTGTCAGATCTGTGTGTAGACACATTTGAACTCAGTTGTCCAAGCCCAGTGCTCTACACACTCTAAAACCAAGCTGCCCCAGGAAGACCTAAGTTCAAATCCTACCTCAGACACTTCCTGGTTGTGTGACCTTGGGTAAGTCATTTCACTGCTGTATTCCCCAGAAAATTCTGTAATACAAGTTATCAGTGAGCTGGACCTAACTCATACACATACAGTTCCCTCCACTGACAAGAGAGCCAGGACTCAAGTATTTCTCTATTTTTGTTTTTTGCTTTAAACTTTGTTGATGTGAAAGCTTGGATGAAAGAGGCAAACAGGCTAGGTGGTATATAAATTCATTTTTTTCTTCCCTTAAAACTAGCTGAAACTAGAAAACAAGCATTTAGGAGCCAGAATGATCAAAAGAGTGCTTAAATACATTTTACAACAATCCCAACTCAGGACTCAAATTCATGGTCTCCATGTATGTTTAACCATAGTATGAGAAACGAATTTTCTTAGTTGGATAGGTGATAAATAAGAGAGTTGACAAAGTGTCAATTGAAATTGTGACTCAGGATATCTATATTTTTCTTACTATAACATGGAATAACATAGTATATGTCCATAAAATATTAAGATAAGTCCCCCTCTTCAAGATAGTGCCTCAGGTTAAGGCACCTTGTCCTTGGACATCATTAACAGAAGAATGCTCAGCTTCACCTTGTCTAGTTGACACAGGAACAAGTTTTCTCTGAGTTTACTCAGAGAGTAAATTAGGGATATCTTTTAGGCTGAAGGGCTTCTTCTGATTGATTAGTTCAGGCTCTGGCCCTTATTGAGATTCAAATGATATTAAATGATTATCATTTCCTCCTTTTGGTCAAAGGTAAGCCTAAGGCGCCACCATTAGACCAAAGAAGGAATGGAAAAGCCTCTCTTCCTCAGAAGTTCTCAAAAATCCTTCCTTTATTGACCAGGTAGATGCACTAATCTCTGCATCTGGAGTGGGCCCCACAGACTGAGAGAAAATAACAATGGACAGTATTATTTTGTTTACCAAGGTGTTGGAGCATTTGTGGGCCAAAGTCAACTCCAGTCAGGCCCCTAGTGAGATAAGAGGAAGGATAGACCACTAGAAAGAACCTAGATTGCATAGTTACACCGGGCTGGGTCAAGGTTCCTTATAGTGGTCCCAGAGGAGTGATTTGATTAAGTACAGAAAGCAGCAGGAGGAGCTGTGGAGCCCAGGATGCCTTTGAAAAAACAGGGCCATGAGAACTATGAAATCCAGGGGGATTCAGGTTTTGCCCAAATGCTTGAGGAAGTAGGGGGCACTGAGGAGAAGGTCTAATTCTTTGTCAGAGTCTGCCTCATGGGGTGAGTACGGTGATGGGAGAAGGAGTTGTTCTTTCCCTGTGGTTGGACATCCCCAGAGATGGGCAACCATTGCAGGGCAAAGGCAAACAAGCAAGAGAGCAGACTGCAAGAGGGCTCTAGGTAGGGAGCATAATGGAAGTATAGAGCAAGTAAAAATAAGCTAACACTATTGGAGGTTTGGCAACCAGTCTTGGGGGTGGGTAAAGGGCTCAGGTAGGGAGAGAGCTGTTCTTTGTGCAAGCCTGGTCCAGACTCTTGGGAAAGCTGTCTACATAGGATGTCGTCTTTTTCAGGCACGTTTTAAACCACAGGGCAAAGTCTCTTGTGGATTCAGATGTCCACTCAGGAACAGGGGAAATCTTGAGATGTGACACGTGGATTCAGCAGTCCATATCCATAAGTTGGCAGCTCTGGGAGTAGTCAGACAGACCTGACAGGGGCTCCCAGAAGACAAATAATTTGATAATTGAGAGGAAACAGCAAAACAAAGGTCCTTGGCTAACGGCACATAGAGGTGATTCAGTTTCCCAGGCATTCAGGGCTAGGTTCAAAACAATACAATAAAGTTTTTCTTGTAATTCCCAAAATTGCATAATTTCATTAAGTCAGATACAGATTGAACTACTTAGATGGCTCACAATAGGCTAATTTGAGAAGGGAGATTTACATATCACCAAGATAACCAAGACATAATCACCAAGACAACTTAAACATGAAACATACAAATCAATACAATCATCATTACCAATACAGTACATTTTATTCTTATGACAGTTAAAAAAGGAGTTCCTCTTCTGTTTCTGTCCTTATCTAAATCTTATATCTGATATAAGAATCCTTTGAAATGTGAAAGTCCAACCATAAAATGAGCTCATCTGCCTTTTAAAACTATCAGACTAATACCTTAATAAAGGAGAAATAATTTCACTTACTTTTACTAGTATCTTAAACAGCTTTTATGCAAAAATCCAAATTTGAGATTTTATTACCAAAACATGCTTACAGCTTAAATTTCCATGACAGATAAATTGAAAGCCAATCAGATGTATACATCTGAATATAATTCTTAGGGAGTCAGCCTGGTTCTTTTGCTTTTCTCACAATTTTGCTATCTTATTTAATTAGACATCTATTACATTACATCTTTGTCTTATTGTCTTGTCTAATCATATATGTAATATTTGGCCATGAATAGGTTACAGTTGTAAGCTATTCATTTTTGCTTCCTATTATAATGACTCAGAGATGTTCCAATTCCCATCTATTATAGATTTAGTTTTGTAGCTACAGAACTTCTTGATTATAGAAATTTGCGATAAAAGAAAAGGAGGACCAATTGTCATACATCATAACAGAAAGAAAGAACTTCCTGAGCTCTGTTTGATTCCAGGCATGAGTCGTATATGACAGCCAACCATGCAGTTACTTATGCTGAAAGCAGAGCTGAAGAGCAATCATATGGGGAATTTTTCTTTTCACAAAGGACATAGTGAAATTGGGAAATAGAGTCAGGAAGATCCTACCTAGGCATGTCCAAGCTTGTCCTCAAAACTCTTCCTAGGCTTTAGCAGTTCTCAGGCTGTTCCAATTCCCATACCATTCTACTATTGGCTTTTTGACAACTCAGACAAATATTCCTGGAATCAGAGCTTAAACAATAGTAAATTGCAGTCCCATAAAGTCTTGAATAGCAAGTAAATATGGATTAGTATCCTTTAGATAGTGTCATTTCAAATTTGGAGGAGCTATTAATTTTCAAATCAAGTTACATAATTGTATCTTCTTAAAATACATCCTCACACTCTCTCAACATACTCTGAAAATGGCACAAAGGTATTCAGGGCAACTATCTATAGACAGCAGGGCATTGGATAACCCCCATTTATCCCCAAACCTTCTTATCTTCCTTTCATATTTTCTTGTTGTTGTTTTTTTTGTTTCATATACTATTCTTTTTAAGTAATTTATTTATTTTGGTTTTCAACATTCCACAAGATTTTGAATTCCAAATTTTTTCTACATCTCTCCCTCCACCTACCCCAAGATAGCATGCATTCTGATTACCCCTTCCTCCTTCTGCCCTCCCTTTTATCACACCCCTCTCTTCCCTTGTAGGGCAAGATAGATTTCTATATCCCATTACCTGTATATGTTATTTCCCAGTTGCATGTGAAAACAATTTTTAAAATGCATTTTTAAAACTTTGAGTTCCAACTTCTCTCCCTTCCTCCCTACCAATCTCCACTGAGAAAGTAAGCAATTCGATATTTATTTGTGTATTTATGCAAAACACTTCCATAAAAGTCATGTTGTGAAAGAATAACTATATTTCCCTCCATCCTATCCTGTCCCCCATTTATTCTATTGTCTCTTTTGACCCTATCCCTCCTCAAAAGTGTTTACTTCTTTTTATTTTATTTTTATTTTCAAGTGTTTACTTCTAATTACCCCCTCCTCCCATTTGCCCTCCCTTCTATCCTCCCCTTCTGCTTATCCCCTTCTCCCCTACTTTCCCATATTGTAAGATAGATTTTCATAGCAAATTGAGTGTGAATGTTATTCCCTCCTTAAGCCAAATACGAGTAATGTTCATTCTTTCCCTCTCACCTCTCCCTTCTTCCCCTCCATTGAAAAAGTGTTTTTTTGCCTTTTCATGTGAGAGAGAATTTGCCCCATTCTCCTTCTCCCTTTCTCCTTCTCCCAACATATCCCTCTCTCACCCCTTAATTTTATTTTTTTAGATATCATCCCTTCCTATTCAAATTACCCTGTGCCCTCCTTCTATATGTATATAATTCCTCCTACTACTCTAATACTGAGAAAATTCTCAAGAGTTACAAATACTGTCTTTCCATGTAGGAATATAAATAGTTCAACTTTAGCAAGTCTGTTATGATTTCTCTTTCCTGTTTACCTTTTCATGCTTCTCTTGATTCTTATGTTTGAAAGTCAAATTTTCCATTCAGCTCTGGTCTTTTTATCAAGAATGTTCCAAAGTCCTCCATTTCATTGAATGACCATTTTTCCCCTGAAGTATCATACTCAGTTTTGCTGGGTAGGTGATTTGTGGTTTTAATCCTAGTTCCTTTGACTTCTGCAATATCACATTGCAAGCCCTGCAATCCCTTAATGTAGAAGTTGCTCTATCTTGTGTTATCCTGATGTATATCCACACTACTCAAATTGTTTCCTTCTGACTGCTTGCAATATTTTCTCCTTGACCTAGGAGTTCTGGAATTTGATTGCAATATTCCTAGGAGTTTGGCTTTTGGGATCTCTTTCAGGAAGTGATAGGTGGACTCTTTCAATATTTATTTTGCCCTCTGGTTCTAGAATATTAGGGAAGTTTTCCTTGATAATGTCTTGAAAGGTAATGTCCAGGCTCTTATTTTTGATCATGGCATTCAGGTAGTCCCAAAATTTTTAAATTGTCTCTCTCCTGGATCTATTTTCCAGATCAGTTGTTTTTCCAATGAGATATTCCATATTGTCTGTAATTTTTTCATTCCTTTGGTTTTGATAATTTCTTGATTTTTCATAAAGTCATTAGCTTTCATCTGCTCCATTCTAATCTTTAAGGAATGATTTTCTTCAGTGAGCTTTTGGATCTCCTTTTCCATTTGGCCAATCCTGCTATTTAAGGCATTCTATAGTCTGATTCTTTTTCCGATTTTTGCTCATTTCCCCAGCTATTTACTTGACTTTTGAGTTCTTTGTCAAGTCTTTCTTTACTTCCACTGGGGTTGGGGGTGTACTGTCAGCTGCTTGATCCCCCCATAATCTGTGAACCTAGAGCTCCAAAATCAGTCACTACTACTGCCCCTGCCTCATCCCTAGTACTGTGGACTCCTCCTCCTCCACAGGCTCCTCCACATCCTCCACTACCCTGGGGCTACAACCTGTCCACTCTACTCTTTCACACAGGTCCCACAGGTTTCTTTCACTGACCCTACAGTTTTTCCTCTGCGTTTTGGGGGTGTGAAGACTGGAAACCACAACAGGTGCCTGTGATTCATTTCCCCAAGGCCTGTTCAGGTCCTGTCTCTTCCAGGTCTCTGCTCCCAGCATGGCACAACAGACGTGTCCCAATGATCTTGTAGGCTATCTTGGATTGGAGATTTGCTTCATTCTGTGGATTCTGCAGCTCCAGAATTTATTTAGAGTCATTTTTCACAGGTATTTGAGTGGGTTGGCTGGGAGAGTGCTAGCAAGTCCATGCTGAAACTCTTCTGTCTTGATTCTGCCCCCCAAAGATTGTTTTTTATTAGCTAAGAAGAACATACTCAATTTAATTAGCCTTATCACAATGACAAAGTTTACCAGGCCTTCACAAATTTACTTGGCATATTTTCTTTCCTTAGTCTTTAAATATATCACTAGAGCTTAGAAAAAATGATTACATTCTTGAATCTCACATTAGATAGTGAAAGTGGTAGTTCATAAAGTTCCAATTTAACGTACATAAATATATCCTTAGATGAAACAGGCTTGAAAAATCGGATCCCCATTTTTTAAAAAGGATTCTCATTTGCTCAATAGAAACTCTGTAACACAGAAACTTTTGCAGAGTTTATAGGAAATTTTCATGTGAGAGAGAATTTGCCCCATTCTACTTCTCCTTTTCTCCTTCTCCCAACATATCTCTCATCCCTTAATTTTATTTTTTAGGTATCATCCTTTCCTATTTGACTCACCCTGTACCCTCTGTCTATATGTATATAATTCCTCCAATTACACTAATACTGAGAAAAGTCCCAAGAGTTACAAATATGATCTTTCCATGTAGCAATGTAAACAGATCAACTTCAGTAAGTTTATCCTAATCCATTCATTCTTCCCTATTTCTCTTGTACAATCTTAATCTAACATCTAGATTTTAAGAGAAATTGCTCTTTCAACAGTACTACTGATACAGCTGTTTACCAAATTACACAATTTAGCAATGTAATAATGCCTTAAAGATTGTTGTTTTAGATCTCAAATACCCAATTATCAAATTAGGTCAATGCCTTTCTAAATCACCTTGCAAAGAGAATTAGTCATTTCATCATAAATATATTGAAACTATAACTTTAAACCACCTTGTATATTTTTGTCATAGCCAAGATTTCATATGAAAAATCTGCTATCATAGTAAATATCAGCATTATTATTATTACTTATTTATAACCAAATATAACAGTTTCAGATGATCAAGTTTTTATCACATCCTTTTAAAAAATCAATTCATATACAACAAATCCAGATTAAAATTGCTTTAACACCTTTGTAGTTCACAACAGTCTCTCAAATTTCACAATCTAAGAGAACTTTAGAAATACAATACAATTTAGAAATACAGTAATAACACAAACAATAAACTTCAGATGACATCAATTGCATTTCCAGATTATCACAGATAGAAATTATTGATCTTATTACTTTTGGTATTTAAAAAACAAAAGTTATCAGGTATGAAACAATTACATTAAATTAGAAATATAATAATAATGTTGTGTCTAACATATGCCAGTCATTGTGTTAAGCATTCCACAATCATTATATCATTTTGATCCCATAACAACAACCATTTTTATTTTCCCTCCACAAATTTGGAAATGGGACAAACAGATAAAATAGCTTTCTGTAACTGGAACAGAGAAGTGTGGAGTTTAGTAAGAACAGAGGCAAATTTCTAAGTGATGATAATTTTTGGTGTCAGGGCTTAGGGAATGCTCACCACAAGCCCAATCCATCCACCTTTCCCTTGTCTCACAGCTGCAGAATTACTGAGCCTGGGGCAGTTTGCTGCTTCTGGGGCAAGGTGGGAAGAATGTATAGAAAGTGGTTGCTTTTCCCAAGTTTTGCCTAGAAGGGTGGGTTGCAAGTTGCGCAGGGATACAGGGCCACTAGGGCCACTCCCAATCTGTGATTGCTGCCCCCTCCCCTCTTTTTGCCAGGTGGGAAAGTGGGAATTCAGTTTTCCTTACAATTCTGCATTCTCTTCTCTCAATTTGATCTGGGGAGGGAATGGGGAATGCTGACCAATCAGGATTAGAAGGAGGTATTTTATCTTTTTTTTCCTTTTTAAAAATATATAATTTTTTATTTTTCAGTTCTTAACATTAATTTCTATAAGAATTTGAATTCAAAATTTTCTCCCCATCTCTTCCCACTCTCCACCTCAGGACAGCATGCACCCTATCCACCCCTTCCTCCAGTCTGTTGTTCCCTTCTATCCACTCTTCTTCCATTCCCCTTCCCCTCTATTTTCCTGTAGGGGTAAAATAGGGTTCTACACTCCATTGCCTGTATAGCTTAATTTCAAGTTGCATGCTAAAACAATTTTTAACATTCATTCTTAAAGCTTTGAGTTCCACGTTCTCTTCTTCACCACCCATCCTCACTGAGAAAACAAGCAATTCAATGCAGGCCATACATATGTAACAATGCGAAGTACTTCCATAATATTATTGTTGTAGAAGACTAACCATATTCCCCCCTCTCCTATCCTGTCCTTCACTTATTCCATTCTCTCCCTTGACATGTCCTCCCACAATAGTTAGCTTCTGATTATCCCTTTCCCCAATTGGCTGTCCCTTTTATTATCTTCCCTCTCCTATTCCCTTCCCCCTTGCCTTCCTGCAGGGTAAAGTAGATTTCCATATCAAATGGAGTGTGTGTTATTCCCTCCTTAAGCCAAATCCCATGAGAATAAGACTCACTTATTTCCTTTCATCTCCCCCTTCTTCTCCTCCATTGTAGAAGCTCTTTCTTCCCAATTGTATGTGAGATAATTTGCTACATTTTACCTCTACCTTTCTCTTACTCCTACTACATTCCATTCAACAATAAATTTTATTTTTTTAGGTATCCTTTCAGCTCACCTTGTGACCTATGCCTATATATCTATATATCTATATCTATATCTATATATATATATGTATATACACATATAAACACATACTCATACACACTTACATATATATATTTTCCCTGTAACTACCCTGATACCAATAAAGGTCTGATGAGTTACAAATAACATCTTTCCATGTAGGAATGTAAGCAGTTCAACTTTAATAAGTTCGTTAAGGCTTCTCTTTCCTGTTTACCTTTTCCTGTTTCTCTTGATTCCTATATTTGAAAGTTAGATTTTCTATTCAACTCTTGTCTTTTCAGCAAGAATGCTTGGAAATCCTTTATTTCATTGAAATTCCATTTTTCCCCTGAAGTATCATACTCAGTTTTGCTGGCCATGTGATATTTGGTTTTAATTCTATCTCCTTTGATCTCTGGAATATCATACTCCAAGTCCTTTAATCCCTCAGTGTAGAAGCTGCTAAATTCTGTATTATCCTGATTGCATTTCCACAATACTTGAACTGTTTCTTTCTGACTGCTTGTAATATTTTCTCTTTGATCCAGGAACTCTGAAATTTGACTACAATATTCCTATGAGTTTTTCTTTTTGGATCTCTTTCAGGAGTTGATCGGTGGATTCTTTCAATATTTATTTTACCATCAATTCTAGAATATCAGGGCAGTTTTCCTTGATAATTTCATGAAAGATGATTCTAGGTTCCTTTATTGATTATGGCTTTCAGGTAGTCCCATAATTTTTAAATTGTCTCTCCTGGATCTATTTTCCAGGTCAGTTATTTTTCCAATGAGATATTTCAAATTATCTTCTATTTTTTCATTCTTTTGGTTTCTCACAAAGTCATTAGCTTCCAAATTTTCAATTCTAATTTTTAAAGAACTGTTTTCTTCAGTGAGCTTTTGAACCTCCTTTTCCATTTTGCTAATTCTGCTTTTTAAAGCATTCTTCTCCTCATTTGCTTTTTGGACCTCTTTTGCCATTTGTTTTAGTCTATTTTTAAAGGTCCTATTTTCTTCAGCATTGTTTAGCAAGCTGTTGACTCACTTTTCATGATTTTCTTGCATTGCTCTCATTTCTCTTCCCAATTTTTCCTCCATGTCTCTGATTTTCAAAATTCTTTTAGAGCTCTTCTGTGGTCTGAGACTATTGCATATTTTTTTGGAGGTTTTGGATGCAGAAATCTTGACTTTGATGTCTTCCTCTGATTGTATGCTTTATTCTTCCTCATCCAAAAGGATGGAAGAAAATACCTTTTTACCAAGAAAGCAACCTTCTATAGTCTTATTTTTTCCCATTTTTGGACATTTTCCCAGCCAGTTACTTGACTTTGAAGTCCTTTGTCAAGTGGACTAGGGTACTATAAGTTCTCAGTTCCTCCAAGGTGGCACAATCAAGGGAGAGGAGTTTACTCCTCCCCTGGCCTGTGCTCTGGTCTGGGAGCAACCACAAGCACTCTTTTCTGCCCTGAAACTGTGAGTAGGATTCCCTCTCCAGAGCCTCCACCAGCTCCAACAGGCTAGTGCACCTCTTCACTCTAGGACTGCCACTCAGAACTGAGAACCGGATCAGGCACTTGATTCCCCAAGGGTCTTTAGGTCGAGTGCTCCAAAAGTGGATGGTACTGTTGCAGGGACTGCTGCCATCCTGGGTCCAGGGTTGGAGCCAGACTTCCCATCCCTCTCACCCAGGTGAAAGAATTTACTCACTGTCCTTTGAAGTCATCTTTGACGATTGTAGGTCGAGAAATCTGGAAACCACAGCTGCTACCTGTGATTTTGTGCCCTGAAACCTGCTCCAGTCCTGTCTGTGCTGCATGGCCAAAGCTGGGCTGTGCTCTGCTCTGAGTCCGATGTGACAGACCTTTCCTGTCTGCCTTCCAGTTTGTCTTGGGCTGGAAATCTCTTTCACACTGTCGTTTTGTGGCTCCTACTGATATAGAATTTAAGGGTCATTTTTTACATGTATTTTATGGGCTATGGTCTGTCTTTCTACTCTGCCATCTTGGTTCTGTCCCCCCAGGGAGGAGGTGTTTCTAGCATGTATGAGTTCCTGGAGTGTCCCTAGTCTCAGGAGTTTTTTCCCATCATTCTAAAATGATCAATTTCTAATGGTTAATCTCAAAACCTTCAGGATCTGCTAGGATATTTTTATCTGTATCTAACTTTTCAGTGTAGGTTGGTCAGACCAGGAACCACAAGGAAAAGAACCTTACAGTTTGGTTTGTTTGCTTTTCTAGCTGCAACCCTTAGAAGTCTCTGGCTGCCTGCATTTTAAATCTGACAAGGTAATAGACTCATTCACAGCATACATGTTGCAGACACAGAGACACATACTGATGGACAAACTGACAAGACAAATACAAACAGAGGTCATGATTAATGACAAGGAGAGGGGGAATTAGAAGTTTGTTAGAAACCCCCATCAGGAACTGACTATTCTAGATGTTTTGTAGGCCTTTAAATTTAATTTGGTTTTAAGACAAAGTCAGTTTGAGCTGTCAAAATAGCTCTATTGTGGCCAGCATAATTTGGGGCTACCTTTAATTAACTGACCCTAGCACTGGCAAGATTGGTACATATAAGAGGTGATGATCTTGTTAGCCAGATTTTTACATTGTTAGCTAGATTTCTAATTTTAGTTTCTGATTGATTCATAGTTAATTTTCCTAGATTGATCCTCAAAGGAGAACTAATTAATCCAAAGTGATTTAATGCTACTTGGTCCCCTCCCTCAACCTAGCTTAAAGGGAATTGTGGACTTCAACCAAACTAGTGGGAGTCCTTTGGAAGCTGGGAATAGGGGTACTCAAGTAACCCCAGGAAAGACCCCAGGAAAAATGGATCCAGAGGTGCCTGAGTCATTAGCATTTATGAGGTGGACTGTTTTTTTCTCCTACTCCCTGAGTTCCATCTGAAGTCACCAGCACCATAACTGTTTGTATAAAAGAGGCAAACAATCTAGGTGGCATACAAATTCATATTGTTTCTTCCCTTAAAGCTACCTAAAACTAGCAAACATATGTAGGAGGAGCCAGAATATGAATTCTGACTGTCTGATCAAAAGAATGAGAAGGCTTAAATACATTTTAGAACAATCCCAACTGAGGACTCAAATTCATGATATCCATATATGTTTAACCATAGTATGAGAAAGGAATTTTCTTAATTGAATAGGTAAATACAATAAGATAAGAGAATTGACAAAATGTCCATTGAAATTACAACCCAGGATGTTTATGCTTTCTTTACCATGAACATGATGAACAAAGTATATGTCCATAAAATGTTAAGATAAAAAAGTCCTCCTATTCAAGATAGTGCCTTGGGTTAAAGTGCCTTGTTCTGGTCAGCTTCATCGTGCTTGTTGACACAGAAAGAGGCATTCTCTTTTGAATTTACTCAGAAACCAAAGAAAGGATATCTATTAGGTTGAGGGGCCTCTTCTGGTTGATTAGTTAAGGCTCTGGCTCTTAATTGAGATTCACATGATATTAAATATCAACCTAAACAACAGTTCTCACAAGGGACAGGTGAACACTGAAACTGTGCTGTTGATTTCACACAGGTAGAGCTGACTCTGCATTAACAAGACCTGCAGCTGGATGCCCTGCAGCAGGAGCACCTGGACCTCATCAGGCAGCTCACTCTGAGCAAGGAGATGCTGCACACCTGGAAGCAGCTTCTCAGCTAGCTGCAGGCCTGCTGTGAGGAGCTGCATTAAAGAGGTTTGAGGAAGAGAATGACATGACTTTACCCATGCCTTAGAAAGATGAATTTGGCAACTCTTGTAAGCCTTAGATGCAGTGACCCCACTAATAGTCATGTACTCCAAGGCATTCAAAGGTAGAAAAAGTCACATATCTAACTGGAATATTCACAGGAACACTTTTTTTTTTCTTTTTTTTTTTGCGGTAGCCACAAAAACTGGAAACAAAGTGTATGCCCATCAACTGGGCAATGACTGAACAAAAAGTAGTGTGTTAATGTACATTAGAGTAGCATTTGTACTCTAAGAACAGAAAATGTAGAAAGATTCACGTGAACTGATGCAGAGCAAAAGAAGATCATACACAAGACTCCACAGTGTGGGTAAGAAAGCAATATTTAAAAACATTCGAACTCAAGTTAAAAGTAATGACTAATATTGGTTCCAGAGGACAGTTTGTGAAACACACTTCCCTCCTTCCAGTAGAGAAGCAGGGGAGCAACCACAGGTGTGGAACTTTGCCTATATTCTCAGACATGCCCACCAGTTTGACTGGTTTTACTTGACTCTTTTTCACAAAGCAAGATTCTCTGGCAATGGATAGTATACTGGGAAAAGAATAAGATATCAATAAAACTTTATAGATGTCAATTTGTCAGCTTTGTAGAAGATAGATTGGAGAAGGGGATGGCTGGAAGCAGGGAAAGCAATTAAAAGGCTTATGAAATCATCCAGGTGAGAGGTAATGAGGCCCCAAATAAGGTTGGCCTTGTGAGTGAAGAGAGGAAAGGGATGATAGAAGTCAATTGGACAAGAATTTTTCACTGATCAAATCCAGGTGTGAGGCAAAGGGGAGGCGAGAGCTAGGATTCCTCAAGGTTGTGGGGGAACTTGGGAGACTGGAAGGATAAGGCAAGATAGTCTTTGAGATTTATCCTTCATGCTTGACTGCATAAAAACAGACTTGGATGGTGGTTCTTTGGACTGAATGTCTCCCTAGATCCCAAGGGCTATTGTAACAGAGTGTATCTGTATTTCCTGTCCCAGGTGGAAAACCTGCATTGCTCTGAAAAAAACAGACTCAGAAAGTGAAGGAGCAGTTACTTCAGTAAAAGGTAGAGTGATGTTTGTCAGCAGTTCCTTGGAAAGAAAGAGAAAATTCATATTGATGCAACACAGTCTATAGATACAAGCATTACCTTTTAGCTGATTTTGAAGACAGATTTTTAACTCTTGGCTTGGTTTTCTTAAAATATATTTTATAAACTTTATCACAAGTTCCTCCTAAAAGAAGTTGTTTATAAAGCTTGAGCATGGAAACTATTGAAACAAGGATTTTCAATTAAGAAAAGTCACCTTAGACACCCTATTCTAAGAACATTGTGTAATTCTAGTATGTCCTAGTAGGTGATGGTGGAAGCGTACCGGAGGGATGCAAGTTTCAAGGACCAGCTGGTCAGAGAATTGAAAACCACCAAGAAAAGACTGGACTTGGAGACGAAAAATCAGAGGCAGTAATTAATCCAACTTCAGGGTGAAAAGAAGTCCTTGGGAGCGGAACATTCCAAGTTACATAAGGATGTGTTCCAAGTCCAGTGGCAAATGACCAACCTTAAAGGACAGCTCCAGCTAGCGCAGAGAGAAGGGGATAAAATGGAAAGACAGTTACAGGTCTGGGTGGTACTGAAACAATAATCTTATCAGGATTTCTAACTTGATCATTGCAGCTCCCAAGAGGTCTTTTACAAGTATTCAATTCCTTGGCTCCTCCAAAGGCTTATTTTAAGAATAGGTCCTCAGAGATAGGGCTCTCAACACTGCAGGTAGCAAGTGTCCACAGAGGAAAAACTTTAACAGCTGAGACAGCAGATAGTCCCCAAATAACTTTTTATCAGCTCTCTATATGTAGGTGCTCATGCATCCTTCAGTGTACCTAGAGGCATGATGTTCACTCCAGTTAGCAGATCCCTGTCCAGGTAGCATCTCCTACCATAAAGCAGGCCACAGAGTAGACTGAAAGATGGTTCCTTTCCAAACTTCTCACATTTGATTATCTACTTCTCTCATTTTCAAGTCTTTGTAGTTTGACAGAAAACAAATGCTGTTTCTAACAGAGGTGAACGAGGTGTTGAAACAACAAGTAGAACAAATGCAGCTAGAGGCAAGAAAGTAAGTATGGTGCTGAGGGTGATGACAGCCCCTCCGGGCCTGGCGCCTGGGTGATGCATGCACAGTTCAGATGAGCACATGCCGGTGTTCATGTGGGTCTGGTTTCATTACAAGTAGTTTTTCTTAATTTATATACCTCTATGTGGACAGTTACCTGTGCCTACCTATATATACATATAGGTATTTAGGTGTGTATGTGTAGTCCTCTACATGTGGAAATGCAGACCCAGCCCTGCATGTTTCAGTGCGTTGATGATTTTATGCTCTCATGTATGAAATCCTTCTTCCATAAGTATAACATCTCATACCACACATACCTTCTTATTCTGTGTACTTGTTACATCTGCTCATATATAAAAATCCATGGAAGAGATTATATCCTTTTCTAGGTTTTAGTTTTTTAAACATTTTTGTGTATGCATCATTTGTTCTCATGTTTGTTACGTATATACTTGTCCTTGTGAATAAGGAAAAAGTTTGCAAGCCCACAAAACTTTTATTAACCTGTTCTTCTGCCCAGAATATGCACAACCCCTAAAAGAAAATCGACACTTTTATATTATTCCAGTCTGGGTTGATACCTATTTCAGAGTGGACAAACTGGGCATCTGTTGCTTGCATTGTGAAAGGTTCCACAACTCTACCAAAGGAATTGATTCATAGCCCTGGCAAATGGAAAGCTTCCCTAGTTCATTTAAAAGTTGTTCTTGCAAAAATCCTGTTTGTTACCTGTTCTGGGGTAGCCGTTCTGTTTCACAGAATGGCAGACCATAACCTGCAGGTAGAAATGGCAGAAGGTTAAGCTCAGCTACCCAGACATTATCTTTTAGATTTCAAATCATACTTTTTAATCAGAGAATGTCTGAGTCAGAAGTAACTTTAGACTTCACCTCTCCAAACCCTCCTTTTTCAGTTGAGGACCAAAAAAGGGCAATTGACTTGGTCAACTCATGGCATACTGTCTATCAAGGATGCTTGTAATGGAATGGGAGGAGCTCATCCCATATTTGTCCTTTTTTCTTTAAATTATTTTTTAAATAAATTTATTATTTTTATTTTAAACATTTAGCATCTTTAACATGTATTTTTAACACAACTAATTTTTTAAATTTTAATTTCTGAATTCTCTCCCACTTCTCCATTCATTTGGGAGTCAAGAAATGGGATATCATTTACACATGTGAAGTCATACAAAGTTTATTTCTGTATTACATACATTGCTCCCATGATCTTTCAGGGATACCATACATTCTCTCCAGCCTGTCATGGAATATGAATTGATTCATTGCTGTGATGCAGGGGGGAAAGTCATCAGGTTTTTTTTGGTTTGTAAGGAGAGAGAGTTTTCTCTTAATTTCACAGGACCCTTCCCAAGGTGCACTGAGAAGAGGAAAATTCAGATTGAAACCTTGGAACACCTTGCATGTCTTCTCATTGGTTTAGTGAGTTGCTCTTTGTCACTTCCTCTCTGGGACTTTGGACTTCATCATATTGTGACAAGAGTTAGCTCTAGAGGCCTGCGAGGTTCTTTCCAAGCTCTTAAGTTACATGACGTTAAAACATTTTATTTCATTTCAATATTTGATGATTTTTAAGCTCGAATTTTTTCTCTCCTTTACTTTGCTCTAGGATCTTTACAGAACAAAAGCAGAAGATGAAGTGATTGGATTCAGAAGTGACCAGTGAGCAGAGAGAGATGAAGACCCAGCACAAAGTCTACAGGAACACAGTGGGCATCCAGAGCCGCCACCTCCAGAAAGCCCTCACTGCCAAAGAGTCCTCAGAGACAGAATTAACAAAACTCAGAGCTGGGGTCAAAGAGGTAAGAAACACCCACGCTCTAAATGTAGGTGATGTCACCTTCTCTCTTCCCATATGGAGGTGTGGGCTCAAAGTGTAGGTGTGGGGGGAAAGCATCCATTACTCACCTTGAACACTACATTAAGTATTCATTAGAATATTTTACTCACTAAACTGCACAACGAGCTCAGGTCACAGTGAGACTTTATTGTGATTTCTCCCCAGCTCCAAGAATCCAGAGGCTTTAAGAGGAAGATAAAGCATCTTGAAGAGTTAAATCTTGAATTGGAACATGAATGGGCAAAGCTGATGGGTCTGGGACAGTCCAACACAGTCCTTCAGGAGCACAACAGTAGCCTTAGTCAAGAGAGAGGCATATTTAGTGCAGCTGAGCCTGTAAGTGATTTGGAGTCTTATGCTAGTGGGTTGGTTCTCAGGGATCTTAAAATCAAAACACAGTTTTCTATACAACAGTTAGGCGTGGAAGAAACTGGCAGCCAGCCACAAGCAGAATGACTGTTTCTTCCTATCTATCCTTGTTGAGACAGGATTTTCAAAGTGGAAATGAGAACATTTCTCCTTATTTCATAAGGCTATATTATAATTGGCAATATTGCTCAAAATGGGTTTCTTAAGACAATTTTATCTTCTAGGACCAAGTGAATGTGGCTGATTTTTTTCTTTTTATATTTGCTTAGAAAAGTAGAGGTTGTTATTGTCTTGGTCATTCCTGAGGGTCATTCCTTAACTCCTTTGTTTGGAAGCTTGTCTGGTAAAAATCATACTTCACCCATTAGGGACTTGGCCAAGCAGTCCAATAAGAACCACCTTGCTTGAGAAGGCTAAGCCATAGCAGTAAAGTCTCTCCATCCTGCAAGCTACGTAATCCATTTTTACATAGATTCTCTGGGAAAGCATCTTTATCTCTGTCTTTAAGTAGCACATTGGAGTATTCAGGGTCCTGCTGGAAGCCGGTGCCAAGGAGAGCCTACAGCTAGCACCCTAAGGTCTCCTGCTGTGACAGTGCAGTCAACCTCCCACACCTCTGGTTTTTATGCTGACTGTGCTCCCCAGACACTTGACAGGGCAGTACCCCACCTCACTTTCCTCCTGTGGTCTACATTCAGGCAGTTCTACAGGGCAAAGAGGAGGAAGGTCAGCAGATGAAACAGCTCGTTCAGAGCTTACAGATGACACTAGAGAAGGAGAAGGCCAAAGTGCGAAGCCTCAAGGAGCAGTCACATCGTGATGAATTGTACATGAGTGGCTGTACCTGCTCCTGCTGCCCCTGAGCCTCAGACCAGACCCCACCTGTGCCCATGTGGGCTTGGAACCTGACAGATATAGAAATAAGCAATTTAGAGATGGGAGTAGCAAAGCCATTTCTCAGTCTCCTTCAGGGAGTATGACTTAAAAGCCCTTTTATCTATACCAGAAGTAAATAGATCTGCTTAAATGCTTGTTTATTTCACAGAAAATGCACCTTAATAGGCTTCTTGGCCTGCCTCTTGCCTCCCGTTGCCACAGATGGCTGCAGCCAAGGTCGATGCTGGACAAAACCACCATCATTTCTGAGCTGCGATCTTGCAGCTGAGTGAGGTTAAGAAGGAGCTGCAGGCCAAGGAGCAGCTTGTTCTGAAGTTCCAGGTAGAAGAACGACAGTCTGCAGTTAGTATTGCCCAGCCAAGCCGTGCATGGAGTCAGAAAGACCCAAGTTCAAGTCTATCCTGGGGCACTTACTGGGCTAAGCCCTCACCCTCTGTCTGCCTCAGTTTTCTTAACTCTAAGATGGGATGATGATAGCACCAACTCCGATAAGGTGATCATTATAAAGTGCTTGGCATAATACCTGGCACATAGTAGGCACTTAATGTTAGCCATTCATAGTATTATTGTTAATACATCTCAGTATCTCCTGAGGTCTGGAAGCCAAAGGCACAGAATATAGTGTCTTTTCAAGTCTTGGTCATTACCAAGGCAGATTTTCCTGGTTTCACCAAGCTTACCCTTGGATTTGATTTCTCTACAGCACTTGGCTGTTGGGTAGGATCAGAAGGAGCAGCCCAGGTTCCATTTGGCCCGCTTTCTAGGCCAGCTCCATAGCTCATGTAATAGATAGGCAAAGTTTCTGCCAGCAAAGGAATGCCGTGGTGGCATACTTGAGAGTAACTAGCAAGTGTGTATTTAAAATAATCCTTAAAACAGATCTGGGGAGGACTTTCATAAATTTGAGATGAATTGCTATAATTCACACATCTGAAATAAGAATATCAGTAAAATAATGGTGAAACTTGACAACCCATTGGATAACTAATAGTTCCTTATGATGCCAAAAGTCCCTCATGGAAAATTCTTCTCTTTTGGTTCACATCTAAGGGGAGTTACACTGAAGATCACAAGTTTTACAAATGAACATAATTCCTATGAGTTACCATATGTAAAGTGCTTTGCAAACCTTAAAATGCTATATAAATGGTAACTATTTGTTGGAGGGGGCATCAAAACCTGAGCATTGTACTTGCTGAATTTGGGGGCCCTCCTGGAAATAACTGGGTAACATGCAGAATTGGAAAGTTGCACATCTGCATCACCATTGTCCCTGTCTTCCTTTTTCTCTTTTCTCTCTCTAGTCAGTCTCTAAAACATAAGCACTGATAACATGTTTGTTTTCAGAGGAAGGAACCAAAGGGAAAGGCCAATTCTAACCCTGTGACTCCCTTTAAAATTCCAGACTGCCCTGTCCCTGCCTCCTTTCTAGAGGAGCTGCTCAAGCCCCCGCCCACTGTGAGCAAAGAGCAGTTCAAGAATGTTAACAGCTGTCTCCTGCAACTGAAGTAGGACCTTTTTGTTTATCATTTAGTAAAGAAAATGGAGTCTGTTGGAAAAATGTTTCTATGTACCCAACAAGTGGTTCTGTCAGCCTAAAAACCTCCTCTTTTCTGTGATTCCATTCCATATTGCTGCATCTTACAGAATGACAAAATTTTCTGAGTTTAACAGGTTCACCCAGGGTCTCTCTCTTCCAACTCCTACTTGAAGAAGACTCCCCTTGCACAGATTCCCAATATAGGGTGAGCTAGAGGCTCACTAGGTTAGAGACCCAGTCCTGAACAACCTGTGGCCCATGGCCCCTTGCTGCCTCCTAAAGGATTTTCAGGCTCAGCCAGTGAAAAAAGGAGAGGAAAATATCATTTGTATGTAGAGGAAGTCCTTGGGTACACAACTTGCAGCCCCAGGGCCTAAGGGCCCCATTGCGCAGGCTTGCTCTAACCTCTGCCAGGAGACCTCCCTTTCTGGGGCAGCCCTGACCAGAATGGGACAGCTCTAATTATTTTTGGTTTCTCCACTCATCCATCCTTTATTGAATAAATATATACTGTGTGTGCACCCAGTATTCAGAACAGGGGATACTCACAGCTTAGGAGAGTCTTACAGTATAGTTTAGTACATAAGACATATAATAATAAGAGAAAGACAGAAATAGGGATTCAAAAGAAGGGAGACTGAGTCGGACCCTCCTCAGAAGAGCTGAGCAGAGATTGCAGGTAAGGACTTCCAGGCAAGGGGAAGAGCCTGAGTGAAGGCAGGACCAAGCAGAGCCAAGCCACATGAGACCAGCTGGCCTCTGCCTCCAGGGGAGAAGCTTTGTGAATCAGCACCCAGAGGCAGAGCCATCTGGGTCACCCTCTCCCTCACTGGCATGCCTTCTCACTGGTACTGCTTTCTTCCTCTGTAGTTCAGGCCCATTTGAGGCCATTTATGTGAAGTGGCAAACCACTCTAAGAAAAGCCAGATGGGATCATGAAGAGTGGACAAGACTGAATGCCACAACCTTACACCATTTGGTCCATTTTCTTTGTTTTTGCCAGCCTGGTGGATGCTTTGAATTGTTTTATTTGGCACATCTTTGATTATGAGAGAAGTTGAACAAAAGAAAAAGTTTTCACTCTTTAAAGCTTCTAAAAAGTTTTTAACGACATGGAAGGAAAAGAGGAAGAAGAAACAAGGGTCAGGACTATGGCTCCAGATGGATGATCTCATTGAGACCCAAGAGGTAGCCCCTCTTCTTCCAGTTTTGTTTTCTTTGCCAAATAGAATTCTCTTTGGACTGAAATAGTTGGTTAAGAAGATGATTTTGGAGTTAAGTAAGGTAACTTATTGCCTTTGTTGAGCTCAGGGCACCAGGCACAGTTGAAATCTCAAGGTATTGGGAAAAATAAGGCAGATACTCCTGGTGATGCCACAAACAGGGATCGGAGGAAAATCATGGAGCACAGGATAGGACTAAAGGAGGGGGAATGTCCTAAGCTTAAAAAAAAGGGAAGAGAATGAAGTCTGCAGATGAAGAATAAGGAGTTTGACTCCTGTTACTGAGCAATTATGGATCATGTTATTAAAGGTGTGGGTAGCAAATGGCTAGAAAAGCACATGGTGGGGGGAGGAGCCAAGATGGTGGAGTAGAAAGACTCACTTATGCTAGCTCTGAACCCACAGCCCATAAATTTCCTGTAAAAGTAGCTCCCCACAAATTCTGGAGCAGTGCAAGCCACACAGCAACGCAGTGGAGGAGACTTCTGTTCCAGAGAGCCCTGAAAAACTGACCCCAAAGGTCAGTCATGCACTGAACAACGGAGCCCAGCCCTGACCATGAGGCCCCAGAGGAGCAGATCAGAGCGGGCTTCAGAGATGGAACCTCTGGTGGCCGCGAAGGTCCCTCCACCCACAGGCACACAGGTCAGTGAGAGAGACTTCTGGGCTGGCCAAGAGGGGAGCGGGGTGTCTCCATGGCTCGGACCCCCTTGGAAGGCAGAGGCAGAGGCAATGGCAGAGGCAGTGGCAGCCAGGGACTCGCGGAGCAGGCAGGAGCTCCGCTCCATTACTGAAGATCTCCACATAAACCCCCTGAGGGAACTGAGCCTGGGCAGCGGCCCTGCCCCCACTTGAGCACCAGAACTTAAGCTCACATTGAATAGCAGCTGCGCCCCCTGCTGAAAGCCCTGAGACTGGGGAGCAGCATTTGAATCTCAGACCCCAAGCACTAGCTGGGCGGATCTAGGCGGGGGTAGACAGGAGTCTCAGAAATCAAGTAACTGGCTGGAAAAATGCCCAGAAAAAGGAAGAAAGATAAGACCATAGAAGGCTACTTTCTTGGGAAAAAGATGTTTCCCCCTTTCATTTCTGATGAGGAGGAATAATGCTTACCATCAGGGAAAGACATAGAAGCCAAGGCCTCTGTATCCCAAACATCCGAAATAGATATCCAATAGGCTCAGGCCATGGAAGAGCTCAAAAAGTATTTTGAAAAGCAAGTAAGACAGGTGGAGGAAAAACTGGGAAGAGAAATGAGAGAGATGCAAGAAAAGCATGAAAAACAGGTCAATACCTTGCTAAAGGAGACCCAAAAAATTGCTGAAGAAAATAACACCTTGAAAAATAGGCTCACAAAAAGCTAATGAGGAGAAGAATGCTTTCAAAAGCAGAATTAGCCAAAAGGAAAAAGAGGTTCAAAAGCTCACTGAAGAAAAGAGTTCTCTCAAAATTAGAATGGAACAGATGGAGGCTAATGGCTTTATGAGAAACCAAGAAATCACCAAACAAAACCAAAAGAATGAAAAAATGGAAGAAAACGTGAAATATCTCATTGGAAAAACAACTGACATGGAAAATAGATCCAGGAGAGACAATTTAAAAATTATGGGACTACCTGAAAGCCATGATCAAAAACAGAGCCTAGACATCATCTTTCATGAAATTATCACTGCCCTGATATTCTAGAACCAGAGGGCAAAATAAGTATTGAAGGAATCCATCGATCACCGCCTGAAAGAGATCCAAAAAGAGAAACTCCTAGGAACATTGTGGCCAAATTCCAGAACTTCCAGGTCAAGGAGAAAATATTGCAAGCAGCTAGAAAGAAACAGTTCCAGTATTGTAGAAATAAAATCAGGATAACCCAAGATCTAGCAGCTTCTACATTAAGGGATCGAAGGGCATAGAATAGGATATTCCAGAATTCAAAGGAACTAGGACTCAAACCAAGAATCACCTACCCAGCAAAGCTGACTATAATACTTCAGGGGAAAATATGGTCTTTCAATGAAATGGAGGACTTTCTAGCATTCTTAATGAAAAGACCAGAGCTGAAAAGAAAATTTGATTTTCAAACACAAGAATGAGAAGAAGCATGAAAAAGGAAACAGCAAAGAGAAGTCATAAGGGACTTACCAAAGGTGAACTGTTTACATTCCTACATGGAAAGACAATATTTGTAACTCTTAAAACTTTTCAGTATCTGGGTAGTTGGTGGGACCACATACACGCACATGCACACCCACATGTACACGTGTGCACGCACACACATACAGAGAGAGAACACAGAGTGAATTGAATAGGATGGGACCATATCTTAAAAGAAATTAAGGTAAATGGTGAGAGAGAAATGTAGTGGGAGGAGAGAGGGTGAAATGGAATGGGGTAAATTATCTCTCATTCAAGAGGCAAGCAGGAGACTTTTTAGTGGAGGGAAAAAGAGGAGAGCTGAGAGAAAAACATGAAGTTTACCCTCATCACATTCGGCTAAAGGAAGGAATAAAATGCACACTCATTTTGGTATGAAAACCTATCTTATAATACAGGAAAGGGGGAGAAGGAGATAAGCAGGGTGGGGGGGATGATGGAAGGGAGGGCAATGGGAAGAGGGAGCAATTTGAAGTCAACACTCAGGGAGGGACAAGATGAAAAGACAGAATAGAAACAATGGGGGGCAGGATAGGATGGAGGGAAATATAGTTAGTCTTACACAACACGACTATTATCGAAGTCATTTGCAAAACTACACAGATAGGGCCTATATTGAATTGCCTGCCTTCCCAAAGGGGATGGGTGGGGAGGGAAGGATGGGGAGAATTTGGAACTCAAAGTTTTAGGAACAACTGTTTAGCATTGTTCTTGCTACTAGGAAGTAAGAAATACAGTTAATGGGGAATAGAAAGTCATCTGGCCCTACAGGACAAAAGAGAAGATGGGGACAAGAGAAGGGAGGGATGATAGAGGAGAGGGCAGATTGGTGATAGGGAAAATTAGAATGCTTGGCGTATTGGGGTGGGGGGAGGGGATAAATGGGGAGAAAATTTGGAACCCAAAATTTTGTGAAAATGAATGTAAAAAGTTAAATAAATAAATTAAAAAAAATAAATTATGAAAAATTAAAAAAAAAAAGCACATGGTGGCCAGGAAGCGCCAGCAGCTGGTTCTGGCATTCCTAAAGTCACCCCCAGCTCATTTCATCTCCCTTCTTATCAGGGTTATTAGACTTTTCAACAAGGGGAAGGCTGTGGTTATCATTTACCTAGATTTTAGCAAATCATTTGCCCAAGTTTCTCATGCTCTCCTTTCCAAAACAAGAGAGATTTGGGCTAGAAGGTAATACCTTCAGATGGGATGAAGGACCAGGCCCAAAGAGTAGTCATTCATCATTCATTATCAACTTGGAAAATGGTCTCTTTGCAGAGTGCCAGTAGGGTTCTGGGCATGGCCTTGATCTAAAGTTTTTATCAATGACTTAGGAAAAGGCATAGATGGAATGCTTTTCAAAAACAGTTATCTATTATAATAGTCAGAATTCCAAAAGATCTTACAGGCTAAAACTATTAAGTCGAATATCACAAGATGAAATTGTTTTTGTCCTCTTTCATTATGAACTTGACAAGCATCAGCAAATATGACTATGTCTGCCAACATTAACCAAAAGATATAGAAAAAGAGGATTACATATGTTACCATGAATCTCTATTACATATAATTTGGGAAATTTTGGTGCATATATTTTATTTGTGTGGCCCACATAGTGTTCCATTCTGAACTTGGTGTTGTTCTTTTTTGTGTATCTTTAAATATTTATTTTACTCCCCTTTCCCTTTTTGGCATCAGTATCTTCTCGTTACCCTTCCCTTCCAACTATTCCTCTCCTTCCCTCTATTCTTCCCCTAAGAAAATGAAAGCTGCCCCTCTTATATCAGACAAATACAATAGGGGTGGTAGGGAATCACACATGGTCATTTCTAAAAGTAGTTTGATTCTGCACTCTACCAAGTCTCCACCAAGAGGATGGAGGCCTGATTCATTACTAGTCTTCAAATCATTGATTAATCATTGCATTGATCAGAGCTCTTAAGTCTTTCAGAGTAATTTTCCTTTACAATATTTTTGTCATTGTATATAAATTGTGCTTTACTCTGTCAGCTCGTATGTCTTCCTAGATGTCTCTTAATACCTTTTATAATTCTATACTATTCTTTCACATTCATATACCCTAATTTTTTGGGTCATTCTCTAATCGACAGACACCCCCTCAGCCTCCAGTTCTTTGCTATAGCAAAGAGTGCTGCCATAAATATTTTTGCATATATCAATCATTTCCTTCTTCTTTGGTCTTTCTAGAGTATGAGATTATTTACTAGGTATGAAATAATTGAGTAGCTCCTTATCTGAAGTCTCAAAAGGTGCCAGAACTTTGTATCACAAGGCAATATTCACAGCACCAACTATGACTATGAGTATGTTGGCATAGTTCTGAATTGCAAAGTATAACAGACTCTCCACATAGAAGGTACAAGAAAAACATTTATTCACACACCAGAAAGCCAAATCCCAGCACCAGAAAGCCAAATCCATCATAACAACAACGAAATCCATCATAGTAACCAAGAAGTCTCTACGCATTATCACACCTTCTCACAAATGAACACCCTCAAGCAAAATACCTTTCTTTCATTCACTGCCAGATACCTGCTTGCTATTTCTCTCTCAGTTGTAACTACTGTGCCTAATTTTCTCTCAACTCTGCTCTACCATTCCTGCTCCACTCATTTGGCAAGTTCCTCTCACCACATGTTATCTTAGACTTCCATGAGATTGAAGCAGGTCATGTGGGCCTATTAATGGATAGAGAGATCTTCAAATTAAGCAAAAAATACATTAGCAATAGAAGAAAGGTTATTCAGAGGTGGAAACATATAGTCACATGTCTTTTGAAGGGAATATATGAATTTATGGATAATATTTCCTTTTTAAAGGCCAGAAGTATTGGACTTTAAAAAAATAATAACATATGTTACTAGGTTTACATATTGTTATTTTGCACAATGACTGGCATGTGCTAGATTCAACATTATATTTATTATTTCTCTAATTTAAGGTAATGACTTTTTAAATATCAACAGTCATATGACCAATAATTTATATGCGATTGATAACATCTGAAGTTTATTATTTGTTACTGTATTTGTACTCCATATTGTATTTCTAAAGTTCTCTTAGGCTGTAAAATCTGAGAGACCATTGGGAGATAAAAATGCCATTAAAGCACTTTCTAATCTGGATTTTGTTGCATATGGATTTTTCTAAAGGATGTGATAAAAATTTGAGAATTTGAAACTTATTTTTGGTTATAAACACAAAATAATATTTACTATGATAGCAGATTTTCCATTTGAAATCTTGGCTATTATGAAAATATATACAGTAGTTTAAAGTGACAGCTTATTCTCTATGCAACGTGATTCAGAAATGCATTCACCTAAATTGATAACGGGTTATTTCAAATTGTAAACATATAATGTTTAGAGCATTGTTACATTTCTAAATTGTGTAATTTGGTAAACAATTGTATCATCTCTGTTAGTAAAAAAAATTTCTTTTATCTAAAGAATTGTGCTATCAGAGAAAAGTGATGAATGGGTTAAGAAGCTGTTAAATCATTCTATTTGACCATGTGTGTAATTTCAGAAATGATAAACTTCCAAGTTTTGTCAGTATTTAAAAGGAAGTTTCAGTTAAAATTGTTTTGCTATAAATCGAGTGTTTACAAAAGTATGTTTGTGAAAGGAAACCTGGTAATTATGCAAAGGCCTTGTTTAAGATCTCCTCTTATAACTTTTGTCAGTTATATAAAACAGGTTTTGTGAGCATAGAATTTGGGAATTTTGTGTTTTCTAGGAATGAATAACATCAGGATAAACTGTAAATTGTTTTTAAGAAAGGAAAATATTTTTATGAAGTGTTTTGCACTTTTTTTATTTTTGCATTTTTATTTTTTAGAAATTTATTTATTTTTAGTTTTCAACATTCACTTCCCCACCTTTTCAGTTCCAAATTTTCTCTCCTTCTCTATCCTTCCCGCACCCCAAGACAGCATGCATTCTGATTACTCCTTGCCCCAATCTGCCCTCCCTTCTTTCACCACCTCCCTTCTTTTTTCCTTCACCCTTTATTTTCTTTTAGGGCAAGATAGATTTCTATACCCCATTGCCTACATGTCTTATTTCCCAGTTGCATGTAAAAACAAAATACAACATTTATTTTTTAAATTTCTATCCTTTCCTCTCTTCCCACCATGCTCACTGAGAAGACAAGCAATTCAGAATAGGTTATACATGTGCAGTCATGCAAAACATTTCCATAATAGTCATGTTGTGAAAGACTAACTATATTTCCCTCCATTCTATCCTTCTGCCCCCATTTATTCTATTCTCTCTTTTGACCCTATCCCTCCTCAAAAGTGATTTGCTTGTAATTGCACCCTCCTCTCATTTGCCCTCCCTTTTATCAACACTCCCTCCTTATTTCTTTCCCTGCTACTTTCCTATAGGGTGAGATAGATTTTCATACCAAATTGAGGGTTCATGTTATTCCCTCCTTAAGTCAAATACAATGCGAGTAAGGTTCACTCTTTCCCTGTCATCTCTCCCCTCTTCTCCTCCATTGTAAAAGCTTTGTTTTCATGCCTCTTTTATGTGGGAGATAATTTACCCCATTCTATTTCTCCCTTTCTCATTCTTCCAATATGTTCCTCTCTCACCCCTTAATTTCATTTTTTAGATATCCCTTTATATTCAAGTCACCTGGTACCCTGTCTATATATAAAATTCCTCCAACTACCCTAATACTGAGAAAACTCTCAAGGGTTACAAATAATGTCTTTCTATGTAGGAATGCAAATAGTTCAATTTTAGTAAATCTCTTATCATTTCTCTTTCTTGTTTACCTTTTCAAGCTTCTTTTGATTCTTGTGTTTCAAAATCAAATTTTCTATTCAACTCTGATCTTTTCATCAAGAATGCTTGAAAGTCCTTTATTTCATTGGATGGCTATTTTTTCCCCTGAAGTATTATACTCAGTTAAGCTGGGGAGGTGATTCTTGATTTTAATCCTAGCTCCTTTAATATCATATTCCAAGCCCTGTGATGCCTTAATGTACAAATTGCTAGATCTTGTGTTATCCTGTGTTTCCAGAATACCAGAATTATTTCTGACTGCTTGCAATATTTTCTCCTTGACTTGGGAACTCCAGAATTTGACTACAATATTCCTAGGAGTTTTTGTTTTGGGATCTCTTTCAGGAGGTGATCAGTGGATTCTTTCAATGTTTATTTTACCCTCTGGTTCTAGAACATCAGGGCAGTTTTCCTTAATTATTTTTTGGAAAATGATGTCCAGGGTTTGTTTGATCATGGTTTTCACATGGATCTGTTGTCCAAGTCAATTATTTTTCCAATGGGATATTTCACATTGTCTTCTATTTTTTCATTCTTTTGGTTTTGTTTGATTTTTCATAAAGTCATTAATTTCCATCTGCTCCATTCTAGTCTTTAAGGAATTATTTTCTTCAGTGAGCATTTGGACCTCCTTTTCCATCTGAATGATTCTGCTTTTTAAGGCATTCTTCTCATTGGCTATTTGGATCTCTTTTGCCATTTGGGTTAATCTATTTTTAAAATTATTTTCTTCAGCATTTTTTGGGTCCCCTTTAGAAAGCAGCTGATGTATTTTCATGATTTTCTTGTATCACTCTCATTCCTCTTCCCAATTTTTCTTCTACTTCTTTTACTTGGATTTCCAAAATCCTTTATGACTTCTTCTGTGGCCTGAGTACAACTCATATTTTTCATGGAGGCTTTGGTTGTAGGAACTTTGACTTTGTTGTCTTCTGTTTGTATGTTTTGATCTTGTCAACAAAGCAAGATTCCATGATTGGTTTTTGGTCATTTCCCCAGCCATTTACTTAAGTTTTGAATTCTTTATCAAGGTAGTTCTCTGCTTTCCATAAGGGGCAGTGGTCTACTGTCAGGTGCTCAATCACCCCACAATCTGTGGGTCTTATGTTCCAGAAGAAGCCGCTGCTGCTGTAACTGCCACAGCTATATCTGCTGTGGTCTCCTCCACTATCCCCCTCCACTCCAAGGCTGGGACTGGACCACACTGTATCACACAGATCTCTGTTTTTTTCCACTCACCTTCCAAGGTGTCCTCCAGCCTTTGGGGTCAAGAATTCCAAAAACCACAGTTGATAGTAAAAAAAGGCCCCCTGAGGCCTGCTCAGACCCCATTGGTGTCAGCATGGCCCATGCTGGACTGTACTCTGCTCCCGGCCCTGCACAATAAATGCTTCCTGTCAACCTTCAAGGCTGTTTTTGCTGGAGATTTGCTTCATACCATCATTCTGTGGGTTCTGCAGCTCCAGAATTTTTTTAGTAATTTTTTTTACAAATCTATCAAACATGTTAAACAAACAATCAAAGGCCAAAAAGAATAAGGAGACAATAACCAGAAGCAGGATAAATATAATGTCAATTGTGTTTCTGGAGTCCATGAACACACTGGAACTGCACTAATTCCTTTCTTTCTGACTTCAGGGCTTCCATATATAAGGGAGGTTTCTACCCCAGTATCTATTAATGCCCTAGTTACAGTAGTTGATCCATTTTTCCAGTATATGATTAAACTGATATGGGGTCTGTAATCCTATCTTCTTTAATCTGAGCTGGAGCTTGACCAATTTCCTATTCTCCCTGCAGGTGCAACAAACTTGGATACAATGATTCAGGAGGATTTGTAGGGGCAGTTCTTACTTCCCTGTTTTGTCTAATATTAAGTCCTTTTTCCAGGTACATCATATACATATATATGTATGTATATATATATATATTTCATTAGTTGGAATTCTATCTATTCTTCTATAATCTATCCCTGCTCTTAATAAAGCAGTAAGCATTTCTTTCCTTGTTAGTCTACTCTGACTTTGAATTCACTGGCTATTTGTTCTTCTTTCTTGAGGTAATTTATCTTTTTCCTATTCTCCTAAGTCACCTGTGAAATCTTATCCAGCACCTCCAAAAAGGGTGCCCTATTTCCCCAATTAGTAGAGTCAGAATTATGGGTTTCTAAACAGTAGGAGCAGTTCCCCACTATTATATTTGTGTGAGTAACTGTTAAGGAAGTGCTATGATAAGGCTATGATCCTTATTGCCGTTTTCATTACCACTTCCTTTAAATTTCTCATACAGTCTCTAAGTGAATACCAGGGTCTATCTCCGCTAGATCACATAGAGTCAGCGGGATACTGCTTACTGTATCCCTCGGCTGTTAAAACTAACAGATTAGCTTTATTGTTACCTCCTTGAATATGGTAATCCCTAAAAACTTGTTGTAGAAAAGAATTCTGACTAATACCTATGAATTTCACACAATCTATGTTATTTATCCGTACCCCTGTAACTCCTTTGTCACTGATTATGATTATTGAAGATACTAATGGTTCTCCCATATTTTGGGTGAATCAACTTAAAATATCAGTGACCTTTTGCTGAGTAAAATCCTCAGTTACTTCCTTACACACTGTGTGGCCCTTTCTCCCCCACTTCCCTTATGCCCACCCCGCTGGTATCCTGCTTTCTGCATAGTATTAGACATGTGTCCACATTTCTAGAAGCCTCCTCACCAAAATTTGTTTCATTTTCCTCCCTCCTATGGGTCTGCACCCCAATCAGGCCCTGCAGATGCAAGCGTTGCATGAACCTTCCTTTTGTTCTTTTTTTCTGAGCTAAACTCACAGCTGCCTTTTCTGCTACTACCAACTATTTTTTAGCTTGCTCTTCTAAAGGACAGTTTAGACACTGTAGCATAGAAATCAGAAAGTCATGCAAATAAGTTAACTCCTTTTTTCAGCTGAACCTTTTCCTCCAGTAATTTGTCTCTACTTTTACATATAATATGATAACTTGTTAACAACAACCATCTTCTTTTACATAAGTCTGCCACTTCTTTCCCAGGTTCTATTTGTATTCCTTGCAAAAAATGTTTCTAAATCCCTGGGTTCTCTCTTCTGTAGTCTGGGTCCCCAGTTTTCATGAAGTCCTTTGCTTTTAGACCATTCTCTCACTAGGAAGGAATAAGGTAAATTCTCCCATTCTGGGATACCCATTTCCTTCCCTAGAGCCTTATTGTCTCCAAGTAGAGGTTTTATATTTTTTGATCCTATCCTCCTCATCATTTGTAGCATCAGTGCTAAAACCATTGCAGCCTCTATGACTATGCATGCTTATTTCCAGGGTAAATTCTTGAAACATAAACTCTCTTCCTTAAAGACAAAACCAAGACATTTATTAAACACTAGAAAGTCAAATCCATCATAGAAATGAAGAAATCTATCCACAATTTCAATGCAGGGAGCATGACCATGCTGAGGCCTTCCCTCTGTCAGGCCTCCCCACAAACAAGCTCCCTTAGGCAAAATCACTCCCTCTCTCACACTAGCTGCTCTGCTCCACTTAACATTAACATTACACTATATAAAATGTATCCAACAAAATCAAAGTCAAGTGTATCACATTGGAAAATTTGTATATGGAGTTCATAAACAAGGAACTTGGTTAGCCGAGAATTTGCAAATGATCTCTAGTGATTGGCTTTTAGGGCAAATTTAACATTCAAGATAGGAGTCCTGGTAAAGTTTGATTAATAAAAATTGTCATGTGATATAAAAGCTTCTGGGACTATAATGAACTGTGTTCTGAGCTCAATAACTCACCATCTGGGGGAAATGCCATTAGCTGCTCAGAGACAATGTGACTGTCACAGGTGGAAATTTGTATTTGAGAAAAAGCTGAAAAGACACTTCTAGCCTTGGCTTGGAATGAGAACCTTCTGGTTCAGTTTCCCCGTTGCATTCCTTTGAAAAGGAATGTTTTCCATCTGTCTATTCCTGAGTCTGGCTTCCACAGCATGTAGAAGACTGTGATGCTTTATCTAATCAGGTTCTTGCTTTTCCCTTTTTATGGCAGGTTTCTGTAATCAAAGCAAGGAGTCAATAAAAAAAATAAGGCAAGTATTTGAAATCTTGCTGTTTTCAAACAACTGGGTAAATTGGTAACCTTGTATAGTCATGTGAAGAATAAAAGCCCTGGAATAACAATATTCTGAATGCAATGGGAATAATTAGATAAAGGGAAAAGAAATAAAGATGCAGGCACAATATTGAATCATTATCCCATAGACTAAGGCATCCATGTAAAGTTCCTATAATAAAGGTGTATCTGTACGGAATAAGGTCCTTAAATGTTTCAAAATGAACTAAGAGTAATTGAGTATTGATACAATGGAGTGAGGGAATTATCTTGTGGAATATTTTTGCATTGATGGAGAAGTTAAATGTTTATACTGTGTGTTCTGTAGTGGCCAAAGACCTAGAATGTTTTATGGGGAGAAATGGGAAATTTGATTTTATAATGTTATTTAATCAGTAACTAGAACAAGTGTAGAAATGAATAAGAGCTCCTTTTAAAGATGTTCCCTAACCAATGTGAGATTATAGTCATTATCTGAAACTGTTATTCTAAACTTTATGTGACTGTTAACTGACTTATACTGAATCAGATTCTAGGTATACATATCAAGAAATTCTTTTGAGCTACTGATCCATGATGCCAACAAACCTGTGTGGTGTATCTATGAGCTGCAGAGGGTGATCTCATGGGAATCTTGGAAGAACAACTATTCCACATGAATTGATAGGATTCCCCTGACTCAACTCCCCCACTATGACATCTGGCTGACTTTAAGCCTGGCTCAATGCAGTTGAGGGTCTACACAACTTTGCATGAAACTGACATGAGTTTAGGGAAATGTTGTTCCTTTGCTTTAGTTATGTCCCTTCCTCTTTTACATCAAATTTCTATAATCAAAAGTTTTCTAAGCATAATACCAAGTCTGTTAAATAATAAGATTGGTATTGAATCATCTGAAGTTACTATAGAAAGATGTAAGTATAAGACTGAGTAATTTGGCTTAGGATTTTAGCACAAACAATAGTATATATTTCTGTATTCTTTGTAATAGCATGGAAACAATTAGGTCAAGGGATTGTGAAATCAGTATATTATTATGCTTAGTTAATATCATACTTGTACAATTAGTTAATGTGGAAAGAAGAATGGCTTGCTGTCTATCTTGTAAATGCTTTAAAAGAAGCACAACATGACTAGTAGTTGGAATTGTTTTATGACTTGATATGTACTGTATTAAAATAGATTACTCAATGTATTGATGTATTGGAGACTGTTATTAATTCCTTAGTGGAATCTCATCCTCCTGAAGGGGAATTAATAATGGATTGATGGAAAGTATAGAACAACTGGGTTCTAATGTGAATTTCTTATACATGACAATTGGCCAAGGTTCCAATTTTGATTTTATTGGAATGATAAAGGTATAAGGATTAAATGGTAATGTTAAACTGGGTCAAGATCAGTTTTGTAGGAGAATGGACATAACAAAGCAGATTTCTACAAGAAGATGACAAAAAGATGCTGAGATGCTGTGCTGGAGATGGCTAGAACAAGTACCTAGACCAGAAAACTTCTTCGGATGATGTTCTCTGCTAGACAGCTGTATGAGATAAGACTTCTGAATCTTTAAGGGACAATTGAGTGTTCACTATTGTTTTTTCTTTTTTTATTTATTTATTTAATTAACTTTTTACATTCATTTTCACAAATTTTTGGGTTCCAAAATTTCTCCCCTTTTATCCCCTCCCCCCACCCCAATACCCCAAGCAATCTAATTTTCCCTATCTCCAATCTGTCCTCTCTTCTGTCATCCCTCCCTTCTCTTGTCTCCATCTTCTCTTTTCTCCTGTAGGGCCAGATGACTTTCTATTCCTCATTAACTGTATGTCTTCTTTCCTAGTTACAACAATAATATTAAACAGTTGTTCCGAAAACTTTGAGTTCCAAATTCTCCCCATCCCTCCCTCCCCACCCATTCCCTTTGGGAAGGCAGGCAATTCAATATAGGCCCTATCTGTGTAGTTTTGCCAATGACCTCCCTGATAGTCGTATTGTGTAAGACTAACTGGATTACCATCCCTCCTAACCTGCCCCTCCTTGTTTCTCTTCTGTCTTTTGATCCTATCCCTCCCCAAGTGTTGACTACAAATTGCTCCCTCCTCCCTTTGCCCTCCCTTCCCTCACCCCCCTTGCAATATCTCTTTCTCCCCCACTTTCCTATACTGTAAGATAGGTTTTCATACCAAAATGAGTGTGCATTTCACTCCTTCGTTTAGTCAAATGTGATGAGGGTAAACTTCTTGTTTTTTTTTTCTTTCTCAGCTCTCCTCTTTTTCCCTCCACTAAAAAAATCTCCTACTTGCCTCTTAAATGACATGTAGTTACCCCCTCTTTCCTCCCACTACATTTCTCTCTCACCATTTACCTTAATTTCTTTTAAGGTATGATCCCATCCTATTCAGTTCACTCTGTGCTCTCTGTCTCTGTATGTGTGTGCATGTGGGTATGTGTGTGCATGTGTGTACATGTGTATGTGTGGTCCCACCAACTACCCAGATACTGAAAAGTTTTAAGAGTTACAAATATTGTCTTTCCCTGTATGAATGTATACAGTTCACTTCTGGTAAGTCCCTTAATACTTCTCTTTGCTGTTTCCTTTTTCATGCTTCTTCTCATTCTTGTGTTTGAAAGTCAAATTTTCTTTTCAGCTCTGGTCTTTTCATCAAGAATGATTGAAAGTCCTCTGTTTCATTGAAAGACCATATTTTCCCCTGAAGTATTAAGCTGGGTAGGTGATTCTTGGTTTGAGTCCTAGTTCCTTTGCCTTCTGGAATATCCTATTCCACGCCCTTCGATCCCTTAATGTAGAAGCAGCTAGATCTTGAGTTATCCTGATTGTATTTCCACAGTACTGGAATTGTTTCTTTCTAGCTGCTTGCAAGATTTTTTCCTTGACCTGGGAGTTCTGGAATTTGGCCACAATGTTCCTAGGAGTTTCTCTTTTTGGATCTCTTTCAGGTGGTGATCGATGGATTCTTTCAATACTTATTTTGCCCTCTGGTTCTAGAATGTCAGGGCAGTTTTCCTTGATAATTTCATGGAAGATGATGTCTAGGCTCTTTTTTTGATCATGACTTTCAGGTAGACCCATAATTTTTAAATTGTCTCTCCTGGATCTATTTTCCAGGTCAGTTGTTTTTCCCATGAGATATTTCACATTCTCTTCCATTTTTTCATTCTTTTGGTTTTGTTTAGTGATTTCTTGGTTTCTCGTAAAGTCATTAGACTCCATCTGCTCCATTCCACTGAACTATTAAATTCAGTGAGCTTTTGAGCCTCTTTTTCCATTTGGCTCATTCTGCTTTTGAAAGCATTCTTCTCCTCATTGGCTTTTTGAACCTCTTTTGCCAATTGAGTGAGCCTATTTTTCAAGGTGTTAATTTCCTCAGCATTTTTTTGGGTCTCCTTTACCAAGGTATTGACCCAGTTTTCATACTTTTCTTGCATCTCTCTCATTTCTCTTCCCAGTTTTTCCTCTACCTGTCTAACTTGCTTTTCAAAATCCTTTTTGAGCTCTTCCAAGGCCTGAGCCCACCCGCCACCCCCCTGGGGTGTCTGGGGTACTGAGGCCCCGCCCTCCACATCTTTCCCTGATGGCAAGAATACATCCTCATCTTTGTCAGATCCGAAGGTCGGGATCATTTGCATTTGTTGGAAAAAACTCTCTATAGTCTTATTTTTCTTCCCTTTTCTAGGCATTTTCCCAGCCAGTTACTTGACTTCTGAGATTCCTTTCCACCCCCACCTGGATCCGCCCAGCTAGTGCTTGGCCTCTGAGATTCAAATGGGCTTTCCGGCAGCAAGCTTTAGTTCTAGCGCTGGGGTGGGGGCAGGGCCGCCTCCCAGGCTCAGTTCCCTCAGGGGCTTTATGCAGAGATTTTCAGGAATGGAGTGGGTGGGGGCAGGGTGGGGGGGCCCACCTCCTAGGCTCAGTTCCCTCAGGGGCTTTATGCAGAGGTCTTCAGTAATAGAGCGGGGTGGGGGCAGGGCCGTCTCCCAGGCTCAGCTCCGTCAGGTTTTATGCAGAAACCTTCCGTAATGAAGATCCTGCCTGCTGTTGGGGGATTCCTGAGACCTGGGCCGCTGCCGCCTCAGCCGCCGCCCATGCCTCTGCCTCTGCCACTTCCTGCCCCCGTCTCTGCAGCCGCCGCTTCCTCCCGAGGGGGCCCGAGTCACGGAGACGCCCTGCTCCCCCTCTCATCCAGCCCAACCTTCTTTCTCACTGACCTGTAGCTTCTGTGGGCGGAGGGACTTTCCCGGCTGCTGGAGCTTCCGTGTCTGAAGCCTGTTCAGGTCAGCTTCTCTGGGGCCGCGGCCAGAGCAGCGTTGGGATGGGGTCCACTTTCCGGGGTGCGACGGACCGTGGGGATGTATCTCCAGGGCTCCCTGGAACGGTAATCTCTTCCACTCCATTTCTGCACACCTTGTATTGACCCAGAAGTTATGGGGGTCTCTTTTTACATTAATTCTATGGGCTTTGGTTTTGGAGCTCATAAACGTGCATCCTTCTACTCTGCCATCTTGGCTCTGCCCCCCATCACTTTTGTTTTTAAAAAGCCTATTGTTTTTTCTTTTGAGTCTCTTTATCTGTGTTTATTAAGGGAACTGCCCTCTTTGATTTCTCAATGCATCCATCAAACTCTGCCTCTTCTCTTTCCCATATTTATTATGCCTCCTTAAAGGGGAGATGGATGAGGGGAAGAATTCATATAGGAAAGATGGTGATGGAGTATTAATTAGGTGTAAGAAAGATGAAGAAACAGAACTTGAATAAAAGAAAAGAGGAGGAATTTGTGAGAAACAAAATAAGAAATTCTGTTTCCACAGAATTCAAACTACACCCAGCTTTGAGTGGTAATAGAATGTAAGTCAGAGGTGACTGGTACAGGTGACTGAGGATACTCAAACACCAAACTAAAGATTTTCTATTTGATTTTGGAGGTGATCTGGAACCACTTGACTGGGGTGGGAGCAAAGGGAATATTGTAGTGATCCAGATGTGAGGGGATGAGGGTCTGCATCAGGCTGAGGACACTGTCAAAAAACAGAAAAGGAGAGTATGTGAGAAATGTTACAAAAGTAAAATCAACAAGTAACCGACTAGATATGGGACTAAGAGGGAGTGAGGAGTCTTGGTTATGAACCTCAGTAACTGATGGTACCTTCCACAGCCAAAAGGAAGCTAAGAAGAAGAGAACATTTGGGGGAGGGGAAAAGAAAACATGTTAAATTTTGCATATGTGGATTTAAGGACCTCCTTCCTTTTCACTTCTTGTAGCTTGGGACCTCTAGTTTCCTTCAAGGCTCATCTCAAGTCCTTCTTTTAAGGACCTTCCAGATTCCTTCAGCTGTCAGTGCCAGCCCCCCCCCCAATAATATATTAATTTTGTGTATATACTCTACACTTATTGATGAACTTGGAAATGTCAATTCTTTGTGGGCAGGAACTACCTCACTTTTGCATCTGTATCCCCAGCTTCTACCACATGGGTGCTTAACAGATCCTTATTAGCTGATTGGCCAAAGGTTTTTGGTTTTTTGGTGGGAGAAAATTATTCCTCTGTAACTTTGAATAGCTAGATGAGGGTCCAAGCTCTGATGAAAATATTATGCCACCTGGTTGCAAAATTGCATCCCTGGAGAAGAGACAACTAAGGGACAGAATTACAGTCCACAAACATTTTGTTGAGGAAAAATTAAACATCTACACTAGGAGGCTATATAGAATTAGGACCAATTGAAGAAAGTTAAAGAGAAAATTTGACTTGCTATATGGCAAAACAAGAGAGATGAAATGGAATTTCCTCATCCCTTTGCAATAAAGGAAAATGGGATTGAATGGCCACTTGGTGGCAGGGTTCTATAGAGAATGTGTGATTCAGGTCAAGGCTTTACTTACCACTACCTTTCTAGTCTAAGAAGCAGAAATTGGTAGGATGTGACATATGACATTGTATGGGTATAAAAGGGTCCATTTTGTTCAAAAGGAACAAAAGACTGAAGTCAAATCCACAAGCTCTTATTAATCAGTAAGCACTATGTGCCAAAGCCTTCTAGGTCCTTGGAAGTGGTCTTTTGACTGAGTCCAAGTTTTATGGAACACATTCTTTTATTCATGGAATTTGTTCTGAGAAGTTTAGATTCAGTCAGACGGTTGCACTTGAGGACCTAGAGGGACACAGGAAGCCTCTAGGCCTCAGGTTCCCCACCCCTGCCCTATGCTAAACACTGGGAATACAAATGTAAGCCAAAAGTAAGGCTCTCCAGAATCATAAGAATCTAAGCAAGATTAGAACCAAGATCCTCAGTGAGACACAGAAGTGAATAGTGATAGGAATATGCTACAGATCATTTAGACAAAAGGAGGAGCTGCCTGCTAACCTTCCTAGCTTCCCATGACAGGTAGGTCTCACCCAAATCAATGATGGAAATGTTAACTTTTAAAAGCAAGGGTTCTTAACCCTTTTTATTTGGCAGCCTTTGGATGCCTTCTCAGAATCATGTTTTAAATGCATAAAATAAAATACGAAAGATTACAAAGAAAACCAATTATGTTGAAATACCATTTTGTGTGTGTGTGTGTGTGTGTGTGTGTGTGTAATCATGTTCAGAGACATCTGGGTTATGATAAAATGCTTTAAAGAAAGAAGAAATAATCTGAATCTCATTATCCAAAAGCAAACAAATATAAAATGGCAGAAATACTTAATATATCCCTTAAAAGTAACAACATAATAAAAATAGAGATTGATTCAGGGACCACAAACTAAAAATGAAGGCCCAAATGTAGACTTAACAATGAAATCCTAAAAAATGAATGGGTCAAAGAACAAATGAGAGAAGCAATAACTATATAAAGTAAAATGACAATGATAAAACAGCATAACCAAATTTCTAGGATGCAGCTAAAGCAGTTCTCAAGGGGGAAACTCATATCCTTACAAACACACATTACAAGAATAGAAAAAGAGAGGAATTAATGAGTGGAATATGCATTTATAAAAACTGGAAAGTAAACAAATAAGCAAAAACTAAAATAAGGATAAAAAAGTAGATGTTGCAAATTAGAGGGGGAAATAAAGAAAAACTCCTGGTCCTGCTGGACTTGTAGAACAATTCAATCTAACTTTTAAAGAATAATTAGTGCTTGTATTTCACAAGTTATTCCAAAAATTTAGAATGAAAATACCCTACCAGAATGCTTTTATAAGACAAATATAGATCTATTACTGGAACCAGGGAAAACTAAAACAAAGGAAGAAAACTATAGGACATTATCACTAACAAGCATTAACTCAAAAATGTGAAACAAAATCCATCACACAGCCTACAACAATTTATCCAAGAAATCACTCACTATAACTAAGTGGGATTTATACCAGGAATGCAATGATTGTTCAACATTAGGAAAACATTCAACACAATCATAATAAAAAATCAAAATATGTAAAAAGCCATGATCATCTCAATAGATGCACAAAAAGTCTTTGACACAATACAATACTTTTTTTTAAAGGCTACAAAGCATAGGCGTAGAGGAACCCATTTTTAATATCAGAAAAACCTCTACTTAAAATGAAAAGCAAACATCATACACAATGTGGCTACACTAGAATCTTTTCTAACAAATATGAGAATCAAGCAAAGATACTCACTCTCCTCACTATTATTTGATAAAGTTCTGGAAATGCTAACAACAGCAATAAGACAGGAAAATAAGGATGAAAATAAAGGAACAAAAATAGCTAAAGATGAAGTGAAACTATCTGTTTGCTGATGATATATGATGGTTTACTTGGACAATCCTAGGGAATCAGCAATGATAGCAATTGAGACAATTAATAGCTTCAGCAAAGTTTCAGGTTGCAAAATAAATACTCAAGGAAACTGAGGGGGCAGAGCCAAGATGGCAGAGTAGAAGGATGGACCTGCTCTAGCTCTACTCCCATAGCCCATAAAATACTTTTAAAAAATGACTCTAAACAAATTCTCGAGCAGTATCAGACACAAATCAACAGAATGAAAGAGATTTCCAGCCCAAGACAGACAGCAGGAAAAGTCTATCACACCAAGCTTGGAGTGGAGCACAGCCAGGTCTTGGCCATGTGACACAGCATGGACAGAACAGGAGCAGGCTTCAGGGCACAGAATCACTGGCAGAAGCTGCAGGTCCCAGATTTCTCAACCCATAAATGCCAAAAACAGCTCCAAAGGTCAGTGAGAAACCTTTTTCACCTGGGTAAGAAGGGAACAGGGTCCAGCCTTAGCCCTGAACCCAAGGCAGCAGAAGCCACTGAGGCAGCAGAGCCTTAGGCTTAAAGACCCTAGGGAAATAAAGTGGCAGATCTGAATCTCAGGCCTGAGTGTTGGTCCTGGGGTAAAGAAGAGTTCTGGCCTGGTGGAGCTGATAGAGGCTCTGGAGAAGGAATTCTACTCATAGATCCTGAGCATAAAAGCTTGTGGTTGCTTCCAGACCAGAGCACAGGCCTGGAGAGGAATAAACTCCTCTCCCTTGATTTTGCCACTTTGGAGGGACTGAGAACTTACAGGTCACTAGAGTATACCCTCCACTTGACAAAGGACCCAAAAGGCAAGTAACTGATTTGGAAAATGCCCAAAAAAGGGGAAAAATAAGACTATAGAAGGTTATTTTCTTGGTGAACAGGTATTTTCTTCCATCCTTTCAGATGAGGAAGAACAAAGCATACTATCAGAAGAAGACATAAAAGTCAAGACTTTTGTATTGAAAACTCCAAAAAAATTATTTAATGGTCTCAGGGCATGGAAAAGCTCGAAAAGGATTTTGAAAATCTTGTAGAAGAGGTGGAGGAAATATACAGAAGATAAATGAGAGCAATGCAAGAAAATCATAAAAAGTGAGTCAACAGCTTGCTAAAGGAGATCCAAAAAAAAAAATGCTGAAGAAAGTAACACCTTTAAAAATAGACTAGCCCAAATGGCAAAAGAGGTCCAAAAAGCCAACAAGGAGAAGAATTCTTTAAAAAGCAGAATTAGCAAAATGGAAAAGGTGGTTCAAAAGCTCACTGAATAAAATTATTCTTTAAAAATTAGAATGGAGCAGATGGAAGCTAATGATTTTATAAGAAACAAAGAAATTACAAAGCAAAACCTAAAGAGTGAAAAAACAGAAAACAGTGTGAAATATCTCATTTAAAAAACAACTGATCTGGAAAATAGATCCAGTAGAAATCATTTAAAGATTATGGGACTACCTGAAAGCCATGATCAAAAAAAGAGCCTGGATAACATCTTTCATGAAATTATCAAGGAAAACTGTCTTATATTCTAGAACCAGAGGGTAAAATAAATAGTGAAAGAATCCATCAATCACCTCCTGAAAGAGATCCAAAAAGAAAAACTCCAGGAATATTGTAGCAAAATTCCAGAGTTCCCAGGTCAAGGAGAAAATATTATAAGCATCCAGAAAGAAACAATTTGAGTAGTGTGGATATACAATCAGTACAACACAATATCTAGCAGCTTCTACGTTAAGGGATCTCAAGGCTTGGAATATGATATTCCATAAGTCAAAGGAACTAGAATTAAAACAAACAATCACTTACCAAGAAAAACTGAGTATAATACTTCAGGGGAAAAATTGTCATTCCATGACATAGAGGACTTTCAAGCATTCTCGATGGAAAGATCAGAGCTGAATAGAAAATTTGACTTTCAAATACAAGAACCAAGAGAAGCATGAAAAGGCAAATAGGAAAGAGAAATCATAAGGGACTTACTAAGGTTGAACTGTTTTCATTCCTACATGGAAAGATAATATTTGTTACTCTTGAATCTTTTCTCAGTATTTGGGTAGTTGGAGGGATTAAATACATATACAGACAGAGGGCATGGGGTGAGTTGAATAGGAAGGGATGATATCTAAAAAAATAAAATTAAGGTGTGAAAGAGGAATATATTGGGAGAAGAAAGGGAGAAATGAAATGGGGCAAATTTTCTCTCATAAAAAAGGCAAGAAAAGCTTTTTCAATGGAGGGGAAAAGGGGGAAGGTGAGAGGGAAAAAATGAAGCTTACTCTCATCACACTTGGCTTAAGGAGGGAATAACATGCACAATCAATTTGGTATGAAAATCTATCTTACACTATATGAAAGTAGAGGAGGAGGGGATAAGTAGGGTGTGGGGGGATGATAGAAGAGAGGGCAAATGGGAGGAGGGAGTAATTAGAAGTAAACATTTTTGGGGAGTGATAAGGTCAAAAGAGAGAATAGAATAAATGGGGAGCAGGATAGGATAGAGGGAAATATAGTTATTCTTTCACAACATGACCATTATGGAAGTCTTTTGTATGACTACACATGTATAGCTTATATTGAATTGCTCGCCTTCTCATTGGGGATGGAGGGAGAGAAGTCAGAACTCAAAGATTTAGGAATGAATGTTGAGAATTGTTTTTGCATGCAACTGGGAAATAAGAAATATAGGTAATGCAGTATAGAAATCTATCTTGCCCTACAAGAAAAGACAGAAAACAGGGATAAGGGAAGGGAGGGATGTGATAGAAGGGAGAGCAGATTGGGGGAAGGGGTAATCAGAATGCATGGTGTCTTGAGGTGGGGGAAGGGAGAGATGGGGAGAAAATTTGGAACTCAAAATCTTGTAGAAATGAATGTTGAAAACTAAAAATAAATTAATTAATAAAAAAGAAGCAGAAACCGAAAAAAATAAATATTAAAAAATCGATAGCATTTCCATATTATAATAACAAAACACAAGAAGTAATAAGGAAATCCTTTTCCAAGTAACTGTAAAGTATATAACATATCTGGTGATCAAAAGATTGGTATACGTCTAATTACAAAGTGTTCCTCAAAGAAGTTAAAAAAAAAACAACTTAAATACCTCGAAGAATATTCAGTGCTCATGGCCAGACTGTGCCAATATGTGCCAATAATAAAAGTGACAATACTACCAAAATTAATTTACACTTTAGTGCAATATCAATCAAATTACTAATCTGATACTTTATACAATCTGATAAAATGACAAAATTCATTTGGAATAAAAATAATTTAAAATACCAAGGGAAATGATTAAAAGAAGTAGGAATGAAAGGAGAATAGTACTTCTTGACCTCAAACTATATTACATAGAAGCAGTCATCAAAGTCATCTGCTATTGGTTAAAGGATAGATCAGTGGAACAAACTAGATAAGGGAGATTCAGAAACAGAATTCAATAATCCAATGTTTGATAAAATGGAAAACAGGAATTACCTAGAAAAAAGCTCCTAATTTGATTTTTAGAAAACTGCTGGTAAAGCTACAAAATAATCTGACAGAAAATTAGGCTTAGTTGAACAGCTTACATCATATAGCACAATAAATTCTAAATGCATGTAGGACCTTAATATTAAAGATCTTAATATACAATTAGAATAGAAACAGATCATATGCCTCTCTCACAGCTATGAGTAGGAGAGGTATTCTTAACCACACAAAAAGAGGTAGAGGCAATTGGAAAAGATGACATAAATAATTTTGATGATTTGAAACTGAAAAGTTTCTGCACAGACAGCATTAATGCATCTAGCGTTAGAAGGAAAATGGTCAGATGAGAAAAAATGTTTTTATCAAATTTCTCTGATAAGGGTTTGGAATACAAGATATACAAACTATCCTCATGTAAATGTGTATATGTGTGTGTGTGTGTGTGTGTGTGTGTGTATTACTAATGGAAGGAAGTAATATAGAACTAGATAAAGCATGAGAAACAAAGGAGCTAATAAAACTCTAAAGGGAAAGTTGTAATAAAAAGGATAGAGGATCAGGAGTGAGAAGAGAGTCAATGGGAACAGTTACCTTTAAAAATAAAGATTAAAGTAGCTGCAGAAACTTAATAGCGTGTTTCTAGCAAAAGATAGGATTTGAAAGTAAAAGGCATCTATATGCATAACAATGATGAACCTAGGTTAAGAAGGGAAGAGGTCGAATGGGAAAAGAAATCTCATAAAATTTCTCCATTAATGATTTGGTATCTCAGATATATGGATATGTGCATTTATATATGTACATGTATGTGTATACTATATAGATATACATATACATTTTACACGCACACACATATATACATATATACATGCATATATATATATATATATATATATATATATATATATATATATGCTTAACAACCATTTCCCAGTAGATAGTCAAGGGATATGAACAAATAGCTCTAAAAGAAACTTGCAAAGTATTCACAACCACATAAAAATGCTCTAAATCACTAATAATAAGAGAACTAATAAAGGAAACAAATAGAATAGTTTTTGCATTAAAAAAATAGTTTTCCTCAAGAGATATCATGTTTATAAACTTGACCTTTTGCTTTCGTTAAACATTCTTAGAATGTCTATCCCTGAACATTTTGATCTTTAAGGCATTACACAATGAAATTCCCTTTAAAACAAATTAACAGGATTTAGGGATGGCTAAGATCTCTTCTAAATTTTCTCTTCCATTTTGGTTTATAAAGTAGAGGTGATCTGTTATTTAAGGGCCTAATGACAATTACATCCAAGTACATTTTCCTAAAACTCCATCGTTTGGAATAGCATTTCTTTAAAAAAAAAAAGAACTTGTAAAAAAATTCAAGTATTTAAAAAGAGAAAAAGTACCTGAGATTAAAAAAGGGGAAGATTTAAAGAAAATTTAAACCTATAAATCTTCTAACTCCTTTTTCAAGTAATAAGTACTAGTAAGACTGGCAATAACATTGTAATTGCACAATTACAGTAGTTTATACATGCTTAACATGCATAATTTACATTTAAAAATAAGTTAAATAACTTTAAAAATACATTCTTAAATTTAATTGGCCCTTAATTGTTTTCCCTCTGGGAAACAGCTAAACTTTGGCTTTTTCTATCCAACTGGTTAATTCTGGCTAACTTTAAAAACTGGCATTCTTGCAATATTTAAAGTTTTATTTTCTGACGTAGAATCCAATAATCTTTGCATATTTATTATTATTTAGAGTTAATGGCAGTGAAGGGAAAAGACTAGATAAGACTCTGCCTGAAGATCATAAATTGGAAAAAAATATTATGAACAGAAAGAAATCAAAGTTTAAGGAGTAAAAGATTCAAATAATTTTAAATACCAAGAATATCATCTATAATAAATGGACAGAAAACACATGGAAAATTGAGAGCTATAGTTATGAACTGTTTCTAAAAGTTCAAAAACCCTTAGCATTCAAGGCATAAAAATAAACATAAAATGGAAAACAGTGCAATAATGTGACCCCAATAAGAAAATTCTTTTAAATAAATATTTCCAAATAAAACTAAATTTCACAAAACCTCATCTTTGATATATATTACAAAATATATTATACTACACATGTCAAACATAAATCTTACCATTTCTTCCTTTCAGGGCATGAGACTGCCCAAGCTTCATACATGTACATTTACTTCTCTATAGCATCTAGGTCTAGTAGCATTAGTTGAAAGTCAGAGTATTCTAGAGAATCTGTAGCCACTAGAAATGATCTCTGTTCTCATCCGCAGCAAATGACTTAGAGCTAAGCCAGTCAGTTTTTACATATATATGTACATTTATATACACATATATGTATATTTTCATCATAAAAATCTTTAGATCCTGCTCTGCCCTCTGCTTTTACTGTAGTGAGTTTCGTGAAGTTTCTGTATAGTTCAGCATACTAAAAAAAAAATCTTGATTTCTAAAAGAAGCTTTTTGGTGCTCTTGCATGATGGGTTTAATGTAAAGTTAATTTAAGCATAAAATGGTAACTGCATTCTATTGTATAAGCTAATTCACAGCTATTGGGAAAAATTTTCTTAAGCTAACTAAATACAAGGCTGCAGTAATGATAAAGAGTGGAATACAAGGAAAAAATGAGCAAGTAAATAAAATGACTTTTGATCAGTGGCCATTCAATTACTTCAATTTCTGATACGTGGAAGAAATTGTCTTCACTGAGTTTTAAATATTCTGGTAAATCCAGCCGTCTCTTAGCTTCTTCTTAAATTGCTGAACTTGGTCCTCAATTGAACTCAATTTTTTTCTCTGGTCTGATGTAGCCAGTAATGACTATACTAAGGATTTCCCCAAAGAAGTCCTCTTTGAAGCTATGTATAATGAGAGTTTCCACCTTTTTTTTTAGTATTCTTTTAGTATAGGTTTCATCCTATGCCTAAAACCATCTTATGGAATCTCCATTTCCAACGGTGGCCCAACTGTAGTAAATTCCAGCCGATAAATCACTTGAAAGATTATCTACTATTTAGTCAGGAAAGTAGCTGTGGGGAAGCCACGTCCAAAGTCCCTCACCATTTAACCGCGGCAGAAATAAGGCAGGTGCTTCATCCCGATGCTGGCTCCGGGCTCTAGAGATGGCCAGGGCGAAGAAGTCTGGAAGAGATGCGGTCGAACTCAGAGCAACGGTTCCCCCGGGGGCCAGCCGGGAGTGGGTGGAGGGGCATTCAGAAGGGCGTGAGGGAGGCACGCTACCAGGAGCGCGTTCACTGTCAGAGACTCGTGGTCAACTGCCCTCACCAGGGGCGCGCCACAGAACCTCCGCACGCCACTGACCCAACAGAAGCCTCAATAGCTCCTAATTGTCCGCGTTTTAACAGATTCTCCGTTGCATGTACAGTAGCTCATTTAAACTTCAGAGGTCTATGAAACATTATTATTATTAACATAGCTAGGTCTATGAAACATTATCATTATTATTTATAGATTTTGGAGTCATTTAACACAGATTAAATTACTTCCTCTGAGTTAAACAGTGGGAGAGAATCCAGGCAAGATCTGAACTCAAGTTTTTGTGCCTGGAGGGAGATACAACGAAGCTTTTGATCTGACATTCAGTCATACCCCTAAAAGTAAATGTGTACTTGTCAGATAGATTGTAGATGGCATTCTTTTCATTTCAGGCAGTGAACAGAGCTCTGGATTCAGGCTTATCGCCTGTGTTCAAATCCCTGCTCTACCATTTATACTGCTCAAAGTCACAGCCTCCATGGACTTGAGTTTTCTCCTCTAAAGTGAGGAGGTTGGATTTGATGATCCTTTTTTAAGATCCTTTTCATTCCAAATCCGAAGAACTACACGCCACCTTCAAATCTGATATTCTATGGTTCATTGATTCCTGAATTTAATCAACCAATATTTATAAAGCAGCTACTATATACCAGAAACTATACGAGACACTGGAAATACAAAAAGAGGCAACCCCCTCCCCCCCACCAAATCCCAAACAAGTCCTTCCTCTCAAAAGACCTTACATTCCAAAAGTGGAGACCACATGTAAACGACTACATACAAAACAAGCTATGTACCGGATAAATAATTAAAAGAGTGGAAGCCCGCGATTAGGAGAGGTCAGGCTTGGGAACCATCCCCAGGTTGCCAAAGTGTGACTGATCATCCTTGGTAGAGGGAGGTTCTTCTCATAGGAATTTCCCAACTAGTATAAAAACAGAGGTGTGGACAAAAACCAAAACCCAGCCTAATTCTTCCGGTCTGAGTCCGGGGTGTGCTCGTAAATGTTTAACAGCTGGCAGGGTGCACACACGGGACGCACTTTCAAGTTTACATTGTGAACTTTGTCTCCATCTAATCAGTAACAACACCACATCAAGCCCTGGGCTGAAGACGTCTCCAGTTTCCCAAGGGGAGCTTCTGCCAAACAGCACCTCCGCGGAGTGACAGTGGTGTTCCTGATGAAGAGGCTGCTCCTGCTGCAGAATCTTGCCTGCCTTCCCGGGATGGTGTCAGGTGGGCAGACACGAGTGAGGTACTCGTTAGAAGCGTTAGAACCTGGGCAGATCTGGCCGGACCTGACTGGTCTTAGATAACCATGGAGAATGGGGTTGGGAGCCCCTTAGGGCCAGGAAGGAGAGTCTGTGGGGCGGGACCCCTGGGGTTGGTGGATAGGTGGGTACACTGGGGTGGGCTCCATTGGACTGGGAGGGCAGAACTGGCTCCAATCCATTTAGCGGGCTTGTTTGGGTCCCCACGACTGAGGGAGCGGGACTCGAGTTCGCGTGCCTGTTGGCATTCCAGCACCTCGTTGAACTTGCGGCTTCGGGAAATTGGAACATTCCCTGGTTGCTTGGTTCAGGTTTGTGTCTGGTTCACTGGGAGCCTCCGGCTGTCTTCGCGATCGCAGAGGAGGTGAATTTGAGGTGCTTCAAGGCTTCGAGGACAGCTTGTCCACTGTCTGGCTGGAGCACTGGCCCGGCCGATCCGCCAAGGCTTTGCCTAGAAGGCAGGAACCTCAGCCCAACTCTGGCCCTCCATCCCTGGTTCTCAGCGGCCATGGCTCAGGTGAGACTGTGGAAGCCCCACGATCCTGCACTTCCTCTCCCCTGGCCTAACCACCTCTGCTCTGCAGCATGCCAGAGGCCCAGAGCTCAGAGTCACAACTACCCTCCCGCCTTTTTCGTCTACACTCGCCTTGGCTGGGGGGCAAGTTTTCCACCTTCGAGCCTCGAGAGGCCAATACAGTCCAGGCCCCCCTGGCTCTCTGCAGCCCGCCTGAGGCAGCGAGGCCACCACTCAGGCGGGAGGGCCCCACTCGGCCTTTCATTCTGGCTGAGGCCCTAAAGTTCTCTCAGTTACAGCTTCCTTGTATGTCAAATGGAAAATGTATTCGTAAAAAACAGTCTTAGAGTCTATGCCAGGGATGTGGTGAGGATAGAAAGAGATGGAAAGCGCTAGAGCAGGATGTGAATGCTATATAATATGGGAACAAGCTTGTTCATTCTTCCCTAATTATACTCACCCTGGAAGAATGAGATACTTCAGGAACTAAATGTTTTTAGCCAAGATTGCAAATGGAAAAATCTACCATTATATAGCAAATATCAGCATTTTCTCTGCTTATTCCTAACCAAATATAAGTTTCAAATTATCAAATTTCTATCACATCCTTTTAAAACCCAGATCTATATATATAACAAAATCCAAATTTAAAAATTATGACAATTACATTAGAATAATGTAGTATCTAATATATGCCCATTGTGTCAAGCACTTTACAATCATAAATGCCAAATAACAATACCTTTTTCTGCTTAAACCTGATAGGAAGGATTGTTTTCTCAGATGCTGCTCTTTATTCCTTCAGGATTTTGACTTGAATCATATCAAATTTGGATTTATAATCACTAATGATAAATATTTTAACCCTTTTTTATTAAGTCAAATACTCTTGCTACTTAAAAGAAAACTTTATTCATAACATGTTCAGAGTTCTCAGCTCTGAACAGCTTTTTCCCTTTTTGCTCTACTTCCTTAAAGAGCTGAAACCACTTCTCCATCTTCCCTCCTCCTTCCGAGGTTCACCAGACAAGGAGTTTTCCTAAACCCGTTCCAGCTTCCCATTCCATCCCCCTTGGGAATTTCAGGCTGTGTACTAGGAAAAGTATATAAAGTTCCAAAAAGAGTTTGAAATTACACCTGTTCTCCTCAGGATAGCTTAAAATATGCCAATATTCTAAGACTAGGGTTTTGATCCAGGCAGAGACCTAAGGAATGTAATGCTGTCTATCTTCCCAGGCAGAAGCTTCTATAGTTTCAAAAAATTAAATAATTGACTGCCTAAGTACTCAGCAGGAAAGATGGAAGGGTGTCTGTGGGTGCTGCAGTAATGTGCTGGCTAGTGATTGCATTTTGTGATGGTTTAAGCTGCTTTCTCCAGATCTTGTGCTGTAATTCCATGCTTTAGTGTTGCTGACTATTGTCTGGCATTCTCTTGGGTAGAATTCTATTCATGCAAATTCTGTACATCTGTAATACACTGTTGGTGCAGTCCATTGCCTTGAACACTGCCCTTATAACTATTCATCAGAATATTTTACTCACTTAAAGTACACAACCAGCTCAGGTCACAGTGAGCCTTTATTGTGATTTCTCCCCAGCTCTAAGAATATAGAGGCTTTAAGAGGAAGATAAATCATCTTGAAGAGTTAAATCTTGAATTGGAACATGAATGGGCAAAACTGATGGGTCTGGGACAGTCCAATGCAGCCCTTTGGGAGCACACCAGTGTCTTTGAAACAGCATTAGCCAAAAGGGAGGCAGATTTAGTGCAGCTGAACCTGCAGGTATTTGGAGCCTTGTGCTAGTGGTTTGGTTCTCAGGGATCTTAAAATCAAAACACATCTTTCTTAAGAATAGTTAGGAGTGGAAGAAGTTGGCAGCCATTCATGAGCAGAATTACTGTTTCTTATTTTCTATCCTTATTGACACAAGGTTTTCAAAATGAGAACATTTCTCCTTCTTCCATAAGCCTATAGTATAATTGGTAATTTTATTCAAAAAGGTTTTCTTAAGGAACAGCTTTCTTCTCTAGGATCAAATCAACATGGCTAACTCATGGTTTTGGGTTTTTTTTTGTTTGCTTAGAAAAGTAGAGGTTGTTATTGTCTTGATCATTCCTGAGGGTCATCCCTTAGCTCCTTTGTTTGGAAGCTTGTCTGGTAAAAATCATACTTCACCTATTAGGGACTTGGCCAAGCAGTCCAATAAGAACTACCCTTGCTTGAAACAGCTAAGCCATAGCAGTAAAATCTCTCCATCCTGCAAGCGAGGTAGTCCATTTTTATAAAGTTTCTCTGGGAAAGCATCTAAGTGTCTTCACAGAGACTCAAAACACTGCATCTTTAAGTAGCACATTGGAGTGTCCAGGGTCCTACTGGAAGCTGGTGCCACAGGAGCCTACAGTCCCCACCCTAAGGTCTCCTGCTGTGGCAGTGCCATCAAACTCCCACGCCTCTGGTTTTTATGCTGACTGTGCTCCCCAGACACCTGACAGGGCAGCACCCCACCTCACTTTCCTCCTGTGGTCCATGTCCAGGCAGTTCTACAGCACAAAGAGGAGGAAGATCAGCAGATGAAACAGCTCGTTCAGAGCTTACAGATGGCACTAGAGAAGGAGAAGGCCAAAGTGTAAAGCCTCAAGGAGCAGGTACGTGGGTGCTCAGGTGTAGGTGGGTGGCTGTGCCTGTTCCTGCTGCCTCTGATTCTCAGACCAGACCCCACCTGGCTCCATGTTGCCTTGGCACCTGCCAGAACTAGAGATACTTAATACAGAGATGGGAGTGGCAAAGCCATTTCTCAGCCTCCTTCAAGGAATAAGATTTAAAAGTCTTTTCTGTCTACACCGTAAAAAGATCTGTTTAATGCTTGTTTATTTCACAGGAAATACACCTTAATAGGCTTCTTGGTCTGCCTCTTGCCTCCCGTTGCCACAGGTGGCTGCAGCCAAGGCCAGTGCTGCTGGACAGAACTGCCATCATTTTTGAGCTCCGATCTTGCAGCTGAGTGAGGTTAAGAAGGAGCTGCAGGCCAAGTACCAGCTTGTTCAGAAGCTCCAGGCAGAAGCAGATAGTCTTCGGTGAGCATTGCCCAGCCAAGCCATGCATGGAGTCAGAAAGATGCAAGTTCAAGTCTGGCCTTGGGTACTTACTGGGCAAAGCCCTCACCCTCTGTCTGCTTCAGCTTTCTCAGCTCTAAGATGGGAATGATGATAGCACCTACTCCAGTGCGGTTGTTGTGAGGATCAATCCTTGTAAAGTTCTTGGCATAATGCCTGGCACATAGTGGGTACTTAATGAATGTCAGCCATTCATGGTATTATTGTTAATACATCTCAGTATCTCCTGAGGTTTGGAAACCAGAGGCAGAGAGCATAGTGTCTTTACAAGTCTGGGTCATTATCAGTGCAGACTTTCCTGATTTGACCAAGCTTACCCTTGGACTTGATCTCTATCCAGTACTGGGCTGTTGGGTAGGATCAGGAGGAGCAGCCTGGGTTCAGTTTGGCCCACTTTCCAGGCCAGCTTCAGAAAGCCTCTTTTAGCTGATCTAATGGATAGGCAGAGTTTCTGCAGCAAAGGAATGCCTCGGTGGCATACTTGAGGGTAACTAGCAAGCGTGTAATAAATCACCTTTGAAACAGATCTGAGGAGGACTTTCATAAATTTGAGGTGAATTGCTATAATTCGCACATCTGAAGTAAGTGTATCAGTAAAATAATGGTGAAACCTGACAACCCATTGGATAACTAACAGTTCCCTATCATGCCAGAAGTCCTCCATGGAAAACTCTTCTCTTCTTGTTCATATCTAAGGGCAGTACTGAAGATCACAAGTTTTACAAATGAAAATAATTCCTATGAGTTACCATATGTAAAGTGCTTTGCAAACCTTAAAATGCTATATAAATGGTAGCTATTAGTTGGAGGGGGGCATCAAAATGTTGGGCATTGTACTTGCTGAATTTGGGGGCCCTCCTGGCAATAACTGAGTAACACTAAGCAGAATTAGAAAGGTTGGGTTTGCACATCTGTATCACCATTATCCCTCTCTTCCTCCCTCTCCCTTGCAGTCTCTCTCTGACTGTCTCTGTAAGACAGGCACTAATAACACGTTTGTGTTTCAGAGGAAGGAAATGAAAGGAGAGACCAATTCCAACCCTGAAAATTGGACTCCCTTGAAAATTCCAGACTGCCCTGCCCGTGCCTGTCTTCTAGAAGAGCTTCTCAAGCCCCCACCCACTGTGAGCAAAGAGCCACTCAAGAACCTGAGCAGCTATCTCCAGAAAATGAAGTAGGATCTTTTTGTTTATCATTTAATAAGAAAATGGAATCTGTTGGGAACATGCTTTCATGTCACTCATGCCTCATATCCAACAAATGGGTCTGCCAGGCTAAAACCTCCTCCTTTTCTGTGTCTCCACTCCATACTGCTTGCATCTCATAGGATGACAAAAGTTTTTGAGTTACACAGGTTCACCCAGGAACTGTCTCTTCCAACTCCCTCCTGAACAAGACTCCCAACACAGAGTTGGCCCCTTGCTGCCTGCCAAAGGATTTCAGGCTCAGCCAGTGAACAATGTAGAGGAAAATATCTTTTGTATGTAGAGGAAGTCCTTGGGTACACTGCTTACAGCCCCAGGGCCCAAGGGCCACTGATTGCACAGGCCAGATCCAACCCCTGCCAGGAGACCTCCCCTCCTGGGGCAGCCCTGGCCTGTGTGGGACAGCTCTGGTCACTTCTGGTTTTTCCACTCATCCATCCTTTATTGAATACATACTGTGTGTGTGCACTCAGGATTCAGAACAGGAGATATTCACAACTTACAAGAGTCTTTTAATCTTCTTTAGTATATATGTTACAGATATTACAGAAATACAGGCATATTTAAGTTTCATAGGGATTCAAAAGAAGGGAGACTGAGTTGGACCCTCCTCAGAGGAGTTTCGGATTCTGCTGAGCAGAGATTGCAGGTGAGGGCTTCCAGGCAAGGGGAAGAGCCTGAGTGAAGGCAGGACCAAGCAGAGCCAAGCCACATGAGACCAGCTGGCCTCTGCCTTCAGGGGAGAGGTTTTGTGAATCAACACCCAGAGGTAGAGCCATCTGGGTCACCCTCTCCCTCACTGGCATGCCTTCTCACTGGCACTGCTTTCTTCCTCTGCGGGTCAGGTCCATTTTAGCCCACATGAAGTGGTGAACTACTCCAGGAAATGTCCTATGGGATCATGAAGAGTTGGAGAAGACTGAACACCACAACCTTGCATCATTTCATCCATTTTTCTGTGTTTTTACCAGTTGGGTGGATGCCTTTGAATTGTTTTATTTGGCACATCTTTGATTATGAGAGAAGTTGAACAAAAGAAAAAACTTTCACTTTTCAAAGCTTCTAAAAAGTTTTTGACTACATTGAGGGAAAAGAGGAAAATGAAAGGACATTCATGACTATGGCTCCAGGTGGACGATCTAACTGAGACCCAAGAGGCAGCCCGTCTTCTTGCAGTGTTGTTTTCTTTGCTGAGGAGAATTCTCTTTGGACCAAAATAGCTGGTTAAGAAGATGATGCCTGAGTTAAGTAAGGTCCCTGATTGCCTCTCATGACCTCAGGGCACCAGGCACAATTGAACTCTCAAGACACTTGATAAAATAAGGCAGATATCCCTGGTGAGGCCACGAACAGGGATCTAGGGAAAATCATGGAGCACAGGAGAGGACTAAAGGAGGGGGAATGTTCTAAGCTTTAAAAAAGGGAAGAGAATAAAGTCTCCAGTGAAGAATGAGGAGCTTAACTCTATTACTGAGTAACTACAGATCATGCTATTAAAGGTGCGGATAGCAGACTGCTAGAAAAGCAGGTGGTGGCCAGGAAGCATCAGCAGCTGTTGCTAGCGTTCCCAGTGTCACTCCTAGCCCATTTTATCACCCTTCCCAGGGTTATTAGACTGCTCCGCAAGGGGAATGTTGTGGCTATCATTTACCTAGATTTTAGCAAACTCAGTTGACCAAGTTTCATGATGTTTTGTGCATCCTACTTGTCATTCCTTCTTTGGTACACAACTCCAAGAAATACTGTGGATCTTATAGATGCATAAAACCATTCTTCCCTCTGGAGGATGTGACAGCTGATTTTTGTCTTGTCATAGGACGTGAAAGTGGCTGTTACTATGTTTGGTACAGATTTAGGTCCAAAGTGTAAAGAGGTCCCCAAGAGAGATGCCCCAAGGTGCATACTGATAGGTATAGCTGGGCAGTGCTTTGTGTTCAACTGACAGTATCCGTTTTCTATACAGGTGAAATTTCCCTATAAAAGCAATAGCAAATCAAATTACAGACCTGTATATCTGGCATGGATGTGTATGGACACTTTGAAGGGTGCTAGAAAATATCTTGAATAATGTCATGGGGTGAAATCATCCCATTATTAAAAAGAGATGCGCTGGAGCCTCACTCTAACCAGACCCCATGTAGCATGGAATTGGATGTAGACCCAAGGTTCTCATGCTTTCCTTATTCAAGGGAGGTTGGTGAGTGGAGGTAACAGAAGCCGTTTGTTATATCATGGTGTGAGAAACAAAAGAAGTAGTTCTGTTTCCACAGGATTAGAACTACTCTGAGCTTTGAGTAATGACAGGATGTATGTCAGAGGTGACTGGTTCTAATCAGAGTTGTGACTGAGCAGAACCAGGCTTCCAATCAGGGAAAAGGTCAGAAATTTATATGCCTGCTTAACGAGCTGTTTGAGGGGGAACATATCAAGTAAGACAAAATGAAGTGGATGGGTCAGGAGGTTGCATCTAGCCAATGGAAACGAGAGGAAATTTGCACAATTTGAAACAGCACAAAAAGTCTTGCATTTGTCTGAGCAAGCATACTCCATTAGGGGGTTACCCATTTGTAATGAGTGTAAAATAAATGTAATGAGAACTCTCCTGGCTTCACAATGAATATTTTCTCTCTAGAGCAAGCATGCTTTTTGCAATGGTTTCACCTCAGCTGTGGTTCCCATGTATGGTCCCAAAGATCACAATACAAGGGGCTCCGATATTCTGAATGGTTTTCAGTTATCTCATCAAATATTCATTAGCAAATCAAAATAAGCTTCACATATCTGCAAAGCAATTATTCATGCATACCAATTTGTTCAATTTTTTTCCTCAGGTTGGGACTTTTGTTTGTGGAATAACTTGAGGATAACGTGACACCATATACTCTGAATGATTATCTTATACGGCATGTTAAAAAAGATTTAAGTGTGCATAGGAATTCTTAGGTTTTGTGCAATAAACTATTTTTTGGCAAAGGGTTTCATATTTATTTTGAGGGGATTCATTATAATATTTAAGTACAATTTGTCTCTTTTATTGACGTGTGTGTTTTCCCCCATTCATAAAAAATGTGTTAAATACTCTATGGAAATTCATTGATTTCAGTAAGTTTTGCTGTCATGCTATCCCTTTTCAAAATGCTTTTCAGTTTCATTTTTTCTCTTCCACTTAAATGACTATTGCAAAACAAACTTGTTCTCATTTCTTTGCAGCCCCTTTTACACACTTGCTACTATATATAAAAACAGACACAAACAAGATAGTAAGAATTTACAAGTATCCATTGAATTAGTTATCAGGAATATCACTGGACACACACAAGATGACAGAAGTAGGAGTGTTGAGTTGAAGTTGCCCAGAATCCTGTTGAGGATAGAACCAGCCAGAAGGGGAATGAGTTCCCTTGAGGAACAAACCTTGCTCCAGAGGTAGTCCAGTAGAGGTTGGATGACTCCCTGTTCTGGATATTTTGGAGAGGAGTTTACGCTTGACAGTAAAGAGGTTAGTCCAGATATCATCAGAAATGTTTTCCAACTCTTAGATTCCCCGACTTTATATCTAGGATTAAACTATGTAAAGGTCACACTCTTTGGGCCAGGACCCTCTAGCCTTACTAGCTGAGCTATCGTTTTTCTTCAGCATCCCCATCTACACACAAAGTAATGGGGGAAAGGAGCACACTAGCAACTTGGGGCATCAGGAAGGGTCCTAACTGGCAAATCCCCTTTCCTCTTGGCATGCCTACAATTGTTTCAATGGACTTTTTTCAGACTTCTTTTGCTTCTGATGCTTTGACCACTCCCTTCCTCTGGCATTCTCCTTTCTGTGGGTTTTTTTAATTATCATTAATAGGGCCAGGCCCATACCCTATTTCTGTGTCTTCCTCTGACATTGCTCTTATTAGTTCCATGCCATGAGGCAACAATGGAAAGAGCACTGAGCCTGGAGTCAGGAAAACCTAGGTTCAAATCCAGCTTCAGACACTAGCTGTGTGACCCTGAGCAAGTCACTTCACCTGTTTGTCTCAGTTTCCCCCATTATAAAATGGGGGTAATAGAGTGTACTTCCTATGACTGTTGTAGGATCAAATGAGATAACACTGTTATTTAACAGTGCCTGGCACATAGTAGGTACTATATATCAGTGCTCATTATTCCTCATGTCTTCTGTGCAGATGATTCTAAAATCTATAGAGTGTACACAACCCTCATCTGTCCTGAAATGACTAAAGGACATCAGGGAGAAAAATGTAAGCTGCAAAGAAAATACAAGTCAGGAACCAGATTCAAATCCCATTTCTGATGTTACCTGGATCCCTATTGGTGAATGATTGCATTTTCCTGGGCCTCAGGTTTCCCACCTATAAAATGGTGAAGTTGGACTTGATGGCCCCTAAGGTCCCTCCTAGGACCCTGTGATCTGCCTGGATGTTCCATGAATACAAAACTCAGAGATCTACGACTCATCTTTCCCCCCAAATCCACCTCCTCTTCTCAACTCCCCTATTTTCATTAAAGGCACTTTCATGCTTCCATTGACCTAGACTCACAAATTTGAAATCATCCTCTATTCTCATTCATCATCCACCATCCAGTGGCTAAATCTTGTCTGTTCTGCCCTCCAGACATCCCTCATATCCATCCCCTTCTCTGCACTTACAAGCACCACCTTCTCCCATAGACTATGGTGAGGAGATCCTAACTGGTCTATTTGCCTTCATATCTCCTCTTGCCCTATCCATCTTTCATACAACTGCCAAATTGGGGCAACTAAATGATGCAGTGGATAGAGCACCAGTGCAGGAGTTAGGAGGACCTGAGTTCAAATCTTATCTCAGACATTTGACACTCACTAGCTGTGTGACCTTGGGCAAGTCATCTCCAGTCATCCTGATGAATATGTGGTCACTGGATTCAGATGGCCCTGGAGGAGAAGTGAGGCTGGTGACCTGCACAGCATTCTCTCAAAACAAAATCAAGTGCAAGTCATGTCATTATTTCTCTGATGGCATGGTCTTCTTTGGCAATGAAGGACAAACACACACAACTGCCAAATATTTCTAAAGCATGACTGCTCATATTCCTACCCTGGCCAAAAAGCTCACTCCAGCAATGTCCCCTATTGCCTCCAAGACACAACATGAATTCTTATGTCAGTTGTATGGTACCTCACATTCTATTTGCTTCTCATTCCTAGGCTTAATACACATTGTTTGCCATCACACTCTTATGTTCCAGCCAAGCTGGCTTGCTTGCTATTCCCCTTTTGATATTCTAAGTCAATAAACAGGCATTTTTGAAATGCCTGCCATCTGCAAAATACTGTGCTAGGCACTGAAGATACAAAGAAAGGCAGAAAGATCATCCCTGCCCTCAAGAAGTTCAGTCTAATGAGAGAGACAACATGCCAGAAATGATATTCAAATAATATACATACAGGAAAAATTGGAGATCATCAAGAGAGAGAAGGGAATAGAAGTAAGAAGCAATAAGAATCCTCAATGCTCCCTAGAAGATGGGATTTGGGCTGGGATCTGGAGAATGTTGGGGAAGCCAAGAGGGAGAAAATTCCAGGCACAGTGAAAATAAAGTAGGAGATGGAGTATGAGGGACAATAAGGAAGCCTGCATCACTGATGGCAGGGAATGAAGTATAAGACTGGGAAGGCAGCAAACAGTCAGATTGTGAAGACCCTTGCACACCAAACCAAAGATGACTTTGGAGATGACTGCATCACCAAGGCAATATTCACAGCACTGGTGGTGACTATGAATATGCCAGCATAGTTCTGAATCACAAAGTGTAACAGACTCTACATACAGAAGTCAGAAGAAAAACTTTTATTCAGACACCTGAAAGCTAAATCCCATAATCAGAAATCTAAATCCATCATAGTAATCAAGAAGTCCATACACATTATCATTGCAGGGGCAAAGCCATTCCCAAGCTTCCCCTTCCCCCCTCCTCTTGCTTTGTCTGTGGCCCTGAAGTGTCCTTGAACCATTTACTGGCCCCCTTCTAATGTGAGCATGATGCTTCCTTTTTATCTCTGTCCTGCCATCCTTTCCCCATGTCTGCAGGTAAATTTATGTTACATAAAAACTGTTTTCTTTAAGAGGTCCAAGGAATTTACATAAAGTGAGAATTCTGTATGTGAAAGGCAATCAGTGATTACAAGGAGAAAATACTGCTTCATCAGGAACAGGCCATGCTGAAAACAAATATGTTTCATTTTTTTGGACAGTTTTAATACTTTTTCAGGTGAAATAAATCCTGTAATACATATTGCTGTAGTATACATTACATAATAAATACACATTTATTGGCTAATAAACTTATCCGTTTACATTCTGGTTAAGACAAAGACAGAGACTAATTAAATGGTTTAGAAAATAGTTAAATACTAGCAAATTTCCTATGAGATTTATGTTGTGGAATGGTTGAACAAGTTGCGGCATATGATTGTAAAGGAATACTACTTTCTACAAGAAATGGACTCAGTGATCTTAGAAAAACATGGAAAGTCTTACATGAAATAATGATGATTGAAATTAGCAGAAACAAGAGAAGATGGTGTGCAGTAATAGCCTTCTTCATTTCAGAATGACAGTGAGTGAATGAGTTATTTTGACTATTAAAAATACCCAGGTTAATATTAGAGGAAATATAAAGGAAGACATCATCTACACTCAGAGAAACAAATGATAAATAGTAGTGTTTATTGACTAATTTTACATGTACGTGTATTTGTCTCTATTGGTAGCCATATCTAGGATGGAGACAGAGGATGGAAGAAAAAAAGGAAAATAAAGAAATTTTTCCTGATACTTTTTTGTGTGTTTGAAAGGAATGACAAGTTGTCATTTGTAGTTTCATGTGCAGTCATTTGTTTTTAATTATACTATGTTATGAAAATGCTTATTCTATAAATTAAAATTAAAATAAATTTAAAAAAAGAATAAATGCAAATGTTGAGTTGAGTGTTTTTAGTTGCCACTAACAAACACTGGAAAGTGTTAGTCTCAAAATAAATATGAAAAATCAGTCATACATATTTTTAAGAGAAGACATGCTGAAGAATAAAAACAACTCAAGTTAAGAAACATTTAATGAAATGTATGATTCTATTCTGAAGGAAACAATAGGAAGATGTATAATATAGAGTACTAAAAACCAATATACAGACTTGATAGCAATAAGGATTGGTTGATTGGTTCAACCCACACTGTAACTTTTGATGATTCAGCATTAATGTTATAGTAAGTAACCAGTGGAGCATTTTAGGTAGCTTCTTATCTCCCTACTGTTTAGCACTGTTATTCATGCCTCTGATAAAGGCATGAATGTTATTCTAATCAAATATAGAAACGAGATAAAGACTGAGGTTACAACTAACCAGATAGATGACTGAGAAGGAGTCCTAACGGACCCAGCAGTTTATGATATGGTTCTGAAATAAAAAAATAAAATTTAATAGGGTATAAACTTGCACCTCTAATTTGGAATTTAAAAACAAATGAAAAGAAAAACCGTTCCATTACTGAATAGAGCAGGAGGGATTTGGTGGCAGTTTTTCTAAAAGAAATCATATTTCATTGGATTACACACTCAATATCATAATCATTCAGACCAATTATACTGTTCTCCAGATATGTTTATCCCATGTCTCTTTGCTGTATCTTCCATGTCCAACCAGAAATTAGAAAATAGAGACTTCTTATGGGTGGTACTTCATATCTGTAGCACCAATGCTATGTTTACAGCACTCACGGCAGCAATGAATATCACGGTGCAATTCAAAATCACGAAATACCACAGATTCTCCACAAACTCTCCACATGGAAATCAGAACCAAAACATTTATTCAGACCCAAATCCATCACAGTGACAAAAGTCTACATGCAATAACAATGCACTTCCCAAGCCTTCCCTCTGCTAGGCTTCCCACAAACCAGGTCCATTACACTCATCACAAGCAGGCTCTCTTAAACAAAATCACAAGCAATCACAAAATCACTCATGCTACCCATGAGGAGCTCTGACTGCTCTCAAGACTAACTTCCTCTCAGCTCTGCTCTAGCTTTGCCTCTTCCTGCTCCACCCATTCAGCAAACTCCTCCCACCACATGTGACTTAGGATCCCAGGTGATTTAATGGGCCTATTAATGAATAGGAAAGATTTTCCAATTCCAATTACCATTACACTCGGCCCCAAGATCTTTCATAGTCATTATATAGGTCAGTGGGGCAACTGGTGTCAACAGAATTTTACAACAATATAACAGGGATCACACAAAATGAGCACATAAAACAGTATCTTAGGGTAGGGTTTGAGCACAAGCACCCCATAATTCCCCCCTTGAACAAATGGGGCCCAAAATCTTGGGGTGAGGAGTGAAGGTCTTTTCATCTATAGCTACTTCCCACGGAGAGTCTCTGCCCCAAAATGTCCCATTTGAGAGATCATATCTTTAGTTAGCATCCAGAGTTTGGTCTACTTCAGGTCCAAAGATAACACAGTGACATTATGGATGGAGGGTGACTTCTGGGTAAGTAATCAGGCATCCACAGGTGGAGGGCATTAAGCCTGCAGAAAACAAATGTCAGACAAGGTGAACAGACAAAAAGTCAAAAGGAAACCAAGAAACAATAACCAGAAACAGGGTAGATATAGGGTCAACCATGCTTCTGGACTCCATGAACGTATCATAGCCTTATTCACTAGTGTTTAATTTGCAGTCCTGGGGTCCTCATTGGGCTAGAGGTACATCCACTTTAATCTGAGCTGGGGGGGCCACCCCTGCCCATTCTCCTTGCAGGTGTGATGAACCTGGGTATAATGTTTCAGCATGATCTGCAGAGGCAGCTCCTACCTTCCTTCTCAGTCTAAATTCAAGCCTCTTTCCTAGATACATTTTATATAATTCATTTGGAAGAATGCCATCTATTCTTCCAAAATCTACCCCTGTTCTCAATAGAGCAGCAAACAACTCTTTTCTTGACAATCCACTCAGACCCTGAACCCACTGGCTATTCATTCGTCTCTTTTGAGAAAACCTATATTTTCACTAATTCTCACCATCCAAGGTACCAATGACTCTCCCATCTTTTGGGTGAACCAACTCCAAACATCTGTGACCTCCTGCTGAGCAAAATCCTCAATTACCTCCCCAAACACTATGGGGGGGCCCTAATTCCCATGCTTTCTTCTTAGTACTGGCTGAACCTCGGCTTTCTCACTTGTTTCATTCTCCCACACAACATCCTGGCCTATGTTTAGGCCTGAATCAAACTCAGCCTGTGCAAGGGCTGCATTCACTTTCCTATTGTTAAATTTTCACCTCCCATGAGACAAACCAACAGCCCTCCCTTCTACCAACCCAAACTCTCCAGTTTCCTCTCCCAAAGGACAGCCCTAACACTGTAGGACAAAAAGCCTCTCCTGCAAACCAGCCAGCTCCCCTGATTTCTGAGCCTTCTCCTCCAGCAGCCTGTTTTTAAATTTACAAATGATTCGAGACAAAAATGGCTTTTTCTTTTCTAAATCACTATCACTGTGTCCTGGCTCACAAGGCTCCCACCGTCTTCTGGGGTGTGAGTCCTTCCTCCATCCAGAGCTTAGCAGGCCCAGCCTCTCCTATATACCTCTGCCATTTCTTTTCCTTGTTCCATTGTTATTACCTGCAAACATCTTTCTAAGTCTCTAGGTTCTCCTTTCTGTAGCTTCAGTTCCCAGTTTTCACAAAGCCCTGTGCCTTTAGCCCATTCTCTTCCTAGGGAGGAACAAAAATCCTCCCACCCTGGGACATTTCTTCCTCTGTCTCCTCTGCCTTTCTGTCTCCAAATAGAGGTCTGATATTTTGCGATCCCATTCCTGCTACCATTTGCAGAAACAATGCAACATACAAAGCTCCCATGGCAGCCATGAATATCATGGTGCAATTCAGAATCATGAAATTCCACAGATTGTCCACATGGAAGTGTGAGAGACAACAAACTTTAACTTTCCACAAAACTTATTATTAGTTGATGAAGTCATTGAGAATAAGTCACATAATAAGAAGGCCAGCAGATTGCAGGTGGACTCAACTAATTGGGAGACAGACAGTGGCCGTCAGAAAATTATAAAGTTTTTGTAATGGAACCAAATCTACAGCTAGCTGGAACTGGTCAAGAAAAGTGATCCAGAATAACCTGTGTCAACCTGAAAATTTGGTTAAAAAAGGCAAACAGGACACGTCAGCTCAACACCAAGTTCTGCAGCTTCTCACTGAAAGAAGCAGAAGCCACAACATACGATCACCATCATGAACAAGAAAAAGCAAAACAAACACAAAAAAACCATAGAATTTTTCTATGGGGACAAGGACCAAAACACAAATACCAAAGAGGTCAGTAGTGAGATTGTACTTCCATCTAAAACTTCAGAAGACACTATGAACTGCTTGCATGCAGAAACAGCTCTCCTGAAACAGTTGAAGATAAACAGAAATAGAAATAGAAGAAAATAGAAGAAATAGAAGAAAAATAGAAATAGAAGAAAATAGAAATAGAAGAAAATAGAAGAAATAGAAGAAGAAAGAAAAGAAATAGAAGAAAAACTGACCAATAATTTTAAAAGTATAAAAAAATAATTCACTGATGAGAACATCTCTTTAAAAAGGAAAATTGAACAAATGAAAAAGGAAGTACAAAAATTAACTGGAGAAAATAACTCTGTAGAAGGAAAAATTGGTCAGATGGAAAAAGAGATGCAAAAGTTAACTGAAGAAAATAACTTGATAAAAAATTAGAATTGGGCAAGTAGAAACTAATGACTATGAGACAGCAAGAATCAGTCAAACAAAATCTAAAGAATGAAAAGATAGAAGAAAACATAAGATATCTAATTGGAAAAACAACTGACCTGAAAAATAGATCCAGGAGAGAAAATTTAAGAATTATTGGCCTTCCAGAAAGCCACAATGAAAAAAGAGTCTGGACAATATCTTTCAGGAAATCATCAAGGAAAACTGCCCAGAAGTGCTAGATCCAGAGGGCAAAATAGTGATCAAAAGAATCCACTGTTCACCTCCCAAAGGGGATCCCAAACTCAAAACCCCAAGAAATATCGTTGCCAAATTCCAGAACTATCAAGTGAAGGAGAAAATACTACAGGCAGTCAGAAAGAAACCATTCAAATATTGAGGAGCTAGAGTCAGGATCACACAGGACTATGCAGCTTCTACATTAAAAGATTGAAGAAATTGGAATCCGATATTCCATAAGGCAAAGGAGATCAAGGATCAACTACCCTATCAACTATGATGGAATTCTTGGGAGGATCAGATAAGAAATTAATGTTGGCATAGCCAGAAAATGTTGGAGGACTGCAGTGCAATAAAAAGAATTCTGGGATTGTAGTCAGAGGACCTGAATCCAAATTCTGATTCCTCCATTAATGTCAACCTATGAGACATTGGACAGGTCGCTGGGACGCACTCATTTGTGAAAGGAGGGAGATGGATTAAATGACCTCCAAAGCCCCCTGCATTCCTATGGTCTCTACATGTGTCTTGTCTCACTTATAGGGACACATTGTGTTGACTTTGTACCTCACCAAGCACAGGTGACAGGGTCCTGCTCACACTAGCACTTCATGAATATTTATCAAAAGAATGAATAAATGAATGAACGAAACCTCCACTATTGTTATAATCACTTTTCCTGCTGGTTCTTGAAAGGGAAGAGATGGGGATCTTGTTCTTCCTCCTGAGTATGTATGACCATGTTTTTCGAAGTATAACGTAAGTTCTAAGACAGCAAAGACAGTCTTAGGCTACATTAAGTAAAGTCTTATTTGGACAATCTTTGGGCTTTCTTCCCACTCTAACAGACCAGGAAGGAGAGCACCAGATCCACACCCACAAGCAGAAAGGCTAGTTAGGGTCAAGGTCAAGTTATCTGGTGAGAGGTTCCATTCTTTCTTCCTAGGTTGGGTGCCAGATGGTCTCTTGAGATTTCATAGGTTTAGAGCTGGGAGGGGCTTTACAAGTTATCCAGTTCAACTCTTGCATTTCATAGATGAAGAACCGGAGGACTGGAGTAAGTAACTTGTCCAAGGTCACTTAAGTAGTTACAGAGTCAAGATTTGAACCCATTTTCTCTGACTCCAAATACATTGATTCTTACTCTCCTATAACTTCAGCTTCTCATCTGTCCTGTCTAGGTGTTTGGCAGCTTTATGGGTGCTTAGAGATTCTCCCTTAAGTATATCATGTGGCAAGAGCCCTATGTCCACTAGAATTCCCTTGTCTCTGTGCCTAGCTAGCTTCCTAGGAGAGGGACCTTGCCAGAATTTGCAACTAAGTACAGCGACTTAGCTGTAGAAATACCTCTCTGCCTCATTCCATTGATGAGACTATGGCCCATGAGAACTGGAATCATGTCTTGCCCAGAGGTTCTTAGCCTGGCCTGTTGGGGTTAAAGGGTCCCTTGGTCCTTGAATGGATTTCAGGGGATTCCATTAACTTGAATGGAAAACAAGACATCTTTTTAAAAATCCTATACCATCCTTTATGTTGCGAGGTACTTCTTTGCAATCCTGTGTACTTTATTTTATGCATTTAAAAATATTCTTATGGGATGGGGTCGACAAGTTTCACAAGATTGCCAGAGGAGTCCATAACATGAAAAGTTTGAGAGTTTCAGTAGATACTGTCTTCTCTCTGCCCCAATCATATCCAACATAGAACTGTGCATGCAGTAAGTGTTTAACAAATGTTTGTTGAATAAATAAGTGAGCCAACTGGAGCATCCTCCCCTCCCCAGAAATGAGAGAGTTCACTGTGTTGAAGAGTTGGACTAGATGCCTTCTGAGGTGACTTCTACTTCTGTGATTGCCAAGCGAATGTGAGCTTTGGAGGCAGAGCACTTGGCTTCATATTCTATTTTTGACACTTAACTAGCTGTGTGATCTTGAGGGCAGGTCCTTTCCTCTCTTTGGGCCTCAATTTGTTCCTCTGAGGGGGTTAATAGGGTCCCTTCCAATTCCTAGCATTTGAGGCTCCCTCTTAGTCAGAATTTTCCAGAGAAGAGACCCCTTGGGAGCATTCCCATCTACAGACTCATTGCAGCCATTTGGTGCAATGATAAGCACAATGGGCTTTGAGTCATGGAGATCAAATCGTGCCTCACACATTCACTTGCTGAGTTAGTTACTTAAGTTCTTTAAGAGGTCCCAGTTTCCACATCTGGAAAATGACTTTAACGACACCCACATTATAGAGTTATGAGAATGTTATGAGAAGTCGAATTTAAAAAAAAGAATGCTAATATGTAATTCAGAAAAATAAAATATTTTTAACAAAGAAATTGCTATAAAAGCACCAAGGGCTGAGACTCTAGAAGTCCCTATCCTCATAGCCCTGGGAGCATATTAGCCAAACATTTTGGAGAACTTGTGTTTTAAGAAATGATGTCTCCCTCTGGTTGTGTGTGTGTGTGTGTGTTTATGTATGTGGCAGAGTTAAAAGGAATTCTGACATCTAGGACAAATCCCATAGGTTATTCTGACCGGGGAGGGATTCCTATGAAATCAAATTGGGGTTTGCAAATCTGGAAGATTTATAATACAGAGAAAAGACATCGTGAAATCTGTGCTGAGATTTCCATCAAAATATCAATCCATGAAGCATGAAATTTTTATTTCAATGCTAATTGCTAGCTGATTTTATCTCTTTCAACTTGACCACTGAGCTATTTTTCTTTTATTGAAACCTCTGAAAACCATGAGTTCTCATACACAAAGTAAATTCATTTGGGGGTTGTCTGGATGGAGAATAGTAAACCTTGTTCCAAGGTACCGCCTATCCACAGAAGGATAGCAGCCAGGCAACAACTTGCTGGCATGCCATATGTACTCTGGGTTATTGGGGGTGAAACAATTGCCCTTATGGCTGAGTGAAAGTGTTGTCTGAATAAATTCTAGCCCAATGAATGTCATGAACTATGATTGCCCTAAAATCTTTGTGAGGCCCTATCAAGGATGCTGTGGAAAGAGGGGATTACTGCACTGAAATTAAGTTGGAGGACATTATATTGGGTAGAGCAGTAGATTATGAAGTAAAAGGTTGTTCATTTCAGTGATGTCAAAATCTTCATGACCCCATTTGGAATTTTCTTGGCAAAAATACTGGAATGGTTTGCTGTTTGTTTACAAATGAGGAAACTGAGGTAAACAGGGCTAAGTGAGTTGTCCAGGAATACACAACTAGTAAGTGTCCGTTCCTGACTCCAGTCCTGGTGCTCTAACCAATGCTCCACCCAGCTTCCCAGGAGTGATAGGAAATAGGTTCAAACCCTAGAACAGTTACTACTTGTATGATCATGATGAGCAATTGAGTCTCTGTTTTCACTGCTGTAAACTAAAAGTTGAGATGACATTTTTAAGTTCCCTCCATCCCCCACTGAAGAGTCTGGGATCACCAGGGTCAAAAATGACAAAGGGAAATATGCAATCAGTTGGACAATTACAGTTGAGGTCTTCTTAGGGAGGCCATGATGTTGCCCTGAGGAGCAGGTCACTCAGACATGGAAGAGAATTCGAGGAAGGGAGGTAGTGAGGGTGGAGTCTCCACTACAGGCTAAGAAAATGCCAGGGCTAGAGAGGATCTTTCTTTCTGGCTTCTATAACTCAAATCTCTCATTTTACTGACCTGATGAAGGCAACTTGTCTAAAGTGACATGGCTTCAGTAAAGAAGCCCGAACCGATGGAAAGGGTAACCTTGATGAAAGTGGGAGGTCAGAGCATGATGTAGCCCTGAGTAAGGGTAAAGGGAGGGTTTGAGGAAGGTCCAAAGATGAGGCTGAAGGTCATAGAAGGTCATAGCCATGAGGACCTCCTGGACAGGTCACAGCAGGAGGGTGAAGGGAAGTTGCTCTGGAGTCTGCTGAGCTGATCACAGTAAAGTGCTGTGTGAGACAGAAAGCAGTTGGGGAGTCTTAATAGGATCGATGGAAGGGGCAAGGTGGAAGGCTGCTGAGGAATAGGAGACTAGGAGTTTGAGCAAGGGTGATGTGAAGCTGCTGGGCAAGGTAGAACCCTTAGACAATAGGGATAGGTGGATGCTCATATCCCAGTGGCAGGTCACAGTGGGAAAGAGAGAACAGGGTTATTTGATGGGAAACCAGGGGTTGTGGGATTCACAGACTAGAAGGCTCCTGGAACAGATGCATCCAATTCAATCCATCCTTCTGGCTGTGGTGCGAATTCTTAGCCAGCTGGTCTTTCAGAGGGGCTTATCTGGTCACTTAGCCCTAGCCGTAGTATTCAGGAACAATATGGGCTCTGGGTTTTTCCTTCATCCTCCAACCTTGCCTTCCTCACCTTTAGCAATGGGATACCCCAGATGAGTTCCTTGCAGACTGCCAGGGAACTGTGATGACCCCTGAGGAGGTATAATGGACTCTAGACACTAGGGGAGAGACTTCTCTTTCCTCAGTTCCTGTGGACTCTCCTGAGGAGTCATCTACACCAGGACAAATAGTAAGAAAGAGGCAGAGTTGGTGTCCTGGCCAATCCAACATGAGTGAGGCCCAGTGTTTATTCCAGCCCAAGCTGAGTCCACTCCAGGATGGTGTCTGGGTTCACTTAGCTACATCTTTTTGATAGTCCATTATTAATGAATTTTCTGCCTTTGAAGCTCATAATCTCCTGTTTTCTTCGGGCATGTGGTGACCTATACAAAGAGACCTGGGTCTCTGTCTATGTCCATTTCTGGTTCCTTCTCTCTCCAACTCTGCCCCCCCATTTTTAATTCTACTCAATATAATTTGTTAAGGGATAGAGCATGAACAGGAGTTATGGGGGCATGACTCATGCTGAGAACCTCTTGTGCATAGCTATGAACCCAGCTTGCTCCTCATAGAGGGCATGAAGGCAGCTCTGATGAACCCCAGGAGCACAGTCAAGACCCAAGGTTATTGGAACTGTTCTCCCTTGCTAGCTTGCACATTTCTGCCCAGTCCCTACCCCCAAACCTTCAGCCAGGCTTAAGAAGAAGGCACACAGGTATTCATGAGCTTTGTTGAGAGAACCCTCTACTAACTGGGAAAGTAATAGGGAGAGTCTGAAGGCTACCTGGAACTTCCTCCTAAGCAAATTCATTCTTTCTCCCTGTCTCTTTCTCTAGCTCAGTTTCTGCCTCAATTTCGGCTTGTCTCTTCATCTTTATCCCTTTCTCCATCTCTCTTTCAATCTTTGTCTTCTTCCAACTATTTGGGTCTCTATGTCCATTTCTGATTCCTTCTCTCTCCAACTCTCTCCTTCCATTTTCAATTCTACTCAACATAATTTGTTAAGCACCTACTATGTGTTAGGGACTATGCATTTTCTCACTGTTTCCTCTCTCTCTAACACACAGAAATCTCTCTCAAATTCTCACTCAGACACACACACCCTCCTTGATCTATGAATAGACACACACTCTGGTGCCTTACATTTCCTAAACTCACTCTCATTCACAGTGACTACTCCTCTCCTCCAGTTGCATGCATATATGCAGCCATAACCACACTTGCATTCCCATGTATACACACTCACTCCATGACAAGCATATTGGATTATGATCCAATTTGTTCATTTTACAGATGAGGAAACTAAAGGTCATAGAGGGGTCTTGATGATGATCACACATTATTGAGATTTGAACCCAGGTCTTCTGGCTCCAAATATAGTCATTTTTGCACTGGGCCACCACAAAGACTTCATCTCATAGGGATACTCTCCTCTCCTTTCCTTTCCTCTTCTTCCCCCCCAGTCTCACACACCCTTATGCCCACACATACACAAATGCTGACACACACATATAGAGTACTTATTGGCTCTTAGGGTTCCCCAAGTTCTCTAACTATAAAGTAGCTAGGAAATCATAGTATCCAAAATTTAGAGCTGGAAGAGGCTGTCAAGGATGTCAAATTCAACTCCTTAAAAGAGGAGAAAACTGAGGAGAGGAGGTTAAGCGTCTTGGTGGGTGTCATAAGCAAGTGTTTAAGGTACGATGTGAAGTCAGGTCTTCCTGCCTCCACATTCAGCATGCTAGCCCCACTAGTTGCTTCACCTAATAGGCAACTTCCTATAAGTTGTAGATGAAGTATTGATCTTCTTTGGTAGAGGGAATCACTTCACCGAGAGATTTCTATATCAATGAAATCATAGGTCCAGTAAAATTAAATAAAAAAAACAATTTTTGGGAAAAAGTCCTCTTCTCCATCCTCCACAGGTCCTATGTGTTGCCCTCCTGACCCCATCTTAGAGAACGGGGTCAGATCTTTAGATCACAATTTCTTCCCACTCATTCTCCAGGGAACATAGTGGATTGAGGTTGCCCAGGACTCGCTAAAACTCTGATGTGGACCATGTTCTGGGGGAAAGGTCAGGGAAGGGCATGCTTGGAGATCCCAGCCTGGGTGCTGGCTATGGCTCTTGCAAGAAGCCCAATGGAAGGGGCTAGAACCTCACTGCATCCTTGCTGCCATTATTGTTCTCCTGATGCTTGGCTGAATCATGGCATGTCAAATCCTGGGAACAGGGCAGGCTGGTGATGATGAAATTCAAAGGTAAGTTTGGGAACCCGAGGTCAATCAGTGCCTTGGCTGTAGACAGTGGGAAGGCTAGTTCCAGTTCTGGGGAAAGAATTAAAAATGATAATGATATTGATGATGATGGAGGCCCAAGCTGGGAGAGGTCAAAGAGAGGTCATATAAGGCAGAGTCCTCTTCCTCTAGGGATAGATGGCTAGCCCTTTCTCTGGCTCATATGCTGACCTTCTAAGACAATTATCCCCAGTGTTCATTTCAGGAGGCCAGGAAGCACCTGAATTCTCCCAGGAAAAGTCTGCTGAGTTAGAACCATAGTTGGCCAGAGCTGGAGGTTTCTTTAAGAATTTGGTTCCCTCATTTGACATGTAGAAAGGCTGAATGGCGGTGAGGTTTCTTCATTACATGCAGAGACCTCCCTGCCACTCATTCAAAGTCTTTTCTTGTCATGACCTATTCCAGAACAATTTTTTTCTTCATTTATGTGAACTCCAGAAGTTCCCAACAGAATTAGCCCCCAGATGGAAAATGCTCTCCTTTATACTCAGATCTAATGCATTCATAATGCAGTAGTCTGTATTATCCCCTGCCAACTCTCCAACTCTCGTAAGACTAAGCAAGTTTAAAATCTACATTGGTAGAGGAAAATTTTCAGCCAAGTGCTCTGTTCATGGACAGAATTACAGATCCAGTCTCCCCTCTTATCTCTTCTGTTATCTCCTTGATAGGCAATGTGGAGAGGTGGGAGAGCTGACTTCAGAGACAGGAAGACCTAGGTTCAAGTCCAGCTGCTTCTAGTACATTCTGTTTGACCCTGGACAAGTCCCTTTATCTCTCAATGTCACTCTCTAAGACTTTAAGGCACAAAGTAAGTATTGATGTGGACTGAGGATTAAATTCCTCCCTAATAAACTCCAGCTTCAGGGATAAATACCTAGAGGTCCCAACACCAGATAGCTTAGGGATATGCTGGTCGGTTGCTGTTGGGACTAACATCCCTGGGCCTTAGCAACCACCATAGTTCTTTTGATCTGGGAGCAGACCACATCATCCCGATATCATCAGGGACTCTCCTTCCCACCATGGCTCAAATTCCCAGGATTCTCTTCAAGTTTTCTCTATTTGCTTAATGCCAATAAAATAAAATAAACTTCGGGACAGGAAAAAGGGGCCAACAAAGAGTTTGCCACTCAGAACTCCCTCAGTAAAAGACTAGACAAGAGTGGGAGCTTCCAGGGTGATATGAGCTTTGCTCAGTATACTGACTTAGGTGGTCCACTGGCAAAGTTTTCTCCTTTCCTTCCTTCCTCTGAAATCCTGCCTGTGGTTCGATGTCATATGCTTGGACTGAAGGAGATGTAATTTGCAGGGACTGTTAAAAAAAAAACAAACTTTCTTACAGGAGTGCTCATCTCATAAATTTAATCTCACTTCCTCCAAGGCAGGTGCCCCTCATCTGAGGGAGACCCAGGTTGGGCGCCATGTTTGTTAGAGACAAACTTGCTGCAAACTTGACACATAAAAAAAGTATCAAGAAAAATTTATTAAAAATGGAGTTCAGAGGAGGAAGGCCTTCTATGTTCCTTCCCCTGAAGGAAAGGGTAGCTTCCAGCATGGCTACTAGAAGGACTATGATCAGGTCAGGATGAGGCAAGACCCTTTTAGAATTCTGAATCTTGGATTTCCCGAGATACTATCCCCTGGCCATGTGACTTCATGTTTTCCTCTGATAGATTTTCCCTCAAACAACTTATTGAACATACACAGCAGTATTCTGACCTTCACCTCACTGTACTAGGTTACATACTACACATCAAAGTGGGGAAATAAAAGTTACTTCCTGTTTTCCCACACTCCCCTCCTCTCCCTTGCTGTCCTCTCCAGAAGTCCATGCCTGAGATTTCATAGATACAGAGAACTCCAGTTAGGGAATTCCCTTTCCCAGTGAACATCAATATTTACTTTGTGCCTTAAAGTCTTAGAGAGTGACATTGAGAGATAAAGGGACTTGTCCAGGGTCAAACAGAATGTGCTAGAAGCAGCTGGACTTGAACCTAGGTCTTCCTGTCTCTGAAGTCAGCTCTCCCACCTCTCCACATTGCCTATCAAGGAGATAACAGAAGAGATAAGAGGGGAGACTGGATCTGTAATTCTGTCCATGAACAGAGCACTTGGCTGAAAATTTTCCTCTACCAATGTAGATTTTAAACTTGCTTAGTCTTACGAGAGTTGGAGAGTTGGCAGGGGATAATACAGACTACTGCATTATGAATGCATTAGATCTGAGTATAAAGGAGAGCATTTTCCATCTGGGGGCTAATTCTGTTGGGAACTTCTGGAGTTCACATAAATGAAGAAAAAAATTGTTCTGGAATAGGTCATGACAAGAAAAGACTTTGAATGAGTGGCAGGGAGGTCTCTGCATGTAATGAAGAAACCTCACCGCCATTCAGCCTTTCTACATGTCAAATGAGGGAACCAAATTCTTAAAGAAACCTCCAGCTCTGGCCAACTATGGTTCTAACTCAGTAGACTTTTCCTGGGAGAATTCAGGTGCTTCCTGGCCTCCCAAAATGAACACTGGGGATAATTGTCTTGGAAGGTCAGCATATGAGCTGAAAATGGCCAACTACATGGTCTTTTTAGGGTTTTCTTTTACTTAAGGAAAAAAAAAGGAATACAAAGAAGCATCTGAGAATACTCTTCCTATCAGGATTCAGCAGAAAAAGATAGTTATTTGGCATTTATGATTGTAAAGCACTTGACACAAGGATGGGCATATGTTAGATGCAACATTAATCTAGTGTAATGGTTACGCAATTTTCAAATTTGAATTGAGTTATATGTATATTGGGATTTTAAAAGGATATGATAAATAAATAGGGATTAATGATTAACTTGATTTAATAGTTAATTGCTCAAATAAAATTTGAGACAACTATCTGATCAGATGATAGAGTGTGCCCAGGTGGTGGTAAGGAGATGAATTACCGTGCATTGTTAAATAAATGTTGAATTGGTTAAGAAACTGCTATGAATTTTGTGTAAGAGTTTTCTTGTTGTAGAATTATAATTGAGAAAATGAGAAACCTTTAACCATACTTTATATATGTATATACATGTATATATGCATATACATATATACACTCATATACATATATATATTGTGTGTGTGATTTTCAAACCTGTTCCATTTAAGTTTGTATTAAGTTTGCTGTTAGAAAGGAAGTTTTAACTAAGATTGTTTTTGCTATAAATCAAGCACTTAAGAAGCGTGTTGAATGTACTTGGTTTTAGGTCTTGTAATTTTTGTCAATTAGGTTCAAGAGGGTTGTGATAAATTGTAAACTGTTCTTAACAGAGGAAAATATTTGTTGTATGAAGAAATGCTTTGTAAAACCTTTTGTATGGTTTTTCCCTAATTTGTATTTGTAGGTTAATTTGTTATATAAAGGTTTTATGGTTTTATGGGGATTGAAAAATAAGAGACAAGGAACTACAGCTCCTCTCCAGTATGGCAGTCTCTCGCTTTCCTTTTCTCCTTCTCCCTCTCCAAGTACTTTGGAAGTGGGTTTTTTTTGGTGGGGGTGTGCTGACTTCTCAGGTCCCTGTAGGTAACTCTTAAAATCGTCCTTTATGGAGGAAGGGTCTTCCAGTCCCAAGCCTAAAATGGGTCAATCCTTTTCAATCCCCAAAAATTTGCCTTTGGGTTTGTCTTTTACAAAATTAGGCAAAATTTAGTTTCTCTAAAGAACTTAGAAGGAAAAAGCTAGTGTTCTTTTGTAACACTGTTTGGCTTCAGTATCGCCTAGGGGGCCATGAAGTATGGCCTGTTTGGGGGACTTTAAAAATAAATACTCTTACAGTTAGAATTACACTGTGTGCCTAGAAGGAAAATGGTTATGTTTCCTACATAACGGCCTTTGTTGAACTCTCTGGGGACCCTGTTTTCAGGAAAGATTGTGAGATGCTTGTAGCTAGAACTGCCCCTCAAGTGGGGTCAACCGGACATTTTTTATGATCCCCTTCTTATGACTTTCAGGGCTTTGCCCCTCTCCCCTTTCCCCAGCCCCAGGTCTTACTGAGGTGTGACCCTCTGTAGCTCCTCTTCCTGAGGCAACACCTGCTTAGGCCTCTGGCCCCACTCCCACAGCAGTCTCTGATTAACTCCCCCTCTGACCCCTTCCTATCCTTAGGTGTCAGCTGATCTTTCTCCTTGCCAGTTGGATCCCCTGTCCTTGCAACCTAATCCAATTCAGGCAGCATTCTCCAGCCCCTCCCTCACAAGAAGTGGGACTTTTTCTCTCTCTAACCAAGCCCGCATCCCCACAGGGCAGTCAGGGCTTTTTCCCCTGAGGGAAGTGCCTGCTTCCAGTGGGAAAATTAGAGTGCATGTTCAGTTCGATATCTCAGACCTCATTCAGGTTAAAGACAAACTGAGGAGATACTTGGAAGACTCAATTACCAAGGATTTTAGGGACATGTTCCTACAATTTGAACTTTCTTGGAATGATCTGCATATTCTTTTCTCTATTTGTTGTACAATTGAGGACAAGAGAGGGATCTGGGAAGAAGCCCAGAAGTTTGGAGATCATTTGGCTAGTGATGATCCCACAAACTATCCCTCAGGAGCAGCTGCTGCTCCCACTAGTGACCCAGGATGGAATTATCGGAAGAGTGATGATAAAAGTATACAAATTTGGATCCTGGCTCTATTGAAGAGGCCGCAGCTACAACCTGGAAGTACATAAGTTCACCACATAGCCACAAGTGCAGGTGGAGGGTGAGGGGAGGGGTCAGGATGGAGAAGCCAGCCAGTGGCTATCTGTGCTTGGTAAGACAGCCCATCCATCTGTCAATAATTTTTATATGATAGGAAAATACAATTGATGTCATTTGAAGTTTACTGTTTGTGTTCACAGCTAAAATAATTTGGTTATCACTTGTGAAAATTGTAAGTTTGCTGTTTATAGTTCTAATGCTAAAATCTAAAGGGGGTACACTGTGTGTGTATGGGTGGAAAGGAGAAGTCCTCAGGCTAGTCAAAAAGTACAGACCCAGAAGCTGAGAAGATTGTGTAAAGAATTTGCTTTGATGAGAATTTGAAAATGTATAGAAATGATCCCTAGTGATTGGCTTTTAGGACAAATTTAAGATGTAAGATGTAAGTCCTGTTAATATTCTTGTTTAGTGAAAACTGCCATCAAATGCAAAGCCTCTGAGACCATTACAAATTGTGTTCTATTACTCAGAGAGGAATGTTACTGTTATAGGCAGATCCTTCTGGCTCAGTTTCCCCATTGTGTTCCTCTGAAAAGGAATGTTTTCCGCTTTGGCTATTTCTGAGTCTGGTTATAAGGTGGAGATGATATCTAATTAGGTCCTTGTTTTTCATCTAAATGGCATGTTTCTATACTCAAAGCAGATAATTTAAAATGTAAGCGCAATAAAAGTAGTGGAATCTTGCTGTTTTCAATTTATTGGGTAAATGGGTACTATAGTGTAATAGATAAAATACCTGAAATAGAACATTCTTTTTGAATGTTATGGGAATGATTAGATAAAAAAAAGGAAACCAAAGTATAAATGTGATGTATCATTGTTCTATAGAACAAGATTAGTATTTAAGGTTTAATGGTATGGAATTGTTGCGGACCCCAAAGACAGCAATGGCTGGGTCCTGTTCAAATGAATTCAACCCAAACCTTCTTCCAAGCAAAGAAGGTCAAAATTTGCTGATATTTCTCAATATTGGGTGGACTTTTAGGAAATCTGAGCATCTGTAATGCTAAAACAAGATGTATCTTACATACAGAGATACTCTGGGGAAGGAATCTGGGGTGACCCCAAGCAGTCTGGGAGTTCCAGGAATGGTCTTGATGGGAGTGGCCAGTGACCTAGAGAATTGGATTGATAGGGCATAGTGATAGGGAAAAGTTTATGGACTTCTAGAGAGCCAGTTCACGTGCAAGAAGGTGAGGTTTTCCAGGACCCTTTTAGACAAATAGGACTAAAACTCTTTTGGGGTAATGGACAAAAGTCTCAACTTGGAATAAGGTCTTTATCTGTTACAAAATGATGTAAGGCCAACTGAGTAAATACAATCAAATTACTGAGACTAAATCAAAGACATCTTTAGCTTGGGGAAAAGAATTTCAGTGTAAATTTTTTAGAGGCAGGTAACCTCTGGTAATATTTTGCATTGATGGAAAAGTTAAATTTTCTGTTTTGATATGAGTTCATTTTATGAACATAAGTTGAAGTCACTGTTTGAACTTATATATGTAGCTCATTCTTTTAGACTGGGCATAGTAAGAAAGGGACTGAGTAGTTTGGGAGACAGAGGTAAATCTATTAAGATTTTAATGGTAAATTTGATTTTATGATTGCTATTTAATCAGTAACTAGGATATATATAGAAAGCCATGTAAGCTACTTAAGACTTGCTTCTAGCCAATTTGAAGTTATAGTCATAACTGAAACTGATTTTTGGAACTTGCTATTTTAAGATTTTATGGGACTATTAACTGACTATGATTCTGAGTCTAATTCCAGGTGTAGATAGCAAGAAAGGTGGTCTGAGACACTGATCCATGATGCCAGTAAGCCTGTGAGATGCTGGTATTAACTGCAAAGGTGATCTCATGGGAAGGTTGGGAGAATGCCTGTTCAGATTGAACTGAGATAGGATTCTCCAGACTCAATTTCCCTATTGACATCTGGCAGATTTTAAACCTGACTGAATGCCAGCTGACAAATCGACTCCTGCCTGGAACTGACATCAAGTTAGGGAGATGTTTCCCTGCAATGTCCCTACTCTTAGTAGCAATTTCCAGTTTTTAAGTTTTGCAAGCTTAGTACCAGATCTATTAAATAATAGATTGTTGGTAGGGGAACATCTGAAATTACATCTAAAATTAAGCTATGAGGCTTAGGATTTCAGACTTAACAGCAATAAGTTAGGTTCCTTTAATTCTTAGTGATAGAATGGGAACATTTAGGTCATTTAAGAACCTGTGAGGTTAGCATACATAGTTATTATTCTGGCTCAGTTGGTTAATTTTAAAAGAAAAATGGTTTATGGTCTGTATTGTAAATGCTTTAAGAGAAGCATCACATGACCAGAAGTTGGAATTGTTTTATGATGTGATATGTACTGTTAAAAATGATTATTTATTGTATTTATGTAAATACTGGAGCCTGGTATTGACTCCTTACTGAAATCTCATCCTCCTGATATGGGAAATGAGTAGTGAATTAATGTAAAATGTAAAAGCTGGGGACTAGTGTGAATTTTTAAACATGACAATTGGCTAAAGCTTCAGTTTTTATTTTGTAAGAGTGATAAGTGTATAGAGCTTAGGAATGGTAATCTAAAATTGTATTAAGGTCAGTTTTGTAGGAGAGTGGACATTTGGATTTACAGGGGTTCTGATTTTAAGTGGAAATCTATCTCCTGTACAACTCTCCCCTGCCCCATTCACCCTTGTTTTCCCCACTGGAAGCCCATAGCTCAGATCTGTTTGCTTTGTCCTATGATGGCATTCCAGTACTGGAAGATTTTTCTCCAGCATCCTGAGGCTGCAGACTTGTTGAATCTAAGCATTGGAAGGGAACTCAGTGGCCACCTAGACCTGTGCCCCTCAACAACAAGCTGTCTTCCAGTCTCTGTCTAAAGACCCCTCAATATACCTATGACTCAGTGAGGAACATCACCAGTTGAACTGTTTCAACTTATCATCATAGAACAAGGTTCAGAGCTTCCTTTCCCCTTCTGACACAATCTCCTCTGGCTCTCCTGAAATGTAGTGATCAGAACCGGACCCAACCATTTTGATGGGGTCCACTTGGGAAAGAGAGCCAAGTGAGTCCATCTCCCTGGTCTGGGACACTATTTTCCTATTCATTAGGCCTGAGGCGGTGCCAGCTGTCCTGGCTGCACTTTCTTTTCTCTAGGAGTGTCTAGAGGACAGAGCAGGTCGAAATCATCTAAGAGGAAGTGATTGCAGTCAGGACAGCCACCAAGTATGGCCCAGAATACAGTTCTCTATGGGATATAATCTAAATATTTACACAAATAAGGTCTCCTCACCCCCAAATGTTTACTCTGAAATTTTGATGGTTCGAATCTTGTAGGATTTTAGGAGCAAAGATTTAGACTTGGAAGGGACCCCATTGATTATCTAGTCTCATTATGGCATAGAAGAAAGACCAACCACTGTCTCTGGGTCTGAAAGGGCTTGGGTTCAAATTCTGCCTCTGACACTCACTACCACCTTGATCAATCTTGCTTTCCTTATTGGTAAAATGAGGAGGCTGGACTAGATGCACTATGAGGTTTCTAGGATTCTTCCAGCTCTTCAATTCTCTCTGTGTGAGTCTGTCTGTCCATGTCTCTCCCTATCCCCCATCTCTGCAGCACGTCTCTCCTTCCTTCTGTCTGTCTCTCTGTGTCTCCCACTCTGTGTCTGTGTGTGTGTGTGTCTGCTTCTCTCTGTGTCTCTCCTTCTGCAGTGGAACTGTGAATCAAACCTTGATCCTCTAACCAAAATCTGAAGGCATCAAATTGAGAAGTTGAGGGGCAAAAGATAAGTGTTATCTCTAGGTGTCTGAGGTATTTTTGAGGGGGTTGTGTTACATTAAATCACCATTACTTATGAATTCATGAGCCCACAATAGTTTATGAGTTTAACTAGAAAAGCAAAATTAAGCCCTGACAAGAGGGGATACAAAGCATGGACATGGAGCGGGGAAGGGAGGGAGAGGGAGATGAGATGGGAAATAAAGTCTGAAGGAGGTTGAACACCCTGAAGGAGGCCTAGAGGAGGGGAGTGGGCAGGGCATTTTGAAGTCATGAGGGGTGGAGGGAGGGAGAAGGTTAAGGGGAAGATCATGAGGAGGTAGGACCCCAGCCATCCAAGGTCATACTTTGCCAAGAGACAAATTTATTTTGATAAAAGGAAAAACAGAGTTGCCCCAAAATGGAAAGGGCAGCCTTGGGAAGAGATAAGTTCTCTCTTACTAGAGGTCTTTAGGCAGGAGATGGATGACCATTTGTTAGCTGTGTGATATTAGGGGACTTTGTTCAGGTCCAAGGTGCAGTAAGCATCTTCTGTGGTTCAATGCAATCCTGGATTCTGCAATCTATCTGGGTCCTGCCACTAGGCCCCCCTGGTGAGAGACAAGGCCCAAGGCAGGATTGGCTGAGCTCAGTCCCTTTTCTTGTCTCTTCACAGGGGCAATGGAGATAAATCTTGCATGTCTAGAGCTGGCCTTGCCCTGAATGTCCCTAAGGAGTCTTAGATCATAGATCTCAGGGCTGTCAGAAGTCATGAGGCAGTCTGTCCCAGATGGAGTCAATGAAGGGGTTGGCAGGGGTAGGGGAAGAGTAATCAATTATCCATTAAATGCCAGCACTAGGGTAGTGAGGGGAGGGGTAAGGGGGTGGGATAGTTGGCAGGGAATGGTTTTCCTGGCCAGAGCCACAACTAGCTGAGGTCTGTGATGAGGCAATAGAGCAGGCCACCTGAATACAGCTGTGGCACCTGAAATAGAGATCAGTGTGGTAGACCAGAGTGTGCCCCTGGCATTTTCCTCCCCTACCCCAGGAACCAATTAAAGCTTGGGGAAGCTCTGGGGGATCCATTCTGGGAGTTGAAAAAGTTGCTATGAGGATAGGCCCAGGTGCTTGGTCTCTCTCTTTCCTTCTCTGTCTGTCTTTCTCTGAATCTGTCTCTGTTTGTTCTATCCCCTCCCCCTCTCTTCCCTCTCTATCTCCCTTAATAGTCATATATGTCTCTGTCTTCCTCCCCATCCTCTATCTCTTCTCTCCTTTTCCTACTTCTCTCTCTTTCCTTCTCCATTTCCTCCTACCAATGTAGATCCCACTTGCCCTATAATCCCATTGTCTTGGAGAGTTACTTGGGCCCCTAGAGCCTAAATGATTTTCCCAGAGTCACATAATGAGCAAGGATCAGAGATAGGATTTGACTCCAGGTATTTCTGAGACTGAGGTATGCAACTCAGAAAATAAATAGGACAGGAAGAGGAATCCTCTGTTCCTCCAATGGACATGCAGAGTCAAAGTGGGGTTACATAGCTAGTAAGTCTCTAAGGCAGAATTTATTGCAGGTCTTTCTAACTTTATGCTTTATCCACTACATCATTTAGGCTACTCATCTGCACTTATTTCGCTCTCATTTGTTGCTGTGCTATTAAAATGAAAACTCCTTGAAAGCAAGGTCTGTGTGACATTTATCTCCCTCTCTTTCCCATGGTCCCATATGATATGTGGTTAATACGTATTTGTTAGGGGGCAGAGCCAAAATGGCAGAAAAGAAGGACAGACCTGCTGTAGCCCATAACCCATAAAATACCTGTAAAAATGACTGAACAAATTCTAGAGCAGCAGAAGCTGCAAAGCAACAGAAATTTCCAGCCCAAGCCAGCCCAGAAGGCCAACAGGAAAGGGCTATTGCACCAGGCTTGGAATGGAATGCAGCCAACAAGAGTGCAGCTCAGTCTTGGCCACCTTGGCTGCAAGGCAGGAACAGGACTGGAGCAGGCTTAAGGGTGCAGAATCACAGGCAGCAGCTGTGGTTCCCAAATTTCTCAACCCACAAACATAAAAGATAGCTTCAAAGGTTGGTGAGAAAGCTCATTCACCTAGGTGAGAAGGGAGCAGGGTCAGGCCCGAGCCCTGGGCCCAGGGCAGCAAAGCCACTGTGGCACAGCATCCATTTTTTGGATCCCTTGACCTAAAGACCCTGAGGGAATTGAGCTGCTGATCTGAGTCTCATCCCTGAGTGGCAGTCCTGGGGTGAGGAGGAGCACTGGTTGGTGGAGCTGGTGGAGGCTCTGACCAGGGAATTCTACTTGTATATCACGGGCAGAAAAGTTTGTGGTTGCTTCCAGACCAGAGCACAGGCCAGGAGATGAGTAAACTTCTCTCATTTAATTGTGACATCTTGGAGGAACAGGTTCCTAAAGTACACGCTCCTCTTGACAGAGGACTCAGAAGTCCTTTGGGCTGGGAAAATGCCCAAAAAAGGACAAAAAAATAAGACTAGAAAGTTACTTTCTTGGTGAACAGGTATTTTCTTCTATCCTTTTGGATGAGGAAGAATAGAGTATACCATTAGAGGAAGACCTAAAAGTCAAGGTTTCTGCATCCAAAATTTCCAAAAAATATGCAAAGGTCTCAGGTCAAGGAAGAGCTCAAAAAGGATTTTGAGAATCAGGTAAGAGACGTGGAGGAAAAATTGAGAAGAGAAATGAGAGTGATGCAAGGAAATCATCAAAAACGAGTTAACAACTTGCTAAAAGGAGACCCAAAATAATGCTGAAGAAAATAATACCTTTAAAAATAGACTAATCCAAATGGAAAAAGAGATCCAAAAAGCAATGAGAAGAAGAATACTTTAAAAAGCAGAATTAGCCAAATGGAAAAGGAGGTTCAAAAGCTTACTGAAGAAAATTGTTCTTTAAAAATTAGAATGGAGCAGTTGGAAGCTATTTATTTTATGAGAAACCAAGAAATTAAAAAACTAAACCAACAGAATGAAAAAATAGAAGATGTGAAATATCTCATTGGAGAAACAACTGACCTGGAAAATTTGAAAATTATGGGACTACCTGAAAGCCTTGATCAAAAAAGAGCCTAGTCATCATCTTTCATGAAATTATCAAGGAAAAATACCTGATATTCTCAAAACAAAATAAACATTGAAAAAATCCACTGATCATCCCCTGAAAGAGATCTAAAAAGAAAAACTCCTAGGAATATTTTAACCAAATTCCAAAGTTCCCAGGTTAAGGAGAAAATATTGTAAGCAGCCAGAAAGAAACAATTGAAGTATTGTGGAAATACATTCAGGATAACACAAGATCTAGCAGCTTCTACATTAAGGGATTGAAGGACTTGGAATATGATATTCTAGAAGTCAAAGGAACTGTGATTAAAACAAAGAATCACCTACCCAGCAAAACTGAGAATAATACTTCAGGGGAAAAAAGTCAGTTACTGAAATAGAGGACTTTCAGGCATTCTTGTTGAAAAGACCAGACCTGAATAGAAAATTTGACTTTCAAACACAAGAATCGAGGGAAGCATGAAAAGGTAAACAGGAAAGAGAAATCATAAGGGACTTACTAAAGTTGAACTGTTTACATTCCTACATGAAAAGAACATATTTGTAACTTGAAACTTTTCTCAGTATTTGGGTAGTTGGAGGGATTATACATATATGCGTGTGTGTGTGTGTGTATGTGTGTGTGTGTGTTTATAGACAGAAGGCAGAGGGTGAGGTGAATAGGATGTCCCTGTAACTCTCCCATTGTTCTTCTCCTCTTCTAGTTAAGCACAATAAAACACTCTTTGGAATGCATAATAGGTGTACCCTTTTACCTGATGTGCTGGTGAAGGTTGCGGCAGTTGATGAGGTGTCTGGAGGGTGAGAGATTCTCACAGGTCCTGAGGATAAATCATGGAGAATGGAAAACATTGTTAAAGTCAAAGTGTAGACTATTTCATACTGGAATTGTGGGAAAAGTGATCAACTCATTGAGTCACAGAATACCTTGGGGAGGACTCAAAGCAGTGTAGGATGGTGCTTAGTGCACACAGGAAGAAAGAAAATTTTGTGAAATGGCTGCTACTGACAAAACTTGTCAGCTGTGTTTCCTGGCTAGAATGCCCCAGGTTTTTACTTTCTTTAGGTTTTGCATGGGAAACATGGGATCATTTCAAAGAATTATGGAAATACTTTTTGATTTGCTGCTAAATCAACTGTCAAAGATTTTTGTCTTCCTTTTGTGTCTGTGTGTCTGTGTGTTTGTGTGTGTGTTTGAGGTGGGACCTTAGAAATATGCAACATACCAAAGTCACCCTCTACCACTCAAGACATTAAAGCTAGCCTCAGATCCTGGTTTGCCCCCTTGTTTGGAAGATGAGTATTTAAGGCTTAAAACAAGTTTTCTTTTGAAAATCATATTCTCTCCCCAGCTTGCATGTGGGACCCAGGGGAAATTCCCCAGGATACTAATGTTACCAAATTTGTAACTGTGGAAGTTCTAGACCCTGAGAGCTCCTTGAAAATTGTAATGGATGAAACAGTTGTGTACCACAAGCCATAAAAACATAAATGAAAAAAAGAAAACAGAAAGACAAAGAAAAAAAACTAAAATACAAAGAAGAAGAATTAGAAGAAGAAAAAGAAAGGAGGAGAAGGAGGAGACATTGAAAAGTGACAGAGTCCATTGTGGCCTAGCACTCTAAGTTCTCCCAATATTAATGGGGTTGTTAATTCATATGTAATGTGCTTCACATGTAAGGATTGCCTAATAAGTATTAGACAAATGACTGAATGAATCAATGTGGACAGACACTTCAGGTTGACTTACCTGCCTTACCTTACCTTACCTTCTCACAGGAGGAGTCTTTGATTAGAACAATGACTAAAGTACCCTGCTTCTGACACTATACAAGGGACATCATATGAGTTCACCTTTACAGACTCTCTTTTAAAGAGATGAGTTCCACTGTTAATTCCCCTAACCATCCCAAGGGGATGCCTTACTAAGTAATCACTGTGCAGTCTCAGATAGAGAACCAGGAATTCGAGAGAGTAAAACAATTTCTCTCCATCACAAAAGTGCAGAAGGGGCTAGAGTCCTTTTTTTTCCCTCTGGAACATATTCTACATAGATTCTCAGTACTAGAAAAGCCCTGAGGGTGCCTCAAACTCTCTACTAAAGCATTCTTATCATCTTGTGTTTTCTCAAGATAATTTCCAGTGACAGGAAATTTGCTATGTATCAAGGCAGTTCTTTGAGGGGGAGGGAGGAGGTACAGAATTCCTTTCTAAAGACACAAGAGTTGACGAAAGTGAAAAGGAACATAGGACTCAAAGTTTATTTGGATATCAAAACTCTTACAGTTTAAGACTTGGCTGATAATCCTTAAAGTCAAATAACACAGAATGAAGGGAAGGAGATCCAAAAGTAAGGAAAAGGAAACTGGATGGACTTCAGGATCAGATCAAAAGCTATCATCATGATAGCATTTGTGCCAAAGCATGGAAGAAAAGAGGAATTACATTCCAAAGGTCCAATGAATGAAGAGACTGGGATGAAACCAGTTTCAGACTGGAAATGGAGAAAATGGACATTTGGAGGAGGCACTGCCTTTGCTGCTTGCCCACCCTGAACCTTAGTCAGAAAGTGAATGCGAGACTTTGAGTTCATTTGTCATCTCCTTAAGGGAGGAGAGTAGCATTCTTCTGGGCACTTCCTTACTCTGCCATGATCTGTCATGAATGTAGAAGTACAAAGTGCCCTTAAAGCTTTGGGGATTTAGATGGAGCAAAGAGAGCTCTGATTCATTTCATTTTTGCTGTGTCCTGGCCTGCACTAATGTAGCAGAAGCCCAAGGCACCTACTGTGTATCCCAGTGATCTCTCAGCACAGGAAATACCCCTTATGCACAACAGTTACCACTTAAAAGATTTTTTCATTCGTTGTGGTCCAAACTTCCTATAGAACAACTCTTCCAATTCCATTTCCAGCAAAATGCCATTCAGGCTTAGCATGAACACATTCCATGAGGGAACCCCAACTACTTCCTGAGGCAATGTACTCCACTTTGAATGACTATAATTAATGGAAAATATTCCCTTAATATGTATCTAAATATATTCCCCAACAACTTTCATTCAAATTTATAGTTCTTCTCTCTTCGGCCAAGTAAAAGGATGTTCTGTGCTATTCCCTATAGAGGCTTTTGAATATTTGAAGACAATCATTAAGCCCCTTTTATTTGTAGTAAATTAATTCAATTCCTTCAAACAATCCTTTTATCACGTAGTTTTCAGTTCCCATAAGGGTCATTTTATTTCTGTACATTTTCTTTCTAAAGCCTGTTTCCTCAGAATACAACAGAATATGCTAAAGGAGGCTGATCAGGGCAGAAGACGATGATTGAACAACCTTCTTCTCCCTTAACAGGTCTAGATTTATCTTCACGGGGTCTAATTAAATTGCTCCATAAGACTGTTGGATTGTGTTGACATTTCATTCTCCTAAACCCTTATACTCTTCTCAAACGGAATTCTTTGTAGTCATGTCCACATCATCTTCTGGTTAGCCAGTTCATTTTGTACTTCTGTATTTATATTTTTACCTTATGTTTCTTAAATATAATTTTCTTAGATGTGATGCACCTTTCTAAACTTTATAGAGTTTGAATTCAGACTAACATTGCTAATCACCCTAACCCTCCTGGTTTCCTGTCCTTTGTAACTTTTCTTCCATCTATGATTCTATTCAATTTATTGCTAAAATATTGCATATCACCAGAACATCAATAGAGCTCGGGAGCTGGAAATAATTTAAGTAAGTCAGACACTGAAAAGGAATGGACTAAGTTAACCAGGGAAGTAGGCATGGGATTCAGGGCAAATGCAAAGAAAACCTTCCATAGAATGGATCAAAGATGGAAGCAGACCTTGCCTGTGGAAATTGCTAATGGAACCTGGAAGACTGATTGTTAATGGAAATGAATTGAAATATTATGAATCAAAACAGTGGACCAAATGTCCATGTGACAAGAAGGTGGATGGACTGCAAAACACAAGGAAATACATTTGGCTTGACCACAGAATCTCCTGATGGGAAATGAATAAAGAGACTGAAAGGGACATGACTCTGGGACTCAGTGACCTCAACTCAAAATGTTTGTTCAAGTTGGATTAGATGACTGGAAGTGTCCTGACACAAGATCCTAAAATCCTAGATGCTAAGATTCCCAATCTTTCCATCTCAGGACAAATGTAAGGAATCCTTGCAGGGAATGGATCAAAGATAGAAGCAGATCATAGTTGTGGAAACTGATGATGGAGCAGGAAGGGCCTTGGGTGTTATTGGAACTGAAGACAAATATCATGAATGAAAATTTTGGATCTATGTTCATGTGACAAAGGGGTAAGAATTATAAGAGAGGGAAACCGGACTCCATTTTGTTTGATCAGTTTGTCAACTAGTGGGGAGTGAATTATGAAACTGAGAGGGACATGATTCTGGACCTAAGTGGCCTTACCTCAAAATAACAGCAGAAGTTAGACTAGATGACCTGGTAGTTTCCTGCCATGAGATACTAAAGTCTCCTATCTTATGATCTGAAGATGCTGAGATCACCTATCTCTCAGTCTTACAGCCAAATGTAAGCAAAACCTTCCAGAGAATGGCTCAAAGATGTAGGCAGACCTTAACTGTGGCAATTGGTGATGAACGTAGAAAGCTAGTTGTTCCTGGAACTGAAAAGAAATATCATGAATGAAAACTATGGCCCAAATATCTATGTGACAAGGAGGTGTATGGGCTGCTAGTCAGAGGGAACATTGAATTTAGTTGGCGTGGTGATTTAGTTAACTGGTGACAACGGAATTATGAGACTGAGGGGGACATGACTCTGGAACTCTGGGTCCTGAACACAAAATGACAGCATGAGTTAGACTAGATGACCTAGAAGTTTCCTGCCATGAGATCCTAAGAAATTCCGTTTTAGGATCCTAAGATACTGAGATAGTCTATCTCTCAGTCTTAGAGCCAAATATAAGCAAAACCTTCCAGGGAATGGATCAAAAATGGAAGCAGACTTTTTCTGTGGAAATTGGTGATGAAGATAGAGGTGCCATTGTTATTGGAACTGAAGGAAATATCATGAATGAAAATTGTGGAATTTATGTCCATGTGACAACAAGGGGTATGAATTGTAACACAGAGAAAATGGACTCCATATGGCTTAGGCAGTGAGTCAACTGGTTGGGAATGAATTATGACACTGAGGGGCACATGTGTCTGGGCTTCAGGGTCCTCAAATCAAAAGGATAGCAGAAGTGAGACTAGATGACCTGGTAGTTTTCTGCCATGAGATACAAAGATCTCCTATCTTAGTTTCCTAAGATCTTCAGATCTTCCATCTCTCAATCTCATAGCCAAACATGAAGAAAACCTTCCCGAGAACAAATCAGAGATAGAAGCAGATCTTACCTTCAGAAATCCGTGGAGGATGTAGAGGGCTGGTTATCACTGGAACTGAAGTGAAAATTCATGAATGAAAATTATGGAACAAATATTCATGGGGGTATGGACTGTAAGACACAAGGAAAATGAACTCTATTTGGTTTGGCCAGTGAATCAAGCAGTGAGGACTGAATTATGAGAAAGAGGGAGACATGGTGCTTTCCCCTCTCTTTCCCACCCTTGGTCCATCCTTTCTTTCCCAGGTTCCTACTAGAACAGAGTGGACAAGTGGTGTTCTCTGTTTGTTCCCAGCATAAGAATACTCACAGCAGCACATGAAGGAGCAGAGGAACACCCTCTAGTTGTAACCTAGAAAGAGAGAGAGAGAGAGAGAGAGAGAGAGAGAGAGAGAGGGAGGGAGAGGGAGAGGGAGGGGGAGAGAGAGAACAGCCATGTATTCAAGGATTAGGAGATTTTGAGAAAAGATTAAGGAGAAATGTAAGAAAGAGCATCTGAAGTCAAAGGACTTGGAAAAATATGGGTCATCAGTCAAGAGAGAGGATTCTCCAAATAGTTCCCAGGTCAGGAGTCCATCTGCCTATCTAGGGCTTAGTTCTTTGGGACCTCTCTAAACACATCATAGGAAAGAACTTTCAGTAAGACAAGTGCCACTGAAGCAAAACTGAATCCTCATAGGCTCAGAAAATTGCTTTGACAAGGGAAAGCTTAATAGGAGTGGGACCAAGTGTGAAGGTCAAGGAACTGCATGACTTGGGTAGAGTTAGCTGCTCACCATTGATGTAGAGATTCTTCTTGTGAAGGGTGTAGGGACCCAGACTGGTAATTTTATCGGTGTGATTCCTAAACTCCTGGTAAATTTTCTTTCCTTACACGGTAAGACTGGTGGGGATTTTCCAAGAGGAACAAACAACATTAACAGCAGTGCATTTCTTCTCAGACCTGAGAAAGGATACATTGGTAATTATTGTCAAATATCTGGCTTACCATAGGCATGCAAAAGTTAGCTGCAGTGAGAAGGGACCATCAATGCTTTGCAAAGTAATTTCAGTTTTCTTAGAAGAATTATTTACTGTAAAATTTTTTTGAACTATCATTTTATGGATTTAAGGGGGTGAGGGCAGGGGAGGGTATAGACCTTTCTTCCCTAATTCAGGTCAACATCTTCCCTGCAAAATATAGGCTCATAATGTTGCCTGAGGAAATTAGATGATTTGCCCAGGTTCACACAATCAGTCTCTGTCAGAAAGGCGATCTGAAGACAGATTTCTTGACTCTTGAGACCTACTCTCTACGCCACTGCAACAAGCAACCTCTGGAAACTTAACGTTAAACATCAACACAACCAAAGAAACATGCACTGCCAATATTTACATTTAAACAGTCTTTTCAACACATAATACAACTTTTCACTCACTTCCTCTAAAGAGTTCCATTCAAGATCATTTGTGCATTGATCCTCTTTCTTTTCTCTTCTTTTTGTAGATGTATTCAGGGTGAAGTTTATTTTGCTTATTTTGCTTTTTTTGTACTTTGCATTATTTTATAAAGTTCTTTCCAGATTTCTTTTTAGCTAAGTGGTATAGATAATAGAATACCAGGCATTGGTGTTAGGAAAACCTGAGTTGAAATCAGTCTCAAATATTTACCAGCTGTGTTGCCTTGGGCAAGTCATTTAATCTTTACCTGACTGAGTTTCATCAACTGTAAAATAGAAATAATAAAAGCACCTACCTGCCAGAGTTGTTTTGAAGTTCAAATGAGACGATATTTGTAAAACACTTAGCACACACAATGCCTGGCACATAGTAGGTACTTAATAAATGTTTGTTCCCTCACTTTCCCTTCCCAATTCAGAGAATTACAGTATTTACAGTTGGAGTACTCAGTGATCATCTAGTCTATCCCATACCTAAAAGGAATAACATCACTTTAATTCATCAAGGCAACCAAATGTTCTCATCTCATGTCTCTTCTTTTCTTGGGAATGAATTTCCTGTTAGTCATTTTGTCACTAGCACAAAATTCTAGCACAAAAATCATACACCTTGACAGAGAAAAGAAGTCATAAAAAACGACAAGCTCTTCTTGCCTCCTCTTTGTTGTCAAATATCATCATCACATCCACCCCCAATTAGGAAGCCTATCCCATGATCCTCTTTTTTTCCCAGCACAACTTTAAAAAACATCTCATTTTGTTTTCTTTAGCTTCCCAGTCAACCTCCAACTCATTAGAAATGAGTATTGTAGCAGACGGCCCGCGTCCCTACATGGCTTGGTGAAGTGGTTGAAGAAAACAGACACGGGAGGTGGGAAAAGATAGACCAATTCTGTTTATTGATCCCGAGGTTAGGGTATATGTATAGACAGAAACTGCAAGTCTACATGACATTCTGCTTGTCTCCAGTCCCAGTGATTTGGCCAGTCTTATTGTCTTTAAAGACTGTTAGGCTAGAGGACATCTATTTTACGTATCCCTTGTTTTCTGTAGTTCCCTGGTTGCCTCATAGAGACAGCAACATCTGGGGGGCATGGACAGCCATTCCCGATGATAATGAGCACAGTCTCAAAGAACAGTTTCCCTGAAGGTCTTTCCCGATCTTGTCAACAGCCCTCCACCCTGGCCCTCTACAGAGTATTAGCACTCGAGACACTATTTTTGTAAGATACTGCTATTGTGATAGTCTTTATGTTACCTCCCCTTTGGAACATATTCAAATACTCAAGTATTTTGTTTTTATATTATTTTTTTAAATCCAAGCTAGTTGGTTAGCTCCTTGTGTATCCACTTCAAACTCTTTGGAAAATTCCCATTTTTCTGCCTCATTGGAATTGTATCACCTTCTGAGTCTTCAGAAGTTCATTTCTGAGAGTTTCTTATTCTTCCTCATCTAATAGAGGGCTGAGAGTTGGGTGGCAGGCTGAGCTTTGTAGTCCTGAATGCAGTTGGGACTGTTGTAATCTTTTAGCTGTCAGGAGGACTTGAGACCAGGAGTTAGAGGGGAGATGGATGTGGGACAGAGGAAGGGAATGGAAAGAGAAAGGGAGAGAGAGGAAGAGATGGAGGGAGAAAGAAGGAATGAGACAGGAAAGGGCAAGAGGGAGGGAAGTGAGGGGAAGGGGAAAAAGGGAGAGAGAGAAGAGTGGGGAAGGAGAAAGGAGAGAGAGAAGCACATTACAAGAAAAAGTAGAGGAATGATGTCCTTAGCCTTCTGCAGAGCTTAATAAGTTGAGTTTGGGAAAAATGGCAACATAGGAGTAACAGGCAAAGAAAATTAAGGAACTGAAAGGAGAGATGAGCCATGTCAGAGAAGGGAAAGCTCAAGGAAGGCCATTGAGTCCCCCTAGGGATCTCAAAACGAATTTTAACTGAAAGATACAAGGTCTGAGGGGACCTTTCCAAAGGTGTATTCTTTCCCTCTCAGCCTAATTCTTTTACCTAAGTGTTTTCTGTGTCTTGATTTTGTCCAAATGTAAAGAGGTCAGAGGTTAGTGAAAAATACAGAAAAATCAAATTAGAGCAGAGTCAAACCTCTGAGTGTATGGAATTTCCTAAGCAGGGTAGGGTCTGAGCTGTAAGAATTAATTGGAATTGATATTTTTCTCACATAAACTCCATAAAATAGCAGAGAAAAGGACCATGTGAACCTGGGGCCCATTGCATTATCCCTTAGTTAAAAGTGAGTCAACTTTTGTCACAGTGTATGACCAATGAAATCTCTAGACTGTTATGTGAAAAAGGAAAGGCTGACGTAGGGTGGAGACAGGTGAGAGAGACCTGGGGGACAAGGCCTAAGTGTATTTAGGTACAGTGGGTAGGAGACAGCAGAAAGGATTTAATACTTTCCACAGTACCACCTATCCTTTGTTCTATCAGGCTGGCTTCTCTTATAGAATTTTTTTGTTATTTTTAAAATTTTTAAAATTTCTTTTAAAATTTTATTTATTTTCAATGTTCTACAATCAATATCATATAACTTAGATTTTTTCCCCTCCCTCCCCTTCCCTCAAGATGGCATACAAATTTATATAGGTTCTACACATACATTCCTATTAAATATATCTTCACCACAGTCATGTTACATAGAAGAATTAAAATGAAGGGGAGAAATCATATAACATACCAAACTGTAATACAAAGAAAATAATCTGCTACATTCTGTAACTGAATTCCATAGCTCTTTTTCTGAATGTGGAAGGCATTTTGTCTTAAAAGACCATTGCTAATTTTTTGAGTCCTTGCATTTCAATGAAGTTCTAAGTCTACCAGAAAAATCCTCACACACTGTGGTTGTTGGTGTATACATAGTTCTCCTGGTTCTGCTCCTTTCACTCAGCATCATATCATATAGGTCTTTCCAGACCTCTCTGAAGTCTTCCTGTTCATCTTTTCTTACACAATAGTACTCCATCACATTCATATACCACAATTTATTCAGCCATTGCCCAATTGATGGGCATCTTCTTGGCCACCACAAAAGTGCTGCTATCAATATTTTTGCATATGTGGGAATCTGATAGATGTGATGTGGTATCTCAGAGTTGTTTTGATTTGCATCTCTCTAATCAATAGCGATTTGGAACATTTTTTCATATGACTATAGGTATCTTTCATTTCTTCCTCTGAAAACTGCCTGCTCATATCCTTTGACCATTTATCAATTGGGAATGATTTTTATTCTTGTATATTTGACTCAGCTCTTTGTATATTTTAGAAATGAGGCCTTTATCAGAGACTAGTTGTAAAAATTTGTTCCTAGTTTTCTGTTTTCCTTCTAATTTTTGTTGCGTTGGGTTTGGGCAAAAACTTTTCAGTTTAATGTCGTCAAAATTATCCATTTTGCACTTCATAATGCTTTCTATCACTTGCTTAGTCAAAAATTCTTCCCTTCTCCAACAAATCTGATAAATACACTACTCTGTTTCACTGATTTGTTTACAGTTTCAATCTTTATACCTAGATTATGTACCCATTTGAACTTTATTCTTGTGTACAATGTCAGGCATTGGAGTATGCCTAGTTTCTGACACACTGTTATCTAGTTTTCCTAGCAATTTTTGTTGAACAATGAGTTATTATCGCAGAACCTGGGGTCCTTGAGTTTATCAAACAGTAGATTACTATATTCATTGACTACTGTGTCCTGAGTACCTAATCTATTCCACTGGTCTGTTTCTTAGTCAGTACCAAGTGGTTTTGATAATTGCTGCTTTATAATACAATTTGAGATCTGGTAGAGCTAGGTCACCTTCCCTAACATTTTTCATTAGTTCCCTTGATATTCTGGACCTTTTGTTCTTCTATATGAATTTTGTTATTTTTTCTAGCTCTAGAAAATAACTGAGAGTTTGATTGGAATGCCACTAAATAAGTAAATTAGTTTAGGTAGAATTGTCATTTTTATTTTATTGACTCAGCCTATCCATGAGCAAGTGATGCTTTTCCACTTACTTAGATTTGACTTTATTTGTGTGAAAAGTATTTTGTAATTGTGTTCATGTAGTCCCTGGATTTGTTTTGTCAGATAGACTCCAAAATTATTTTATATTGTCTACCCTAGCTTTAAATGGGATTTATCTTTCTATCTCTTGCTGTTGGGTTTTGTTATTAATACATAGAAATGCAGAAGATTTGTGTGGGTTTATTTTGTAACCTGCAGCTTTGCCAAAGTTGTTTATTATTTCAAGTGGTTTTTTACCTGAATCTCTGGGATTCTCTAGGTATATCATCATATCATGTGCAAAGAGTAATTACTTAGTTACTTCTTTGCCTGTTCTAATTCCTTTAATTTCTTTATCTTCTCTTATTGCTACAGCTAATATTTCTAGTACCATATTGAGTGATAGTGGTGATAATGGACATCCTTGTTTCACCCCTAATCTTATTGAAAATTCATCTAGCTTATCTATATTGCATATAATGCTTGCTGAAGGTTTTAGGTAGATACTGCTTATTATTTTATGGAAAGTTCCATTTATTCCTATAATCTCCAGTGTTTTTTAATAGGGATGGGTGTTGTATTTTGTCAAAAGCTTTTTCTACATCTATGTGGTTTCTGTTAGGTTTGTTGTTGATATGCTCAATAATGCTAATAGTTTTGTTAATATTGATACAGCTCTGCATTCCTGGTATGAATCCTACCTGATCATAATGTATTATTCTCTTGATAAGTTGCTGTATTCTTTTTGCTAAAATCTTGAATATTTGCATGTATATTCATTAGAGAAATTGGTCTGTAATTTCTTTTCTCTGTTTTGGCTCTTCCTTGTTTAGATATCAGAACCATATTTACATCATAAAAAGAACTTGGGAGGACTCCTTTCCCAATTTTTCCAAATAGTCTATATAGTATTGGAATTAGCTGTTCTTTAAATACTTGACAGAGGGGGGCTGAGCCAAGATGGTGGAGTAGAAAGAGGTATATACTTTAGCTCTTCCCCCACAACCCATAAAATACCAGTAAAGAAAGACTCTCAACAAATTTTAGAGCAATAGAAGCCACAGAAAGATGAAGTGGGGGAAATTTCCAGCCCAGGGTGACCCAGAAGGCCAATGGGAAACGTCTGTTGCACTGGACATGGAGTGTAACCCAGCCCAGCCTTGGCCTTGTGACACTGGAAGGAGCAGGACCAGAACAGGCTTCAGGATGACATCCCTGGAAGCAGCAGTGGTTCACAGATCCTCAACCCACAGGTGCCAAAGGTCAGTGAGAGGGCTTTTTCAACCTGAGCCAGAAAGGAGCAGAATCCACTCTTGGCCCTGGACCAAGGTGGCAGTGGAGTCTGGAAAGCAGAGGCTTCTAGAGGCTGTGGCGGGAAGGCAGCACCTGGCATTCATTTTTCCATTGTTGGAGCACTGAGCATAAAGCCTCTGGGGAATTGAACAGCTGATCTGAATCTCAGCCCTGAGCATGATCCTGGGGTGAGCAGGAGCACTAGGACCCTCCTCTTGACAAAAGATTTAGAAGTCAAGTAACTGGATGCAAAAATGCCCTAAAAAGGGGGAAAAAAATAAGATGATAAATCTTGCTTTCTTGGTGAACAGGTATTTCCTTCCATCCTTTTGTATGAGGAAAAACAAATCATACTGTCAGAGGAAGTCAAGGCTTCGGCATCCAGTACCTCCAAAATGAATATACAATGGGCCCAGACTATAGAATAGCTTGAAAAGCAAGTCAGCAGTTTGCTAATAGAGACCAAAAAAAACACCTTTAAAGGTGAGGAAAATAACACCTTTAAAAATAGGCCAACAACTGGAAAAAGAGGTCAAAAAAGCCAATGAGGAGAAGAAGGCTTTAGAGAAAAGAATTAGCCTACTGGAAAAGGAGGTTCAAAAGCTCACTGAAGAAAACAGTTCTTTAAAAATCAGAGTGGAGTTCAGGGAAGCTAATGACTATATGATAAACCATGAAGTTACAAAACAAAACCAAAGAAATGAAAAAATAGAAGATAATGTGAAATATCTCATTGAAAAAACAACTGATGTAGAAAATAGATCCAGGGGAGACAATCTAAAAATTATGGGACTACTTGAAAGCCATGATCAAAGACAAGAGCCTAGACATTATCTTTCTTGAAATTATCAAGGAAAACTGCTCTGATATTCCAGAATCAGAGGGCAAAATAAATATTGAAAGAATATCCACCAATTACCTCCTGAAAGAGACCTGAAAAGAGAACTCCTAGGAATATTGTGGCCAAATTTCAGAGTTCCCAGGTCAAGGAGAAAATATTTCAAGCAGCCAGAAAGAAATAATTAAGAGTATTGTGGAAATACAATCAGGATAACACAGGATCTGGCAGCTTCTACATTAAGGGATTGAAAGGCTTGGAATAGGATATTCCAGAAGTCAAAGGAACTGGGATTAAAAGGAAGAATCACCTACCCAGAAAAACTGAGTATAATACTTAGGGGGAAAATGGTCATTCAATGATATAGAGGACTTTGAAGCATTCTTGATGAAAAGACCAGAACTGAAGAGAAAATTTGACTTTCAAACACAAGAATCAAGAAAAGCATGAAAAGGTAAACGGGAAAGAGAACTCTTAAAGGACTTTCTAAAGCTGAACTGTTTACATTCCTACATGGAAAGATAATATATGTAATTCTTGAGACTTTTCTCAGTATTTGGGTAGGTGGAGGGATTACACACACACACACACACACACACATACAGAGAGCACAGGTTGAGTTGAATCAGAAGGAATGATATCTATAAAAAAATAAAATAAAGGGGTGAGAGAGGAATATATTGGGAGGAGAAAGGAAAAAATGGAATGGGACAAACTTTCACCCATAACAGAGATAAGAAAAAAATCTCATAAAAGAGGAAAGAAAAAGCTTTTTCAATGGAGGGGGATATGGGGGAGGTGAAAGGGAAAAAGTGAAGTTTACTCTCATCACGTTTGGCTTAAGGAGGGAATAACATGCACAAGCAACTTAGTATGAAAATCTACCTAACACTATAGGAAAGTAAGGGAGAAGGAAATGAGTGGGGTGTGGGAGGGATGATAGAAAAGAGGGCAAATGGGAGGAAGGAGTAATTGGAAGTAAATATTTTCGGGGAGCGCCAAGGTCAAAAGAGAGAATAGAATAAATGGAGGGTAGGATAGAATGGAGGGAATAATAGTTATTCTTTCACAACATGACTATTATGGAAGTCTTTTGCATAACTACACATGTATAGCCTATATTGAATTGTTTGCCTTCTCAGTGGGGATGTGTGGGGAGGGAGGAAGGGAGAGCTGGAACTCAAAATTTAAGAACAAATGTTGAGGATTGTTTTTGCATGCAACTGGGAAATAAATACAGGTAATGGAGTATGAAAATCTATCATGCCCTACAAGAAAAGAGAGAAGATGGGAATAAGGGAAGGGAGGGGTGTGATAGAAGGGAGGGTAGATTGGAGAAAGGGGTAATCAGAATGCATGGAGTCTTGGAGGGGAGGGGAAAGATGAGGAGAAAATTTGGAACTCAAAATCTTGCATAAATGAATGTTGAAAACTAAAAATTAATTAATCAATAAAAAAGTAGTGGAAACCTAAAAAAATAAATAAATAAATACTTGAAAATGAAGTATTTCTGCATTATAATAACAAACACAAAATGTAATAAAAGTAAGGAAAATTCCTTTTCCAAGTAACTATAAATTATATAACATATCTGGTGATCAAAAGATTTGTATATGTCTACTTAACCAGTGTTCCCCAAAGAAATAAAAAAATTCCCAACAACTTAAATACCTCGAGGAATATTCAGTGCTCATGGCTAGACTGTGCCAATATATGCTAATAGTAAAGGGACAATACTATCAAAAATAATTTACCCTTTAGTGAAATATCAATCAAATTACCAAGGAGATACTTTAAAGTACATGACAAAATAATAACAAAATCAATCTGGAATAATAATAACACAAAATATCAAGGGAGATGATTAAATGAAGTAGGAGTGAAAGGAGAGTTAATACTTCTAGGCCTCACACTGTATCACAAAGCAGCAATCATCAAAGCCATCTGCTATTAAGTTGAAGAATAGATAGGTCAGTGAAACAAAATAGATAAGGGAGATTCAGAAATACTAGAATGCAATAATCCGGTGTTTCATAAAATAGAAAACAGGAATTACATAGAAAAAAAAATTTCTGATTTGATTCTTAGAAAACTGCTGGTAAAATAGGAAAATAATCTGACAGAAATTAGACTTGGACCAACAGTTTACATCATATACCACAATAAATTCCAAATGCATATAAGACCTTAATATTAAAGACCTTAATATAAAATTAGAATAGAAACAGATCATATGCTTCTCTCACAGTTATGGGTAAGATATGTATTCTTAACCAAACAAAAAGAGATGAGGCAATTACAAACGATTGGATAGCTTTGATTACTTGAAACTGAAAAGCTTCTGCACAGACAGCATTAAATGCATCTAGCATTAGAAGGAAAATGATCAAATGAGAAAAAGCCTTCTTATCAAATTTCTATGATAAGGGTTTGGGTATCCAAGATATACAAATGCTCCACATGTGTATATGTATGTGTGTATATGCATACATGTATATAGGACTAATAGGAGAAAGAAATGTAGAGCTAGATAAAAGCGGGAGAGAAAAAGGAACTAATAAAACCCTAAAGGGAAAGTTGTAATAAACAAGAAGAGAGGAGAAGGAGTGAGAAGAGAGCCAGTGGGAACAGTTACATTTTAAAAAAAGATTAAAGTAACTGAAGAAGCATAACAGTGTGTTCATAGTAAAAGATGGAATTTTAAATTCAAAAGTTTCTACGTGGATAGCATTAATTCACCTGCGATAAGAAGGAAAGAGGTCAAACGGGAAAAAAATTCTTAGCAAATTTCTTTGATAAGAATTTGCTACCCAAGATACATCTATACACATATTTATATTTATATATATGTACATATGTGTGCATGTTATATAGATATACACATACATTTGGTGTATATATGTGTATATATATACTTGTGCATGTGTATATATGTGTGTATACACAAACACACAAACACATGCGCACAAATATATATATATATATATATTACTAACAGCCGTTTCCCAATAGATAAATGGTCAAAGCATATGAACAAATATTTCTAAAAAAACACTTGCAAAGTATTCACAACCACAAAGAAATGCACCAAATCACTAATAATAAGAGAAATAATAAAAGAAACAAAAGATTCCTGAGGTTTTACCTCACAGTCTGCAAATTGGCAAAAGTTTCAAAAAATAGCAGTGAGTTTGTAGAAGGATAGGTACACTAATGGAACATTGGTGGAGTTGTGAAATGGTACATAAAACATCATGGAAAACCATCTGAAAGTATGTAAATCATGGTATAATCACAAACGTACTAACATCATAGCACATGAGAGGCATGATTCTCCTCTACCCTTACCCCATCTCTGTCTCTGGGGAGAAGAAGGGGATTCAGTTTATAACTTAGCCTCACTTTCCACAGAGTGCACAGATCCAGTTTCTTTGAACCAGAAATTCCATTACTGGCAAAAAAAAAATCTTATTTCTTTCTTCAATTAGTAACCAATTATCAACTGAGATTAAAGGTCATCTGGATAATTCCATGGAAGCTCTTTATAGATGTTATACTTCAATGTCTCATTGTGGCATGGTGGTCATTCTGGGCTCTCAAAGACTAGTCCAAAGGAATACAAGTTCTGTTTGGTTCTACCATGCTGGAAAGGCTTTGAATATAGGCCACATAATAGACAATATACATTGTCCAAGGATCAATCTAGTTAAGTTTAGAGATGTTCATTACCAGGCTCTGCATAGGGTATTTGTTGAAGTGCCATACTCTGCATCAATGCACAAAGCATCCATACTGAGAAAATAACAGGACTTTGATGTTATAGAGTTTGCCTGCACATACACAGATTGCCCAAGATGGAGCCTTCCTAAGTCTTCTACTAAATAGATGTTGATAGTCTCCTTTAATAGGCAGTGGGACTGGAAAGGCTGCATCTTTGAATCATATGAGATGTCCAGTCGCTCTCTTTTGGTCCATTCCTTCTTACTCAAGAGCTCAGGACACAGAAATCCTGGTCAGCATGAACAGAGCAAGGTAAGAGGTGGAAGGACTTCCATCTCCTGAGCTTCCTTTTATCCTGACTTTACCCCCTCAGGCCCCAGAAATGCATCTGGGGATGTTTGCATTTTCTGTCTATTGTCCTTGGTTTCAGCTGTCAGTGGTAAGGTCCACTGACCCAGGAGTTTGAGCCTTGGCATCTTTGGAGCCCAGATTGCAGGCAGAGCCCAGCCTCAAAGCCCAGAGAAGCCAGGTCTCTGGGATTCCAAACCAAAGTGGGGTTTGGACTTGAAACTGTGTCTGTGTGCTCTATGTGAACTGAGGCTAAGCTATGAACTTTATCCCCTTCTTCTCCCCAGGGACAGAGGTAGGGTAAGGGTACAGAGGAGAATCATGCCTCTCCTGTGCTATGACATTTGTATGTTTGTGATTATACCTTTGAAATAAATATTCCTTTTTAAAAGGTAGACCAACCAGTAGTAGTTAAATGAGCTGGAGTACAGGGGACCCTATGTCCTACACTTAGGGAACACCACCATCAGTGGGGACTGGAGCCATTTGCAGAGACTTTAGATGAGTGATGGGGAACCTTCAGCCTTGAGACCAATACCACCCTCTAGTTGCTCAAGCAAAGTCCTTGAGGCCACAGGTTCCCCACCCCTGATTTAGACTCACACTCTCCCCCATCCTTACAAGTATTAGGGAATCCTGAGTAGGGATACAAAAGCTTTCAGGAAGTGAGGGCCAGGGTGATAAGTATTCATGTTGAAATAAGTATAATTCTTGTATCACTGGATCCAAAACAATGAATTTAGAGCCAGAGGGAACCTTAGAGCTGGTCTAAACCTCTCATTTTCTTTTTCCTTTTTTTATTATTTTATTTGTTTTCAGTGTTCTACAATCATTTCTATATATCTTAGATTTTTTCTCCCTCCTTCCCTTCCCCCCATCTCCCCACTCCCTCCCTGAAACAGCATATAGTTTTATATAGGTTCTACACAAGCATTCCTATTAAATCCATTTTCACCTTAGTCATGTGGCATAGAAGAATTAAAATGAATAGAAGAAATCATAAAACAAACCAAAACATAATACAAAAGAAAATGGTCTACTTCATTCTGCAATCGAATTCCATAGTTCTTTCCCTGGATATGGAAGGCATTTTGCCTTAAGAGACCATTGGGGCTTATTTAAGTCCTTGCATTGCAAGGAAGTATTAAGTCTACCAGAAAAATTCCTTGCACACTGTGGCTGTTGCTGTGTGCAAAGTTCTCCTTGTTCTGTTCCTTTCACTCAGCATCAGTTCATTTAAGTTTTTTCCAGGCCTCTCTGAAGTCTTCCTCTTCATCATTTCTTATAGTACAATAGTATTCCATTACATTCATGTACCACAACTTGTTCAACCATTCCCCAGTTAATGGGTATCCCTTTGATTTCCAGTTTTTGGCCACCACAAAGCGTGCTGCTATAACTATTTTTGTATATGTGGGACCCTTTTCCATTTTTATGATCTCTTGGGGATACAGTTCTAGAAGTGATATTGCTGGGTCAAAGGGTATGCACATTTTTGTAGCCCTTTGGGAATAGTTCCAAATTGTTCTCCAGAATGGTTGGTTTAGCTCACAGCTCTACCAACAATGAATAAGTGTTCCAACTCTCCCACATCTTCTCTAACATTTATTATCTTTCTGTTTTGTCATGTTTGTCAATCTGATAGATGTGATGTGGTGTCTCAGAGTTGTTTTGATTTGCATCTTTCTAATCAATAGTGATTTAGAACATTTTTTCATATGACTATAGATGACTTTAATTTCTTCCTCTGAAAACTGCCTGTTCATATAACTGGGGTGCATAGAAATAAGTGGAAATTTCCATAAGTTAATAAGCAGTAGCTACCTAAAACCTTCAATAAGCATTATATGCAATGGAGATAAGCTAGATGCATTTCCAATAAGATCAGGGGTGAAACAAGGATGTCCATTGTCACCACTATTATTCAATATGTTACTAGAAATTTTAGCTGTAGCAATAAGAAAAGAAAAAAATTGAAGGAATTAGAATAGGCAAAGAAGAAACTGTCATCACTCTTTGCAGATGATATGATATGCTTAGAGAATCCCACAGATTCAAGTAAAAATCTACTTGAAATAATAAACAACTTTGACAAAGTTGCAGGTTACAAAATAAATCCACACAAATCTTCTGCATTTCTATATATTGCTAAAAAAGCCCAACAGCAAGAGATGGAAAGATAAATCCCATTTAAAACTAGGGTAGACACTATAAAATATTGGAAGTCTACCTGCCAAAACAAATCCAGGGACTACATGAACACAATTCCAAGACATTTTTTGCACAAATAAAGTCAGATCTAAGTAAGTGGAAACACATCAGTTGCTTGTGTGTAGGCTGAGCTAATATAAAAAAATGACATTTCTACCTACATTAATTTACTTATTCAGTGCCATACCAACCACACTATCAGATAGTTATTTTCTATAGCTAGAAAAAATAATATCGAAATTCATCTGGAAGAACAAAAGGCCCAGAATATCAAGGGAACTAAAGAAAAGAAATGCTAGGGAAGGTGGCCTAGCTCTACCAGAACTCAAAATGTATTATAAAGCAGAAATTATCAAAACCACTTGGTAATGGCTAAGGAACAGAAGGGTAGACCAGTGGAATAAATTACACACTCAAGACACAGTAGTCAATGAATATAGCAAACCACTGTTTGATAAACTCAAGGGCCCCAGCTTCTGGGATATGAATTCACTGTTTGACAAAAATTCCTGGGAAAACCGGATACTGTTTGACAAAAATTCCTGGGAAAACTGGATAACAGTGTGATGGAAACTAGGCACTGACCAATGTCTGACGCTAGATCCAATAAAGATCTAGGTATAAAGATTGAGACTACAAACAAATTAGTGGAGCAAGGAATAGTGTGTTTTTATCAGATTTATGGAGAAGGGAAGAATTTTTGACTAAACAAGAGACAGCAAGCATTATGAAGTTCAAAATGGATAATTTTGATTACATTAAACTGAAAAGATTTTGTACAACCAAACCCAATGCAACCAAGATCAGGAGGGAAGCAGAAAACTGGGAAAGAATTTTTGCAACTAGTGTCTGTGATAAAGGCCTCTTTTCTAAAATATATCAAGAACTGAGTCAAATGCACAAGAATACAAGTCATTCCCCAAATGATAAATGATCAAAGGATATGAATAAACCTCTCATTTTCTAGATGGAGAAACTGTGTTTGATGGGGATACTGTTTCTCTTCTACCTCCCACCTTTTTTGCAATTGACAGTACTCTGCTTCTCAAACCTCTCTGAAAGGGAATAGGGAGGGAAAGACTCAGCTCTTCTCAGACTTCTTCAAAGACTCTTTATTTTGAAGGAGAGGGAGACTCTTTATTCCCACTACCTAATCCCCACTGCATAAGCACTGAAAAAGTTATTCCATGGGTATTGGGGATGGTCAGGAAAAGCCTCTGATCTGATGGACTCCAGGTATCTCTCATGGAGCTTGGCATATGACTTTGACCCAGTGGAGAAAAACATAGGTGGATGAGGATCAATATAGTCTGTTGGAAGTATGTGTCATGACCAGTTGAACTGAAGATCCTCCAGTTCAAAAATCAGGGGGTTATTCTGATCAACCCTGCTATAAAATAAGTAGAGTAGATAATTCAGGTTTTCTACTTAGCTGTTTGAAGTAGACTTCATCCTCCTGTGAGACAAGTATATTTTTATGAGACTTGATTCCCATCATGAAAGAAGCAATAGGACTTGGAAATACCTTGGTATGCCATAGCTCTGACCACAATCCCAGACTCTATTCCTGATGTGGTGCTTGGGTCCCAATTCTAAAATCACATTTCTCCTTAAAAATCACATTTCTCTCTGGTCTCAAAACACTGTCCAGGCAGTTTCTCCCCAGCCCAAAGAAACAGCTTGACCTAGCAATAACCGTTATCTCCCAGTAGCCAGTTGCACTTATAGAATTTATCACTTAGAGCTAGCTGCATACTGACTAAAGTGGCTGTGTACTGGGTCATAATGACATTTACTACTCACTGACCAATCCTATGTATTCTAGACTTAGACATACCTATACTCCCTTATATTAATCTTGTCCAACAAGACATTGAGGAAAGAAGCCTGATTTTTCCTAGTCAGCCCTGACCATTGGTTGACTTAGTGATATTTCAAGTCTAAAACCACACCTCCATGTAGCTCTCCCTTGGGCTATTTCCTGATGGATTCTGGGTAAAATACCTATGCAATAGACACCAAAAGTGCATTTTCCTTTAAGTACTGACCACTCCTTAGCTACTCCCTAGTCCCACCCCAAAACACCTAGTTAGCATATTTGACACAAGTAATACTATAGAATATCCTATATAAACTTTCTCTGTACCCCTTTAAGGTTGCAGCTTCCCTAAGAACTCTTGCCTGCTGAAAAACATAATAAATCTTTACCTTGACTTCAACAATGCTTGAGTTTGTGAATTCTTCTCCAGATGACCTGCCCCTGGTACCCCAGTCTTTGTGGAAGTCTCACACCCCTTTTCCAGCCCTCATCAGTCCTAATCTCTTTATCCAGGATGGGTCATTATTCTCCTGAATTGTGCTACCAGATCACTCTCCAGAAAATATTGCTTGAATTGAGTCACTCCTTTCCTCAAACAGTTTCAATGTTTCTCCAGTGCCCACAAAATACAGCTCAGATTCAAAATAAATATCTTTTGAAACTCCAAACTTGGGATTCAGGGATCTACTCAACTATACCTCATCAAATCACAGAATTTTGTTAAAAGAAATCTTAGTATCAAACTAGGCATAGGGGATAGCAAAAGGTAGACTGGTAAAATTTTTAACAACCAGTTCTGCAAAAATGGAGGAAACTCTTTTACATGGGATAGGCATTACTAACATGTTCTCTATCCTTTTCTCAAGTCCAGACAATAAACAAAAAATACAATAAATAAATCAAGTCATGATTTGTAGCATTTACTGTTTTCTGGCCCTGTCAATGACCATACTGAAAAGCTGACAATTGGACTTTCCCAAGCAGGAACCAATTTTTCTCTCCATCTCTTACCTTCCCCACCCCAAAATGGTGCACATTCTGACTACCCCCTCCCCAATTTGCTCTCTCCTCTATCATCCCTGTTCTCTTATCCCCTTCCACTTGTATTTTCCTGTAACACAAGACAGATTTCTGTATCACATTGCTTGTATATCTTATTGCTCAAACACAAACTTTATAAGTAAGTAGTTTCTATGCCTAAATTCACTGGTCACACAAATTTATTTACCCAAAAGATGCTTATTTCACTTCAAGTGTAACAAACAGCTGTAATGGGGTACAGGAATAGATTAAGGAAATAGCTCCAGGTTGCATCAAATGAGTCTATTATAGTAACATAAACTCACCCTTCAGGTCATGCTCCACACACAGGTATTAATCCACATTTAATGATATATCCATATAAAATTGGATTTCCTTTTAGAGTAGCATAAGATAGCCCACAAGTTTCTCTCTTGAAGAAAAATTATGGCACTGACATTGTTTTCTTTGACCTAAAAAAGAAAATGTTTCTGATTTGACCTCACTAAATAGTAAAATTATATCCTGGTTGCACAAATTGTTATACCATTGTCTAATTATTCCTATATCATTCTAAAGGAATGAGATACTTCAGAAACTTAATTTTATACATATGAAAGTTCAAGCACTAATTTACTCTTCTTTTGACTATGAATATTATTAGAAATACAGATAGAAAACAGTAAGATCATTCTCACTTGCTACTTAAAGGAATTTGGATGTCTTAGTAGTACTCTAATAACTGATAGATTCAGTATTGCAATAAGAGATTTCCATTGTTAGCCTGTCCTGATAATAGAAATTTCATATGAGAGGAAAAAGCAGGGACATGGTTGTAACAGCCCAGGCCCAAGTTCAGAAACACTGCGACTCAACACAAGTGTTATCAGGATAAAGCAACCTTGATTCTTTTTGATTCATGATAGGATTCACAGTTAAGTTTCTGGCAAAGTCCCACTTCATTTACAGGGTGCCAAGTCAGACTCAGCATTTAACTAGGTGTCAAATATTCCTGTTCAAGAGGAAGTAACACAATGGAGAAACTGAGTCAAGGAGATTCCACTTTTATCCATGCCAAGGTTGTCCTCTCAAGTTTCCAGTAGACATCCCACCTTTAATAGTTCCCAGATTGCAATCCTTTTAGGCAGCACATGCATTCCCCATCAGTTACCAGCCTCACAAAAACTCAGAATAATATCAGATTACAGTCCCTAGAGAGTTCACCTCAAGCAGTAAGTTTCACCTAACACATGTAATGGCTAGGTTATTATTTTTTAAATTGAGTTATTTTATTTGTTTTCGGTGTTCGACAGTCGCTTCCATATATCTTAGCTGTTTTTCACTCCCTCTCCGATATTCCTCCCTCTCTCTCTCCACTGCCTCCCTGAAATGGCAAACAATCCTATATAGGCTTGACATGTACATTCTTATTAATTGCCTGTTGCATAAAAGAATTAAAATGAATGGGGGAAACCATAAAACAAAAGAAACATAACATAATACAAAAGAAAATGGTCTATTTCTGTCTGCAATCCAAGTTCATAGTTCTTTCTCTGACTGTGGAAGGTGTTTTGTCTCAAGAGTCTATTGGAAATTTTTCAAGTCCATGCATTTCAATGAAGTACTAAGCCCACCAGAAAAATTCCTCACATACTGTGATTGTTGCTATGTAGAAAGTTCTCCTGGTCTGCTCCTTTTCAGTTCATATAAGTCTATTGAGGCTTCTCTGAAGTCCCCCTGTTCATTGTTTCTCACAGCATAATAATATTCCATTACCAACATATACCAAAATTTGTTCAGTCATTCCACCATTTATGAGCATCCTCTTGATTTACAGTTTTAGGCCCCGACAAAGACAGGGGCTATAAATATTTTTGTACATGTAGTACTCTTTCCCGTTTTTATGATGTCTTGGGGATACAGTCCTTGAAGCAATATTGCTGGGTCAAAGCGTATGAACACTTTTGTAGCCCTTTGGGCACAGTTCCAAATTGTTCTCCAAAATGGTTGGATCAGCTCACAGCTTCACCAACTGTGAATTAGTATTCCAACTCTCTCACATATTCTCCAACATTTATCATCTTCCTGTTTTGTCATGTCAGACAATCTGATAAGTAGGATGTGGTACCTCAGAGTTATTTTCGTTTGTACACCTCTAATCAATAGTGATTTAGAACATTTTTTCATATGATTGTAGATAGCTTTAATTTCTTCCTCTGAAAATTCCCTTGTCATTAACTTGGACCATTTATCAATTGACTTGTATTCTTGTACATTTGAGTCAGTTATCTATATATTTTAGAAATGAATCCTTTATCACAGAGAATAGTTGCAAAAATTATTTCCCAGTTTTCTGTTTCCCTCCTAATCTTGGTTGCATTGTGTGTGTTTGTGTAAAAACTTTTCAATTTAATATAATCAAAATTATTCATTTTGCACTTCATAATGTTCTTTATCTCTTGTTGGGTCATAAATTTCTCCATTCTCCATGAATCTGACAGAATACACTGTTCCTTGCTCCCCTAATTTGTTTACAATATCAACCTTTATGCATAGATCATGTATCCATTTAGACGTTATTCTTGTGTATGGTATCAGGAATTGGTCTATGCCCAGTTTCCACCACACTGTTATCCAGTTTTCCCAGCAATTTTTGTTGAACAGTGAGTTCTTATCCCAGAACCTGGGGTCCTTGGGTTTATCAAACAGAAGATTGCTATATTCATTAACTATAACCTATTCCACTACTCTACACCTCTGTCTCTTAGCCAGTACCATGTGGTTTTGATGATTTCTGCTTCATAATACAATTTGAGATCTGGTAGAGCTAGACCACCTTCCCTAGCATTTCTTTTCTTTAGTTTCCTTGATATTCTGAAACTTCTGTTCTTCCAGATGAATTTTGATATTTTTCTAGCTCTAGAAAATTATCTGGTATTTTGATTGCACTGAGTAAGTAAATTAATTTAGGTAGAATTGTCATTTTCATTATATTAGCTCAGCCTACACATGAGCAATGGATGTTTTTCCACTTACTTAGATCTGACTTCATTTGTGCCAATAGTGTTTTGTAATTATGTTCATATAGTCCCTGGGTTTGTTTTGGCAGGTAGACATCCGGATATTTCATAGTGTCTACTGTAGCTTTAAGTGGGATTTCTCTTTCTATCTCTTCCTGTTGGGCTTTGTTATTTATAGAAATGCAGATGATTTATGTGGGTTTATTTTGTAACCTGCAACTTTGCTAAAGTTGTTTATTATTTCAAGTAGTTTTTTACTTGAATCTCATCATACAATCTGCAAAGAGTGATAACTTAGTTTCTTCTTTGCCTAGTCTAATTCCTTCAATTTCTTTATCTTCTCATTGCTACAGCTAACACTTGTAGTACCATATTGAATAATAGTGGTGATATTGGGCATCCTTATTTCAACCCTGATCTTACTGGAAATGCATCTAACATATCTCCTTTGCTGCTGAAGGTTTTAGGTAGATACTGCTTATTAATTTATGGAAAGTTCCATTTATTCCTGTGCTATCTAGTGCTTTTAATAGGAATGGGTGTTGTGTTTTGTCAAAAGTTTTTTCTGCATCTATTCAGATAATCATGTGATTTCTGTTAGTTTTGTTGTTGATATGATCAATAAAGCTAATAGTTTTTCTAATATTGAACCAGCTCTGCATTCCCATTATAAATCCTACCTGATCATAATGTATTATTCTCTTGATAAGTTGCTGTACTCTTTCTGCTAATATTGTATTTAAAATTTTTGCATCTATATTAATTAGAGAAATTGGTCTATAATTTTATTTCTGTCTTTTGACTCTTCCTTGTTTGGTATCAGAACCATATTTGCATCATAAAAAGAATTTGGTACTACTCTTTCTTTGGCAATTTTCCCAAATAGTCTATATAGTATTAGAATTAAGTGTTCCTTAAATGTTTGATAGAATTCACTTGTAAATCTATCTGACGCTGGAGGTTTTATCCTAGGTAGTTCATTGAAGGCTTGTTCAATTTCTTTTTCTGAGTTGGGGTTATTTAAGTGCTCAACTTTCTTTTCTGTTAATCTGGGCAATTTATATTTTCTAAAATAATCATCCATCTCATGTAGATTGTCGAATTTATGGGCACACAGTTGGGCAAAGTCATTTCTAACTATTATTATCATTTCCTCCTCATTTGAGGTTAGTTCACCCTTTTTACTTTTGATATTGATAATTTGGTTTTCTTTTTTTTAATTAAACTGATGGAAGGTTTATCACTTTTATTGACTTTTTCATAAAAGTAAGTCAGCTTTATTTATTAGTTCAGTAGTTTTCTTAGTTTCAATATTAGTAATCTCTCCTTTTTTTAGTATTTCTAATTTGGTTATTTCCTTGGGGATTTTCAATTTGTTCTTTTTCAAAATTTTTCAGCTGCATGCCCAAGTCATTGATTTTTCTCTTTATTTTATTCATGTAGGCATTCAAAGAGACAAAACTTCCCCTAAGAACTGCTTTTGCAGTAACCCATAAGATTTGGTAGGTTGTGTCATTATTGTCATTCTCTTGAATGAAGTTGATTATTTCTATAATTTCTTGTTTAACCTACTCATTCTTTAAGATTAGATTGTTTAGTTTCAAATTAGTTTTTGGTTTGTATTTGCACAGCCTTTGATTACATGCAAGTTTTATTGCATTATGATCTGAGAAGGATGCATTGATCATTTCTACCTTTCTGCACTGGATTGTGAAGTTTTTATGGCCTAGTACAGGGTCAATTTTTGTATATATGCCATGTACCACTGAGAAAAAGTATATTCCTTTCTATCCCCATTCAATTTTCTCCAGAGATCTATCATATCTTATCCAGAGTTCTATTCACCTCCTTAACTTCTTTCCTGTTTACTTTGAGGTTAGATTTTTCAAGCTCAGGGAGTGGTTGAGGTCGCCCACTAGTACAGTTTTGCTCTCTATTTCTTCCTGTGATTCCCTTAACTTCTCCTCTACGAATTTGGATTCTGCACCATTTGGAGCATATTTTTAGTAATGTAATTACTTCATTGTCAATGGTGCCTTTTAGCAGGGTTTAGTTTCCTTATCTCTTTTGATTAGATCTTTTTCTGCTTTTTCTTTGTCTGAGATTAGGTTTGTGACCCCTGCTTTTTTTTACATCAGGCTGAATCACAAAATATCCTGCCACAACCTTTTACCTTTACCCTGTGTGTATGCCCCCATTTCAAATATGTTTCTTGTAACTAACTTATTGGTGGATTATGGTTTTTAATCCATTCTTGTATCTGTCTCTTTATGGAAGAGTTCCTCTCATTCACATTCATATTTATGATTACTATCTGTGTCTTTCCTTCCATCCCTTTTCCCCTTGTTCATTCTCCCTTTTAGTTCTCCCTTCTCCCTTCCCCTCCACAATAGAGATCTTATTTTTGACCACTGCCTCCCTCAGCCTTCCCTCCCATCTTTCACCCCTTTCCCTTTTCCTTTACTACTTACCTCCCTTTTAGCCTCCCCTACCTTTTCTTTCTCCTTTCCCCTTCTACTGCCTATAGAGCTAGTTAGATTTATTTATAGATTTATAGTTTTATAGATTTATAGTTTAATTAATTTATTTATTTATAGATTTATTTATAGATTTACAGTTTCATAGATTTATAGTTTGCTGTACCCTCTTTGATTCCAATCAGATAAGAATACATCTCAAACAATGTTCATCTCGCTCCCATCTTTTCCTCTATTGTAATATATTTTTGTGTCTCTTCCTGTGATGGAATTTATTATTTTCTGCGTCCTCCTCTTCACATCTCAAAATTACAATCTCTGCACACCATTAAATCACGTTTGTTATCACATCATTTGATTTATACCCACTCCCTCTATCTATGTATATCCCTTTTACATTTCATAATAAATATACAATTCTCAAGATTAATAAGTATCATCTTCCCTCATAGGGATGTAACCAGTTTGCCCATATTGTATAACAAGTTGTTTTTTCCCCCATTTACCTTTTTATGCCTCTCCTGAGACCTGCATTTAAAGATCAAATTTTCTATTGAGCTCTGACCTTTTCATCAGGAAGATCTGGAAATCACTTATTTCAATGAATATGCATCTCCTTGCCTGAAATATTATGCTCTGCTTTGCTGGGTAGTTAATCCTTAGTTGTAGTCAGCCCCTTTGCCTTACAGAATACCGTATTCCAAGTCCTTCAGTCTTTTAATGTAGAAGCTGCAAGATCCTGTGTGATCCTGACTGTAGCTCCTCAACATTTGAATTGTTTCTTTCTGTCTGCCTGCAGTATTTTCTCCTTCACTTGATAGTTCTGGAATTTGGTAACAATATTCCTTGGTGTTTTTAGTTTGGGGTCCCTTTCAGGAGGTGAACGGTGGATTCTTTCAATGACTATTTGCCCTCTGGGTCTAGGACTTCTGGGCAATTTTCCTTGATGATTTCTTGGATGATATTGTCCAAGCTCTTTTTACCATCATAGCTTCCTGGTAGACCAAAAATCGTTAGATTTTCTCTCCTGGATCTATTTTCTAGATCATTGGTTTACCCAATTAGTTATTTTACATTTTCCTCTGTCTTTTCATTCTTTAGATTCTGTTTGACTATTGTTGATATCTCATAGATTCATTAGCTTCTACTTGCCAGATTCTATTTTTTATTAAATTGTTTCCTTCAGTTAACTTTTGTATCTCCTTTTCCATCTGTACAATTATTCCTTTCAAGGAGTTATTTTCTCCAGTTAGGTTTTGTACTTCCTTTTCCATTTGTCCTATTGTCCTTTTCAATTCTTCTGTGATTTCTTTTTTCATATTTTTAAAGTAATTGGTCAGTTTTTCTTCTTTTTCTCTAATCTGGGTCTTAAAATCCTTCCTGAGCTCTTCCAATAAGACTCTTTGTGCTTCAGACCAGTTCATACTCCCTTCTGAAGTTTCAGATGAGAATACAGTCTCAATGATGACCTCTTTGGTATTTGTGTTTTGGTCCTTATCCCCACAGAAAGATTCTATGGTCTTTTCTGCTTTGCTTCTTACTCCTGATAATAACCCCTTTCCTGACTTTTAAAGTAGCTCTCTGCATCTGGAGCATGGGGAACTCTGTGCCACAGTTCTTGTGCCTACAACTTGAGTCTTTGTGTGTTTTGGCCTCTGGTTCTTTCAGTCAGAAGCCAAAATGCTGCAGCTTACCTGGTCTGAGTTGGCTGGTGTTGGAAAGCAGAAGCCAAGTGAGGTCTTTTTGGGTTTCCCTGCAGTTACCCTGGAGGTAGCTCCTTCAGTGTGGGGAAGGGGTGGACTGGACACTGGAGGTCTCCTTTGCTGAGCTAGAGCATAGGCAAGCTCAGAGAGTGGTGATCCCATCTGTGCTAGTGTCTTCCTGATTCCTCTGGGGTGCTGAGGCATGCCTGGGGTCCTGGTGTTGGCAGTTGCTGGCTTTACCTCATTGGGGCTCAGGATCTTCTTCTGGTTTGTTGAGGTGAGGTTGTCTGGGACAGCTCTGATCCTACACTGGTCCCACACTGGTCCCCTTCAGCCACAGCAAGAGGAATCCTCCTTAGTGATGTTTCTAGCCTCATGGGCTAAGACTCTGTTTACCCCTTCTGTTGCTCCCACTCTTTCAGGATTTTTCCTGGGGAGATATTCTCTGGGTTCGTCAAGGTCAACAAGGGGAGTGAGTTAGCAATTATGATCACTCCACCATCTTGGATCCTGGAACTGGAAATGCCTAGGTGGTCATTATTATTATTTCTCTCGTTGCAACCATAAGTTTACCAGGTCTTTGTAATTTATTCCATATCCTCTTCTTTGTCACCTTCTAGAGTCTAAACTCATCCTGGTGTAAAAGCAATCAATAGAATAATTATAATCTACTGTTTCACATAGACAATGAACATAATGTTCTTTGGTGTTTACTCAAATACCCACAAAAATAATACTGGACAATAGCTGTAAACCTCCAGCGTAGCAGACATCCATCTCTTAAGGTATATGGACTTCTGTAACATCAAATGTCTAAGACTGGGGACTAGTAAGACTAAGCTGGTTAAAAATATAATTTCAGTACAGACCACTGGAGATACAAGTCCATAATTCACCACAGAGTCCTAGACTACAAACAAATTTCTAATTACTCTTCCCTCTCATCAAGGAGTGCTGCAGTGGGGGAGGGGATTTAGTTTTCTCCATAGAACTGACACTGCTGAGTTAGACTCTCTGGCAAATTTTCAAGTAAGGAGATTTAAAAACATGGTCTTTCTCCTCACATTCCCTTTTTCCTCAAGTGAGCAAGTAATATCCTGCCCTTTTAAAAATATGCCCTATTATTTACTTCATAGGTTTTAACCTTTTCATAACAACCTTTAATAACTTAACCAATAATTTCACCATTTTTATAAGGGATAACTGATAAATTTCATCTTTTACTAGAGGCAAACCTGGAAGTTTCCAGTTTCTTAAATTACAGTACTTCAGGATATGACATATAAACATGTTTTCAAACTGTTTTTGTCTTTTAACATTTTTTCTATGTTCTCACATCCAGATTAAAGACAAGCTGCTTTCCTAACAGCATATTTGCTACAACTGTTTACCAAACTTCACAATATCATAAATAATATTATGGATTTGAAACATGAAACAAAACACATTACTGGTCAGGTGACCTCAATTCAGCTAAATACATTTCCAAATTAGCTTACACAGAAAATCATTTATTCTGTTCCATGCAGCTTTAATCCAGCTAAACAAATTTTGATAGAACTTATTTCCTTAACATAAACTGATTAATAACATGGGCTGATTTATAAATTTTCTCATTCTAACTATAGGTATGAAACTATCTCTTTCACCTCTGAATCTTTAAGCTCTAAGGTTTAAGCATTGCAAGACCTTATACCATGTCCCCAGTGAAGTTAAAATCAACTTATAGACATGTCAAATAGCAAGGCTCAAACATCTGCTCAGGAAAAAAAATAATTTTGAAGCCATTATTATAATGTTAGTAACATAAAATATACTTGAGAAAAATAGAAGTTTGTAGACTACTCTTTAACAACTAATTTCATACTCTAACCATTTCTAACATACAAGAGAAGTCATTTTTCTAAATCCTAGTGTTTCCAAGTTTTAAGATATAGACGTATTTAATTTTACATTAACAACATTAGGAAATACATTAGAAAGCTTTACCAATTTAAATTTACAGCTGTAAGAGGACAGAAAACATGGAAAATTGAGAGCTGTGGTTCTGAACTATTTTTAAAAATTCATAAACCCTCAGCTTTCAGGGCATAAAAATATATATGAAATGGAAAATGGTACAATAATATGACCCCAATAAGAAACTTCACTTTAATAAATAATCCCAAGTAAAATGATGTTTCACAAAATCTCATCTTTAACAAACAAAATATATTACACACTACACATATAAAACAAAAATCCTACCATTTCTTTCTTTCAGGGCATTGGACTGCCAAAGCTTCATAAAATGCCCATTTACTTCTCTATAGCATCTAGTTCTAGTGGCACTTGTTGGAAGTCCGAAGTATTCAAGAAAATCTGCAGCCACTAGAAATGATCTCTGTTCTCTTCTGCAGCAAATGACTTAGAGCTAAGCCAGTCAGTTTTTACATATGTATGTAAATAATACATATATGTATATTTTCATCATAAAAAAGTTGAGATCTTGCTCTGCTCTATGCTTTTACTGTAGCGTGTTTGACAAAGCTTCTGTATAATTCAGCATATTAAAAAAATCTTGACTTCTAAATGAACCTCTTTGGCACTGCTGCATGATGGGTTTAATGTAAAATCAATCTAAGCATAAAATGGTAACTTCATTGCATTATATAAACTAGTTCACAGCTATTTGGAAAATTTTCTTAAGCTAACCAAATACAAGGCTGCAGCAGTGAAAGAGAGGAGTGGAATATAAGGAAAAAATGAACAAGTAAATAAAATGAGTTTTGATCAGTGGCTATTCATTATTTTGCTTTCTGGCATGTGGAAGAAATTGTCTTCTTTGAGTTTCAAATGTTCTGGTAAATACAGCTGTCTCCTAGCTTCTTTATCTTCTTAAACTGTTGAAATAAGGTCCTTAATTGAATTCAAGTTTTTCTCTGGTCTGATGTAGTTAGGAATGACTACACTAAGGATTTCCCCATAGAAGTCCTCTTTGAAGATTATATATAATGAGAGTTTCCACCGATTTTTTAGTATTCTTGTAGAATGGGTTCCATCCTATGCTTAAAACCATCTTCTGAACATCTCCATTTCCAGCGGTGGCCCAACTGTAGTAAATTTCAGGAGATAAAACACTTGAAAGTTTATCTAATACTTGGTCAGGAAAGTAGCTGTGGGGATGTCAAACTGCTTGGAGCAGCGTACTCACCACTTTACCACTGCTTCCTCCCGCCGCTGGTTGCAGGCTCCAGGGATGGCCCAGAGGAGGAGTCTGGAGGAGCAGTTGTCGAACTCAGGGCAACGGTTCCCAACTCGCCAGCAGTAAGTGGAGGGAAGGGGTGTTTCGAAGGGCCAAGGCAGGCGCCACCAAGAGCGAGTTCACGAACCAGACTAGCGGCCAACGGCCCCTGCTGGAACGCTGCAGGAGACGGGCGTGCCAGAGAACCTCTGCACACCACTCATCCAACAGAAGCTGCAATAGCTCCTAATCGTCCTAATTTTAACAGATTCTCCATTGCATGTACATAGCTCATTTAAACTTCGGAGGTCTGTGAAGCATTATTGTTAATAGAGTTATTCTTAATTATCCCTAATTTTCTAGATTTTGGAGGCTCAGACAGCTTAAATGACTTCCTCTAAGTCACATAATAGGAGAGAATCCAGACAAGATCTGGATTCAGGTTTTTCTTCCTGGAGGATCAGTTTTTGATCTGACATTCAATCATACCTCTAAAAGTAGATGAGTGCTTGTCAGATAGATTGTAGGTGGTGTTCTATTTTAGGCAGTGAACAGAGCTCTAGATTTGAAGTCTTACTGCTTGTGGTCAAATCCCTGTTCTACCTAATTCATACTGCCTCAAATCACAGCCTCAGTGGACTTGAGTTTTCTCTTCTAAAATGAAGAAGCTGGTTTTGTTGATCTTTAAGGTCCATTTCATTCCAAACCTGAAGAACTAACCACGCCACCTGAGATTCCTTTCAAATCTAATATCCTATGTTTCATTGATTCCTGAATTTAATGAATCAATCAACATTTATAAAGCACCTACTAAACACCAGGCACTATACGAGGCACTGGGAATACAAAAAGAGGCCAAAAAAAACCAAACCAAAAAACGGAGACGACGTGCAAACAACTATAAACAAAGCTAGCTATGTAGAGGATAAATAAATAATTAAATGAGCAGAAGCACGGTGGTTAAGACTGGTCAGGCTCAGGCACCATACTTGAGTTGCCAAATGTGACTGATCTTCATAGGGAGAGGGAAGTTCTTATAGGAATTTCCTTACTCCGATAAAAGCAGAGGTAGAGACAAAAACCCAAACTAACACCCAGCCTCATTCTTCCGGCCTGAATCTGAGGTGGGCTAGTAAATGTTTACCAGCTGGCAGGGTGGCAGGGTGCACCCACGGGACGCACTTTCAAGTTTACACCATCTAATCAACAGCACCACATCAGGCCCGGGCTGCAGACTTCGCCAGTTTCCAAGGTGAGCTTCTACCAACCGGCTCCAGTTCCTCTGCGGAGGGACGGTTGTGTTCCTGTAGAGGCTACTGCTGTTCCAGAATCCTGCCCGCGTCCCCGGGATGGGGTCAGTGGGGCAGACACGAGTGGGGTATGTAGGGATCATCACGCGGTAGGAGGTTAGGACGTGAGCACATCTGGAACGACTTGACCAGTCTTAGATGGTCATGGAGAATAGGGTTGGGAATTCACTTGGGCTGGGAACATCTGGGGCAGGGAAGGAGGCTCCTGTAGGGCGAGGTCCTTGGGATCGTTGGGTGGGACCGCGTGGGGACACTGGGGCAGTTCCATTGGACTGAACGGAACTGACTCCATTGCTTTCAAGGGGGAGCAGCGATAGATCATTTAGCGGGCTCATCCCGTCCCGACGACCGATAGAGCGGGGCTCGAGTGCGCGTGCGGATTGGCATCCAGTGCCCTACCCGTTGAGCCTGTTGGCTTCGGAAACCTGGAACCTTCCCTGGTTGTCTGGTCCCTGCTTGCATCTGGTTCACTGGTAGCCCCAGCTGTTTTCGCGATTCGCGGGAGAAGTGGTTTCGAGGCGCGTTGAGGAAGCGGGTGACCCCTGACGCTGCTGAGGCGGCCGGAGCCAGAGAGTGAGCCTAAGTCCAGTGCTCTGGGCGGGGCCGTCGTTGGGGCGCGGTGTTGGGAGGAGGGGTGTAAGGTGGGGGGGGAGGAGCGGTAGGGCCGGATCAGGGACAGATTCTGGTCTGGGAACTGCGGGGCGCTTCTGCTGTCGCCCTGCTGGTGCCCTGTCTGGCTGGAGCGGTGGCCCGGGGCTATCCTCGAGGTGTCGACCTAGACCGCGGTCACCTCGGCGGTCCCCGGCCCTCCGTTCTGGGCTCTCAGCCGCTGCCTCTCAGGTAAGACTGTGGCGGCCCCGGGGGCGCTGCCCTCCCTCTTCCCTGGCCTGACTGCCTCCACTCCATCCAAGTGCCCGCGGCGCGGCGCTCAGAATCACAACTCCCCTGCCTTTCTAGACTCCATGCCACTGGAGGCCACATCCTTGGCCATAGGGGTCCGAGCGGCCGAGAGGGAGAGACGGAATTCATCATTAAATTTTTTTTAAAAAATGACCAAAATAACAAAAGAATTTCACCTAGATTCAGTGTCTGGAAAATAATAAATGAATGAAACAAAGAATGAATGAAGGGACATTTGTTGGACAGACTTAGCTTTAACCAGAACATGACCTGTCTTCCAAAGCCAAATAGAAAGAAGGAAGCTGAGCACAATGGAAAGAACATAGCTTGCATAAGACCAGAATTCAGATCTTGGCTTTAGTTACTTACCTATGTCCTCTTGGGTCATGTAACATTCTTGGTAAAAAGGGGAGTTGGATTAGACGACCCCAAAGGTCTTTTCTTGCCCTAAATCCTAGATTTTCTGCTTAGATTACTTGGCATTTTCAATTACTCTCACCACACCTCTCCTGGAGCAGCCAGGTGGTGCAGTGGATAGAGCACCAGACTTGGAATCAGGAAGATATCTTCATGAGTTCAAATCCAGTCTTAGACACTTACTAGCTATGTTACCCTGGACAAGTCACTTCACCCTGTTTTCTTCATTTCCTCATCTGTAAAATGTGCTGGAGAAAGAAATGTCAAGCCACTCTAATATCTTTGCGAAGGAAACCCCAAATGGGGCAACAGTCAGACATGACTAAGGTGAATGAAGAGCAACCTCCTTTTCCACATCAATGGGATGGGTTGGTAACTAACATTTGCCTTGAAGAAGAGTTTTTGAATGCCATTAGGCTCCTATCCCGTGGCAAAGCACCTGATGCTGATTCTATTCCAGCTGAGATTTACAAGGCAGGGGCTCCACTCCTCTTACAAAAGCTGATTGAAATTTTCCAGGTTATATGGTAAGAGGAAGTTATCCTCCAGGAGTTCAAGGATGCCTCCATTATTAATCTCTATAATGGAAAAGGAAATAACCTGTCTTGTGACAATCACACAGGGGCACAGGTCTCTCTCTTAGTCATTGCCAGAAAGATTTTTGCCAAATTCCTCCTGAATAAGCTGCTCCTTTACTTGGAAGATGGGCATGTACCTGAGAGCCAGTGTGGCTTCAGAAAGGACCAAGGAATGGTCTATATGGTTTGCTGCCTGACAACTGCAGGGTAAGTTCCAGGAGCAGAACAGAGGTCAGTATACAACATTCATAGATCTGGTCAAGATGTTTGATACTATCAGTCATGAGGGCTTGTGGAACACCATGACAAAGTTTAGTTGCCCAGAGAAATTCATCAGCATTCTACCTGACCATGTTTGCTTGGGTTCTGGATAATAGGAAGATTCTCTGGCACTTTCCCAGGCAGCAGTGGAGTGAAACAAGCCCGTGTGTTTACTCTGAAACTGAGATACAACAAAGTATGGATCCATTTTCTACTGCTTGTGTAAATTTTGGCTTAACAATTAACACTAACAAAACACAGGTATTCCCAACACCTTACCATCCATAAGTGGAACCATCATTTACAGCAAATGGAGAAGTTTTAAATGCTGTGGATATGTTCACTTACCTTGGCAGTATACTTTTCAGGGATGTCCTCATAGATTGAGAAATTGACACATACATTGCCAGAGAAAATCGAGTGTTTGGGAGACTGAAAGAAAGTGTGAGAGAGGTATTAGACTGGTCACCAGAGACATTGTGCTGGCCTCATTGTTTTATGCTTGTGAAACATGGACAGTCTACCAGGGCCATTCCAGGAAATTGAATCCCTTCCATTTGAATTCTCTTAGGAAGATACTGAAGATAACCTAGCAAGATAAGGTACCAGACAATGAGGTCCTTTCTTCAGCTAAACTGCCAGGCATTTGCACTCTATTTCAGAGAAGGCAACTGATGGGTTGATCACATTGTTTAAATGCCAAACCTACATTTGACTATAGAACTATTTTATGGAGAACTCGAATGAGACAAATGCTCATATGGAAGCCAGAAGAAACAATAGAAGGACACTCTCAGGGTCTCTGAGGAACATTGGAATCAATTGTGTGACATAGGAAATACTGGCCCAGGACCACCCAGCATGCCATAGCAACTCAACTCCTACCTGGTCCCATCACTGCTGTTTCATCCACATGGGCTCTGGGTCAGCTTTTACCTGAACTGCTTCCATTGTCTTAGGCTGGAAGAATATCTCACTCTGATAGTTTGTTGGCTCTGCCACTCCAGAAATCTATATGACACGTGATTTTAACATTGTTTGGAAGGGAATGTTGGAAGAGCTCAGCTGAGTGCTTTCTCTACTCCACCATCTTGGAAGTCTTCAAGGATGTAATCTTTAGCCTCATTTGAAATATGTGTTGCCAGCTACATGTCTACTTGAGGCATGGTGAGCCTCTTTCCAGAAATGCATGATGGTGAGCAAAGAAGAGCCTAACCCTTGCTACAGAGCATATACAGAAAGTCTGACTATTTCCTGTCTATTTACAATGTGGTGATGAAAAGACTTCTGATTGTCTTCTGAGATGGACCTAATGTGTGGACAAAAGTCCCAGACAGACAGAGGCTGTCTTCTCTGTGGCAGCATTTGAGTAAGAACAGTTCATTGGTGCAAAGCAGAATTGCAGTAACTCAAAAGAAACAGGAGAGGCCCAAATTTAGAGACATCTTCACTCCAAATGTTCAAATGGATTATTGGTACCCAACCTCATGGGCTTCCTTAGCTTATACTGTTCTGATCAGCTACAGTTGGACACACTGTACATGTTGACCCCAACATCCCATTTGCAAAGTTTGGCTCAGCCAATTTAGCGTCAAGGGTTCCCAGTCTCAGTCCCAATTAACTTTCTCTCCAACAGAGCAAAGAAAGCTACTGAGGCAAGAGATGTTCTTACCTTATGGCCCAGAATAAACACAGACTTTGTTTCCTCCTCTCCCAGGGGAGAAAGCTTCAGGTGCTAGCTACCTTGATTCTGGAGAGATTTCCTAAGAACATTTCAGTGCCCTCTGCATTTCTGGACCTGTGGTCTCCTGCAAGGGTGTATCTCAATTCATAAACAAATCCTAAGGCCTGGGGCCCTAACTTTGAGGCTAGAATTCCAACATCTTTAGATTGAGTCTAGCACCTTTAGATTCCAGGAAGGACCTGAGATGGGGAGTGATGGAATTTTAATGAAGTAGAGCTGAAAAGAGGTCTATCTTTTGTGCATATCAGGAGACTTAAGGGTAAGGAAGTCAGGAATTCGAGAAAAATAAGGCTAAAATGAAAACGGGACAAGTGGAAATGGCATGAATTCTAATTCTGGTTTTTGAATACTAAAGCAAACGCTACCTAGTGGAGGGAAGGAAGGACGAAATCCTACCTGACTATAAGAATCATAAGACTATAAGACCATAAGAATCTCTGTGGGAGCTGATAGGTACATAGATAAAAGGAAACATGGCAAAATTTCACCTTTCCAAATAAAAGACTACTTTTTAAAAATTAGGGACAGTTTGGTATAGTGGAAAGCATTAGACTGGACATCAAATCAAACCTATGCAGTTTAGACACTCTATAGCTCTGTGACCATAGGCAAGACAATTTCTCTGAACCCAAGCACCTCATCTGGAAAATGGAGATAGAAATTATCTGTAAATTGCTCAAAGTATAAAAACAAACAGTTTTCAAAAGAAGTGTACCAACTATAAATTACCACACAAAAACATGCTCTAAGACACTAGTAGTGAGAAAAATTAAAATTAAAACAACTTTGAGGTTCCACTTTACATAACACCAATTGGTAGAGATGACAGAATAGTCAATTTTGGATAGACATCCTCATACACTATTGGTGGAGCTGCATATTGGTCTATTTATCCTGCATATAAATTTGGAATCATGGAGGAAAAAAAGGAACAAAACTGTCCATATATTTTGTTGTAGTATACAGAAATACAACTTATTTTATATCCTACATCTGTATGAATTGCATTGTGGTCAGTAAAAGATACATCTAAATTTTCAACATTTGGTTGTGAGGTTTTTATTCTTTAATAGATGGTTGATTTTTGTGAATGTACCGTGCACAACTGAGATAGATATACTCCTTTCAATTCTCATTAAATTGTCCCTAGAAATCTGTTATATTGACCTCTTCCAAAATCCTATCCAGGCATTTCATTTCTTTTTTGTTTATTTTTTTGTCTTTGGTTTGATTTATGGAGGCCCAAGAAGGGGTCAATTAAGATCTCCCACTATTATAATTTTACTCTCTATTTCTAATTTCATTTTTCCTTTAAGAATTTGGAAGTTATGCCATTTGTGCATAGATGTTTAATATTGATATTCATTCCCTGTATATGCTTTTTTTTTTTTAATTAGGTCTATTTTTGCTTTTACTTTGCCTGAGATCATGATGGTTACCCAACCATTACTTCATCAGAAGAATAAAAGATTCTGCACTATTTTATTTTAACTATATATCTTTCCATTTTAAGTATGTTTCTTGAAACACCATATTGTTGCTTTCTGGTTTCTAATCCATTCTGCTCTCCTTTTTCACTTTATTGCTAAATTCATTCACATTCAGTTATGATTATTAACTATGTATGTCCTAGGAGTTGGCCAAGATGGCACATTAGAGGCAACTCACTTGAACTCTCAATATTCCCCCCCAAATAAGTTTAAAATAATATCTGAAATAAAATTTGGGAGCAGCAGAGATAATAGGTCAGGCTAAGATTTTTTTTTCAGGTGTAAGAAAAAACTTATAAGTCAGGAGGAGAAGTTTGTAACACCTTGTCCAGAGTCCACACATGTGCCAGTAGCCACAGCCTCTTTCTTGACTTTCAAGGTTATGTTAAAGTTGAACTCTGCTCACCTCAGGGTGGGAAGACACTATGCTGAGCTTCAGGCCTTTTTGTGTTTCTCTTTTCAGAGCTAGTCCTGGGGGTTTGCAAGTTTTTGGTGCTTCCAAGGTGTTGTGAGCCTGGGAGTGGTATGGTCTCTTCTCTCCTGGCTCTGCCCTCTGGTCTTTAGCCAGGAAGAGCCCCTGGTCCCCTGCAGCCACAAATGCTAGCATTCTCTTTGCCTTGGAATTGCAATTTGGGACCCTGCTCCCTTGTGACCAACCTTCAAGACTTTTCTCTGCCCTAGTACTGTGACCCAGAATTACATATGGGCAAGAGAGTTGCCAATCAGTGCCAGCTCTACCCAGTACCAGCAAAGAGTCCCCTGTAATGTCTTCGTAACCAATTGTCCAATCCCCTTAGTATCTCTGGACTGAGAGTTCCTGAACCTGCCTCTGCTTTTGTCACTCCCACCTGGTCCCACCACTGTTATTTCATTCACATGGGCTCTGGACCAATTTCCACCTCCATCTCCTAAATCTCTCTTTGCAACTTCCTACATTGCCTTAGGCTGGAAGAGTATCACACTCTGACAGTTTGCTCTGCCACTCTTTCAACGGAATGTTGGGAGAGCTCAGCTACTGCTACCAACTATCTCCCATTCCATCTGCCACAAGGTCATGAAAATGTGGTGACATTGTTCCTCTCTCTGTTGTATTGAGTCTTCTCTCATTCTCGATGAGTATTAGAGATGGAATGACCTTATCTTAGCTGCTGTAGCCAACCTAACTCTAACTCATAACATCTGTTCTATATTATGCATTCATCTGAGACAAAAAAAACCCAGCAGAGATAGAAGACAAAAATGCCATGTGTGACCTATAATAGATATGCATTCATCTGAGACAAAAAAACCCCAGCAGAGATAGAAGACAAAAATGCTTCATGGTGACCAGGTTGGGAGAGCTCAACAGAATGCTTTCTCTATTCTACCATCTTGGAAAGTCTCCAAAGATGTAATCTTTAGCCTCATTTAAAATATGTGTTGCCAGTCACATGTCCACTTGAGACTTGGAATAGAGGGGCCTAAGCCTTGCTACAGAGCATGTACAGAAATTCTGTGAGTGTTTCCTGTCCATTTACAATGTGGTGCTGAAAAGTCTTCTGACTGTCTTCTGAAATGGACCTGAATGTGTAGACAAAAGTCCCAGACAGACAGAGGCTCTCTTCTCTGTGGCAGCATTTGAGTGAGAACAAAGAAATGCTGTAAATTTCCAGGTAGTAGATCCATTCAGGTCATTTCATCTCTAATACTCATCTAGGATGAGGGAAGACTCAATACAACAGACAGCAACAGTGACACTGCATTTTCACAGCCATATGGTAGATGGAGTGGGATATAGTTGATAGCAATAGCAGGATGCTGTAGCTTCTGCTACTGTCTCCCTATTTGGAGGTTTAAAGCATTTCTTCTCTGTCAAATATCACTATGAAGAGAGGGAAAGGCCAAGTTCTTCTACTGGTAGCTTTTATATATCACCTCAAATCAGGCTCAGTGGCCAATTAAAAAAACCAACAGCAATTTTTCTTAACTGTGGGATAAGCAGAGAGGAAACAGCTCCAGAATTCCTGGGCATGCTCTGAATCAGAGCATGTCCTCTCTGATACTCATCATCATGCATTTTCAGAACCATACTCTGTCATTGACCAGTCCGTTATACTTAATGATATCTCTAGATCCTACCACACATATCTGCCCTGAGGGGTAAATGAGATAAGGTATAGAATGTCCTTTGAAGCCCTGACACTGTCAAACAAATATCTGTTGTTATTGGGAATGTGATGGTGGTGGTGTCATTTCTACAAGCATCTGAAAAGAGATCCCTGCTGGATCCTAGGTCTCTGAGAGCACACCACCTCTTCTGTGAGAGCCCAATTAGAGCTAAGGTTTGAGTCACTGCTGGGGGGCCTTTTAACAAAACCAGAAGCCCCTGTTCTCCCTGGAACAGCAATTTGTTCAAATCATATTAACTATCCATAACTGAGAAAAGTTACACTTTGCTAATTCCCTTTGGACAAAAGCATTTCTGTCTTTTGCATTCAAGGATCCTGAAAGTCCTACCTAGGAAGTTTGGGAAGCCTCAAGGGCCCAACTCAGGCCTTGTTGACAGACTGAGAAATAGAATAAAAAGTCTTGTGAGGAAACAAAATTTCCCAGGACCTTCTCTGGGATTCCCTACCTCCACTCCAACTTCCCAAGCCCAGCCCTTGCCTCTGTGACTAGTGCAGAGCTCAAGTTTCTGACTGTACCCTCACTATGTGTTTAACAACACATACATACGTAGATATCTTTTAAAAATGATTAAGAAGATTATCTTATAGGGCAAATGGCCAAATCAAAATGTAACATCACATTGCAGGTATACCTGTAATGTCTACGCATCAGACACTTACTAGCTGTGTGATCCTAGACAAGTCCCTCAACTTCTGTCTGCCTCAGTTTTCTCATGTGCACAATGGGCATAATTTTAGTATTTACCTCCCAGGATTGTTTATACAAACTATAAAGTGTTAATAAATAAATTATATATTATAAATATGTTATATATTATATAATACAATGTGTTATATACCTTATATAATTATTTATACAATAATTTATATGATCATTTAATAATTTATATAATTATATAATATATTATAATTTATGATATAATACAAATATATTATATTAAAATATAAATAATAAATGTTAGCTGATACTATGATGATGATGATAATAAGTTACCATGAAATATATTTATTACTATAGGATATCTGAAATTCAACATGTCCCACAATGAGCTCATCATCTTTCCCCCTATCCAATCCTCCCCTCCCAACTTCTCTATGACTACAATGGATAACACTATCCTACCAGACCCTTAGGCTCCCAACCTAGAAGTTGTAAAGGCAAGTAAAACAGGATCTTCTGCTGTTTTTGTTTTAGTATTATCAAGAAAGTATAATGCCTCTATTTGAGTATGATTGAGGAGGACCTTTTCCTACCCTTTGTCAGCCTGGGAAAATTTGTAAGAAGGTTGGTAATTTTGTTTCTCAAGGAATTGATGCCCTCTGGCTCTCAAAAGTGTATAAAGACTCTGACTTAAAAATTCATTATTTTTTGTTTTTCTGTATTCAGGTTCTAGCACAAGGCCTTTCTCCTCCTCCTCCTCCTCCTCCTCCTCCTCCTCCTCCTCCTTCTCCTTTGCTCCATTGAGGAGCTAGTGCTAAATGGCCAGGGGTACAGAAAAATCTAACCAGAACATGATCCAGCCCAACAATAGCTGAAGGAAATAGGTCTCATGGGAAGTCTCAAAGGCAGGAGGGACTCCTTCTCCAGGGGATTTTTCCATGTTCCCTTCCAGTTCTAACATTTTGTGACTTCCAAACGAAGCATTTCCCTTCCACCTCTGCGACTATACCTGGAATTAACTTGCTCTTCTCCTCTACTTTTTAAATATTTGGTTTCTTCAGGAATTAGTTTAAGTAACACCTCCTCCTGGAAGCCTTTCCTTACCCCTCCCTCAGTTGTTGGTACTTTCCCCTTTTCCTCGTCAATAAATTTGTACTTACTTATGCATGTATAGGTTCTATTCCAACAGTAGACTATCTAAATTGTTGAAGGCAAGAACTGACTTTTTTTACATCTTTCTACCCTTAAGATCTAACAGTGTTAGAAATATATGTATATGTGTATTTGTATGTGTATATGTACACATATACATATTGCTTAATAAACGCTTATAATTAAACTTTGATGTTGACAAGAGGGTGAAATACAGTTACAGTGACCATGTTTTGATCCATTCTGTGAACTCTCAAGTGAATTTGGAGCCAGGGGGTCTTGGGTCCAAATCCTTGCCCCATGTGTGTGACCTCAAATGATTCATTGATATTCTTTGGACTTCAGTTTCTTGTAGAAGGAAGTAGTTGGATGAGATGACTTTTGAGTTCACTTTCACTTCTAAATCTATGGCCACATGATGCAATAAAAGAGCATTTATCCATGTATACCCTTTGACTCATCAAAACCATTACTTTGTCTGTATCCCCAAAGAGATGAAAAAAAAAAAAAGGGAAAGGACCTATGTGTCCAGTCAATATTTATAGTCGTTCTTTGGTAGCAAAGAATTGGAAATTGAGAGGATGTTCATCAAATGGTGAATGGCTGAACAAGTGGTACATGACTGTGATGGAATACTCTTGTACTATAAGAAGTAATGAGCAGGATCCTCTCAGGAAAACATGGAAAGGCGTTCATGAACTGATGCAAAGTGAAATAAGGAGAACCAGTATACAGTAACAACATTATTGTAAGATGATCATGTGTGAATGACTTAGATCTTTTTATCAATACAATGATCCCAGACAATTCTGAAGAACTTATGATGAAAAATGCTATCCTCCTCCAGAGGAAGAACTGATGGAGTCTGAATGTAAATATAAGCGTAATTTCATATCTTCCTTTATTTTTTTTGTTTTTTAATCTATGTGTACTTTTACAACATCATTCATATGGAAATGTTTTGCACAGCTGCACGTGTATAACCTATATTGAATTACTTGTCCTTTCAAGATGGAGAGGGAGGGAGAGACTTTGGAACTCAAAATTTAAAAAACAAAATGTTAAAAATGGTTTTAGATGTGATTGGGAAAAAACATAATATGAAATAAATAGAAATAAAGCTTTGGGAAAGGAATGCCATTTGTCTATATGGCCATGTATCTCAGTTTGAAATTTGGGAAATATGGGTTCTAAGAGAACAGAGCAGGGATTTTGGTAGTGGAGCGGCCTTTTACCAAATATGTGGTAGTCAGATCCATAGTTATTTTGGAGGATGTACTTATTCCTGCTTTGCTGATCAGAAGAGTCTGCCTAAACTTGGCCACTATGAGTGAAGAAGCAGTGAGGTGGTGTAATGCATAGAGTATGGGGTCTAGAGTCAGGAAGACATCTTCCTGAGTTCAAATCTGGTCTCAGACACTTACTAGCTGTGTGACCCTGGGCAAGTCACTTCATCCTGTTCGCCTCAGTTTTCTCATCTGGAGAATGGAACTGGAGAAGGAAATGGTAACTTACCTTACAACTACCATGAGTAAGGCTTTAGAAAAATTGTCATCTATAAACCCATGATCTCTGCAGAAAAGCAGCTTGGAGATTAAGCAGACTCCAGTCTTGAGTGTTGCTCATACAATCTTTCTGTCCTGGCTAATGATGATTCATGACTCCTTACTAATTCAGTGATTAAGGTGCCCATCTGTTAACCTGACATGAACAACAGAGAGTCTGTTGTCATCTCAGGGCATGCAACTAGGACGTGTCAGATAGCTTCCTAAGACTTGTCACATCTAATGACTCCTACCCCCCTACCTGGGGCAAATCAGGTGGGAACAAATGATCCTGCCAGGAAGAATTCATCAAGTGGTGAACATTTGAATGACCTCCCTTGTTGTGGGGAAAACACACCATGAACTTAAAGGCACAGTATCAATGGCTTGTTATCACTGACATTGTCACTATGATATGATGGGATTCTTTGGAGGATCAGATGACAAATTAATGTTGGCATAGCCAGAAAATGTTGGAGGAATGCAATGCAATAAAAAGAATTCAGGGTTTCTAGACAGAGGACCTGAGTTCAAATTCTGATTCCTCCATTAATGTCAACCTGTGAGACATTGGACAGGTCTCTGGGACTCACTCTCCTCATTTGTGAAAGGAGGGAGATGGATTAGATGACCTCTGAAACCCCCTCCCTACCTATGGTCTCTACATATGTCTTGTCTCCCTATTCACTTATAGGGACAGATTGTGTTGACTTTGTACCTCACCAAGCACAGGTGACAGGATCCTGCTCACACTAGCACTTCATGAATATTTATCAAAAGAATGAATAAATGAATGAACGAAACCTCCACTATTGTTATAATCACTTTTCTCGCTGGTTCTTGAAAGGGAAGAGATGGGGATCTTGTTCTTCCTCCTGAGTATGTATGACCATGTTTTTTCCAGTGTAGCATAACTTCTGAGAGAACAAAGACAGTTTTGGCTACATTAAGTAAACTCTAATTTCCCAAGAGCAGAGGTCAACAGAATGAAAAACTTTCAGCAGAGGTGATACCTGCCTTTGGACAAACTTTGGGCTTTCTTTCCACACTGACAGTCTAGGAAGGAGAGCACCAGATCCACACCCACAAGCAGAAGGGCTAGTTAGAGTCAAGATCAAGTTAACTGGTGAGAGGTTCCATTCTTTCTTCCTAGGTTGGGTGCCAAATGATCTCTTGAGGTTTCATAGGTTTAGAGCTGGGAGGGGCTTTACAGGTCATCCAGTTCAGCTCCTGCATTTGATAGATGAAGAACCTGAGGACTGGAGTAAATAACTTGTCCAAGGTCACTTAGGTAGTAAAAGAGTCAAGATTTGAACTCATTTTCTCTGACTCCAAATACAATGATTCTTATTCTCCTATAACTTCAGCTTCTCATCTCTCCTGTCTAGGTGTTTGGCAGCTTTATGGGCGCTTAGAGGTGCTCTCCCTTAAATATATCCTGTGACAAGAACACTTTTTTCACCTGAATTTCCTTGTCTTTCTGCCTAGTTAGCTTTCTGGGAGAGGGATCTTGCCAGAATCTGTAACTAAGTACAGCTACTTAGCTGTAGAAATAGCTCTCTGTCTCATTCCATTGATTAGACTATGGCCCATGAGAACTGGAATCATGTCTTGCCCAGAGGTTCTTAGCCTGGCCCATTGGAGTTAAAGGGTCCATTGGGCATGAATGGATTTCAGGGGATTCCATCAACTTGAATGGAAAAAAGATATCTTTTTCAAAATCCTATGTAATCCTTTATTTCAGTGATGGGGGTAGTTCTTTGCAGTCCTATGTATTTTATTTTATGCATTTAAAAATATTCTCATGGGATGGGGTCGGCAAGTTTCACAAGACTGCCAGAGGAGTCCATAACATGAAAAGTTTGAGAGTTTCAGCAGATACTGTCTTCTCTCTGCCCCCAATCATATCTAACATAGAACTATGCATGCAGTAAGTGTTTAACAAATGTTTGTTGAATGAATAAGTGAGCCAACTGGAGCATTCTCCCCTCCCCAGAAATGAGAGAGTTCACTGCATTGCTGAAGAGTTGGACTAGATGCCTTCTGAGATGACTTCTACTTCTGTGATTCCTGTGTGAGTGTGGGCCTTAGAGGCAGAGCACTTGGCTTCCTATTCTATTTTTGACAACTAACTCTGTGATCTTGAGGGCAGGTCCTTTCCTCTCTTTGGGCCTCAATTTTTTCCTTTGAGGGGGTTAATAGATCCCATCCTAAGGTCCCTTTCAATTCCTAGGATTTGAGGCTTCCTCTTAGTCAGGATTTTCCAGAGAAGAGAATCCTTGTGAGGATTCCCATCTATAGACCCATGGCAGCTGGGGGTTCAGTGGATAAGCACATTGGGCTTCCAGTCAGGGAGATCCGAACTCAAATCATGCCTCACATGCTCACTTGCTGAGTTAGTTACTTAAGTTCTTTAAGAGGCCCCAGTTTCCACATCTGGAAAATGTCTTTAATGGCACCCACATTATAGAGTTGTTATGAGCAGGTTATTTTATGAGAAGTCAAATTTAAAAAAAGAATGTGAATATGTAATTCAGGAAACTAAAATATCATTTTTAACAAAGAAATTGCTATAAAGGCACCAAGAGTTAAGACTTTAGAAGTCCCTACCCTCACAGCCCTGGAAGCATATTAGCCAAACATTTTAGAGAACTTGTGGTTTACTAAATGGTGTCTCCCTGTGGTTTTCTCTGTGCGTGTGTGTGTTTGTGTGTGTATGTGTGTGTATGTGTATTTGTGGCAGTTATAAGCAGGAATTCTGACATCTAGGATAAATTCTGTAGGGAATTCTGTCCTAGGTGGGATTCCTATGAAATCTATGCTGAGATTTCCACCAAAATGTCAATCCATGAAGCATGAAATTTTTATTTCAGTGCTAACTGCTGGCTGATTTTATCTCTTTTAACTTGGCCATTGAGCTCTTTTTCTTTTATTGAAAGCTCCCCAAACCAGGTATTCTCAAACACAAAGTAAATTCATTTGAGGGCTGCCTGGATGGAGGATAGCAAACCTTGTCCCAAAGCATCTCCTATCCATAGAAAGATAGCAGCCAGGCAACCACTTACTGGCATGCTATGTGTACTTTGGGTTATTGGGGGTGGCACAATTGCCCTTCTGGCTGAGTGAAAGTGTTGTCTGAACAAATTCTAGCCCAATGAATGTCATGAACTATGATTGCCCTAGAAGAAATAACAAAACCGTCAGAGAAACCTGGGAAGATTTATATGAACAGATCTGAGTACAACCAGAAATATTTGTGTTTCACACACAACATTGTGAAGATAAAGAGCTTGGAAAGACCTTAAGAATTCTCATTCATACAGTCACCAATAAGAGTATCAATGATGAAGTGTGTTATCCATCCATCTCCTTACAGAGGTGACAGAAAAGGTACACATCTAGACATTTAGTCAGTGTGCAAAATTGTATTGCTTGACTCGGCATATTGGTTATAAGGGATTAGGGGTTGACTTTTCAGTGGGGGATAGGGGCATGAAAGTGTTTCTTGTTTAAAGAACTAAATCACTCCCTGAAGACATGATAATCTTGATCTGTTGGCCCCAATTTTCTACTGGAAAGTGGCCTGAGGAAACTACACCCTCATTACTCCTTTCCTGGCTGTGTGGGTAGGATGGGGATGGATTAATGGGGATGGAAGTCAGGGGAGGCTGGGGATTAGAAGACAGCCTCTGGCTGCAGCTGTACCTGGTCTGGAGACAGCTCTCAACCTGTGATATGGAATCTAAGATCAATTTCCTCCAGGTCAATTCCAGATTAAAAGAGTATGTTGCTCACCATCTGACTAGACCTTGACTCTAACTACTCCTACCTGTGCGCTTGAATTTATTGCTACTTCTCCTGAGATCTCTGAGCAGGAGTCATATCTGAATGGGCAATGTCTGTGCAGCAATCCCCCTGTCCAGGCATGGTTTCTACCCCTGAACCTACCTCTGGAATGCAGGGCTCTACTTCCCCAGCCTTTGGATGGAAGATCAAAGTCGGAATTAGGTCCCCTCTCCATAGCAGTGCCCTCCTTATAGCTCTGGATGTCAGGAGGGGCTGTCGTCCTGGGCCCTTTCTTTCTCTTCCCTCCCAGGATTGGGGAAGCCTTGGCCTATATGGTTCTTTCAGTTTTACTCCACACCCTGGGGGCTTTTTGATGAGTAAAATCTGTGTGAGGCTCTCTCAAGGATGCCATAGAAAGAGGGAATTCCTGCATTGAAATTAAGTTGGAGGGCTTTATATTGGGAAGAGCAACTAGCTTTTGGAGTAAGAAGTTGTCCATTCATTTCAGTCAAGTCACACTCTTCATGACTCCATCTTAGGTTTTCTTGGCAAAAATATTGGAATGGTTTGCCATTTCCTTTTACAGATGAGGAAACTGGGGTAAACAGAGCTAAGTGAGTTGTCCAGGAACACACAACTAGTAAGTGCCTGAAGCCATAATTGAATTCAGTCCTTCCTGACTCCAGTTCTGGTGCTCTAACCAATGCACCAGCTAGCTGCCCGAGGTTCATCTAGGTTGATCTAGGTTCAAACCCTAGAACAGTAACTACTTGTATGATGATCATAAGCAATTGAGTCTCAGTTTTCACTGCTATAAAGTAAAAGTAGAGATGACATTTTAAGTCCCCTCTCCCCTCGCCGTCTCCCATTGAAGAGTCTAGGATCACCAGGTCAAAAATGACAAAAATGTGCAATCAGTTGGAACAATTAGAGTTGAGGTCTTCTTGGGGAGGCCAGGATGTTGCCCTGAGTAGCAAGTCACTCAGACATGGAAGAGAATTCGAGGAAGGGAGGTAGTGAGGGTGGAATCTCCTCCACAGGCTAAGAAAATGGCAGGGCTGGCCTGGTAAACAAAGACAACTTATCTAAAGTGACACGACTTCAGTAAAGAAGCCTGAACTGATGGAAAGGGTAACCTTGATGAAGGTGGGAGGTCAGAGCATGATGGAGCCCTGAGTAAGAGTAAAGGGAGGGTTTGGGGAAGGTCTGAAGGTGAGGCTGGTCACAGAAGGAGGTCATAGAAGGTTATAGCCATGAGGACCTGCTGGACAGGTCACAGCAGGAGGGTGAAGGGAAGTTGCTCTGGAGCCTGCTGAGCTGATCACAGTAAAGTGCTGTGTGAGACAGAAAGGAGTTTGGGAGTCTTAATAGGATCGATGGAAGGGGCTGAGGAATAGGAGACTAGGAGTTTGAGCAAGGGTGATGTGAAGCTGCTGGGCAAGGTAGAACCCTTAGAAAATAGGGATAGGTGGATGCTCATATCCCAGTGGCAGGTCACAGTGGGAAAGGGAGAGCAGGGTTGTTTGATAGGAAGCCAGGGGTTGTGGGAATCTCAGATTGGAAGGCTGCTGGTAGTGATGCATTCAATGTATTCTGGCTACTCCAGTGGCGCATAACTGTTAGACAGTTGGTCTTTCAGGAGTGCTTATCTGGTCACTTAGCCCTAGCCAGAGTTTTCAGGACTTACATGGGCTCCGGGCTTTTCCTTCATACTCTTAAGATTGGCTTCCTCAATTTTGGCAATGGGATGGGACATATGAGAGCCTGGCAGACTGCCAGGGCACTGTGATGACTCCTGAGGAGGCATAACGGACCCTAGAAACTAGGGGAGTGACTTCTCTCTCCTCAGTTCCTGTGGGCCCTCCAAAGGAGTCACCCATACCAGGGCAAATCATAAGAAAGAGGCAGAGTTGGCATTCTCACCAAACCAACATGGGTGAGGTCCAGTGTTTATGCCAGCCCAAGCTGAGTCCACTTCAGGATGGTGTCTGGGTTCACTTAGCTACATCTTTTTGATAGTCCATTATTAATAAATTTTCTACCTTTGGAGATCATAATCTCCTTCTGTTTTCTGCAGGCATGTGGTGACTTGTTCAGGTTTGAGGGATAGAGGATGGTCAGAAAAGTTATAGGGGCCTGAGCCATTCTGAGAGCCTCTTATGCATAGCTATGGACCCAGCTTGCTCCCCATAGAGGGCATGAAGGCAGCTCTGGTGAACCCCAGGAGCTCAGCTAGGAACCAAGATTATTTTAACTGGTCTTCCTTGCTAGATATGTACATTTCTGCCCAGCCCCTACCCCCAAACCTCCAGACAGGCTTAGGAAGAAGGGAGACAGGTAGAGTATTCAAGAGCCTCATTGAGAGAACTCTCTACTAATTGGGAAAGTAATAGGGAGAGTCTGAAGCAAGGCTTTTGGAATTTTCTCCTAACTAAATTCATTCTTTCTCTCTGTCTCTTTCTCCAGCTCAGTTTCTGCCTCAATTTTGGCCTGTCTCTTCATCTTTATCCCTTTCTCTATCTCTCTTTCAATCTTTGTCTTATTCCAACTTCTGGGTCTCTATGTCCATTTCTTATTCCTTCTCTCTCCAACTCTCTCCCTCCATTTTCAATTCTACTCAACATAATTTGTTAAGCACCTACTATGTGTTAGGGACTATGCATTTTCTCACTGTTTATCTCTCTCTAACACACAGAAATCTTTCTCAAATTCTCACTCAGGCGCACACACCCTCCTTGATCTATGAATACACACATACTCTACTGACTTCCACTTCTAAACTCACTCTCATCCACAGTGACTACTCCTCTCCTCCAGTTGGATGCATATATGCAGCCAAAACCACACATGCATTCCCATATATACATATTCACTCACAATCAGACAAGCATATTGGATCATGGGATCACAAATTTAGAGCTGGGAGGGATATTGGAGGCCCTCTGATTCAATCTGTTTATTTTACAGATGAGAAAACTGAAGGTCATAGACCATTGATGATGGTCACATATATTACTAAGATTTGAACCCAGTCTTTTGAATCCAAATACAGCCATCTTTGCACTGGGTCACCACAAAGACTTCATCTCCTAGAGATACTCTCTCCTCTTCCTCTCCTCTCTCCTCCCCCCTCTTCTCATACACCCTCATAACCACACATACACACAAATGCTGACAAACACATACAGAGTCCTTACTGGCTCTTAGGGGTTCCCCAAGTTCTCTTACTGTAAAGCAGCTAGGAAATCATAGTATGCAAAATTTAAGGTGTAAGGGGCCCTCAAGGATAACAAGTCCAATTCCTGAATTTGATAGAGGAGGAAACTGAGGAGGGGAGGTTAACTGACGTGGTGGGGGTTATAAGCAAGTGTCTTAAATAGGATTTGAAGTCAGGTCTTCCTGCCTCCATACTCTGCACACTAGCCACACTAGCTGCTTCACCTAACTGGCAATTTCCTATAAGTTGCAGATGAAGTATTCATCTGCTTTGTCAAAGGGAATCACTTCACCGAGAGATTTCTATATCAATGAAATCAAAGAGTCAGTAAAAATAAATAAAAAAACAATTTTTGGGGAAAAGTTCTTCTCTCTACCCCCATAGGTCCTATGTGTTGCCCCCCTGACCTCATACTCTTAGAGAGTCTTGTGATTGAAATTTCTTCCCATTTATTCTCCAGGGAACATAGTGGATCAAGATTGTCCAGGACTCTGCTAAAACTCTGATGTGAACCATGCTCTGGGGGAAAGGTCAGGGAAGGTCATGCTTGGAGATTCCAGCCAAGAAGCCCAATGGAAGGGGTTAGAAACTCACTGCATCCTGGATGCCATTTTTCATCCCTGAGACTTGGTTGAATCCTGGGAATGGGGCAGACTGGTGATGGTGAAATTCAAAGGTAAGTTTGGGAACTAAGGGTCAATCAATCAGTGCCTTGGCTGCAGACAATGGGAAGGGTAGTTCCAGTTCTGGGGAAAGAAGAAAAAGATGATAATGATATTGATGATGATGGAGGCCCAAGCTGGGAGAGGTCAAAGAGAGGTCATATAAGTCAGAGTCCTCTTCCTCTAGGTATAGATGACTGGCCTTTTCTCTGGCTCATACGCTGACCTTCTAAGGAAAATGGCCCCAGTGTCCATTTAAGGAGGCCAGAAAGCATCTGAATTCTCCCAGGGAAAGTCTGCTGAGTTAGAACCATAGATGACCAGAGCTAGAGGCTTCTTGAAGAGTTTGGCTCCCTCATTTGACATGTGGAAAGGCTGAAGGGCGGTGAGGTTTCTTCATTACATGCAGAGACCTTTTTTGCCACTCATTCTAAGCCTTTTCTTGTGATGGTCTATCCCAGGACACTTTTTTTCTGCATTTGTGTGAAGTCCAGAAGTTCTCAAAAGGATTATCCCGCAGATGGAAAATGCTCTCCGTTATGCTCAGATCTAATGCATTCATAATGCAATAGTCTGTATTATCCCCAGCCAACTCTCATAAGACTAAAATCAACTAAAATCTACATTGGTAGAGGAAACTTAAGCCAATTGCTCTGTTCATGCACAAAATTACAGATCCAGCATCCCTTATTATCTCTTCTGTTATCCCCTTGAGAGACAATGTGGCAAAGTGGGTAGAGAGCTCACTTCAGAGACAGGATGACCTAGGTTCAAGTCCAGCTGCTTCTGGCACATTCAGTTTGACCCTGGACAAGTCCCTTTACCTCTCAATGTCACTAAGACTTTAACGTACAAAGTAAGTATTGATGTGGAATGGTAAAGGGAATTCCCTAACTGGAGTTCTCTGTATCTATGAAATCTCAGGCATGAACCCTGGAGAGGAGGCTAGTATGGAAAAACAGGAAGTAAGTTTTTTTTCCACACTTTAATGAGGGGGTGTGACCTAGTACAGTGAGGTGAAGGTCAGAAAACTGCTGTGCATGCTCAATAAGTTATTTGAGGGAAAGTCTATCAGAGGAGAACATGAAGTCACATGGCCAGGGGACAGTATCTCAGGAAATCCAGAGTTCAGAATTCTATAAAGGTCCTGCCTCATCCTGACCGGTTCATAGTCCTTCCAGTGGCCATGCTGGAAGCCACTGTTCCTTCAGGGGAAGGAACATAGAAGGCCTTTCTTCCTCTGAACTCCACTTTTAATAAATTTTTCTTGATACTTTTTTTATGCGTCAAGTTTGTCTCTAACAGGAAGGAAAGGGTAGAGAGAGGAAAGACAAGAGAGGAGAGAGAACAGAAGAGAAGGGAAGAGGAGGGAAGAGGAGGTCAAGGAAAGGAGAGTAGGGGAAACAAGAGAGGAATGCATGGTATGGTTTTGCACATTTATATCAATATATCTGTGGCTTTTACTAATGGGCAGTGGGGAGGAGGGAGACAGTTTGGAACATTTTGTATTTCAGATATTAATATATTTCCAATATACATTAAATTTTTAAAAAGGAAAGGAACAAGCATTTATTCAACACCCATTATATGCTAATTGCTTTAGATATATTACCTCGCTGGAGATGCTAAATAAATGTTTTCTAAATGAAAGAGGTTTGAACATCCACAGAGGAACAGATCGAAGGGGAAGTCAGAAGGGGATAAGATATGTGTGGTCTATGACCCTTTGAGACCTCCATTTTGGCCTCAGGGAAACCTTCATCATTGGGACTCTCACAAGGCACTTGGAAAAGTGATAACGTTCTGCCCTGAACAGAAAACACCTCCAGCTCCTTGTTTGGGGCTGGGGGAGTGTAGGGATGATCTGGAAGTCTAATTGGTTTTTTCCCAGCTCTGATACTTTTTGCAGCTTTGGGCTAGGTCAAGTCTACTCACTGAATCTCAGTTTGCTCAATTGCAAAATGACAGGGTTGGAGTCTCCAAGGCCTTGCCCAGATCAAACTTTCTATGTTCTGTATGTTAAGGCTGCTCGTTAAGTTCTGACACCCTGGGTTCTTTTTTTTTATGACCTTTAAAAAATCAAATTCTTTCATAAAAGTACAGTATTCTTTTTAAAAAATGCAATTCCAGCACATGCATCATTTTCTAGCTGGTTGTCATGTCCAACCAAGCATTATTTTAAAACAACCCGAAAGTTTTACAGGAGTGACACAAATCATCAGTCATTCCTTAATACTAGGATCCAGCTGGTAAAACTGATACATATCTCTGTCTCTTCTGGCATGGTAAGTAGCAAGTGGTTGAAAAAGAAGCATTATGGTCAGTGACAATGCTTTGACTTGTTCTGAAAACAAATTGGTCTGTTGTTCTCAAAGAAGATGACCAGCACAGTTTTCCATGTTGATGTTACTATACCTTCAGACAAAATGACATGCCAAAATATTCCATGAAATGCTTTCCCAGCATCCATGATAAGTCCATCCTTCATGTTTCTTATGTCTCCATGAGATTTTTCATCCAAATCTGCAGCTTTGAAGCTATTTTCTTTCTCCAACAGTTCTTCAGGAAGAACTTAGTATATATTACATTAGGATATCACCACATGGAGCCCAAGAAAGATTATATGTAATAATGCTTAGCATTTATATCAGCTCTTTTGATTTCAAAACACATTGCAAATATTTCCTAACCCTCACAACATCCCTCTGAGTGAAGTAGGAATTCCTGTCCCTACATAACCAATAGAAACTTGAGGCACACAGGTGAAGTGTCTTGTCTCTAGCCATAGATGGAACTAGAAGGAGCCCTGGGACTCTTTCATCCTTGCAACCAACAATGTTCTCAGAGAAGACCATGCCTCTCTCATGTGACAACAGCCTCTGCTAATATATTTATGGGTCTCTATCACATATTTATAAAATAATGACACACAAGAGTATAAAACAACAAGCCAAATCAGCATCCTTTTCCTTAGTAAAATATGGAAAATTTTACTTAGTAAAATTTACTTAGTAAAATATGGAAAATATGATTTGTAAAATATGGAAAGCATTGATTTAGAATTGCATTTCTTTGAAAAGCATTTGGTGTCACAGAGGAACACTACTACAAACTTTTGCTGACTTACTCTCAAAAGCATCATAATGACTCTTAGTAAACTAAAATAATTCTTTCACAGAGGTCTTTCCTCCATAGTACCAGAGTCTTTAAAAATTTAAAATAATGAATCCATTGCCCCACCAATCCAAACCCCAACAAACCCAAACCAAATCTGATTTAACCTAACCTTGTTGGGAATTAGTAGTGATTATATTTTTTCCAAATTGGGAATCCACTTGACTCGTAGAGCTGACAAAAATGCTCAATATATTGAAGGTTGCAGTTCATATACACCTAAAATTTAGTAGGAAAGCACAGTTGGAAAGTGAAAATTGAAGACTTCCATTTCCTTTGTGGAGTCATTCAGAGGAATAAGGCATTTGGAAAAGATACTGTACTAAGAATTAATATTGTAGAAAAAGAACACAATAGGATTTAGAAGGAATCCTTAGAATAAAAATCTTTTATAAGGGGTGAAGAGAAGCAATTGAGTGAGAAGACCCAATGGTATTTGGGACATAGAGTTTTGGAGGATGCCATATAAATATAAACTACTAAGGCTTGGATGATGGTGTGGTAACACAGGAAGGGAGGTTGATTTATCACTTCCAAGGTGAAATACCCACTATCCTCTGGAAGTCACCAGATCTTGAAGTGGCATCACAAAACTCACCTTCATTTCTTCCTCATGTCTTGTGGTGATAACCAGGCAAGGAAACAGGAAGAGAACTGAAGTCTTTAAAGTCAAATGTAAAACTTGAAAACTACCCTCTAAGTGACAAGGAGATGTATGGAATAAAAGACAGAGGAAATGTGGGTTTCAGTTTGCATGGTCACTGAGTTAACTGGTGAGGACTAAATTATGAGATTGAGGGGGACATGAATCTGGACTCCAGTGTCATCATTTCAAAATAATGTTTTGAGTTGTTGTAGATGACTTGAAGTGTCCTGGCACCAGATCCTAAAATCCTAAGATCTCCTATCTCTGTTTCCCAGGGCAAATGTAAGAAAATCCTTCCAGGGAATGGATCAAAGATGGAAGCAGACCATGCCTGCAGAATTTTGTGATTGCACTGGAAGTTTGGCTGTTACTTCACCTGAAGAGAAATGTCATGAAAGAAAACTGAGGGTCAAATGTCCATGTGACAAGGAGGGGTATAAAGTGTAAGCCACAGGGACAGTGGACTCTTTTGGCTTGCCCAGTGAGTCAACTGGTCAGGACTGAATTATGGGATTGAGGGGAATATGGCTCTGGACCTCAGTATCCTTAACCCAAAATAACAGCAGGAGTTAAGACTAGATGACCGAGAAATTTACTACCCTGAGATGCTAAGATCTCATATTTTAGGATCTTAAGACACCGAGTTCTCCTGTCTCTCAGTCTTATAGCCAAATGTAACCAAACCCTTCTGGGAATGGATCAAAGGTGGAAGTAGACCTTTGCTGGGGAAATCAGTAATGGAGACAGAAGGGTGAATGTTATTGGAAATGAAGGGAAATATCATGAATGAAAACTGGACCAAACGTCCATGTGACAAGGATGGGGTATAGACTGTAAGACACAGGGAAATGCTACTTCATTGGGCCTCTCCAGTTAGTCAACTGGTGAGGAGTGAATTAGGACTCTGAGGGGCACATGAGTCTAGGCCTCAGTGTCCTTAAATTGAAGGGACAGCAAAATTTAAACTACATGGCTTGGTAGTTTCCTGCCATGAGACACTAAGATCTCCTATCTTAGGATGCTAAGATTCACAGATCTCCCATCTCTCAGTCTTACAGTCAAATGTAAACAAAACCTGTCAGAGAATAGCTCAAAGACAGAAGCAGACCTCACCTGTGCATTTTCCTGATGAACCTAGCTGGCTGATTGTTCCTGGAAGTGAAAGGAAATATTATGAATGCCAACTGTGGAGCAAATGTCTTTGTGATAAGGAAGTGTATGAAATAATAGAGGAAACATGTATTTCAGTTGGCGTGGCCACTGTTTTAATTGGTGAGAACTTAACTATGAGATTGAGGGGGACATGAGTCTGGACCTCAGTGTCATCATTTCAAAATGATGTTTCCAGTTGGAGTAGATGACATGACGTGTCCTGCCACCAGATACTAAAATCCTAAAATACTAAGATCCCCTATCTCTCTTTCTCAGGCAAATGTAAGGAAATCCTTCCAGGGAATGGGTCAAAGATGGAAGCAGATCATACCTGTCAAATTTTGTGTTGACACTGTAAGGTTTGCTGTTACTTTACCTGATGAGAAATATCATGGAAGGAAACTGTGGGCCAAATGTCCATGTGACAAGGAGGGGTATAGACTGTAAGCCATAGGAACAATGGACATATTTTGGCTTGCCCAGTGAGTCAACTGGTGAGAACTGAATTATAAGGTTGTGGGGAACATGACTCTGGACCTCAGCATCCTCAACCCAAAATGACATCAGAAGTTAGACTAGATGACCTAGAATTTTACTACCCTGAGATGCTTAGGTCTCCTATTTGAGGATCCCAAGGTACTGAGTTCTCCTATCTCTCAGTCTTACAGCCAAATGTAAGCAATACCTTTCTAGGAATGGATCGAAGATGGAAGCAGACTTTTCCTGGGGAAATCAGTGGTGGAGATAGAGGGTGAATATTATTGAAACTGAAGGAAAATAGCATGAATGAAAACTGGACCAAATATTTATGTGACAAGGATGAGGTATAGACCGCAAGACGCAGGGAAATGGAACTCCACTGGGCCTCTCCAGTTAGTCAGCTGGTGGGGAGTGAATTATGAGACTCAAGTGGACATGAGTCTGGGTTTCTGTGTCCTCGACTCAAAATGATGGTTCACGTTGGATTAAAGGACAGGAAGTATCCTGTCATGAGATCCTAAAATCCTACGAGGGTAAGATAACCTGTCTCTCTCATGTCAAAACATATGTAAAACCTTCCAGGGAATCAGTGTAATTAAGTCAAAATGATAGCAGAAGTTCGAAGAGATGACTGAAAATTTTTCTGCCATGAGATCCTAAGATGTCCTGTCTTTGGAACCAAATATCACAAGATCTCCTATCTCTCAGTGTTATAGCCAAATATAAACAAAACCTTCTAAAGAATGGATCCAAAATGGAAGCAGACCTTACTGGTAGAAATTTGTGATAGAGATGGAAGTGGGCAGGTTGTTACTGGAATTGAAGAGAAATATTGTAAATCAAAACTTTGTACCAAATGCCCATGTGGCAACAAGGGAGTATGGACTGTAAGACATGGAAAATGGACTCCATTTGGGTTGGCCACTCAATCAACTGGTCAGAACCAAAGTTTGAGACTGAGGGGGACATGACTCTGGGTCTCAGTGTCTTCAACTCAACATGACCACAGGAGTTAGATTAGATGACCTGGAAATTTCCTGCCTGGAGATCCTAAGATCTCCTATCACAGGATCCTAAGGTCTGAATATCTCCTACCTTTCAGTCTCATGGCCAAATGTAAGCAAAACCTCCCTGAGAAGAGATCAGAGATGGAAGCAGACCTTAACTTAGGAAATTCATGGTCATTGTAGAGGGCTAATTCTCACTGGAACTGAAGCAAAAATTCATGAATGAAAATTATGTACTAAATGTCCATGTGACAAAGAGGCATATGGACTGTAAGACACAGGAAAAATGGACTCCATTTGGCTTGGCCAGTGAGTCAACCAGTGGGTCCTGAATTATGAGAAGGAGGGAGACATGGTGCCTTACTCTCTCTTTCCTGCCCTTGGTCCATCCTTTCTTTCCCAGGTTCCTATTAGAACAGGGTGGACAAGTGGTATTCTCTATTTATTCCCAGGATAAGAATACTCACAGCAGCACATGACGGAGCAGAGGCACACCCTATAGTTGTGACCTACAGAGAGAGAGAGAACAGTCAAGTATGGAAGGACTAGGAGATTTTGAGAAAAGATTATGAAGAAACATAATAGAGAGCATTTGAAGCCAAAGGAGTTGAAACAGTGTGGGTCATCAGTCAAGTTCCTGGTGTTATTTTTAATGTCCCTGTAAATTTTCTTGCAGTCCAGGGTAAGACCAGTGAGGCTTTTCACACAAGAGCAAACTACATTAAGAGCAGTGTCTTTCTTCACACACGTGAGAAAGGACACCTTGGTAATGACTGTCAAATATTTGGCTTACCAGAGGCATGCAAATTTAGCTGCAATGAGAAGGGACCATCAATGCTTTGCAAAGTAATTACATTTTTTTAAGAATAATTTATTCTAAAACTTTTTTTGAACTATCATTTTATGGATTTCAGGAGCTGAGGGCAGGGGAAAGTAGAGACCTTTCTATACTCGTTCAGGTCAGCATCTTCCCTGCAAAATATAGACTCATAATGTTGCTTGGGGAAATTAGATGGTTTGCCCAAGTGCGCACAGTCAGTCTATAATCAGTTTCTGTTGGAGAGGCAAAAGCCAGATTTCTTGACTCTTGAGACCTACTCTCTAACCCAATACAACAAACAACCTCTGGAGACATTAAACATTAATGCAATCAAAAAAACATGCACGGCAACTATTGACCTTTAAACAAAGTCTTTTCAACATAAAATCCGCCTTTTCATTCACTTCCTCCAAAGAGTTCCATTCAAGATCATTGGTTCATTGATTCTCTTAATTTTCTCTTCTTTTTGTAGGTGTATTCAGGGTGAAGTTTATTTTGCTTTTTTTTTCTACTTTGCATTATTTTATAAAGTTGTTTCCAGATTCTTTGTAGCTAAGTGCTATAGATAATGGAACACCACGCATGAGTGTAAGGAAAACCTGAGTTCAAATCAGCCTCAAATATTTTACCAGCTGTGTTGTCTTGACAAGGCATTTAACCTCTGCCTGACTGTTTCATCAGCTGTAAAATAATGATAATAAAAGCACCTACCTGCCAGAGTTGTTTTGAATTCAAATGAGATGTTTGTAAAACACTTAGCATACACAACACCTGGCACATGGTAGGCACTAAATAAATGTTCCCTCCCTTTTCTTTCCCAATTCAGAGAATCACAGTGTTTAGAGTTGGAGAATTCAGTGATCAGCTAGTCTATCCCATACCTAAAGGGAATAACATCGCTTTAATTCATCAAGGCAACCAAGTGTTCTCGTCTCCCATCTCTGCTTTTCTTGGGAAGGAATTTCCTGTCATTTTGTTCCATCATTTCTACTACAAAAACCATCTACCTTGATAGAGAAAACAAGGCATAAAAAAGACAAGTTCTTCTTGCCTCTTTCTGTTGTCAATTATCATCACATCCACCCCCAGTTAGGAAGCCGATCCCATGAACCTCTACTTTCCCCAGCATAACTTTTACAAAGTATCTATTTTGTTTTTCTTAGCCTCCCAGCCAACCTCCAACTCACTAGAAGTATTTGTACTCAAGACACTAATTTTTCAAGACTCTGCTATTGTGATAATCTTTCTGTTACATACCCTAAAGATCATATCATAAAATACTCAATATATCTTATTTTTTAAAATCCTAGCTAGTTGGTTAGCTCCTTGTGTATTCACTTCAAGCTCTTTGGACAATTTTGGACATTTTTCTCCCTCATTGCAATTGTATCACTTTCTGGGTCTTCAGAGGTTCATTTCTGAGAGATTCTTATTCTTCCTCATCTAATAGACTGGATGGCACACTGAACTTTAAAGTTCAAGGGGACAAGCATTTTCTCACAGTCCTGGATGCAGTTTGGATGTTGAAATCTTTGAGCTGTCAGGACCTGAGACCAGGAATTAGAGGGGGGATGGATGTGGGACAGAGGAAGGGAATGGAAAGAGAAAAGGAGAGAGAGGAAGAGATGGAGGGGGAAAAACAAATGAGAAAGGAAAAGGCAAGAGGGAGGATGTGAAAGGCAGGGGCAAGAGAGAAGAGTGGAGGAGGAGAAAGGGGAGAGAGAAGCACGTTGCAGAAAGAAGTAGAGTAAGGACATCATTAGCCTTCTGCAAAGCTTACTCAGCTGAGATTGGGGAAAATGTCAACACAGGAGTAACAGGCAAAAAAAATTAAGGAACTGAAAGGAGAGAGGAGTCATTTCAGAAAAGGGAAAGCTCAGGGCAGGCCGTTGAGTCCCCCTAGGGATCTCAAAACAGAGAATTCTAACTGAAAGCTACAAGGTCTGAGAGGAGTTTCCCAAAGGTCTACTCTTTACCTCTCAGCCTGTTTCATTCTTTCACCTAAATGTTTTCTGTGTCTTGATGTTGTTTTAAATGTAAAGAGACCAGAGGTTAATGAGAAATACAGAAAAATTAAATTAGAGCACAGTCAAATTTCTGAATGTATGGAATTTCCTAACTAGGGTGTGATCTGAGCTATAAGAATTAATTGGAATTAATGACATTTTTCTCACATGAACTCCATAAAATAGCAGACCAAAGGATCATGTGAACCTGACGCTCATTGTATTGTCCCTAAGCTAGAAGTGAGTCAACTTTTGTCACAGAACATGTCCAGTGAAATCTCTAGCCTCTTACGTGAGAAAGGAAAGGTTGAGGAAGGATGGAGACAGGTGAGGGAAACCTGGGGGACAAAGCCTGAGTGTATTTAGGGACACTACTACCAGAAGGTAGGAGACAGCAGAAAGGATTGAATACTCTCCACAGTACCACCTATCCCATGCTGTACTAGGCTGACTTCTTTTCTAGAATTTTAGAATCTAACTGATCTTCATATGAATACTTGGAACTCATTTCTAAGAGGCAATATAATTGGAACACTGAACAACAAACCCAGTTCTTATGAGTATGTGCAACGAGCTTGGCTGATGCATTGTTCATATGAATTTGGGAGCATGTATAGATTTCCCAACCTTGTTTTTCAGTGAGCTAGGGTCAAAATGATTCTTCCCACCTGTGTGTACTATTGACATCTCAAAACACAGCATTTCCAAGATGGAACTTGGTGTGTCTTCCCTTCCCCCTGCCCCCTCCATAAGCCTGTCTGTCTTCCAGACTTCCTTATTTCTGTTAAAGACACCACAGTCTTTTCAATCACTGGGTTTGAAACCTCATAGTCACCCTTATTTTGTCCCTCTATCTCAACTAAAATGACCAGTTTATAGTCTATTTGATGTCCTTCAATATCTTTCACATTTTTTCACTCAAAAGTCCTCATCAACAACCCTCACTTAGATGCTTCTAATAACCCCTATTTCTTTTCCTTGCTTGCAGTCCCTCTATCCCTCCAATTCATCACTGTCTCTCTCTCTGGCCAATCCATCTTTCACAGAGCTGACAAAATAAACTTCCTAAGACACATCTCTCACTATGTCATTCCCTTGCTTACAAACATTTAGTGACTTCCTATTTCTTCTGTTAAATAAAATTCCTTAGCCTGACTTTTAAAATTCTCAATCTGGCTCCAGTCCATCGTTCCAGACTGATCTTTTTTATACTGCACACTTGGCATTCCAACCAGACCGGCCTACTAGCTGTACCTTGAATTCAGATTTTGCATAATGCTTTTGCATAACATATGTCTCATGCCTCAAAAGCACTCCCTCCTCAACATGCCTCTTGGAATTCTTCATCTTCCCTTCAAGGAAGCCAGCTCAGATGGCACCAACGGAAAACCTTCCCTGATTCCACCCATTTGTCAGTGTCAGCTCTCCCTCTTGCGCTCTCTCTCTCTCTCTCTCTCTCTCTCTCTCTCTCTCTCTCTCTCTCTCTCTCTCTCTCTCTCTCTCTCTCTCTCTCTCCCACCTCAGATCACCACCCATTTGTCTGTGTACATGTTGCATCCCATTAGCCCCAACAGAATGTAAATTCCTTGAGGTCACGACTGCTTTGTCTTTATGTTTTGTACCTAGCACTGCCCTTGGAGCCTGCTGTATAGCAATTCAATTCTTCTTGAAATAAAGCATGATTGGACAGCACGTGGTGGTGCATTGTGTAAGGGCTCTACTCTTCCTGCCTTTGTGGATAAGAAGTAACATAGGGCCAATGAAAAGAAAAACTGCCTCCAGATATCATCTGGCTCCCTGGCAACCTGGGCCCATCTCTCTCAATGTCCTTACCCCAGTGAGGTCAGCCTACAGCCAATGCTACTACTTTCAAACAAGGGATCTAGGTGAAAAGGAAGGGAGAGAATGAGTGAGCCTCTGGACAGATGTGGGCTGAAGTTCCAAATATGAGAATGGTAGAATAGGAAGTGAAGAATCTTATCAGACTTTGTAGGACACTTTCTACGACTACTACTTGCAGTAGTTGGGGTCTGGCTGTCCCATGTCTCAACAGAGCAGGTTGGTGATAGTAAAGTCAACAGTGAAATACTTTAGGGAAGGACAGAAACTCTCATGGTTGAGCCTTGGATACATAGGCTCATAGGATTATAGATTTAGACCTGGAATGGACTGTCTAATCCCCTCAACTTTCAAGTGAAGAAACAGGGAGGATTCAGTGAAGTGTCCAAGGTTCCATACCTAGTGTCTCAGATGAGATTTGAACCTAAGTCTTCCTGACTTTTAGACCAATGCCCTACTCACTGGAACATGCTGCCATCCATCAACTCACCAAGGGATACCCAACAGAAGTTGATCTATTCTTTAATGGAAGGAAAACTGACCATCCTGACTCCAGTTATACCTCTGTGATAGGACCTCTCCTTCCCCTTCCCCTCTTTCACCACCACCTTCCTCTACAACTCCCATCTCCTCCACTTACAGTTAACTTTCCAAAGAAACTCTTCAATTAAGACTACACAAGAGACAGGGCAGATACATAGGTGATTGGTACCTGAACAACTGGGTAGTACAGATGGAGGTGAAATGTTGTAGTCAGTGTGCACAGGAGAGAAACTGAAGGGTAAAAGAAATCAATAATGAAAACCACCTTGGATAAGCTATATAAATGGGGAAAGGGACTCTATTGGGCTAGGTTACTAAACATTCCCATGTCAATTGAGGGTTAAAACGCAGAGAGACCACAGGCTGTCCCTTGGCTCCCTCTGTCCCTTTTCTTTGCAGAGTATGGGCTAAACTTGTATAGAGTGGAGGAATCACTGCTTTCCCATGCCAGATCATGGATGAATAGAGAAATCAAGTCACTGAATACTAACTGCTCATTGCTGGGGTGGAGGACTGATGAGTGATGATTGTAATTTAGAGAAAAATACAGACAGACACTGAGTTAGGTGGCCCATACGTTCCTTGGGTGCCCTGCTTCTCTGCTGTTTATAGGTTCCAGGGGGGAGAGGATAAGGAAGGGAGAATTTGGGGCAGGCTGTTTCCTGAAAAGTGACAATATCAAGGATATATCCCAAGGGCCATGTCCTAGTGGGGCTACTCCAAAGAACTTGGGGAGATGAAAGTTGTGCTTGATGCTCTGGTGTCAATGAACCCTGTCTGCTTCAGTCCCTCATCTGAAAAATGAGCTGGAGAAGGAAACAGTGAACCACTCTTGACTAACACAACCCCAAATGGGGTCCTGAACAGTAAGACATCACTGAAAATGACTCAACAGCAACACTGTTATACTCTCAGATGTGATGAGCAGGATGGTTTCAGAAATATCTGGGAAAACTTCTAAGAAATGATGCCAAGTGAAGTGAGTAGAACCAATACAACACTATACACAGGAACACCAGCATTGAAATGATGATCAGTTGTGAAAATCTTAACTACTCTGATGAATAAACTCAAACAAGATTACTGCAAGGGATCCATAACGAAACATGTCATCTACCTGCTAAGAGAGAACTCAGGAACTTTGAGCGTATATTGAGGCACACTTCATTTTTCTTGCTTTTCTTTTTGCAACATGGATAATATAGAAATGTGCTTTCCATGACTTCATCATGTATAATAGGTATCATATTGCTTGCCCTTTCAATGAGTGGTGGACAGAATGAAAGGAGGGAGAGGATTTGGAACTCAAAATTTAAGAATGAAAATTAAAAAAGAATTGTTGGATCCCCAGATCAGTAAGGTGAGACTTGTGAGACACTATGAAAAAAATGTTGTCCTTATATGTACTCTTTGTAAAGTCCCAAATTGTACTTTACTGTTGTCCTTGGAATCCTGACATGAATCATTGGAAATGTCAGCATTTCACCAAAAAAAAATGAAGAAAATGAACTTAGTACAAGCACTATTAGATTTTACTACATGGGAGTGAACAGAGTATCTGACCACTTAAGTCCAAAAATGGCCCAAAATAGAGGTCCAAAGAGAGAAATGCCAATGAAAGGAAATTCTTGTGGCAAAGTAGAGAGAGTGCTGAATCAGGAAGGTCTGAGTTGAAATATAGCCTGAGACACTTAGTATATTGGGTCAACCTTGGGAGGGTTGCTTAATCTCTGTCTGCTTCAGTTTCCTCATCTATAAAATGGGGATAAGATTAAACTTTCCTGTGAAGCTAAAATGAGAAAATATTTATAAAGAATTCTGTAAGCCCTAAAATACTAACTGCATCATCATCAGCAGCAGCCCAGACACAATTCTCATTTTCCTGATCCAAATATATTTTCCAAAGTCACATCAATTCCCCTTAATGTGAGGTTCTGATTAGAAATCTACTTAGGAAAAAGTCAGGTTGGTAGGTTGTACTATGTGATTGGGTACTTCCAATGCTTCTTGAGTTTCAGATGACTCAGTCAGGGTCACAGCAGCCAAACTTGATCCTGTGGTTATCACTATGGTTACTAGCAGCTGGGCAGCAGGACTTGCCTCTCTCAGAATCCTGGGATCAGAACTTGTTGGAATCTCTCACAAACTGTTGCCAGGAGGCAGGGCTGTGTTCGTTCACTTGAACTTCTGGGTAAGTTTCCGGGGGAGCTGATGATATCTCTTCCATGACCATGGCTGTGCCAGTACTAGCTGTGGCCATCATGGCATAGATGTTCAGAGGGAGATTGGAGGTCATTTTTGAATCCATATATGGGCCACCATCAGTCATGGACCTCAAGGGTGTTGAGTCAGAAGAGGTGCTCAGTTGGCTTGTTCTTGCAGGAGTCGTGTCTGAGAATATGGGAGCTTTAGTAGAAGTGGAGTTCAGTGAGACATCTGTGCTGTTTCTGCCACTGCACTTGGGAGCCCAGGACTGAATGTGGTCACAGAATAGAGACTATGTCTCTGACCTTGCCACTAAAGGAGAGATTTGTTTTATCAGTGGCAGGGATGGCTGAGCTCATGTCTTCAGTCATGTAAGTACAGACAAGGCTACTGGAGCTGAAGGAGGAAGAATCTATGGCCAAATTATGGTGGCATCTGTTCTAGTGGTGGTTCACCTCACAGCTTCAGGTATAGCAGAGGGCTGGCTGTGGCATGACTGTGCTTTGTCCAGGGAAGGTCATGGAACTACCAGCATGGAGAGACAGGGTTTAGTGAGTCTGATCATCTGGGGGGGACCGATGACATCTCTCCCATCACCATAGTTGTGATAGTGCTGTCTGTGGTCATCATAGCTAAGGTGGTAACTGCACTCATCTCTGTGTCTGTATGGGGGACAACATGACACATGGTCCCCAGGGAAGTTGAATCAGTGGAGGTGCTCAGTGAGCCTGTAACAGTTCCTGAGGATATGGGAGATGGAAATGAAGCAGTGATCAGTGGGGCACCTATACTGCTCTCTGCCACTGTGCTCAGGACATCAGGGCTGTGAATAACCTATGACCTTGCTGCTTTGGATGGGACTTGTACTTTCTGTGCTAGGGGAAGATGGACTGATGTCCTCAAGCAGGTGTATAATCCCAGATGAGACTATGGGAGATGATGAACTGAGAACCATTGGCCAAGTAGAGGTGCTACCTTCCCAGTCATGGTAAGAGATGTGACTTCAGATGTGGTAGAGGGCAAGGTGCTGAAAGTTCTTTCTTCTGTAGGAGTCACAAAACTACTACTGGTTAAGGTATCATTAGCTGCTATTGTTGATACAGGCGACAAGATTGTTCCTGCTTCAAGCATGGACCCCGTGGTAAGGAGGGTATGTTTTAGAGGGCCCTGTGCTGGACTCTCCAGCAGGGCTTGCCTGGAGGTCAGCTGAGGTCTCAGCATGAAAAGTTGTCCTAGCAGCACTACCCCCACCCATACTCATCTAAAACACAGGGGTGGTTATCACAGCCAGACTATGAAAAATCTGCCTGTTGTCATGAATGCTGAAACCTAGAATCTCCCCCGGACTAACACTAAGAGAAAAAGATGTATCTGCTGTCACTAGTCCAACTGATCTGGTCACCCCCTCAGGATGCAAGGTCTCAGTGGGTTCAGTGGCAGGAGGTGCGGTTTGACTTGTTTGGGCTCCTGTCCTAGGGGATGAGGGGATAGTTGTGGAGTAGTTGGCTTCTTGTCTTACATCATGGGGGCAACAGTGGACATTGTCTCTGGCCTTGGAAGAGTTGGGGGTCCTCTGGAATGTGTTTGCTCTTTGGGAGATGTCTGAGGTTTGTCTGTACTCCCCACAAAGGAAACAGACATTGTTATGAGTCCAGTTTTCCCTTTTGTGGATGCCAAGGAGGCACATATGTCTCCTCCAGCAGGGGTTGGGATTATGCTTACAGCAGGAGTGGGCCAGGCAGCTGAGCCAGATTCTATTCATGTCTGGGAGGCTGGCTTCTCCGGGGTAGTGACCTCAGGTTGCACTGGAGTCAATGCAAGGTTTTATCCTGTTTCTTTTGTATTGAAAGGTGAAGCAGAGGTGGACAGGGAGGCAGGGGAACTGGTGCCCATCCCTGAAGCCGAGGCAGTTATCTGGAAAGAATCTGATGGAATTGACCTTAATATTGGCCCCATACCAGTGTTCTCCATGGTAGTTATGTGCACTCTGGATTTGATCATTGGGAGAGGAGAGGAAAGTGTCCTAGGAAGACTGGTATTTAATGCAGCACTTGGGTCAGAGGTAACTGTGGTTTCATCTGAAGTCAAGGGGAGCAACAGGCTACTGGTACCCATGTTCACTCTTGCAGATGTCTTGGGCACAGCAGTGGCTCCTGTTGAAGAAGTTAGATTCTGGGGATGTCTCGATTCATTGGCCACTTGTATGAATCATGGTACGTGGGGCTCATGGACTGAGTAGAAGGAAGTATCTCCATGGTAACTGCCTCTGTTGGAGCATTTGAAAAAGAGGCTCTGATGGAACTGATCACAGAGATGGTGGTGGCTCTGGGGAGTCTAATGTTTGGGGAAATGAGCCCCCGAATGGGTGCTTTTGCTGGGGAAGTCTGTGATTGAGCTGTTGGTAGCAACCTGTGCAAGGATATAGGGAAGGAAAAAGGGGAGGCTATTCATCCTCATTTATCCTCAATTAACCAATTCCTCTATAGGAGACCACACCAACACTTCACTGTCTCCAATGCTTCACATAGACACCTCTTCCCTGGGATTTCTTTTCATGAATTCCTTTGATATTCTGAATGGTTTGTTCTTCCAGATGAATTTTGATATTATTTTTTCTGCCTCTAGAAAATAATTTTCTGGTAGTTTGATTGGTATGGCATTGAATAAGTAAATTAATTTAAGTAGAACTGTCATTTTTATTACATTAGTTTGGGTCTACCCAGGAGCAACTGTTGTTTTTCCACTTCCTTAGATCTGGCTTTATTTGTGTGAAAAGTATTATAATTGAGTTCATATAGTCCCCAGGTTTGTTTTGGCATGTAGACTCCCAGATATATTATAGTATCTACTGTAACTTTGAATGGGATTTATCTTTCTATCTCTTGCTGTTGGGCTTTGTTAGTAATATATAAAAATGCAGGTGATTTATCTGGGTTTATTTTGTAACCTGCAACTTTGCCAAAGTTGTTTATTATTTCCAGTAGATTTTTACTTGCTTCTCTAGGATCCTCTAAGTATATCATCCTAGCATCAGAAAACAGTTTCTTCTGTGCCTATTCTAATTCCTTCAATTTCTTTTTCTTATTGCTAAAGCTAATATTTCTAATACCATATTGAATAACAGTGTGATAATGGTCATCCTTGTTTCACCCTTGATTTTTTTGGATATGCATCTAGTTTATTCCCATTGCATGTAATGTTTGCTGATGGTTTTAGGTAGATACTGCTTATTATTTTAGGGAAAACTCCATTTATTCCTATGCTCTCCACTGGAGAAGAATTAGTATTGTATTTTGTCAAAAGCTTTTTCTGTACCTATTTTGATAATCATATGGTTTTTGTTAATTTTATTGTTGGCATGATCAATAATGCTGATAGTTTTCCTAATATTGAACCCACCCTGCATTCCTGGTATAAATTCTACCTGATCATAATGTATTATCCTTATGATAAGTTACTGTATTCTTTTTGCTAGTATCTTATTTTAAATTTTTGAATCTGTATTCATTAGATAAATTGGTTTGTTGTTTAACCCACTCATTCTTTAGGATTAGATTATTTAGTTTCCAGTTAACTTTTGTTCTGTCTTTCCATGGCCTTTTATTACATTTAATATTTATTGCATCATGATCTGAGAAGGATGCATTGACTATCTCTGCCTTTCTGCACTGGATTGTAAGGTTTTTAATCCCTAGTCCATGGTTAGTTTTTGTATATGTGCCATGTACCTCTGCAAAAAAGGTATATTCCTTTCTATCCTCATTCAAATTTTCTCCAGAGATCTATCATATCTACCTTATCCACAGTTTTATTCATCTCCTTCACTTCTTCCTTGTTTATTATGAGGTTAGATTTATCAAGTTTATAGACAGGGGGTTTGAGTTCCCTTGTTAGTATAGTTTTGCTGTCTATTTCTTCCTTTTACTCCCTTAACTTCTCCTCTAAGAATTTCGATGCTATACCACTTGGTGCATATATGTTTAGGAATGATATTGCTTCATTGTCTATGGTGCCTTTTAGCAGGATGTGGTTTCCTTCCTTATCTCTTTTGATTAGATCTATTTCTGCTTCGACTTTGTCTGTGATTAGGATTGCTACCCCTGCTTTTTTTACATCAGCTGAAGCATAACATATTCTGCTCCAACCTTTTACCTTTACCCTGTGTGTATCCCCTTGTTTCAAATGCATTTCTCCTAAACAACATATTGTTGGATAATTGCTTTTTAATGTTTATTTATTTTGAGTTTTCAACATTCATTTTCAAAAAATTTTGAGTTCCAAATTTTCTCCCCATCTTTCCCCTCCTCCACCCCAAAACACCATACATTCTGCTGACTCCTTTCCCCAATTTGCCCTCCCATTTATCACACCCCTCCTTTCCATCATAACCCTCCTTTCAATTATCCCCACCTTCTCTCTTTTCTTGTAGGGCAAGATAGATTTCTATACCCCATTACCTATATTTCCTATTGCACAGCTGCATCAAAAACAATTCTCAACATTCATTCCTAAGACTTTGAGTTCCAACTTCTCTCCCTTCCTCCCTCTCCACCCATCCCCACTGAGAAGGCAAGTAATTCAATTTCCCCACTGAGAAGACAAGCAATTCAATATAGGCTATATATGTGTAGTTTTTCAACAGACTTGTGTTGTGTAAGACTAAATGTATTACCCTCCATTCTATCCTGACACCATTAATTCTATTCTCTCTTTTGACCTTGTCCCTCCCCAAAAGTTTTTTTTAATTTCCTCCTCATTAGAGGGGAGTTCACCCTTTTCATTTTTGATATTGGCAATTTGGTTTTTTTCTTTCTTTTTAAAATAAAATTGACGAAATGTTTATCAATTTTATTGGTCTTTGCATAAAACCAACTCTTAGTTTTATTTATTAGTTCAATAGTTTCCTTAATTTCAATTCTATTACTCTCTCTTTTCATATTCATTAGTTCTAATTTGGTACTTGTTTCAGGATTTTCAATTTGTTCTTTTTCTAGCATTTTCTGCTGCATTCGCAATTCATTGATCTTCTCTTTCTCTGTTTTATTCCTGTAGTGTTCAATTATATAAAACTTCCCCTAAAAACTGCTTTCACAGCATCCAGTAAGTTTTGCTGGGTTGCCTCATTATTGTCCCTTCCTATTCAGATCGCCCTGTGCCCCCTGTCTGTATGTGGGTGCATGTGTATGTGTGTGGTGGTGGTGGTGGTGTGTGTGTGTGTGTTTGTGTGTGTGTATGTGTGTATAATCCCTCCAACTACTCAAGTACTGAAAAAAGTCTCAAGAGTTACAAATATTATCTTTCCATGTAGGAATGTAAACAGTTCAACTTTATTAAGTCCCTTGTGATTCTCTTTCCTGTTTACCTTTTCATGTTTCTCTTTATTTTTATGGTTGAAAGTCAAATTTTCTATTCAGCTCTGGTCTTTTCATAAAGAATGCTTGAAAGTCCTCTATTTCATTGAATGACCATTTTCCCCCCTAAAGTATTATACTGAGTCTTGCTAGGTAGGTGATTCTTAGTTTTAACCCTAATTACGTTGACTTCTGGAATATCATATTCCAAACCCTGAGATTCCTTAATGAAGAAGTTGCTAGATCTTGTGTTATCCTGTTTGTATTTCCACAGTACTCAAATTATTTCTTTCTACCTCCTTGTATTACTTTCTCCTTGATCTGGCAGCTCTAGAATTTGGCTACAATATTCCTAGGAGTTTCTCTTTTCAGATCTCTTTCAGGAGGTGATTGATGGATTCTTTCAATATTTATTTTACCCTCTGGCTCTAGAATGCCAGGGCAATTTTCCTTGATAATTTCTTGAAAGATGATGTCTAGGCTCTTTTTTTTTTTTTATCATGGCTTTCAGGTAGTCCCACAATTTTTAAATTGTCTCTCCTGGATCTATTTTTCAGGACAGTTGTTTTTCCAACAAGATATTTCACATTGTCTTCTATTTTTTCATTCTTTTGGCTTTACTTTGTTATTTCTTGGTTTCTCAGAAAGTAATTAGCTTCTATCTGCTCCATTCTAATTTTTAAAGAATGATTTTTCTTCAGTGAACTTTTGAATCTCCTTTTCCATTTGTCTAATTCTGCTTTTGAAAGCATTCTTCTCCTCAATGGCTTTTTGGGCCTCTTTTGCCATTTCAGTCAGTCTATTTTTTAAAGGCATTATTTTCTTTTTTTTTTTAATCTTGATTTAAAAAAGAAGAAGAAGAAAAGAAAACCAAATTACTACATCAAAAATGAAAAAAAAAGTAAATTTATCACCAATAAAGAGGAAATTAAAACAACAATTAGGAGGTATTTTGCCCACATATATGTCAATAAATCTGATAATCTCTGGGAAATGGATATATTTACAGAAAATACAAACTGCTCAGATCAACAGAAGAGGAAATAAAATACTTAAACAACTCCATTTCAGAAAAAAGAAACTGAGGAATCCATCAATGCACTCCCTAAGAAAAAAATCTCCAGGGCCAAATGGATGTACATATGAATTATACCAAACATCCAAAAAAAATTAATTCCAATATTATATAAACTTTTTTTGGAAAATAAGCAAAAGAGTAGTACAAAATTCTTTTAATGATACAAATATGGTACTGATACCTAATCAGAAAGAGTCAAAACAGAAATAAATTAGAGACAAATTTCCCTAATCAATATAAATGGAAAAATTTTAAATGAAATATTAGCAAAAAGGCTATTGCAACTTATCATAAGAATAATACACTATGACTAGGAGGGATTTATATCAGGAACATCTCTTGATATAATGCATGATTTTTGTTGATTTTTTTTATTGAGATGGTCAATTACGTTGATAGTTTTCCTGACAGTAAAGCAGCCCTGCATTCTTGGTATTAATCTTGGTCATAGTATGTGGTCCTTTTGATATATTGCTATAATCTCCTTCATAGAATTTCTTTTCCTATGTTTCACTGTAATCTATTAAGGAAAGTGGTCTATGACTTCTTTCTCTATTCTTGCTCTCCCTTGTTTAAGTATCAAAACCACATTTTTTTCTATAAAAGGATTTTGGTAGGACACATTCTTTACTTATTTTCCCAATACTGTATACAATATTTGGATGAATTGTTCCTTCAGTGTTGGGAGAATTCATTTATGAATCCATCTGGTCCTTGGCATTATGTGTTAGGGATCTCATTTATGGTTTGTTCAAAAAAAATTTTTTTTAAGGTAGTGTTGTTTAAGTATTCCATTTCCTCCTCTGTTAACATGAGCAACATATTTTTGTAAATATTCATCCATTTCCCATAGATTCTCAGTTTACCAGGCATATGATGTTGCAAACTATCTTCTAATAATTAAAGTATTGAATTAAATTAATTTCACCTTCATTACTTATGCATTCACTCTGTTCATTGTCAACAGTGGAAATTTGATTTTCTTTTTTTTTAATTTTAATTTTCTTTTTTTTCTAATATAAATTTATTTATTTAACTTTTTACATCCATTTTCACAAAATTTTGGGTTCCAAATTTTCTCCCCATTTATCCCCAACCCCAATACACTGAGCATACTAATTTTCCCTATCACCAATCTGCCCTCTCTTCTATCATCCCTCCCTTCCCTTGTCCCCATCTTCTCTTTTGTCCTGTAGGGCCAGATAACTTTCTATATCCCATTACCTGTATTTCTTATTTCCTAGTAGCAACAACAATACTCAACAGTTGTTCCTAAAACTTTGAGTTCCAACTTCTCCCCATCCCTCCCTCTGCACCCATTTCCTTTGGGAAGGCAGGAAATTCAATATAGGCCATATCTGTGTAGTTTTGCAAATGACTTCATAATAGTCATGTTGTGTAAGACTAATTGTATTTCCTTCCCTCCTATCCTGCCTCCCATTGCTTCTATTCTCTCTTTTGATCCTGTCCCTCCCCAAGAGTGTTGACTTCAAATTGCTCCCTTCTCCCATTGCCCTCCCTACCATCATCCCCCCCACCCTGCTTATCTTCTTCTCCCCCACTTTCCTGTATTGTAAGATAGTTTTTCATACCAAAAAGAGTGTGCATTTTATTCCTTCCTTTAGTCGAATGTGATGAGAGTAAACTTCATGTTTTTTTCTCAGCTCTCCTCTTTTTCCCTCCACTAAAAAGTCTCCTGCTTGCCTCCTCTATGACAAATAATTTGCCCCATTCCATTTTCACCCTCTCTCCTCCCAATATATTTCTCTTATACATTTACCTTAATTTTTTTAAGATATGATCCCATCCTATTCAATTCATTCTGTGCTGACTGTCTTTGTGTGTGCGTGCATGTGTGTATGTGTGTGTGCACATGTGTGTACGTGTGTGTGTATGTATGTGTGTGTAATCCCACCAACTACCCAGATACTGAAAAATTTTAAGAGTTATAAATATTGTCTTTCCACATAGGAATGTAAACAGTTCAACTTTGGTAAGTCCCTTATGACTTCTCCTTGCTGTTTACTTTTTCATGCTTCTTCTCATTCTTGTGTTTGAAAGTCAAATTTTCTTTTCAGCTTTGGTCTTTTCATCAAGAATGCTTGAAAGTCCTCCATTTCATTGAAAGACCATTTTTCCCCTGAAGTATTATACTCAGTTTTGCTGGGTAGGTGATTCTTGGTTTGAGTCCTAGTTCCTTTGACTTCTGGAATATCATATTCCATGCCCTTCGATCCCTTAATGTAGAAGCTGCTAGATCTTGTGTTATCCTGATTGTATTTCCACAATGCTAGAATTGTTTCTTTCTAGCTGCTTGCAAGATTTTCTCCTTGACCTGGGAATTCTGGAATTTGATCACAATGTTCCTAGAAGTTTCTCTTTTTGGATCTCTTTCAGGCGGTGATCAATGGATTCTTTCAATACTTATTTTGCCCTCTGGTTCTAGAATATCAGGGCAGTTTTTCTTGATAATTTCATGGAAGATGATGTCTAGGCTCTTTTTTTGATCATGGCTTTCAGGTAGTCCCATAATTTTTAAATTGTTTCTCCTGGGTCTATTTTCCAGGTCAGTTGTTTTTCCATGATTTTGTTGCATTGCTTTCATTTCTCTTCCCAATTTTTCCTCCACCTCTCTTACTTGATTTTCAAAATTCTTTTTGAGCTCTTCCATGGCCTGAGACAATTGTATATTTATTTTGTAGGTTTTGCATGCACAAACCTTGACTTATGTCTTCCTTTAGTAGTATGTATTGTTTTTCTTCATCCAAAAGAATGGAAGAAAATATCTGTTCACCAAGAAAGTAACCTTCTATAGTCTTATTTTTTCCCCCCTTTTTGCACATTTTTGCAGCCAGTTACTTGACATTTGAGTCCTTTGTCAAGAGGAAGGCGTACTCTAGGGACCTGTAAGTTCTCAGTTCCTCCAGGGTGGCATAATCAAGGGAGAGCAGTTTACTCCTGTCCTAGCCTGTGCTCTGGTGTGGGAGCAACAAAAACCTTTTCTGCCCAGGATCTGGGAGTAGAATTTCCTCTCTACAACCGCCTCCAGCTCCATCACCAGTGTTTCTCCTCCCCCCCAGTGCTGACATTCAGGACTGAGATCCAGATCAACTGCTCAATTACCCTGGTTCTTTAAGCAGAAGGCTCCAAATATGGATGCTGCAGCTGCAGTGGCAACTGTTGGTGGGGCCAGACCTCTTTCCCTTCTCACCCAGGTGAAAGAACTTTCTTACTGACCTTTAAAGCCGTCTTTGGCATTTATGGGTTGAACAATCTGGGAACTGCATCTGCTGCTGGGGATTTCACCCCCTGAGGTCTGCTCTGGTCCTGCTCCTGCCACACAGCCAAGAGTGGGTTGTGTTCCACTCCAAGCTCGTTGTGATAGACCTTTCCTATCACACTTCTGGACTGTCTTGTGCTAGAAATCTCTTTCACTTTGTCATTTTGGAGCTTCTACTGCTATAGAATTTGTTTATAGTAATTTTTACAGGTATTTTATGGGCTATGGGGAAGAGCTTTTATAGGTCCATCCTTCCACTCTGCCATCTTGGTTCTGCCCTCCCTGGATTATTCTTTTTAATCCATTCTGCTATCTGCCTCTGTTTTATGGAAGGGTTTATCCCATTCACACTCAGTTATGATTACTAGCTGTGTCTTTCTCTCCACCCTACTTTAACACCTATTTATGATTTTAGTACTCCCTTCTCCTCCACAATAGTTTTATTTTTTTTTACCTCCCACTCCCTCAGTCTTCCCTCCCTTCTATCGGCCTCTCTCCCTTTTATTTCCCTTTTCCCTTACTACTACTTCCATCCCTTCTAACCTTTTTTTCTTTCCCCTTTTCCCTCTTACTGCCTACAGGGTAAATTAGATTTCTATACTTAACTGAGTTTGTCATTCCCTCCTTGAAACAAATCAGATGAGAGTAAACCTGAAACAGTGCTCATCTCCCTTCTCTTTCCCTCTACTATAATGTGTTTTTGTGGCTCTTCCTGTAATTTACCTTTTTCTGCCTCCTCCTTTATACATCTTCCATTACTATCCCTTTCCACCCTTAAATCACATTTTTAAACATCACATCAGTTAATTTATACACATTGTATCTATGTGTATCCCTTTTATAAATATATAACTCTCAAGATTAACAAGTATCATCTTATCTTATAGGGATGTAAACAGACTGCTGATATGGAATAACAAGTTTCCCTCCCTCCCCCGTTTATCTTTTTATGCCTCTCTTGAGGTTTGTCTTTGAAGATTAAATTTTCTTTTTTCTTTTTTTATACTCTTTTTTATATTTATTTGCTTTTAGTTTTCAATATTCATTCCACAAAATTTTGAGTTCCAAATTTTCTCCCCATTTCTCTCCTCCATTCACCCCAAGACAGTGTGCATTCTGATTATCCCTTCTTCCAATTGATCCTCCCTTCTATCACACCTCTCCCTTCTGTTATCCCCCTCTTCTCTCTTTGCTTGTAGGGCAATACCCCATTACTTGTATTTCTTATTTCCCAGTTGTATGCAAAACAATTCTCAACATTCATTCCTAATACTTTGAATTCCAACTTCTCTCCCTTCCCTCCCTTCCCACTCATCCCCACTGAGAAGGCAGGCAATTCAATATTGGCTGTATAAGTGTAGTTTTGCAAAAGACTTCCATAATAATCATGTTGTGTAAAACTAACTATATTTCCCTCCATCCTGTCCTGCCCCCATTTATTCTATTTTCTCTTTTGACCTTTTCCCTACCCCAAAGTGTTAACTTCTGATTACTTCCTTCTCCTATTTGCCTTGCCTTCTATCATCCCTACTTGTCCCCTTCTCCACTACCCTTCTGTAGTGCAAGATATACTTTCATACCAAACTAAGTGAGCATGTCATTTCCTCAAGTCAAATGTGAAGAGAGTTACCTTGCCTTTTTCCCCTCTTACATCCTCCCTTTGCTCTCCCATTGAAGAATCTTTTTCTTGCCTCCTGAAAGCCTGATAATTTACCACATTCTATTTCTTCCTTTCTCACCCCAATATATTCCTCTCTCACCCCTCAATTTTATTTTATTTTTTTAGGCATCATCTCTTCTTATTCACCTCACTCTGTGTTCTGTGTGTGTATATGTATGTTTGCGTGTGTGTGTGTTTGTGTGTGTGTGTGTATAATCCCTCCAACTACCTAGATACTGAAAAAAGTCTCAAGAGTTTCAAATATTATCTTTCCATGTAGGAATGTAAACAGTCCAACTTCAGAAAGTCCTTTGTTTTTTCTTTCCTGTTAACCTTTTCATGCTTCTCTTGATTCTTGTGTTTGAAAGTCAAATTTTCTATTCAGTTCTGGTCTTTTCATCAAGAATGCTTGAAAGTCCTATATATCATTGAATGACTGTTTCCCCTCCTCCCCCAAAGTGTTATACTCAGTTTTGCTGGGTAGGTGACTCTTGGTTTTAATCCCAATTTCTTTGACTTCTGGAATATCCTATTCCAACCCCTTCAATCCCTTAATGTAGAAGCTGCCAGATTCTGTGTTATTCTGATTGTATTTCCACAATACTCAAACTGTTTCTTTCTAGCTGCTTGCAATATTCTCTCCTTGACCTGGGAACTCTGGAATTTGACTACCAGGTACATAGGAGTTTCTCTTTTCATATCTCTTTCACGAGGTAATCTGTGAATTCTTTCAATATTTATTTTGCCCTCTGGTTCTAGAATATCAGGGCAGTTTTCCTTCATAATTTCATGAAAAATTATGTCTAGGTTCTTTTTTTTTTTTGATCATGGCTTTCAGGTGGTCCTATAATTTTTAAATTGCCTTTACTGGATTTATTTTCCAGATCAGTTGTTTTTCCAATGAGATATTTTAAATTATCTTCTAATTTTTATTCTTTTGGTTTTGTTTTGTAACTTCTTAGTTTCTCATAAAGTCATTAGCTGCCATCTATTCCATTCTAATTTTTAAAGAACTATTTTCCTCAGTGAGCTTTTGAACCTCCTTTTTCATTTGGCTAATTCTGCTTTTGAACACATTCTTCTCCTCATTGGCTTTTTGGACCTCTTTTGCCATTTCATTCAGTCTATTTTTTAAGGGCATTATTTTCTTCAGCATGTTTTTGGGTCTCCTTCAGCAAGCTGTTGACTTGCTTTTCATGATTTTGTTGCATTGCTCTCATTTCTTTCCCCAATTTTTCTTCCATCTCTCTTACTTCATTTTCAAAATCCTTTTTGAGCTCTTCCATCGCCTGAGATGACTGCATATTTATTTTGGAGGTTTTGGATGCAGAAGCCTTGATTTACTCTAATATTATACTTTGTTCTTCCTCATCTGAAAGGATGGAATAAAGTACCTGTTCACCAGAAAAGTAACTTTCTGTAGTCTTATTTTTTCTCCCTTTTTTGGTCATTTTCCAAACAGCTACTTGACTTTTGAGACTTTTGTCAAGAGGAGGGTATATAAATTCTCAGTTCCTCTAACATAGCACAATCAACAGAGAGGTGTTTCCTCCTGTCCTGATCTATGCACTGGTCTGGGAGCAATCAAAAACTTTTCTACTCAGACTCTGCAATTGAATTCCCTCTTCAGGCATATCAAATTTTCTATTGAGCTCTGGCCTTTTCATCAGGAAGGTCTGGAAATCCCTCATTTTACTGAATGTCCATCTCTTTGCCTCAAATATTAAGTTCAATTTTTCTGGATAATTGATCCTTGCTTGTAGTCTCAGCTCCTTTACCTTAAAGAATATCATATTCCAATCCCTCTGATCTTTGTTGTTGCTGTGGTTGTGCTGTTGTTGGGTTGGGTTTTTTCTTTTTCTAATTTATTTATTTATTTTTAGCTCTCCACATTCATTTCCACAAGATTTTGAGTTCCAAATTTTCTCCCCATCTCTTCCCTCCACTCACGCCAAGACAGTGTGCATTCTGATTGTCCTTTCCTCCAATCTTCCCTCCTTTCTATCACACCCCTCCCTTCTCTTATCCCAATCCCCTCTATTTTCTTGAGGGCAAGGTAGATTTCTATACCTCATTGCCTGTTAATCTTATTTCCCCGTTGCATATAAAAACAATTTTTAATATGCATTTTTAAATTTTAAGTTCCAACTTTGCTCCCTTTCTCCCTCCCCACCCATCCCCACTAAGAAGGCAAGCAATTCTATATATGTTATACATGTGTAGCTATGCAAAAGACTTCCATAAAGAAACGTTGTGACTTATATTTGTCTCCATCCTATCCTGTCCCCCATTTATACTGTTCTTACTTTTGACCCTATCCCTCCTCAAAAGTATTTACTTCTAATTACACCTTCTTATCATTTTCTCTCCCTTCTATCATCCCCCCACCCCTTGCTTATCCCCTTCTCCCATACTTTCCTGTAGTGTAAGATAGATTTTCATAGCAAATTTAATATTCATGTTATTCCCTTCTTAAGGCAAATGTGATGAGAGTAAAGTCCATGTTTTCCTTCTCACCTTCCCTTTCTTCCATTCCACTGAAAAAGCTTTTTCTTGCCTCTTTTATGTGAGAGATGATTTGCCCCATTTTATTTTTCCCTTTCTCTTCCCAATATGTTCCTCTCTCGCCATTTAATTTTATTTTTTTAGATATCATCCCTTTTTTTAACTTACCCTGTGCCCTCTGTCTATATGTATATAATCTCTCCAACTATACTAGCATTGAGAAAAATCATGAATTACAAATATTATCTTTCCATGTAAGAATGTAAAAAGTTCAACTTTAGTAAGTCCTTTATCATTTCTCTTTCCTTACTTCTCTTGATTCTTGTGTTTGAATATCAAATTTTCTATTCAGCTCTGGTCTTTTCATCAAGAATACTTGCAAGTCCTCTATTTCATTTAATAACAATTTTTTCTCCTGAAGTATTGTACTCAATTTTTCTGGGTAGGTGATTCTTAGTTTTAATTCTAGTTCCTTTTACTTCTGGAATATCATATTCCAAAACCTTTGATTCCTTAATGTAGAAGCTGCTAGATCTTGTACTGTCTTGATTGTCTTTCCACAATAATCTAATTGTTTATTTCTGATTGCTTGCAATATTTTCTCCTTGACCTGGAAGCTCTGAAATTTGGCTGCAATATTCTGAGGAGTTTTGCTTTCAGAATCTCCTTCAGGAGGCAATCAGGGGATTCTTTCAATATTTATTTTGCCTTCTAGTTCTAGAATATCAGGGCAATTTTCCTTGATAATTTCTTTAAAGATGATATCTTTTTTTTATCATGGCTTTCAAGTAGTCTCATAAATTTTAAATTGTCTCCCCTGAATCTATTATCCAGGTCAGTTGTTTTTCTAATGAGACATTTCATGTTGTCTGCTGTTATTTCATTTCTTTGGTTTTGTTTTATAATTTCTTGATTTTTCATAAAGTCATTATCTTCCGTGTGCTCCATTTTAATCGTTAAGGGATTATTTTCTTCATTGAGTTTTTGTACCTTCTTTTCCATCTGTCCAATTCTGCTTTTTGGACTTTCTTCTGTTCTTTGAATTTTTGGATCTCTTTTGTCATTTAGGTTAGTCTATTTTTTTGCAATGTTATTTTCTTCACCATTTTTGTCATCTCCTTTGTCAAGCAGTTGACTAGTTTTTCATAATTTCTTGCATCACTCTCATTTCTCTTCTCAATTTTTGCTCTACTTCTCAAAATTCTTTCTAAGTTCTTCCATGGCCTGAGACCAATTCTTATTTTTCTTGGAGGCTTTAGATAGAAGAGTTTTGACTTTCTTGTCTTCTATTTCCATGTTTTGTTCTTCCTTGCCACCAAAGTAGTATTCTATAGTCTGATTTTTTTTCAGTTTTTCCCAAGTCATTTACTTGATTTTTGAACTCTTTGTCGAGGTAGCTCTCTGCTTACAGTAGGGGTATGGGGGTGTCCTGTTAGTCACTCGATTTCCCCACAATCTGTGGGCCTAGAGCTCCAAAAATAGTTGCAGTCTCTGCCCTTGCTGCTGGTGTGGCTGCTGTGGGTTCCTCTGCCTCTTTTCCCTTCTGCCGCATTTAGACTGGGTTCAGACCACTCCACTCTCTCATACTGATCCCACAGACTTTTTCCACTGACCTTCCAATTTGTCCTCAGCATTTTAGGGTCCTGAAGTCTGGAAACTGCCACAGGTGCAAGATATTCAGGGTCTCAGTCTGGTGATAAAATCTGTCTATTAAATTGCTCAGCTCCCAGTAAATCTTTGCTTTGTCTAGAGGGGGATTGGTTAGTCCCCCTCTGTGGTTGTAGACAGTATACATTTCAGTTGCTGAGCTACCCTCCATAGTTCTGTGGAAAGAAACAATTGTTGAGATTCCCAAGGTTAAATGCTAAGAGACTGGCTTGACGGTGAGATTGGGGACAGTTAAACTGAGATGAAGTGATATTGAAAAGTTGATAGGGAGTCCATGATGGTGGAAAAACTTCCATTCCTTGTGTGGGTAGGATGGATGTATAGTCATACATCTTTCCCTAGAGAGATTTATTTCCACAGGATAGCATTTATTCCTAATCATGACAGACAAGGTGAATCGTTTTCCTACAAACCCAGGAATGAAGAGAATGGGAAGAAAATTGTCTTCAGATTTGAAAATCGAGGAAATAGGCACTGTTTCTATTGCTTACCCACACTGAGGCCTTAGCCATGAACCTGGGGCAACAAGTGAGATAATTTCAGGGCTCCAGATTTTATCCTCTGGTCTCACCTCAGAGAAATCACTTTACTCCAACATAGGAGGAACCAATGCTGTTTTCCTTGAACAATAGGTTGAGCTGTCAAGGAAATAAGAAGGGGAAGGAGTAAGTAGCTTTTCAGCCCCCACAGTCAAGAAGCTTGCTCTGCAGGAGAGGGAATGGGCAGGAACTGTGGAATCTCACCAGTTGCTGAAGAATTTTCTTGACAAAATGGAAAATACACAAGCCAGGGTGATCCATGTCTTCTGTGTAGAGTAGGTTGGTGATGGTCATGTTTGAGGTGAAAAGTTCTAGGCTGTGGCCCCCAGCTCTAACAAAGGAGGGAAACAAAAGACCAATGCTGAGCCCTGGGCACATCAAACAAAGAGACCCTATTATATTATCCTATTCTTTCCTGGAAGAAAAACTCATACTCCATGTCCCCATTGACATCCATATCTAGGAACTGCTATAATTTCCCAAACTTTCCTTCAATGTACCTCTCCCACTGTTGTAGTATCTCTCCCCTCTTCCAGTTAAGGACAAAAAGACCCTCCTGGGAATGCATAACAGGTGCACCCTTTCACTTGAGGTACTTCAGAATGTTTCTGAAGTTGACAAGGTGTCTGGAGGGAGAGAGGATCTCACAGGACCTGAGGAAAAGTCCTGAAGAATGGAGGGGCAGAGCCAAGATGGCAGAGTAGAAGGGTGCACCTCTAGAAATTCTGCCCCACAGCCCATAAAATACCTGTAAAAATGACTCTAGAAAAAATCTAGAGCAGCAGAAGCCACAAAACAATCAAGTGAAAGAGATTTCCAGCTGACAGCAGCCTGGAAGGTTGACAGGAAAGATCTATCACACTAGGCATGGAGCAGAGTGTAGCTCAGCCTTGGTCACACCATGGCAGGGACAGGTCTGGAGCAGGCTTCAAGGCACCACTATCAGCAGCTGTGATTCCCAGATTCCTCAACCAGCAAACACCAAAGGCAGTTTCAAAAGTTGGTGAGAAACTTTTCACCTGTGTGAGAAGGGATCAGGGTCTTCCTGCCCTATCCCTGGCCCCTGGCAGCCCCATAAAGGGGCAGCTTCCATTGTTGAAGCCCTGGCCCAAAGACCCTGGGAGAATTGAACTGCTGATCTGGATCTCAGCCCTGAGTGGCGGCCCTGGGATGAGAAGGGAGAGTGCTGGCTGGCATAGTGGAGCTGGTGGAGGCTCTGGAGAGGGAATTTTACTGGCAGATCCTGGGCAGAAAAGAGTGCTTGTTGTTGCTCTCAGACCAGAGTGCAAGTCAGGAGAGGAATAAATTACTCTCCCTTGATTGTGCCACCTTGGAGGAACTGACAACTTACAGGTCCCCAGAGTATACCCTCCTCTTGACAAAGAACTCCAAAGTCAAATAACTGGCTGGGAAAATGACCCCCAAAAGGGGAAAAGAATAAGACAATGGAAGGTTACTTTCTTGGTGAGCAGGTATTTTCTTCCACCCTTTTGGATGAGGAAGCACAGTGCATATCATCAGAGGAAGACCTAAAAAAATAAAAAATAAAAAAATAAAAAAATCAAGGCTTCTGCATCCAAAACCTCCAAAATAAATATGCAGTGGTCTCAGGCCATGGAGGAGCTCAAAGAGGATTTTGAAAACCAAGTAAAAGAGGTGGAGGAAAAACTGGAAAGAAAAATGAGAGCAATGCAACAAAACCATAAAAAGTGAATCAACAGCTTGCTAAAGGAGACCCCAAAAAATGCTGAAGAAATTAACACCTTTAAAAATAGACTAACCCAAATGGCAAAAGAGGCCTTTTAGCCAATGAAGAGAAGAATGCTTTCAAAAGCAGAATTAGCCAAATTCCATAAAAAGGAAGTTAAAGAGTTCACTGAAGAAAATACTTCTTTAAAAATTAGAATGGAATGGAGCCAATGGAAGCTAATAACTTTATGAGAAACGAAGAAATTACAAAACAAAACCAAAAGAATGAAAAAATAGATGATAATGTGAAATATCTCATTGGACAAACAACTGACCTGGAAAATAGAGCCAGGAGAAGCAATTTACAAATTATGGGACTACCTGAAAGCCATGACCAAAATAAAAGAGCCTAGACATTATTTTTCATGAAATTATCAAGGAAAACTGCCCTGATATTTTGGAACCATAGGGTAAAATAAATATTGACAGAATTCACAGATCATTTCTTGAAAGATGTCTGAAAAGAAAAATTCCTAGGAATACTGCAGCTAAATTCCAAAGTTCCCAGGTCAAGGAGAAAATTTTGCAAGCAGAAAGAAAGAAACCATTTGAGTATTGAGCAAATACAGTTAGGATAACACAGGATATGGCAGCTTCTACATTAAGGGATCAGAGACCTGGGAATATGATATTCCAGAAGTCAAAGGAACTAGAATTAAAACCAAGAATCACCTACCCAGCAAAACTGAGTATATAATACTTCAAGGGAAAAAATGGCCATTCAATGAAATACAGGACTTTCAAACATTCTTGATGAAAAGACCAGATCTGAATAGAAAATTTGACTTTGAAACACAAGAATCAAGAGAAGCATGGAAAGGTAAACAAGAAAGAGAAATCCTAAGGGACTTACTAAAGTTGAACTGTTTACATTCCTACATGGAAAGATAATATTTGTAACTCTTGAAATTTTCTCAGTATTTGGGTAGTTGGAGAGATTATACAAAGATACATACACACATACATACATGCATATATATACATATATATACATATATATGTATATATATATATAGACACAGGGCACAGAGTGAGTTGAATAGGAAGGGATGATATCTAAAAAATAGAATGAAGGGGTGAGAGAGGAATATAATGGGAAGAGAAAGGGAGAAATGGAATGGGACAAATTATCTCTTATAAGAAAGGTAGGAAAAATCTTTTTCAGTGGAGGGGGAAAGGGAGAGATGAGAGGGAAAAAGTGAAGCTTACTCTCATCACATTAGGCTTAAGGAGGGAATGACATGCACACTCAACTTAGTATGAAAATCTATCTTATACTAGAGGAAGGTAGGCTAGAAGGGCATAGGTGGAGTATGGGAGAGATGATAGAAGGGAGGGCAAATGAGAGGAGGGGGTAATTAGAAGTAAACACTTTTGGGGAGTGATAAGGTCAAAAGACAGAATAGAATAAATGAGAGGGGCAGGATGGAGGGAAATATAGTTGGTGTTTTACAACATGATTATTATGGTAGTCTTTAGCAAAACTACACATATATAGCCTATATTGAATTGCTTGTCTTCTCAGTAGGGGTAGATGGGGAGGGAGGAAGGGAGAGAAGTCAGAACTCATAGTTTTAGGAATGAATGTTGAGAATTGTTTTTGCATGTAACTAGGAAATAAGAAATTAGGGTATAGAAATCTATCTTGCACTACAAGAAAAGAGAAAAGATGGGGATAAGGGAAGGGAGGGATGTGATAGAAGGGAGGGTAGATTGGAGGAAGGGGTAATCAGAATGCTCGCTGTCTTGAGGTGGGTGGAGGAGAGAGATGGGGAGAAAATTTGAATCTCAAAATCTTGTGAAAATGAATTTTGAAAACTAAAAATAAATGAATAAATTGAAAAAAACCCTGAAGAATGGAAATCACTGAAAAAGTCACAATGTGGACAACTTCATACTGGATGTGGGAGAAAAGTAATTAGCTTCATTTAGTCACAGAATCCCTTTGGGAGACTCAAAATAGTGTGGGATGGTGCTCAGAGGTCACAGGAAGAAAGAGATTTTTGTGTAATGGCTGCTACTGGCAAAACTTCTCAGGCTCTTGTGATGACAAGCAAAATGGAATATTTTGCTGTGTTTTTTTTAGTATAATCTAGTGCCTCTGATTGAATCTTGCCTTTATCAGTCAAGAGTCTTTACTAGTAGTAAAGTACAGAAACAAGAGTTTATTAAGTCAGAATCAGTATGTGTTCTGACATACTGATGTTAATGTGACTAAAGATCTTCCCTATCCATTAATGGGCCTGCACATTAAGGGGAGTTGATTAAGGAAGATTTGTAGGAATGCCCACGCCTTTTGTTATTGAGGCACTGGTTCTCAAGGGTTGGAATCCCCTCTGACTCTAAAAAAGTTATAAATACCCTGAATGTGAGATTTTACTTTGGGGCTTCCTGGAAGTGTTTGTTTGACCAAAGGAAGACTCTGGTCTTGGGAAGCTACTATGGAGTCCCTCTGGCTTGGGAAACCCAGATGTTAGTGTTTTCCTCTCTGGTAACTATGGTTAGAAAGTTGGACCTGTCTGTTGATCTGTTGATCTTTGATTTCTCTGAATTTTCTTTGAAGTTCAGGGTGCTGACTCCTCTGAGTTAGGTGACTGATTTATATCCTTGGTTAAATGACTGATACATGTGGTTGATTAAAGTGATTGTTAACCCCTCAAAAGTTGCCTTTCCTTTTATGAATGAAGATCTAAGAATCTGTGATAGCAGGCCACCTTGTGTATCTTGGAGTGCTTACAGTTACAACTCTGTGCTTCCTGGTTAGAATTCCCCAGGCCTTCACTTTCTTTAGGATTTGCATGGCAAATATGGGATCATTTCAAAAAACTATGGAAAACCTTTTTGATTAGCTGTTGCATCTTCAACTGCAAGAAATTCATGTTCTTTTTTCATGTTTGTGTTTGTGTGTGTGTGTGTGTGTGTGTGTGTGTGTGTGTGCATATGTGTGTGTTTGGGAGAAGGACTTTGAAATATGCAACATACCAATGTCAACCTCACCCACCCAAGAGGTTTCACCAAGTCTCAGATATTGCTTCTTACCCTCTTGTGTGGAAGGTGAATATTTCTTAGAATTAGGTGATTTTTAAGGCTTCAAGCCAAATTTCTACTGTGGGGACTCCAGATCCTGAAGGCTCCTTGAGAGCTGTAAATGATATGACAGTGGATGTGCTAAAAGTTGTAAAAAATAATGGAGGAGGAGAAGAAGAAGAAGAAAAATTGACATTGTAAAATGACAGACACCATTGTGGCCTAGAACCCTCTCTGCTTGTCCCAGTACTAACAGGGGTCATTAACTCAGAGTTTCACATGTAGGGAATGCCTAATAAGTATTTGACAAATGGCTGAATGATTGAATGTGGACAGACATTTCAGGATGACTTAGCTTCCTGGGATCTCACAGGAGGAGTCCTTCATAAAAACAATGACTGAAGTGATCTATTGGTGACACTATAAAAGGGACAACATCATGAGGTTCTCTTTCATAAAATCTGTTAAAGAGCTGAGGTCCACTGTTAATTCCCCTGACCATCCCATGGGAATGTCTTGCTAAGTTATCACCCTGCAACCTTAGAGAATCAAGCAATGTCTCTGGATCGTGAAGGTGCAGTAGGTCCTAGAGCCCACTTTTTTCCCCACCTATGACATTTTCTACATAGATGTTCAGTACTAAAAAAGCCCTCAGAGTTGATCAAGTCATCTACTAGAGCATTTTTAACATCTTGTGTTTTTACAATGTTTTCTAGTGAGGGGAAATTTGCCATGTCTCAAGGCAGTCCTTTAGGGGAGAGGTGGAGAATTATTTTCTAAAGACAAGAGTTGACTAAAGTGAAAGGAATATATACAAAGTTGATTTTGGTATCAAAACACTTACTGGCTCTGAGTTGCATGGGATGATATTCATTATAACCTGTAAAGCCAAGTAACATAGAATGAAAGGAAGGAGATCAGAAAAGGAAAAGGAAATTGGATATGCTCTAGGATGAGATCAAGAGCTATCAACATGATAGCATTTGTGCCAAAGCATGACAGACAAGAGGAATCACTTTCCTAAAGAATAAAGAGACTGGGAATAAAATCATTTTCAGAATTGAAAATGGAGGAAATGGACACTGGATGGAGGCACTGCCTATCCTGCTTGCCCACCCTGAGGCTTAGCCTTGAAGTGAACATAAGAGTTTGAGTTCTCTTGACATCTCCTTAGGGGAGGAGAGAAGCATTCTTCTGTGCACTTCCTTATTCTGCGCCATGAATTTTTGCCATGAAGGTAGAGGTAAGGAGGATCTTTATAGTTTTGGAGATTTAGATGAAGCAAAGAAAGCCCTGATTCATTTCATTTTTGCTATGTCCTAGCCTGCAGAAACATACTAGAAGGCCAAGCTACCTACGGACTATTCCAGTCATCTCTAAGTTCAGGAAAGAATGCTTGTGTACAACAGTAACCATTTAAAAGGTTGTGTCATTCATTTTGCTCCAAATTCCTATAGAAGAATTCTTTCAATTCCATTCCCAGCAAAATGCCATTCAGGCTGTCCATGAAGACCTTCCATGAGGGGTTGCCCACTGCCTCCTGAGGCAATGCCTTCTACCTTGGATGTCTATAAGTAATAGAAAATATTCCCCTAATGTGAATCTAAATATATTCCCCAGCAACTTTCATGCATTGTTTATAATTTCACTTTCTGAGTTCAAGAGAAGGATGTCCTACTCCATCCCCCATGAGAGGCCTTTGAATATTTGAAGACAAGCATTAAACCCCTTTTATTTGTACTAGTCAAACTCAGTTTTTTTTCTTCTTTTTTTATTTTTTTAAATTTATTTTTTTATTTTTAGTTTTCAACATTCATTTTCACAAAAATTTTAGTTCCAAATATTCTCCCCATCTCTCCCTCACCACACCAACAGATTAACTTTTAAAGAAAAAAAAATTCCGAATCTAGACAGATATACTAGTGAATTGTATCAAACATTTCAAGAACAAATCAGCTATTTTCAAAAATGAAGAAAAAAGACATTCTGTCAGACTTAATGAGAAAAATGTAGTTCTGATCTCCAAACTTTGGAGAGGTAAAGTATAGCAAGAGATGTGTCAATAACCATCACTAATGAAGAGTGATGCAAAAAGAGGAAATCAGACACTGATAAACATTGATGTAAAAATACAAAATTAAATATTGACATAGAAAAATCTTTAGAATATTGCATATTTTCTGCCTCACTGGAATAATCTGAGTTTATATTGTCAGAATTTCTTGATTTGATTTGTTCTTTTTCTTAAATATAAATTTATTTATTTAACTTTTTACATTCATTTTCACAAAATTTTGGGATCCAAATTTTCTCCCCATTTATCCCCTACCCTACCCCAATACACCGAGCATTCTAATTTCCCCTATCATCAATCTGCCCTCTCTTCTATCATCCCTCCCTTCTCCCCATCTTCTCTTTTGTCCTGTAGGGCCAGTTGACTTTCTATTCCCCATTAACTGTATTTCTTATTTCCTAGTAGCAACAACAATACTCAACAGTTGTTCCTAAAACTTTGAGTTCCAAATTCTCCCCATCCCTCCCTCCCCACCCATTCCCTTTGGGAAGGCAGGAAATTCAATATAGGCCATATCTGTGTAGTTTTGCAAATGACTCCGATAATAGTCATGTTGTGTAAGACTAACTGTATTTCCCTCCCTCCTATTCTGCCCCCCATTGTTTCTATTCTGTCTTTTGATCCTGTCCCTCCCCAAGTGTTGACTTCAAATTGCTCCCTTCTCCCATTGCCCTCCCTTCCATCATCCCTCCCTCCCTGCTTATCTCCTTCTCCCCCACTTTCCTGTACTGTAAGATAGGTTTTCATACCAAAATGAGTGTGCATTTTACTCCTTCCTTTAATCAAATGTGATGAGTAAACTTCATGTTTTTTTCTCAGCTCTCCTCTTTTTCCCTCCACTAAAAAGTCTCCTGCTTGCCTCTTGAATGAGAGATAATTTACCCCATTCCATTTCACCCTCTCTCCTCCCACTACATTTCTCTCTCACCATTTACCTTAATTTCTTTTAAGATATGGTCCCATCCTATTCAATTCACTTTGTGCTCTCTGTCTCTGTGTGTGCATGCATGTGTGTATGTGTGTGTGCATGCACGCATGTACATGTGTGTGTGCATGTATGTGTGTATGTGTATGTGTGTGGTCCCACCAACTACCCAAATACTGAAGCGTTTTAAGAGTTACAAATATTGTCTTTCCATGTAGGAATGTAAACAGTTCACCTTTGGTAAGTCCCTTATGACTTCTCTTTGCTGTTTACTTTTTCATGTTTCTTCTCATTCTTGTGTTTGAAAGTCAAATTTTCTTTTCAACTCTGGTCTTTTCATCAAGAATACTTGAAAGTCCTCTGTTTCATTGAAAGACCATTGTTCCCCTGAAGTATTATACTCAGTTTTGCTGGGTAGGTGATTCTTGGTTTGAGTCCTACTTCCTTTGACTTCTGGAATATCCTATTCCATGCCCTTTGATACCTTAATGTAGAAGCTGCTAGATCTTGTGTTACCCTGATTGTATTTCCACAATACTGGAATTGTTTCTTTCTAACTGCTTGCAAGATTTTCTCCTTGACCTGGGAATCCTGGAATTTGGCCACAATGTTCCTAGGAGTTTCTCTTTTTGGATCTCTTTCAGGCAGTGATCGATGGATTCTTTCAATACTTATTTTGCTCTCTAGTTCTAGAATATCAGAGCAGTTTTTCTTGATAATTTCATGAAAGATGATGTCTAGGCTCTTTTTTTGATCATGGCTTTCAGGTAGTCCCATAATTTTTAAATTGTCTCTCCTGTATCTATTTTCCAGGTCAGTTGTTTTCCAATGAGATATTTCACATTCTCTTCCATATTTTCATTCTTTTGGTTTTGTTTTATGATTTCTTGGTTTCTCAGAAAGTCATTAGACTCCATCTGTTCCATTCTAATCTTGAGAGAACTATTATCTTCAGTGAGCTTTTGAACCTCTTTTTCCATTTGGCTAATTTTGCTTTTGAAAGTATTCTTCTCCTCATTGGCTTTTTGAACTTCTTTTGCCAATTGAGTGAGCCTATTTTTCAAGGTGTCATTTTCTTCAGCATTTTTTTGGGTCTCCTTTACCAAGGTATTGACCCGTTTTTCATTCTTTTCTTGCATTTCTCTCATTTCTCTTCCCAGTTTTTCCTCCACCTGTCTAACTTGATTTTCAAAATCCTTTTTGAGCTCTTTCATGGCCTGAGCCCACCGGACATCCACCTGGGATGTCTGGGATACAAAGTCCCCGACCTCCACGTCCTTCCCTGATGGCAAGCATTGTACTTCATCAGAAATGAAGGGAGGAAGGAACATCTCTTCCCCAAGCAGGTAGCTCTCTATGGTCTCATTTTGCTTCCTTTTTCTGGGCATTTTCCCAGCCAGTTACTTGACTTCTGAGATTCCTCTCCACCCCCACCTAGATCCGCCCAGCTAGTGCTTGGGGTCTGAGATTCAAATGCTGCTTCCCAGCCTCAGGGCTTTCTGTGGCAGGCTGCTATTAAATATGAGCTTAAGTTCTGGTGCTCAGGTGGGGGCAGGGCCGCCTCCCAGGCTCAGTTCCCTCAGGGGGTTTATGCAGAGACCTTCAGTAATGGAGCTCTTGCCTGCTCAGGGAGTCCTGGCCACTGCTGCCTCTGCCGCTGCCTCCCAAGGGGGCCCGAGTCACGGAGACACCCCGCTCCCCTCTCGGCCAGCCCAGAAGTCCCTCTCACTGACCTGTAGCATCTGTGGTTTGAGGAACCTTCCCGGCTGCCCGGAGATTCTGTCCCTGAAGCCTGCTCGGATCTGCTCCTCTGGGGCCATGGCCAGGGCAGCACAGGGGTGGGCTCCGCTGTCCACAGCGCAACGGACCCCTGGGGACGGCTCTCCAGGGTTCTCTGGAACGGAGATCTCTTCCACTGTGTTGGTGTGCGCTTGCTTGGCTCCAGAATTTGTGGGGAGTTCTCTTTACAGGAAATTTATGGGTTGTGGATTTGGAGCCAGCATATGTGAGTCTTTCTACTCTGCCATCTTGGCTCCTACCCCTCAAACTCAGTTTTTTCAAGCAAGTCTTTTATCACATAGTTTTCAGTTTTCATGATGGCCATTTTCTTTCTGTATATGTTCATTCTAAAGCCAGAATACAACAGAATATTGTCAATGGGGGCTGATCAAGCCAGAGGACAGTGGAAGAACCCTGTTCTCCTTTACAGGATCTAGGCTGATCTCTGTTTGGACCAATTGGATTGTTCCATCAGACTATTGGATCATGTTGAGATTTCAATCTCCTAAACTCTTATACACTTCTCAACATGAATTCTTTCTAGTCATGTCCCCATCATCCTCTGGTCAGTCAATTCATTTTGTCATTCTGTATCCATATCTGTTAAATATCACCTTCTTAGACATGTTGCAGCTTTCTAACCTTTATAGAGTCTGAATTCTGACTAACATTGTTAATCACCAGACCCTCCTAGTTTCCTGTCCTCTTTACCTTTTCTTCCATCCATGATTCTATTTAATTGATTGCTAAAATACTGAATATCACAGGACCATCAGCAGAGCTCAGGAGCTGGCACTAATTGAAACAAGTCAGACAATGAAAAGGAATGGGCTAAGTTAACTGGGGAAGTAGGCATGAGTATGGCCCATTTGGTGCAGGTGGCTAGATAAGGGAGGCTTTGACTCTTGGCGTAGGGGGTTGATAAGACCTGAATCTGAGTAAGGATAAAAAGAAAACATACTAATGTTGGTACTATGGTCTCATTATACTATGCTGGAGGGAAAGGGGTCAGTCTCAGTGAAGAATCTCACCATCAAGGTAGAAATTTTTCCTGTCCAGAGTAAAGGATCCTAGTCTGGTGATACCATTATTCTGGTTGCTCAGCTCCCATTGAAACATTGCTTTTTCTAGAGAGATATTGGTTGGTATGATGGCAATCAAATTAGGATCTTTTGCCATTTTTGTTTTACTAAAAGTGCCTCTGATTGACTAATGATAAATGTAGATCTTTCATACCCGCTGGTGAGCCTGCCTATTGTGGGAAGCTTGACTAGGAGAGTTGTTTTCTAGGAGGGTCCCAAATACCTTGTTTTTTCTATTGAGGCACCAGGTCAGAGGGTTATACCCTCTGGCTCTAAAACATGTATAAATACTCCAAGAGTGAGGTTTTACTTTGGAGACTTCATTTTTAAGAAGGTTTGATTGCCAGATGGGGACTCTGGGAAGCTGCTTTGAGGAGTCACCCAGCTTTGAAAATCCAGATGTTGGAGCTTCCCTCTCTGGTGACTATGTTCAGACAATTGGAGTCCAACTCTCTGTTAGATTCAGGCAGAGGAAGATGTGTTTGCTGAATTGTTGATTTTTCTGTATTTTCTTTGAACTTCCCAGAACTAGGTGAATGATATATGTACTTGGTTAAAGCGATTGTTAACCACTTAAAAGTTGCCCTTCCTTTTATGAATGCAGATCAAAGAACCCATGATAGTAGGACCCCCATGTATGTTGCAGTGCTTACTGTTACAATTGGCCCCCCTTCGATAGTTGCACACAGCATCTACTCCAGTTGTTGAACTAACCTTCATAGGTCTTTGAAAGGAAATAATTGTTGAGCTCCCAAGGGTTTAATGCTAAGTGATTGACTTGAGGGAGAGATTGCGGACAGTTAAACTGAGATGAAGTGACATCAAAAAGGTTAATAGGAAGTCTATGATGTTGGAAAAACTTCCACTCCTTGTATGGATAGGATGAATGCATAGCCACACATCTTCCTCTGGAGAGATATATTTCCACAGGATAACATTTGTTTCCAATCATGACTGACAAGGTGAATTACTTTCCTATGGACATAGGAATGAAGAGAATGTGAAGGAAACCATTTTCAGATTTGAAAAAGGAGGAAATGACCACTACAAGGAGACACTGCCTTTGTTGCTTGCCCACCCTGAGCCTTAGTCATGAAGCTGGGGCATTCAGGGAGATGATCTCAGGGCTCCAGATTTTATCCTCAGGTTTCACCTCAGAGCCATCACTTTGCATCCAACATAGGAGGAACCAATGCTGCTTTCCTTGATCAATGGGTTGAGCTGTCAAGGAAATAAGAAGGGGAAGGAGAACTCTGCTTTTCAGTCCCCACAGTCAAGAAGCTTGCTGTGCAGGAGTGGAGTCGTGTTTGAACTGTGGAATCTCACCAGTTGCTAAAGCATTTTTTCAATGAAATTAGAAATACACACTACAGGGTGATTCATGCCTTCTCTGTAGAGTAGGTTGGTGATGATCATGTTTAAGGTCACAAATTACAAGCTGTGGTCACCAGTTGTAACAGAGGAGGGAAACAAAAGACCTATGCCTGAACCCTGGGCAAAAATAACCTCTGACACCCTATTCTTCTCTTGTCCTATTTTTTCCTGGAAGGAAAATTCATATTCCATGACCTCATTGACATCCATATCGAGGAGCATCTACCATTTCATAAACCTGACTTCAATATTACTCTCTCATTGTTTTACTCCTCCTCTAGTTAAGCACAATAAGACACTCCTGGGGATACATAATGGGCACACCCTTTTACCTGAGGTACTGGAGAATGTTGCTGTAGTTGATGAGGTATATGGAGAGAGAAAAGTTCTCACAGGACCTGAGAATAAATAATGAAGGAAAGAAATCACTGATAAAGATACATTGTGGACAATTTCACTGGGGATGTGGGAGAAGCAGTGGGATTTGGCAGTTCCCTAAGTGTCTGAGCAGCCTTTTAAGGGTCACACTGCTCACCTCCTGGTTTGAGAGAGGGGGCTAGAAAGGTGACCTAAAAACTGTCTGCTTAAACCCTGGCCTGATTACCTGGCAGACAGAAAATCTCACTCTGTTGTAGAAATACAAAAAAATGTACAAAATGTACAAGACCATCTGCAAAGATTCCACTCATCATCAGTACAGGTAACATGTGTACACTTATAGACAACATAAAATCCAGTAGACCTGAAAGACAAACTGCTCTTGTTGAAAGAGAACTCAACAGGTACTGTGTCCAAATAGCAGCCTTGAATGAAACAAGGCTGGCAAATGAAGACCAACTTGCTGAAGCTGAATCTGGATATACATTTTTATGGCATGACCACAGTGAAGGGGAGAGCCATGAAGCTTCTATGCAATCAAAACCAATCTAGTCAGCAAGTTGGTATGCCTGCCAAAAGAAATAAATGAAAGGTTCATGACAATGCAATTGCCACTTGCAGGAAAATGTCATGCCACCATCATCAGTGCCTACGCTACTACCATGATGAACCCTGATGAGGTCAAAGAAAAATTTTATGAAGACCTAGAGACCCTTACCATTAATGTGCCAAAAAAGGACAAACTTATAATTCTGGGTGACTTAAATGCTAGAGTAGGCTCACACTACCAGACTTGACAGGGAGTCCTAGGGAGGAATGGAGTTGGAAACAACAACAGTAACGGTCATTTACTGCTGAAGAATTGTGCATTGCATGACCATTGCATGCACCAACACTGTTTTCCATGTACTTAAATGCAATAAAACATGAATACACCCTCACAGCAAACACTGGCATCTAATAGAATATGAGCTCGTAAGGGGAAGAGAGACACATATGTGAGAGTGAGGAAGGCAATATGTGGTGCAGAGTGCTGGACTGATCATAAACTTATCCTTTCCAAGTTAAATATTCACATTCATCAAAAGTGTCACCCTCACGACTAGCAGAAGAATTAATTTCAACAAATTGGAACTCTTCTCTGAGAGTGAAGGTTTTGTTGATAACTGGAGGGAAAGTTAAGCCAACACACAGTTGGCAACAGTGGAGGAGAAAAGGAGTAGGCAGCTTTCAGAGATTTGGTGTACAGCACTGCATTTGATCATCTGGGTCAGAACACTCTCAAACACCAAGACTGGTTTGATGAAAATGATGGGGAAATCCAGAAGCTGCTAAATGAAAAACTGGAATTCCACATGATTTATCAGCAGGATAGTTCATCCATATCTAAGAAGGCAGTATTTAATTCCATCAAAAGTAAAGTACAAGCAAAGCTTAAAGAGATGTAGGATTCCTGGCTCAGTAAGAAGGCAGATGAAATTCAGTTTTATGCTGATAGTAACAATCCAAAGCACTTTTATGATTCCCTGAAAGCTATTTATGGACCAAAAACTTATGATGTATCACAACTACTCAGTGCTGATGGAGCCACATTGATTAGTGATAAGGACATGATCCTAGAGTGATGGGCTGAACACTTCCACAATGTTCTCAACAGAATATCATCAATCAATGCTGAGGCCATTGACCATTTACCTCAGGTTGAAGTCAGCCCCTCCCTATGTGAACTTTTGAGTGCCATTAGGCTTCTTTCATGTGGCAAAGCACCAGGTGCTGATTCTATTCCATCTGAGATTCACAAGGGAGGGGAACCATTGCTCATACCAAAGTTGACTGAAATTTTCCAGGTTATATGCAAGAGGAGGTTATCCCCAGGAGTTCAAGGATGCCTCCACTGTCCATCTCTATGAAGGTAAAGGGAATAGATTGCCCTGTGACAATCACAGTGGGTTTCCTCTCTTAGTTATTGCTGGCAAGATTCTTGCTAGACTCCTCTTTAATAGGCTGATCTTTCACCTGGAAGATACTCATATACCTGAGAGCCAGTGTGGCTTCAGAAAGGGCTGAGTAATAATGAAGTATTCAAGTTCCCATACCTAGTGTCTGAAGTGAGATTTGAAGCTAGGTCTTCCTGACTTTTAGACCAATTGCCCTATTCACTGGAACATGCTGCCATAAATCAAGTCACCCAGGGATATACAACTGAAGTTGATCTACTCTTTACTGGAAGAAAAACTGACCATACTGAATCCAATTATGCATCTGTGACAGGATCTCTCATTCCCCCTTCCCCTCCTCTGTAACTCCCATCTCCTCCACTTATAATCAGCTTCCCAAAGAAACTCTTCAATTAAGACTACACAAGAGACAGGGCAGAGATATATGTGATTGGTACCTGAGGAACTGGGTAACAGTGATAGAGAAGAACTTTTGCAGTCAATGTGGACAGGATAGGAGCTGAAGAGGGAAAAATCAAGAATGAAAACCACTGTGCCTAAGCTATATTAATGTCATGGGAAGATATTGTTTGAGTGTGATATATGGAGAAAGGAACTCTTCTTGGCTAGGTCACTAAACCAAACCATTCCATGGAAATTGAGGGTCAAAATGCTGATAGGGCACAGGCCATCCCTTGGCCCCCTCTGTCCCTTCTCTTTGCAGAGAATGGAGTAAAACAGGATGTAGAAGAGGATCAACTGCTTCCCATGCCATATCTTGGGTGGATGGAGGACTGATAATTGATGATTGTAACCTAGAGAAAAAGACAGAGAGAGAGAGAGAGACAGACAGACACACAACGAGAGACAGAGACAGAGAGAGAGAGAGATACAAACACAGAGACAGAGAGACAGATAGAGACAGACTCTGAGTTAGGTGGCCCATATGGTTTCCTTAAGTGCTCTAATTCTCTCCTCTGCTCACCTGCCAGTGGGAAGAGGATAAGGGAGAATTTGGGGCATGCTGACAGTTTCTTGAAAAGGGACAAAATCAAGGATATGACCCAAGGTGCATGTCCTTAGTGGGGCTACTCCAAAAAACTTGGGGAGGTAAAAGTTGTGGTTGATGCTGTGGTGTCAATTAACCCTGCTTGCTTCAGTCCTTCATCTGAAAAATGAGCTGGAAAAGGAAATGACAAACAAGTCTTGACCAAGAAAACCCCAAATGGGATCATGAAGGGTTGGTCATCAGTGAAAGATGACTCAACAGCAACACTATTATGCTAAAAGAAATGGTAAGCAATATGGTTTCAGAAATTTCTCGAAAGACTTATAAGAACTAACACAAAGTGAAGGGAGTAGAACCAGGATAACACTATATAAGGGAACAGCAATATTGAAATGAAGAACAATAATGAAAGACTTAACTACTCTGAGGAATTCAAGAATACAGATGACTAAAAAGGATGCATAATGAAAATGCTATCTACTTCCAAAGAGAGAACTGAAGATCTCAGAGGGCATATTGAGGCACACTTCATTTTTCTTGCTTTTTTGCAGCAAGGCTAATACAGAAATGTGCTTTGCATAACTTCAACATGTACAACAGGTATCATATTGCTTCCCTCTCAATGGGTGGGGGACAGGTTGAAATCAAGGAGAGGATTTGGCACTCAAAATTTCAGAATGAACATTAAAAAAGAATGAATGGATTCACAGATCAGTAAGGTGAGACTTATGGGACACTGTGAAAAATATTTTGATCCTCTATGTACTTTTCGTAAAGCCCCAGATTGTACTATTTTGTTCCCCTGCCAATCCTGATGTGTTAGAATCATTGGAAATGTCAGCATTTCACCAAAAAAAGGAAAATGAACTTAGTACAAGGACCTAGATTTTACTACAAGGGAATGAACACAGTGACTGACCACTCAAGTTCAAAAATGACCCAAAATAGAGGTCCAAAGAGAGAAATGCCAACAAAAGGAAATCCTTGTGGCAAAGTAGAGAGAGTGCTGGATCAGAAATCAGGCAGCTCTAAGTTCAAATATATCCTCAGATACTTACTAGATTGTGTCAACCCTGGGAAGGTCACTTAATCTATGTCTGCTTCAGTTTCCTCATGTATAAAATAGGGATTAGATTATGCTTTCCTGTGAAGCAAAAATGGGATAATATTTATAAAGAACTTGTAAACCCTAAAATACTAACTGTATCATCATCATCATCATCAACCCAGACACAATTCACATTTCCCTGTTGCAAATATATTTTCCAAAGTTACATCAATGCCCCTTAATATGAGACTTAATTAGAAGTATATTTACTTAGAAAAAAAAGTCGAGTTCATGGGTTATATTGTGTGGTTGGGTACTTCAAGGAGGTAGGGAGGTGGTTAGTTGAAGAAAGATCCAAAGTGATAACACAAACATTCTGGTAGAGCTTATTTATAGTCATTTGAGGTGCTGTTTCTAGGCAACTGACTATGTTTGTCATAGCAACTGCCAGAGCAGTATTGGCCTTCAGGGTAGATGTGCTTAAGACCCTCACAAGGCCCTTGGCTGGCTCTCCCTGGGGCTCCTCAGGTAGCTTTGTGGAAACAGAGGCAGCTGAGCTAGTGACTGCTCCCCAGTAGTACTTCAGTTGGCAGAGTGCTTGGTTTAGATTGGGTCAGGACTACTGACCCAGTTTCTAATGGAGGGGATAAGATACGGTTTCTATGCCTGAGAGAGTGCTAATGGAAGCCTGGGCCTCCACCAATCCAGGGGTCAGAGTAAATGTTATAGACTCTGTTCCAGAGGCTTTAGCTGTGGTAAGAGACAAAAGAGATTCTATGTTACTCTCTTGTAAAATCTGAGTGATCACTAGACTTTGAGTTTCAGATAACTCAGCCTGGGTCACATCAGCCAGACTTGTACCTGATGCAAGATCCTGTGGTCACTGTGGGCCACCTGGATGGAGAGCTTTTCTATCTGGGAATCTCAACCTCAGAACTTGCTAAAATCTCTTCTAAGCCAGTACTAGGAGAAACTGAAGGTCTCAATTCAGTTTGGGTGCTGAGTCTTGCAGGAACTGCAGATATGTTACCAGTCACCTTGATTGTAACAAATACTGGCCTCTATGATTAACGGGGTTAGGGACAGCTCTGAGGATTTCTCTAGTCATGTGTATGGGATACCACTAGTCATTTTCTCTAGGGGAAGTGATCCAGCAGAGATGACCAATGTGCCTCCAGGAATACTGTCTGACAACACTGGAGCTTTAGGAGAGGAATTGGTCAGTGGGGCATCTGCACTGCTCTCTGCCACTAAACTTGGGAGCTTAGGGCTAATAGTGACTGCATGGGAAAGAGGGACAACGTTTGTGATTTTAGTTCTCAGTGTCAGATTTGTAGTTGCAGACACGGGGAAAATTAAGCTCATATCCTCAGGCTTATAGGCAACCTCATATAAAACTATTGGAGTTGAAGGAAAGAGTGTCCTTGGCTGTGTAAGGTTAGTATCTACCCCAGTGATGATGACAACTGTGTCTTTAATTAAGGTTGATGATTAGGGAACCCCAGTTATTGTTATATAGTTATTGTTCTAGGAAGAGCCCCAGGGATACTGGTAATGAGGACAGCAAATACTGCTTTAGTTAATAACAAGGATGAGTCTATTTCTCCTGTAAGTCTGGTCACTGAGTACCTGGGATGTGGAATGGAGTCCTGTAGACAGCTCACTCTGGGATGGATCCTCTTCCAGGACTTGACGTATCTTTAGCAGGATGAAACTTCCCTAAGATGAATGTGTTCATATCTGAGGTTGCAGTGCTACCTGATCTCCCACAATGGGTTGCTGGTGGAACCCAAACTACTCTGTAACTTTCCACTGTCCCTGGTTCTGAATTCAATCATTGATGCAACAGAGGAAATGTCCTTCTTGGGGTGGGGGCTCTGTAGGCTCTTGAGTAGATGTTTCACCTGGACTTGTCCAGGCTCCAGTCATGGCCATGCTTGTTGTTATTCCCAAAGAGGTCAAAGGCATAGTCCTGGGGTAGCTGGGTCTTTCAGTTAAGCTGGGCAGAGAAGAAGTGGAGGCCCTATCAGTTTAGAGGTTTACTCCTGTGCTTGGGAAGTGCATGTGTTCTCTGTGCTTCCGAAAGTGTCCATGTTCTCTGAGAGGTGCTGGACACAGTATTACCTTATTTTGGCCCTTCTGTAGACACAAAGAAAGGGCTTGTGTTCCCTCCACCATCTATTGGGATGGTGTTGGGAGCAGTGAAGATCAAGAAAGCTGAACCTGGCTCTTGTCATGCCTGAGCAGCCCATGTCACTAATGTGGCCTTTAAAGGCTCACTAGATCCTTGGATGACTGTGAGATCTTCGGGAGACAAGGAGCATGGGAGGTTTATCATACCCATGGTCACTACAGAGGATCTCAGGTGTAACTGGTATTTCTATTGGGAAAAGATATTGTTCCTCTGTACATCTCAGATCTGAGTCCCTTTGTGACCATGGCCACAGTGAGAAGAGTGGTATGGTATATGTGCCTGGAGTAATTTCCATGATAATTGTCCCTCTTGTAGTCTCTAAAATAGAATCTCTCACTGTGGAGCTAGTCATGGGGGTGCTGGTAGACTGTGGTAACTTGCTTGTCACATCAGACCCACTAACTCTCTTCAGTATTACTGTGTGGAGAGGAGTTGGTTAGTATGTGAGGATGTTTGGTGTGATTCCTCTCAGCAGGATTCTTTCTTTCCTGGGGATAGTATCCAATCTCCAGTACCTCACTTTACTCTCCAATATCCATCATGTGCACTCCATTCTGAAAAGCACTTTCATCAGCCCCGCTAGGGACTTTAACCTATACTCTAGCCATCTCTCCCTGACACCTACAACAAAGCCTAGTCACGCAGGATGCATGCTTTTTCTCTACAAAATCTGCCCTGGACTTCCATGGCTCTGATTGGTGACTCACTCTGCTGATCTATTATTTCATAAAATCCAAGGTCACAATTTCTCTCCCTATTCTCAAATATGTGGGTATGCTTTCATTCCCCAGATCCTCTCCAAATCTGCAATTCTGACAAAATCCTGTCTGCCATTCTTCTCCAAATTCATGTGTCCATATATTCCCCTAGGTCCTGACTCAAATGCCTACCACTCCTTTATATGTGTTATCTCTTCCATTAGAATGCAAATTCCTTGAAGGTTGGCTGCCAGAGGAGCTAAATTTGACTCACTTTACATATCCATGCTGATAGAAGCTGTGACCTTGGACAATGGAGAGATAAAGGGCCCAGTAGGTCCAGTGCCCACTGCTAGTGGGGTTTTAGACTCCAGGGTAGATATGCTTTGACATTCAGGCCCTTGAGTACTTGTCCATGGTGCTGAAACAATGGCTTCAGAAAATGTTTTGGAAAGATAAAGTAGCTGAGCTGCTGCCTGTTTCAGGTAATTTCTCAGTTGGATGAATGGACAGTACTTGACCTAATGGTCTAGTATCATGTGACATGGGGCTTTCTGAAGAAGAAAATAAGCTGGGATATGTCCTCCTGGCTTCTGTCTCTGAGATGGCACCTCTGGAAGCCTGACTCACCTCCAGCTCTGAGATCAGAGTGGAATCTGCTATGGTCACTGTTTTAGGGGCCTCAGTTGTACAAGACGGTGGGCATTCTGTGTCACTCTCCCACTGGACACAGCAGCCAGACTTGAAACTGATCCAATATGGACAGGAGTCATGGGTCCCCCTGGCCTCATGGAGGAAGGGCTTATATCTCTGGGAGTCGTCATGGTCTCAGAACTTTTTGGAGTTTCTGTTGGCCTTGGAGGAGGAGGAATGGATGAGCTCACTTCAGCTCCTGTGTTGAGTCCTGGAGGAGCTGAGGTGATACCTTTCCCTCACTCTGCCTGGAACAGTGCATTCTCTGATCTCTGGGATTGAGATCAGAGAAAGCTCTGAGCTCCCCTCTAAGTCTGCATGTGGAATACGATGAGTATCAGTCATGTGAGAAACAAGCCTCAATGGTGAGAAATATGCTCACATTAAAAAAAGAACAATACTTGTTTTGATATCAAGAAAGATTTTATTTTTATGTTCATTCCCCCCTGAATGAATGGGTAGCTCCTAAGGGATTGCTACACTTTTTCAGATCAGTGCAAGTCTTCTTATACTGTCCCAAAATATCATCTCCCACCTCACCATCTATTGGCTGGATGAAGCTTCCTGAAAACCCCACTTCATGTTCTCCTCTCTGACCTTTTTTGCCTGATCACGATAGGTCACAACTCTGATTAGCTGATATCACTCAATGCTGGGAGGAATTTTAACCCTGTCAAAACAGAATTCCTTTTGTTTTCCACAAATCCCTCCCTTTTTTAATAAAAATTTTTGTTTCCACACCTAAATCTAGTTAATATTTCCTTACTTTCTTTCACATATAAATTCTTCCCCTTATCTTTCTCCTCTTTAAGAGACTATGGGGGACAACCAACTACAGTTCCTCTCCAGCTAAAACTGAAAGGCTCTAGGTCCAGTGGTTGGAGGCCACGGACCTGGGCACACCTTCCAAAGCCCTATCTGGAAGGATTTGTCTTCTAGACTGTGCTGTCCAGATGGTCATGCAATAAGGATATCTGTTCTACACTCTCCTCATTCCCTGGATGCTTCTTCAGCCTCATTTTACTCTCCTCACCACCCCCACTCAGGCAAGGACAGTGTCTTTGTCCCTTCCCCAAAAGCATTTGGGTTGGATGGTGAAGCAGAGCACAGTGCTGAGGCAGAGAAGCAAGCAGGATACAGGATGTGAGTATCCAGAAAAGTGATCAAAAAAGACTATGCCTTGAAGCCCCTCACCTTGGGGACTTGCCTATGGTGCTTTCTAGTTATACTGTATTCTGGACACCACCTTGAACCACTTCTCTTTCTAGCTCACCGATTCCTGACGCCCACCCTGTACCATGGGTTAGGCTTGCTTCCTTGGTACTGGAAGTCTAATACCTTAACTCAAATAGGGAACTTTCTGGGGTGGACAGAGTACATGATTGCAGGGGATACTACCTTACTCCCTATAGCTCTCCCCCTATATTCCCTGAAGGTCCTACACAGAAATTTTCCTTTGAGGACTCAAAAGATATTACAGGCAACTTCTTGGATGTAAGACATCCACTCCAGTCTGATATCTCTTCCTACCTCGTCCTGGGGAGTTGTGCTTTCTTTCTCTTCTTTCCCCTCATTGTGATCCTGTTATTTGTCATTCTATTCGCTCTTTTGGTTTGTGCTTGTCTGACCTCACCCATAGCAGCTTTTAGGATTGCCTAAATCTGTCCTTGATGTCACCAAGTGACTTGCCTCTCTCCACCCTGGACTCAGTTGGCACTGCATTCTGCACCCCATGCTGATCATCTCCCCCAACCTATTCTGACTCCTGAAGTGGACTCTTTGCCCCTGTACAGCAGGAAGCAGTACTGAAGACAATGACCTTCTCCCTTTTCCCCCCACAAAAGAATACTACTACCTAGTGGTTGAGTGGGGAAATGATGTGGATAGAAACAGTGCCCTGAGAGTTAAAATAATATTGACTCTGGGAAGCCCTTGGTGCCCTAAAGTCTCTTCTTACCACTACTTCCCCTTATCCTGGACCATAAAATTCCCTGTTCCCACCCTTCATCCTGGGGAATGGGATTTCCTTATCTTGTGTCATTCATTGTCTGTACCTTTATCTTGCAAGACTTACCCTAGATCTCCAACCCCCACAAGGAAAGCCTAAAATCATCCTATATAAGCCTGGTCCTTTTCCTACATCATGACCTTTGTTTATCTCCTTGCTAAATCTCAGGTCCCCTGCTTTTGCATCAATAAAGCTCCCAATGGCTATAGAAAAAAAAAAAAGACTATGGGAAGGCATCAAAGTTGATCAATACATTGAGAAATTACTAGGGGGCAGTCCTCTTTTAAAAGTACAGATATAGAGACTCAAAAGAAAAAAGTAAGTCAATGGAATTATCCAATTAGAAGTTTCATCTCACAGATGTAGATAAGGAACATCACCTGATGTAGTTTTCTTGTCTGGATGCTTACTCAAACTGTCTTCAGCACAACATTTCAGCATCTTCCTGTCACTTCTCCATAGAAATCCAGGTATCAATTTACCTACAAAATTTCTATCCTCACAAAATCAAAATTGGAACCTTGACCAATTATCCTGTTTAAGAAATTCACATTAGAACCCATTTTTTACATTTTATATTAATCTAATATTCATTCCCCAATAAGGAGGATGAGATTTCACTAAGGAATTAATAACAGCCTCCAGTACATACATAAATACAGTAAGTTATCAATTTTTTTAACACAGTACATATCAAGTCATAAAACCACTAACCATTCTTCTTTTTAACATTAACAAACTGAGATAAGTATAATATTAATTAAGTATGCTAACTTTACAAGCCCCTGAACTAACTGTCTCCACATCACTACTAAGAATTACAGGACCCTAACTTATACCTCCATGTATGTATACATACACACATATACATATATATACATCTATATATAATCACATGTGTATGTATGTATGTGTGTATATATGACAGATGTCAAGGCTAAATAGTAATAATTGGGCTAAAATCCTAAGCATAAAAGCTTAATCTTAGATGTACATCTTAACATCAGATGTTCCCATACTCACCTATTATTTAATAAATCTGAAATTATGCTTACAGAACTTTTGATTATGGGAATTTGCCATTAAAAGTAGAGACTCAGCCATACCAAGGGAACAATAGTTCCCTAAATTCATGTCAATTCCAGGCAAAAGCTGTGTAGATTCTCAACTGACAATTATCCAGGCTTAAAGTCTGCCAGATGTCAGAGGGGGAAATTGAGTCAGGAGAGTCCTACCTCAGCTCAGGCAGAAGAGTCGTTCTCCCAACCTTCCCATGAGATATCAGCCCTTTGCCATTCATAACAGCATAGAATAGCTGGCTGACATCATGGCTCAGACAGTCTTTCTTGGTATCTAGAAGTTAGACTCAGAAAAAGTCAGTCAACAGTCCCATAAAATCTGAAAATAGCAAGCTCCAATAATCAGTTTCAGACATGACTATAATTTCACTTTGACTGGGGAACATCTTTAAAGTGGGCCTTAAGTAGCCTGCATATGCCTTTCTATACTTGATCTCGTTCCTGATTAAATTACACCATAAAATCAAATTTACCCTTGAAATCATAAGTTATTGCCCTCAAGGACTTGTATCTGTTTTGCAAGCACCTCTATCCTTTTCTAACCATGCTGAGTCTAAAAAGAATGAGATACATACATACATACATACATACATACATATGTATATGAGAGAAGTTCAAATACTAACCAACTTACGTTTAGGTCATGGAATCAATTGAAATTAAAACAGAAATGTTTGCCTTTTCCATCAGTTTTACCACAGGTTACCTGCCTCTAAAAAACTTACACTGAAATACTTTTCCCCAAACTGAAGATGTCTCTGATTTAATCTCAGTAATTAACTCAGTCAATTGTATCAATACCCAATTGCTCTTACATAATTGTGAAACTTCCAAACAGGTATACCTTTATTATAGTTTACTTTCAACGCCAGTCTATGTCCATGGAACAATGATTGAACATTGCATTTGTACTTTGGTTCCTTTCTTTTAATTATTCATTCAGAAAGAATGTTATATTCAAGGATTTATTCTTTGCAAGACTATACAAGAGTCCCAATTTACCCAATTATTTGATTAAAAACAGCAAGTCAAAATGCTTTCATTTTGCTCACATCTTAAACTACCTACTTCAATTACAGAATCCTGCCCTAAGGATGAAAGGCAAGGACCTAATTAGATATCATCTCCACCTTGTAGCCAGACTTGGGAATAAATAGTCAGGTGGGAATATTTTCCTTTTCTGAGGAACACAATGGGGAAACTGAGCCAGAAGGATCCTATCCCAGGTAGAAGCCAAGATTGTCCTTTCAGTTTTTCTAGAGGAAGATCTCGACTTGTAACAGTCACATTTTCTCTGAGTAGCAGAACACAATTTGTTATTGCCCCAGAAGCTTTTACTCCAGACAGTAAGTTTCACTATTCAAAACTTTTACCAGAATTTAACATCTTAAATTTTAATTTGTCCTAAAAGTCAATCACTTCAGATCATTTGTCCTGAAAACAAGTTCCTTGGTTAGGAACTCCATGACTCAAACAAGCTCCTTAGAGTTGCTGGGGGCTGTAGTTTTTTTTATTAGCCCTGAAGACTGCTCTGAATGGGCAGAACCCTCCTTTCCATACAACACACACAGTAACCAATTACCAGGTTTATGTTTTAGCATTAAAAGAGTAAACCCCAAAAACTTTAGTTTACTGTCTTACAACTTGACCCACATGTTAGGAGTTGGGCTGTATTAAAATGATGTCTTCAATAGTGACCTAGGGCACTTGATCCTGACCAAAGAGACATCCATTTCCATATCACTCAACAATAGGAGAGCATTAACATCTTCCCAGACCTGTCTGGGCATTTCTTTGAGTTGACATTATGTCTCAAGAACTCCTTGTGTAATAATGACTGCCCTTAGAAAGGAAAGGAGGATGGGGAATGATGACCAGTTTACCTTAAAATACCACAGAGCTTCCTGCAGTCATAAAATTCCTTGTCTCCCTTAACTTTGAGCCCCATACAACCTCTACATCAGCATAATTCACTTCAATATCAAGTTATTATAACAAATTAGCTTACATACAAAAATGTTGTAGGCATTCTAAAAATCATGCAGATTTCACAAAACATTACTTCATACAAAAAAAAATTTCCTCTTCTTTAAAATACTTTACCATTTATTACAAAAGCCTCGAACCTAATTGACAAAGCATACAAGAAAAGATGTAAAACCAAGATCTTTGGGTAACTACATTTCCTTTCACAAACATACTTTGGTAAGTGCTTGATTGATAGCAAAAACAATTTTAACTAAACCTTCTTTCTTAACAGCAGAAATAACCTTTTTAAACATACTTAATACATCCTTGGATGAAACAGGCTTGAAAATCAAACTCCTATATATAAATGTATTTTTTTCAAGGCTTCTCATTTTCTCAATAGGAATTCTACAAGACAGAAACTCTTACACACAATTCTTAACAGTTTCTTACCCCACTGATCAATTATTTTTGACAATACAGTTCTCAATATAACAACATTTAGATAAGAGAAATTCCTTTTTCAACAATGTAGCTTATATTTAAATATTAAAGCAACTCATTATCAATTAAGGTGAATACATTTCATTCCTCTCATCAACAACATGTGGAAACTATTACTCTAAAACACTGCATGCATTTTCATAATAACCAATATTTCAAATGGAAAAATCTACCATTATACCAGTAGCATTATCACTGCCTATTTTTAACCAAATATAAGTTTCAAATTATCAAATTTCTGTGACATCCTTTTAAAAGTTCAATTCATATATAATAAAATCCATGTTTAAAAATTGTGTTAACACCATTTTCACCTCACAATGGTCTCTCAATCTTTAGAAACCACCACAAAGTTAACAATTACATTAAATGGGAGAGGTAATAATAATGTTGCGTCTAACACAAGACCATCCTGTCAAGAACTTTGCAATCATAAAAGCCAAATAAAAATACGTAGTAAACACTTTACACACATATATATATTACATACATTGAAGTCCAATTTGAGTAATCTTTCTTCTATTTCTTCAAAAAATTTAAAAGTGTGTAATTATGTTAGCTTAAAATGTGCTAAGTTAATATTCTTACTGTTGCTTTTGGCCCACACAAAAGAGATCTAAAGAACTGGAACCAAAACACCTCTGGGCCTAAATAATTAATTGAATAATAATAATTACAAATCACAATAACCAATATCGTTACCAAAATCAGTGCCCATTTTTAAATTTCAAAAAACTTTCTATAGCTTTGTCTATTGGTTTTCCAACCAGGCTATAATTTTTTTGCTTTTCTTTTTTTCTTTCCCTAATCTCTTGAACATGGGGGAAGGAAATAGCTAAGAATACAAGGTCCTGAGGGCATATAGGCTGACTTCTGTCCCAGCCAAATCCTTTCTTTTTTCTTTCAAATCTTCCATCTCTCTTTCCCAATCTCCATTCTTTTTTCTTTCAAATCTTCCATCTCTCTTTCCCAATCTCCATTCAGACCACCTCCATTCTTAGTTAAATGAATACCAATTTATGTATCAAGAAGGTCACATTTTTTGTAAGTCCAATACTCTTGGGATTTAAAAGAAAATATTATCCATAAATTCACCCATTTCCTTGAAGAAACCATTCCCAGTTCTGAATAAGCTTTTTTCCTCTACTTCCTCAAAGAGCTGAAATTCGGTCTCCTTTTCGAGGCCTATCAGATAAAGAGGTCTCCTAAGCATTCCACCTTCCCACTCCATCCTCTTGGGAATTTCAGGCCGTATATACTAGGAAATGCATATAAAGTTTTACAAAGAGCTGTTCTCAGTTTAGCTTAAAATATGCCAATATTTTAAAAATAGGTTGTACTGCTACTTTTGGCCCAGACAGAGACCAAAGGAATTTAATGTAATGCTGACAGTTTCCCCAGTCAGGAGTCTCCATAGCTTGCAATGATAATGCCCAAATAGTTGATGGCCTAAATACTCTCCTTTCTGTTTTGTCCTGCTGGTGTTCTTCTTTTAGAATCTGGAGAGAATTAATGCTTAATAATTTAGAAATTTATATAAATTTATAAATATAAAAATTTATAAATCAAGAAAACTGTATTTCTCTCATATTCTTCACAAACGACTTTTGTAAGGTTAAATGCATTTAAAACAAATCACCTAAATTCCGAAGTGAATCCCTTTTAGGCTGAACATAGAAGAGCTCTGGGGGAAGTGTCTTAAAAGACAGAGAAAAACCCTCATTATTATTATTATTATTATTTGCAATTTTAAACATATTGGTATTAGATATATTGATTTAATTTGAACATAAAGTACAAATTTTAGTTTTGAGATCTGATTAAACCTGGCTTTATACCCTCAGTGTTCTGGGCTGCCCTGCTTGAGATTCTTTTATTTGCTCATTTTCACCATCTTCCAGTAGAATTTCTCCCTGCTTTTAATAAATTCTAAGCATTAAATTAAGAATGATACATTCCACTTTCCAAATTTCCAGATACAATGAGAACGAATTAAATCACCTTTCAGTTGTATCCCATCTCACAGAAAAACTTTACTTTTAGGTGAGGCAGCCCCTCTCCATCTGAGGGAAAAAAGATTTCCCCAGTTTCTTTATCTTTCTTATCTTTCTTTTCACATTAAAAAACTTGTCCAGAGTTTAGAGCTCAGAAAGGATTTTTTTTTCTTTTTAACAACTTCCAAAAAGTTCTCAAATTCTCTATTAGCACCATTTCTAAAAACAGACTAAGCAAAACAGCAAAAATATCTGTCTCTCTCATCCACTCACTGCTCTGACACAAATGCTTGGAGGGAGGGAGAAGTGATGTTGAGGTTCAGGGGTGCTGGGGAACCCTGAATTAGCAACATGTTGGGTGGGTCCTTCTCGAATGAATTAGACTCAAGTCTTCTTAAACCAAAGAAAAACTTTATTAAAGATTCACCACACTGGGTTGACTCTTAAGGGGCCTAAGCATTTGTAACGCTTCTATTCACAAGTGGGCCAGATAGACTCTCTCAGCCAGACACAATCTGAGCTGGATTGAATCTGAGTGCCTTCATGGAGGCCGGATGGAATTTATATACAGAAAGTCAGTGGGAAAGATCTAGAGGTGGTCTAGTGGTCTGGGAGGAGGGTCTAAGGAGGATCTTGATGGAACTGGGATAACTAGTGAAGTAATCCAGGGTGGGAAAGAGACAATGGAGGGTTTGAGTGGGAAGCAGGTGGGGCAACAGACAATGGAAGGCCAGGCTAGGCCAAGGGCAACAGATTTAAATATGAAAGCCCAGATTAAATGGGAAGATTCATGAGGACCTGACTACAAATTTGAGTATGAAAGGCCAGATGGGGAGATTAAAGGGGAGTTCAGAGAGGTTTCCCTGAGTCTGAACCCCATCTGTGGGACATAAAAAGAAAGCAGCATTTCTTGTTGGCTGTCTGGCTGCATTTTAAACCTTACCACCAGAAACATGGAACACTTCACAAACATAGACAACACCTTTGACAAAGCATTATAGAGTGCACACAGATTTCAAATTCTAATTCAGATCGGTAAAACTCAGAGTTGAAATTTACTCTGACAGATTTCTAACCAGTTTCAAAAAGATCCTTCCCGCAATCTAGATTGCCTTTTCCCTCCTCCCCTTTCTTCCCTCCTCCTCTCCCTGCTTTTTCTCAGGAGCAGACAGGGGAGGAATAAGGAGAGGGTTTTAACCAGTATTCATCCCCATAGGCTCTTTTGGACAAATACTTCAAGGATCTCATCTCCTGGTAGCAATTTTTCCTTAGAGCTCTCATTTCCCTTCCTAGGCAAACCTTAATTTTGAACCCAGAATTAGAGGCAAGGCAAGGCAGTACTCAGATCCCGTATTTTCCTGCCATTGCTCAGATCAACCCAACTTACAGAGCCTGAGAGGGCGGCAGTGCCAGGGCAGGGACAGAAGCCTCTGTTTTCACCCCTGTGTCTGCAAGCTCCACTGTTCACAAGTAAGTGGACTTCTAGGTAATACTCCCCATTTATGGGGTTATTGGTGTGGCCTTGGAACATATGGATTGGGGCACTGCCCAGGGAGGGGAGAACTTTGGGTAGAGAAATAATAATGTTGTTCCCATTCTTTCCTTCTCTTAACCTGAAAACTTGGTTAGAGAAAAGGCAACAGGCTAACTGCATACATTTTATGACTTAATTAATTAAACAATTCCCAATAAAGACAACGGTTACATAGCGCTGTGGAGCCAGGATCAGAACTGACTGACTTAGTAGAGAAATTGACTGTCTTACATACATTTTGCCAGGAGGAAGGAGTTCTCTTAGATAAACACATTGTAAACAAAGTGGCTGTCAATTGGGTTTAATGATCGCAGGCTATAGGCACCTTCCTTTTGTAGCATGCCTTTGTGATTTAAGATAAAGAAAAAACAAATCCCATCACCCAGAGAACAGATCCTGTCCTAACAGGCCTTTGAAGTAGAGTTGACAAAGCTGAAGTTATAACCCAAGGTATCAGTGTTTTTCTCTTATCACTAAGATGCTAGAAGAAGGGGTCTGGTAAGGAAGTCCCATTTGCTTGACAAAAGGCATCCTCTAAACAAAGGAGACTATTAGGTCCAAGTTCTTCTTAATTCAAATTTTGGCCCTTATTAAAGTCTAGAATTTATATTAAATATTATCATTCCTTCCTTTTGGTCAAAGGCAAGCCTAAGGCTTCACCTGCAGACCAACAAAGATATGAAAAACTAAATCTTCATGTAGATCTTGGGAAAGCCATCTCTGTCTAATGTCATCTTCTTCAGGCCCTTTCAAACTTGGAGGGCATGGTCCACTCAGGAGCAGGGGCAATGGAGGTGACAGATGGATCCAAGAGTCTATACAGAAAACCTGACAGGGTCTCCCAGAAAACATATGATTTGATAGTTGACATGAAACAATACAACATAGTTAACATAGTTCAGTTACCCAGCCACACAGGGCTAGACTCAAACAACACAATGAAGTTTTTTTACAATTCACAAATTGTATTTTTACATTAAGTCAGGTACAGATTAAAACTTACATGCCTCACAATAGACTAGTTTTGAAAGAAAGATTTACATGACACCAATATAAGAAGAAAATTAAACATTAACCATAAAAATTAATGCAATTATTTCAGTGTTAATGAACTTTAAGTTCCTTGTATCCCAATAACCAATTCTTAATTTTCATTTAAACAAGACGTTTTGAATCTCAGATTTCTCATGTAGTTATCTGATACCTAGATATCTTTTCTTTGATGATAGGTTTTATTCTTGGGATAGTTTAAAAAGAGAATTTTGCCTTTCTAGTTCAAATCCAGAAGTTCCCAGATACTTCTGACAATATAAATTAGTACAATTACTTAAAATTTGTTCTCCATTTTTGAAATTTCAGAAAATTTCAGTTCACATTATTTGCGATTTCTGTCTTTACCTAAATCTTGTACCTGGAGTAAGAATCTTTTAAAATGTGAGGTTCAACCATAAAATGAACTCATCTGCCCTTTAAATTACTGAACAGATATTTTAACAGAGAAGAAATAATTTAATACTATCCTATACAATTTGTGTGTAAAACTCCAAATTTTCCAGGAATATAGGTTAAAGTCATAAGCTATTCATTCCTGCACCCCATTATAGTAACTCAGAGATGCTCCAATTTCCATTTATTATTTGATAGACTTAGTATTGCACTTTCAGAACTTCTTGATTATAAAGATTTGCTATAAAAGAAAAAGAGGGACAATGTTAACAGAAGGAAAGGATTTCCTTAGTTCTGGTTGATTCCAGGAATAAGCAATTATCTGACATGTAATTGTGAGGTCACAAGGTGCTGAAGGCTTAGGAGTAATCAGGTGGGAAATTTCCATTTTCCGAAAGGAAATAGCACATTTGGGAAATAAAGTTAGGAAGATCCTACCTAGGCTGTGTCCAAGGTCGTCTTCAAAACCTTCCCAAGCATCCACTGTTACACTGCAGCACGTATCAGTTGGCTTTATGATAAGTTAGACAACTATTCCTGTAATCAGAGCTTCAAACAATAGTAAATTGCAGTCCCAATCATATAGCAAATAAATATTGGCTGGTATCCTTCAGATAAAATACTTCCTCACACTTTAAACCATCTGAAACTGACACAAAAGTATCCAAAACAACTATCTAGGAGCAAGAGGGGCTTAAATAACCCATATTTATCCCCAAATCTTATCTACCTTTAAGCAGCACTTAATTTATCTTTCCAAATCTCTCAATCCTATTCTTCCACTTGCTTTTACATTTTAACCATAAGACCAGATAGCTCATAAATTAATACTTTTTACTAGCATAACTGTACTGGAATCCTATTCCAGCTTAAACAAAGCAAAGAGGTTAATGACTAACCTTATAGTTTGATAAAATTATGTCTTTATTTCACAAGTTTGTTATTCTTCCCTAATTATTCTCACTCTGGAAGAATGAGATAGTTCAGGAATTAAATCTCTTTGATATAGTAAATTCAAATGCAAACTTTAACTCTGACTTAGGCCATAGAATGACTACAAATTCAGATCAAAACAGCTTAATTTGACGGTATCTTATTTTTGAAATTTTAGTAGGCCTTCAAAGAATCACACATGACTTTTCAAAATATGTTTTCTAAAAGTATTTCCCTTTCTTAAAAACAGTTTAAAATTTGCTCTGATGTTCACTGAACTCTTATGAAGAAAACTAGTTGGAAACTTTTAAAATACTTGATATCTCCTTTTTTCTTAAGCAAAAATAAAACTTTAAAACCGGAATTCATTAAACCTCAGTTGTTACAAAAATGTTTTTAAGTAATATGAATTTCCAAAGTATTATAACAAACTGAATTCTTAATTATTGCAGTATTCCTAGATATATAAGAGACTGACTCACAGAAAAACACTGTTGCTTTTAAAATTCTTTTAAACAATGGGAACATCTTAAGGTATCTTAAGTAGTTTACATAAATTTCTGCACATGTTCCAATTTCAGATAAAAATAATATTAGATTTCCCAGTAAGATTACACAAAAGGCTCACACGTTTTGCTGGTCACTTGTTACTGACCACAGAAATTTGCTATAGAAGGAAAAAGCAGGGACATGTGACACCAAATATGACACGAAAAAACATCCTTTACTCTGAATTCAGATAGGAGTGAAATTCTCCAGTGACACAGTATCTGTTTCATAGCCAGACTCAGGAATAGTCAGGTAAGAAACATTCCTTTTCAAAGGAACAATGGGGAAACTGAGCCAGAGGGATCCCATCCTAGATTGAGTCTAGAATTGTCCCCTCAGCCTTTCCTTTCCAGATACAAACTTCACCTGTTAACAGTACAGGATCACATTCCCTCTGAGTAACTTGTGGCATTTGTCTCAGATACTGATTTAATGCAGACAGCTATACCCAAATTCAAACTCAAACAAAAATAATTATGGTCCCAAACGCCTTTTACCTTAAACAGCAAGTCTCACTAATCACAACTTAGAGCCAGATAACAGTTATTTCCACTCTTACAGAGTTACAATAAGCAATAAAGATTTACTACACACTTAAGAGATTCCATTTAACATCTTTCCTTCTGAAATTTAAAACTTGTCCTGATGTAAAAGCCAATTATTAAAAATTCTCTCTATCTATTACAACTTCTGTGCAAGTAATATTCATTGTTTAGAATTTGCATTAACCAACCAAATTCCTTTACTAGGACTGATGATCTTACCCACAGGAATGGGAGGACTGTTCTGATTGGGCAGAGGGAGTCTAAATAAGTTTTCAGTCCATTCCCTCCTTTTCATACGCAGGAATCACTTAACAATGTTAGGTTTCAGCATCCAAACAGTAATCCCAAATAACTTAGTTAACAATCCTACAACTTCATAGAAGATAGCCAAATTGTTTAACTTTTTTTTAACAGACAAAGGTGAAAATACCTGGTTTTCTACATGGCAATTATAAAACATTACAAGACAAAGTTAGCAGGTCTGATAAAGTAACATAACAGGTGTTACACAATTTTCCCAACATCTTTTAGTTTCAACAAAATTCAGATTAAAAATTGCTTTGTCTTTACAATCTAAGAGAGATTCAGAAACACAACAATAACTGCAGATGGTATAATTTGCATTTCCAGAAATTACTGATCTTATTACTTTTAGCAATTAAAACCACTTCAAAGTTAATAATTGCATTAGAAATAATAATGTTGTATGTAACATATACCAGTCATTACATTAAGCATTTTACAATCATTTTGATCCCATAACAACAAGCATAATTTTTTACAAATCAGAAAATGCGTCAAATACTTTTTGAGATAAAAGACCTTTTGCAACTGAACAGAGAAGTGAAGCTTACCAAGACCAGAGAAACTGATGTCCCAGTGGTGATTTTTGTAGGCAGAACTTAGCGAATGCTTGAAACAGGCCTGATTCTTCCACCTCCCCCAACCCCCCACAGCAGCAGAATTTACTGAGCCCCTAAGGCGATATGCAGCTGCTGGGACAGGCTGGGCGGAATATCTAGGACCTACGTGGCATTTCCAAGCTTTACCTAGAAAGGTGGGCTACCCACAATCTTAGGAGTTATTTCAAATGATCAGTTCCTGAAATGTTTTATGATTAATCTCACAACATATAAATCTGCTAACATGATTTTACCTAAGATGATCTAACTTTCCATTGTAATTCCAGGTTGGCCAGACCAGAACCACAAGGAAAAGTGTTAAAATTTTGTCTATTTCCCTTGCTGCAGACCTTGAAGTCTGGCTGCTTGCATTTAAATCTTACAAGATAACAGACTCATTCACAGCACACATGATATGGACAGGGACATACACCGTCAGACAAATTGACAAGAGGACAAATACAAACGGAGCTCACAAAAGACAACCCAGAGAGAGAGAAGGCAACTAGAAGCTTGCTAGAAATCCCCATCATGAATTGGCTATTGTTATTCTGAGAAAAGGAGATTGCAAGAATTCAAGACCTGATAATAAAGGGGAATCCTGCAGCCTTTGCTCAGAGCACCCCTGCAGTCGTTGGAAGGTTGGGGAGCCTTGGTGCCCCAAAGTTTCTGAGTATCTTAAAGAAACAGGCCCCAAGGGAGTAGGTTCAGGCTTCCAGTTCTTAGGTGGATTGTAACTGTCCTCTTCAAGACCAGAGTCCTTAAAGGAAAGCCTGGATGGGGAATGGGAAGGAGGGAGGCAATGGAGGCTTGAACAGAGGCTCCCTTCCTCAGGTCAAAGGTAGGGGAAGGCGAGGGGGAAAGATTGCGTCTAGGTGCCGTCAGTTTCCCCAGATCAGAGGACTTCAAGGGGAGGAGGAGGGAGGAAAGGGGTGAGGAATAGCGTAGAGGGAGGGAAGGGAAGGACAGACTGGAGCCCTTGAAGAAGAAAGGATTTTTGCCAGGACGTGGCTAGGTGCTGAAGCAGCTCCCAGCCTTGCAGGGCAGAAGCTACCTGTCTTTTGTTCTCGCTCAGCCAACTCAGCAAGCCCAAGATGAAACATTCTCACTGCTGGCTAGTTGTGCTGTTGGCTTTTAACTTTGACCAGTCCAAAAGAGCCCTGTGGTGGCCAACATAATTTAGGGCTATCTTTAGCTGATTAACGCTAGTGCCACTGTGATCATCAGGTTGGTAACAGCTTAACATACAAGAAGCAGGGGTCTTGTCAGCAGGATTTCTACTTCTAGTTTTTGACTGACCCGTAGCTAGCTGATTTCCCTCGATCGATCTTCAGCGGAGACCTAATACAGAGGCGAATTAACGCAGCGTGGTCTCTGTCCTGCGGTTATCTTTAAAGGGAATTTTTGAGTCCTTTGGAAGCTGGGAATGGAAGGACTTACCCCGACCCCGTCAAGGCCCAGGACTCTAGGAAAAAACTGTTCCTATTGGCTCCGGAGTCCTGGCGTTGGTGAGATGAGGAAATGTCCATCATGTTCCTCAGTTCCAATCCACGTTTGGGCGCCATAACTGTTATCCTGAAAACTTTGTTAGAGAAAAGGCAACAGGCTAACTGCATACATTTTATGATTTAATTAATTAAACAATTCCCAGTGAAGACTGCGGTTACACAGCGCTATGGAGCCAGGATCAGAACTGGCTGACTTAGGACAGAAATTGACTGTCTTAAGTACATTTTGCCAGGAGAAAGGAGTTCTCTTAGATAAACACATTGTAGACAAAGTGGCATCAATTGGGTTTAATGATCCCAGGCTATAGGCATCTTCCTTCCATAGCATGCCTTTGTGATTTAAGATAAAGAAAAAACAAATCCCATCACCCAGAGAACAGATCCTGTCCTAACAGGCCTTTGAAGTTGTGGTATCTTAACAGAGTTGACAAAGGTGAAGTTATAACCCAAGGTTATCTGTGTTTTTCTCTTATCTCTAAGATGCTAGAAGAAGGGTCTGCTTGACAAAAGGCATCCTCTAAACAGAGGAGACTATTAGGTCCAAGATCTTCTTAATTCAAACTTTGGCCCTTATTAAAGTCTAGAATTTATATTAAATATTATCACTTCTCAGAGTCTTTCTTTTGGGCCACTTTATTTCAGGAACACTATTCACATGTCACATGTCACTACTAGGTTTCACCTCTATGGTACATTGTCCAATGGTGAGGAAGGATTTTGGAGGGGGATTTTCCTGAAGCCAGTATGAGGGCATGCACTCATTTGGGACTTTGCAGCGACAAGTCCATATGGTGTCCCATGAGTGTGGTATGACTGTCGGGGGCCGCCCAACTGCTGCCTCTACTTACCCTGCCCAGGGTCTTCGGACGTCTCCGGCTCCCTTCGGGGATGCGAAGGGAGAATTACCAGGCAGAACACCAGAGTAGTGGATTAGAGCTTTATTGCATGGCGATCAGTCAGGAAATCCCCCGAGCCCTTCCTGCGTGTGCCTTTTATCCCTAGTGTCTTGCCCTCCTCTTCCAGGTAGGCTCCTCCCCAGTTCCTCCCTGAGGGTGGAGCTCAGCTCAGTGAAGCCTCCCCAGTGCCAGCGTGGCAGAGCCACGTCAGCAGGTCCAGACTTCCTGGCGTCTCCTATCCTCTCAGGGGGCCTGGGTCCAGAGCGCCCCTTACAACTCCCCCTTTTTGTTTATAAGGGCAGGTGAAAGGCCTGTCTTAGGCTATGTGGCCTGACTCCATGCCTGGTACCGAAAGTGGGCAGGGCCCCTGTCTTAGGCTATGTGGGTGGCCCCCACCTCCAGCATTTCTGGTAGGTGGACCCACAATAATCCTGTCATTGGGTACCTCTGCAGCCAATGGCATGATTATCCAGGTCATGGGGCCACAATATTCCCATCATTGGCACAGTCACAGCAAAAGCCCATTATTGATTATAGCGGGGTACAGGGACGCTTTTGAAAAGTTTGATGGTATAATTAGCAGTAACCCTAATATAGTCCCAGGAGGAAGAAGGACCCCAATAAGTGTCATCCATGGTTTCCCAGTCCCAGCTACGGCAGTAATAATCAGTTATGCATCCGGAGCCAGTATGTTGTTTCTATCGCCCGAGTTGTTCGACTCTTCCTTTGTCCTCGCTTCCTTTTCCATCGCCCAAGTTGTTCGGTTCTTCCTTCGTCCTCGCTTCCCTCGTCTCCTTTTCCTATTTTTCTGGGTTGGCCAGGGGGACCTCTCACGCATCCCGGGATGGGATCCAGACCCCTTCATGGTTGGTATCTGTGGAGACACAAAGATATCCTTTTCCCCTTATTAGTACCGTCCCTGGTCCATTCCAATTGCCTTTCGCATCCTTCCACCAAATCACGCTACCTTTTTTACACAGGGTTGGTGGTGACCCTTGTGGATGTGGGATTGTAGAGGACACTATTCGGGCGTTACCAGGATCGGGGTAGCCGAAAAATCGCATGGCCGGTGTTAGGCCGTCATCTCGAAATTGCAAAAAATTCATGGTATACACCGCTTGCGCGACTTGCGCCTGTGTAAGCTGTCCCGGAACTCCCTTTTGATGGTGTTTTTAAGGGTCCTATTAGCACGCTCCACAAGGGCCTGGCCTGTTGGATTATATGGGATGCCAGTAATATGACGTATACCAAATTCCATGCAAAAGACGGCAAAGGCCCGTGAAGCATAGGCAGGACCATTATCAGTTTTAAAAGCGCTAGGGGCTCCAGCCATTGAGAAACATTGTAATAAATGCGAAATAACTGCAGTAACAGATTCTCTGGGTTGCAGGGTAGCCATTACAAAGGAAGAACAGGTATAAAGCTTGAGGAGTAACGGACAGATTGAGGATAGGCTGAGTCCCAAAAATCTGAACGCACCTCTCACTCACTTTGAGCAAAAAGAGCGCAAGGGTTTCCCATTTATCAGGCAAAACTTTAGTAGCCTTTGGGCGATATAGCCACTCCAAAACACCATGTGCTTGATATAGAGCCGCAATACCTCGGTCCTCCTGTAGGACCACCAACATAATAGGACTCTCAGGATTGAAGCGGACTAATGATGAGGAGGCTTTCTTTTGTATATCCTGTATAACCTGAAGGAATGCAGTCGTCCATTCTCGGGGAGAGGTAAGGTTAGAATCGCCCCGCAACGTTTGATACAACGGCTCAAGTTCCTTATCAGGTATGGGAATTACAAAACGTAGCCATTGAATAGAACCAATTAGTTTCTGAAAATCATTAAGTGTTCTTGAGTGTCATGATAAGTATGAGAAAAATGAAAGGAGTCATCGTGACCTAGTTGATTAAGCTTCTCCAGAAGTTTTTTCATCCGCCGCTGATAGCACCTCCTCACTCCCTGTGACCACTTCACCTTGGCGATTGTCCTCTATCACTCTTATCCTTTTCACTGGAACCCAAACTTCTTTATTATCATCTGTTAAAACACAAACATATCCTTTTCCCCACGTTAACACTGTATGAGGACCAAACCAATTTTTTTTCTCATCGTGCCACATTACTTTATTGGCTGCTTTCAGGGCACTTGTTATTGCTGATTCATTCTTTGCAGACTCCTTATTAGGAAATGTTAAGAATTTCATAGCAGCCGATAAGCCATCATTATCGAATTTTAAATAATTTAGAGTATAAACAGCCAAAAGCCAATTGTAATTTATCATCAATTTGGAGTATAAACAGCCAATTGAGAATTTATCATCAACTCCTGGTCCAACTCCTCCCCTTTTTTGTTTTTGCAAGTGCGCCAGATGTAGCGGACGCCCCTGCATCCCTACATGGCTCAGTGATGTGGTTGAAAGAAAAGAGTCGCGGGAGGTGGGAATAGACCAGTTCCTTTTATTGATCTGAGGGTTTGGGTTTATATAGACAAGGTACTGCAAGTCTACATGACATTCTGCTATTGTGTCCCAGTGATTAAATCAATCAGGATGATTAAATCAGTCTTCTGATTAAATCAGACCACAAGCCTAGGTATAGACAAGGTACTGCAAGTCTATGTGACATTCTGCTATTGTGTCCCAGTGATTAAATCAATCAGGATGATTAAATCAGTCTTCTGATTAAATCAGACCACAAGCCTAGGAGCATCTATTCTACATATCCTGTGTTTTCTGTAATTCTCTTGTTTGTCTCACAGAGACAACATCTGGGGGGCATGGAGAGCCATTCCAGATGATAATGAGCACAGTCTCAAAGATCAGTTTCCCCAAAGGTCTATCCTGATCTCGTCAACTGCACTCCACCCTGGCCCTCAACAATTCTCCCTTTCTTTTGTGCAAGTAGGTGTCCAGGGAGTGATTTGCTAGTTCCACTATAGCTTGACCAGTGGGATTATGGGGGATTCCAGTGACATGTAAAATGGAAAATTCCACCATGAAGTGTTCATCCCAACCCCTACCCTCAGGAAGGGCAAATTAAATTCCCTACTATTCTTTAGCATTCTCTTCCCTTGATCTAATCTGGGATGATAAAAGTTACAATTGACTGTGGTCCTAGCTGGTTGATGAGTTGGGACTGTAGGGCAAAAAATCTTAATGATTCTAACATTTACTCAAGTAAATTTTACTTCCGTATCCACTCCTTAAGAACATCTTTGAAAGAGAGGGCTTTTGAATCTATCAACTGAAGTGAGGGAGACTTCTGGACAAATATCCAGTGGCGCCAAGTCCCCTCCGTTCTACTGGAGAGTTTCAAAAGCTTTATCTCTGCTGAGGTGTCCCTTTAAGATTTATGCATATTTCCAATTTGCCTAGTGCCAAATAATATAACAAATCCTGATCTGTTTTAAACATCCAATTAGGAGTGACACGTTTCACTTAAAATGTGACCAGAATAACTACCTTTTGGTTACTTCTCATTATACAAAATACTTTTCTTTTAGGTGAGGCATGAGATAATGAAAATGCTGATCAGCCTGCCTCAGATCTCCTCTTGTCTTTCTCTCCACTTTCACAATCTGGCCAGGATTGGAAGGCAAAGAGAGAGAGAGAGTTTAACCAAAAACTTTCAAATGATTTCCAAAACTTTTATGCTTTCCTTAAACTTCATATCCATGTTGTTTTCCTAATGGGCTTTGATTAAAGCCCCTATAAAACTGCACATATATTATTCCCTTGCATTTCTTATCTAAAATTGCATTTTGCAATCATATAAACTAAATAATATAAGATTAGTTCCTCTCTTTCTCTCTCCCATACTTCTCCCCGATGCTGCAGCCATCAGAGAGAAGAGAGGAGGGGGAGGAAAAGAGATAACATTCCAAGGTCCAGCTACCATGGAGTTGACCGTAATAACTCACAAACACATGCACACAGAACATGTAAAGACAGAACACATATACAGACAATAAAAGAATCCAAAAACTAAGAAAAAATTGTCAGAAATCCTCTGTACACATTATAACTCTGGCTTAACTTCTATCACTGTGTAACTAAGCCTTGCATAAGATTCCCTGTCTAAACTTTCTCCCGTACAAGATTGCTTTTTTAGACTTACTCCTGCAACTTTTTACTGCACCACAGATCTGTGCCGAGTGCCAGGGCTGGAAGAACATCCAGGCCACTGAATTCGCCACTGTGCCACAAATCCTGGGCAAATTTTTTGCTGTGCCACAAAACCAGGCCCTGGGGCAAATTTTTTGCTGCGCCACAAATCCAGGCCCTGGGCCAACTCTGGATGTATTTCCTGGTTGAATTTCTGACTGTGCCAACTCCCTCTTTCCTATCTATCCTATCTGGTCGTGATTGTCTCCTGAGCTCCCAGACCACCAAGATTGTATGGCCGTCTGTACATAAGCAGAGCCAGGGCCATATTTTGTTATGGCCTCTTTCAGGTCCTGTATGAACTTAAAGGGAACAGGGCGATGGTGCCTCCTTTCATCCTGAGTTCCAGGATGTTCTACAAAGATTGGGAATACTGACGACCACTCGTTCCAATCTATGTCCTCTCCTTCACGTACTGCTTGTTGTAAACTAGCTGTGAGGAGGCTTACCGGCTTGACTGGACCTTTAGAGGTGCTGGAATGGTAGCTAAATCCCTTTACACCTTCCAAAGACAACTACGCCATAAGGGTGGTGGCTCCCGCTGAGTCGCCTGGCACTTCCTGTTTTTCACTTGGAGGGGGTTTTTTGCCCTAGGGGAAGCTGGGGTGTTGGTGCTCTACTAGCTTCCTCAGGGACTTTCCAGTTTTTCTCTTTGTTACTTGGAATCGAAAAGTCCCAGTCTGGGGTCTCTTTACTTTGTCGTAACTCCTCCCATGGATAGACAGGTCTTGTTGGGGCTGTGTCTTGACTTTCTTTTTCTTCCTCCTCACTGTCAGAGCCCATTAAGGACTCCCCTACTTGGGTGGCTTGGTCACCCAAGAATGCGGGCGGCTCAGGTTGTAGGGCCGCGCCGACTGCCGCATATATTACAAAATCTGAGGGGTTTAAGGCAGATGGGTTGTCTTTGTGATAAGAGGCCATTTGCTGGCCTACCACCGTCCACCGCTGTGGATCTATCCCCGTGTGCTCTATCCACGGACTGATCGTCCAGATCTTATCCACCCATTGGCGGCAGTTTTTTATGTGGATCTTAATATCTTGATCTTTACAGGTTTTATAAATCTTACAGGCAAGTACGCCTTTTTCCTCCGGATCAATTCGGGCTTTAACTACCTTTTGTCCCATTCTTCCTAGAAGTTACTAGGGCTGCCTGGCCTTCCCTTCCCGCCTGTGGGATTCAGGGTTAGGCAGTTCCTGGCAGTCCCTGTTCGGGCGCCAGCTGTCGGGGGCCGCCCAACTGCTGCCTCTACTTACCCTGCCCAGGGTCTTCGGACGTCTCCGGCTCCCTTCAGGGATGCGAAGGGAGAATTACCAGGCAGAACACCAGAGTAGTGGATTAGAGCTTTATTGCATGGCGATCAGTCAGGAAATCCCCCGAGCCCTTCCTGCGTGTGCCTTTTATCCCTAGTGTCTTGCCCTCCTCTTCCAGGTAGGCTCCTCCCCAGTTCCTCCCTGAGGGCGGAGCTCAGCTCAGCGAAGCCTCCCCAGTGCCAGCGTGGCAGAGCCACGTCAGCAGGTCCAGACTTCCTGGCGTCTCCTATCCTCTCAGGGGGCCTGGGTCCAGAGCACCCCTTACAGTATGACTGAACCTTAGGCCCCTTCCCTCATCCTTTCCTACAGGTATAGATGATATAGACGATATAGATGATGGTATGATTTCCATCACTTATGTCCCAGACCATGGAGCACCAAAAGGTACTGGAAGACTAACAAGTGAGTTTCTGACCTTTGTGTTCAATATTATCCCCATGGGGAAGTAGAAGACTTAATTTCTTTATCTTTTGCTCACATCATTCCTGGGACCTTGTTTTCAGGTCTTTGAAATTCACAACTGAGACATAAGAAGGTTTGGAGGAAGAAATATAGGGGACTTTCAGTACTGAAAGTAGTAAGTCTAAAACTGAAGATGCTTGGAGATGTCCATTGCTTAAAGTAGCAGGACTAAGACTAAAGAAGTTTTGAAGAAGAATTATAGGGGAAAGCAGCAGATCATATATCGGGCATGATTAAGGAAAATTCTCATGGCTTAATTAAGAAATTGTTGGGAAAAATCAGAAATGGCTTCACAAAAGGGGTGACATTAAAACTGAACTTTGAAAAGATGGATTGGATTTAATCATACTGCATTGGAGTGTGGGGGTGGGGAAGGCAAGGCAACATTTCATACTTAGAAAACAGTGTGAGCAGACACAGACAGGAAACTTCTGATTAGGCATGACGGATGAAGAGTAGTTCAGTTAGCAGAAAGAATATGAAAGGGTCCTATTAGTTAAAATTCTTTAGATCCAGGCTTTCTGGGGTTTAGCACAATGTCTTTCTCATAGAATAAGTCTTTATCATAGAATAGATATTAATAAATGCTCATTAAACTGAATTGGATTGGATAGCACCTGGAATGCTTACCTTGTATTTATTTTGCATATAATTTGCAATGACCTCCTTCTTTGAAGAAATTAGGATTCTGAAGGGTTCTTTTCTGTCCCATGAGAGCATAATCACTTTAAAAGTTTAGTCCCTTCCAATTGTCTATTATAACAGAAAAGTGAGGTTTGTGGATGTGTTTGTGGTGACAAAAGTGGAATTTATTTCTCATAAGTACTGTGTTCTAGAAGAAGAGCATACAAATATGGAAGGAGTAGACAGAGCTTACATCACATTGAGTGGAATAGGTTGTAATTCTTCTTCCAGGGATGAGATAAGACTGAGAGGTTCAAGGTTACAATATTTTTAGAGTGGAATAATTCCATATAAGGATATAAAACTGTGTAGTACATTAGGGTCTCAATGATTGGATAATTCTTTGATGTCTTCATTTCAAAAGGGATTGGCTAGATTTCCCATCTAGAATGTAAGATCATATTCTCAGCTAATGAGGATAATGGTCAGTGGGGAGGGAGGGACTTGTGTTAGAGTCTACATATATCATTGCTTCTCCTTTGTCTTCGGCTTTTCCTGCTCCAGGTGAGCTGGTACAGGAACTGCCCCGCTTCTCGAGAATCAAATAAATAAACTTTCTGTCATCACTTTGAGAGCCCTCTGAGTAATTAAGTAGGGATCCAAGCCATCCCACACAACATGAACCTCTCTTTTATTTGAGCCAGAAAAAGGAGGATTGAATAGATATAACTCTGTCCTGCACTGCTCCCTACACAGATAGATGTGGAAGTGCATTAAACTCAGCAAGGAAACAGGCTGGAGACAGGGTAAGAGAGACAGATTTAAAAGGAATAAAAGGCAGATTGGGGAGGAAAGTCACAAGCAAAATAAACTTCATCCTTGGGAGGCTATCTCAGTTAACAGTCAATCCTTCACCTGCTGCTCTCTTCAACACTACAGCATCAACCATAGCTTTCATCTCCCCAAGCTATTTGAAGTAGCCCCACTCAGGACATGCCCCCTTGGGTCATATGCTTGATTTTATCCCTTTTCAAGAAAAAGTATACCTGCACCAAGTTCTCCCTCCTGTATCCTCTTCCCACTGGAAGGTAAGCACAGCAGTCAAGCAGGCTTCCAAGGAAACTATATGGACCAACTAAACCAGAGTTTCTTCCTTCTCTCTCTCTCTCTCTCTCTCTCTCTCTCTCTCTCTCTCTCTCTCTCTCTCTCTCTCTCTCTCTCTCTCTCCTCTCTCTCTTCTCCTCTGATTTCCTCTCCTCCTCCACTCTTCTCTCTCTCTCCCTGTTTCTCCTTCCCCTCACTTTCTCCCTCATGCTCTTCCCTTGTCTTTCCTTCTTTCCCCCTTCCCCCCTTTCTCTTTCTATTCCCTTCCTCTGTCCCACCTCCAATCCCTAACTCCAGGTCTCCAGTACCCCTGCCAGATCAAAGATTACAACAGTCCAAATTGCATTCAGGACTGTGAGGGAATGTTTGTCCCACTGAAGTACAAAGCTCAGCATGCCCGCTAGTTCTCAGCCCTCTATTAGATGAGAATAAGAAATTCTCAGAAATGAACTTCTGAAGACTCAGATAGTGAAACAATTCCAATGAAGCAGAAAAATGGGAATTGCCATAAAATATTGAAGTGGATGCATAAGGAGCTAACCAACTAGCTTGGATTTTTAAAAATTAATACATACAACATACTTGAGTATTTGAATATGCTCAAAAGGGGAGGTAACAGGAAGATTATAACAATAGCAGAGTCTTGCAAAAAAAAAGTGTCTGGAGTGCTAATACTTTTAGTAAGTTGGAGGTTGAGTGCAAAGCTGAGGGAAACAAAATGAGGTATCTGTTTTTAAAGCTGTGCTGAGCAAAGTGGATCAAAGGATAGGCTTATTAACTGGGGGATTTGATTATGCTAATTGATGAAAGAGAAGACAGAAGAGTTTGGTTTTTTATGGCTTGTTTTCTCTGTCAAGGTGGATGATTTTGTACTAAAAATGAGAGAAACAAGTGCTTAACAGGAAATTCATTCCCCAAATAAGTAGAGACATGACACACATGGTTGCCTTGATAAATTAAAATAATGTAATCCTTTTAAGGATGGGATAGACTAGCTGGCCTCTGAGTTCTCCAGCTCTAAATACTGTGATTCTCTGAATTAAGAAGGGAAAAGGAGGGCACAAACCTTTATTAAGGACCTACTATGTGCCAAGTGTTGTGTGTGCTAAGTGTTTATTTCATTTGATCTTTAAAACAACCCTGGGAAATAAGTGCTTTTATTATCTCTATTTTAGAGCTGATGAAATACAAGAAGGCAGAGGTTAAATGACTTGCCCAGGATAACACAGTTAGTCGATGTTTGAGGATGGTTATGAACTCAGGTTTTCCCAACTCCCATGCCTGGTTTTCTATTACCTGCACCAATGAGCTACAAAGAAATCTGGGAAGAACTTTATAACACAGTGCAAAGTAGGGGAAGAAAGTAAAATCCATAAAATAAATTTCACTCTGAATGCAACTACAAAAAGAAGATAAGAGAAAGAAAAGCAATGGACAAATAAACTTGAATGGAACACGAGAGGAAGTTAGGGAAACTTTGTATGATGTGTTGCAAAGACTTTGTTTAAAGGTAAATAGTTGCAGTGTATGTTTGTTTGGTTGTGTTCATGTTTAATGTTAACTTTCTAGAGGTTGCATGTTGAGGTGGGTAACAGAGTAGGACTCTAGTATGCAAGATGACCTGAGTTGAGGTCTACTGCCTGATACAGACTTTCTGGGTGACCCTGGGCAAATCATCTAATTTCCCCAGGCAATATTCTGAGTCTTTACGTTGCAAGGAAGATGCTGGCATGCATTCGTCAAGAAAGGTCTATGCCCTCCACTGCCCTCAGCTCCTTAAATCAATAAAATGATAGTTTGAGCAAAAAAAAATTACAATCAATAATTATTCTTAACAAATCCAAATTACTTTGCAGAGCATTGATGCTCCCGTCTAACTGCAGCTAACTTTTGCATGCCTATGGCAAGCCAGATATTTGACAATCATTATCCATGTGTCCTTTCTCAGTTCTGTGAAGAAAGGCACTGCAGGGAATGTCCTTTGTACCCATCAGAAAGTTCCCACCTGGAAGGAGGGAAAATTTACCGGGACCTTAGGAATAACATGAATCAAATTACAAGGCTGGGTTCCTACAAGCTTCACAAGAAGAGCCTCTACATCAGTGGTGAGCACTGCTAACCCTACCCAGGCCATGCAGTTCCTTGACCTTTGTGCTTGGTCTCACTCCTATTAAGCTCTCACTTGTCTGTACCTATGAGGATCCAGCTTTGCCTTGATGGCACCTGTCTTACTGAAAATACTTTTTTATGATGTGTTCAGAGTCTGACGAGGAGTATAGAAGTAAGCCTAAGGACCCTAGATGGGCAGATGGACTCCTGACCTGTGAACGACTTTGTGAAATCCTCTTAGTTGATGACCCATATTTTTTCAACTCCTTTGGCTTCTGAGGTTCTCTCATGTTTCTCCTTCATCCTTTCTCAGAATCTCCTTCTTCTTCCATACATGACTATTCTCCTCTCTCTAGGTTAATACTATAAGGTATCCCTCTTCTCCTGCATAAGATGTTGTGAGTGTTCTTAGCCTGGGAGCAAACAGAGAACACCAATTGTCCATCCTAACCCTGTTCTCATAGAATCTGAGAAGAAAAGGATGGACCAAGGGTAAAAAAGAGGAAGGCACCATGTCCGCCTCATTCTCATAATTCAGTCCTGACCAGCTGACTCAGTGGACAAGCCAAATGAAGTCCATCTTCCTCATGCCTGACAATCCAAACCTTTCCTTGTCACGTGGACATTTGGTCCAGAGTTTTCATTCATGACATTTCCCTTCAGTTCCAGTAACAACTAGCCCTTCAACTCCATCATCAATTTCCACAGTTAAGGTCTGCTTCCACCTTTGATCCATTCTCTGGAAGGTTTTGCTTACATTTGTTCATGAGACTGAGATATAGGTGATCCTAAGATCTTAGGATCCTAGTATAGTAGATCATAGGATCTCATGGCAGGAAACTTCCAGGTCATCTCGTCTAACTCCTGCCATCATTTTGAGTTAAGTACACTGAAACCCAGAGTCATATAGGTGGGAAATGGGACAGTTAGGATTGGAACCCATGTCTTCTTTCTCCAAATCCAATATTCTTTTCGTAGCATTGTGTTACCAGAAGAGTAGGTTTATGGCTAAAGATTTCTTTAAAGATTCATTAGTTAATTCATTCTGCTGAGTTTTCCTTGGAAGAAGGAATAGGACAGTTTCAGCTGGATGTCCTTAATGATGATGGTGATGGTGTGCATTATTTTTTTTCTTTGAACACATGACCACACACATTCAGTATTTGTCAACTGTTAGAAGTATGGAGAATGAAAAGCAAAACACAACATAGCTTTACAAATACATTGAAGTTCCAAAGAACCAAAATCCAAAGGTAGAACCATAAGGATTCTGCTGCTGCCTATGATAGTGATACAATGGTTTATAAATGTAGCATCCAGAGGATGGTCATCATTATTTTCATCTATGATTTATAAGTACGTTAGGGTTCATAGATTTCTTTTAGATATTAACTCATTTGAATTAACATTTCTGAAGCTCAGGCTTGGGAATGTCTCTCCTTCCTACATAGTAGCCTTTGTTTGATTATGATGTTGAGAGATAGCAGAGGCTGAGAAAAGTTTGGATGGTTAGAGGTTCCCTCATGGATGCAATTAATAGAGCCAAGATATTTGATTTTCCTCCCAAGGACAACATGAAGTGGATGTCCTTGAATGACACACAGGCAGCATGTTAGACATATCTCCCTCCCTTTTTGTAGCTGGCGCATTCAGCTTAAGAGTCTTTTACTTAAGAGTACTTTTACTTTACATCACCAACCTGATGTATACACCAGAAATGGGCCAAATGGGCCCAGAAAGTGCCCTAAAGTACATGATGAAACATCACTCCCTTCCATCCCCTTTACCTGGTTGCTTTCCTTGGCCCTGAGTATTGAGGCTTGATCTAGAAATCCCAATCTCTCCTTTCACTTCCAGTTCAGCTCCTTGTTGGAAAAGACCAGCACTGGCTCTCTATATTCTGTATGCAAACTAAGCTTGATGAGGTGAGATTCCTGGGAGTCATTGGCCTCATGAAGCATGCTACCAATAGGTGCCCTTTGGAAAGGAGATATTTCCAGCTGCTGTAATGTTGGCCCAGGGAGATTTTCCAGTTCCTCAATGAATTGATCCACATCCTCTTGCCACATCATCTCAGGGAGGTGAATTCAAACTTGGAATTTTGGCAATTTCATGCAAAAATCCCCTTTCACCATCATTCATTTCAACATTTGCCTCAGGCTTCTCAGGGGTGACTGTTCCTACTTCAGGAGTTGTTATCAGACTTTTCTTGCCATTTCAGGTTTCCAATGCCCATTTTTTGTGTCCTTTTCCAGCCCTTTGATGGAAGGAACAGTAACCCAAGGTTTGTTTTTTTTTCCACTTGTGGTTGTTGGATAGATCATGACAGCCCTATTCTAGACAAAGAAAAGCTTTACTGGGAAATGAACAATGATACACGAAACATCACCAGATGAGAGCCCTCATCCTAGATGAGAAAAGTCTGTATCTGAATGATGAGCACAGTGCTTTGTGCATAGTAAGTGCTTGATGAGTGCTTTTTCATCCATCCACCCATTCATTCATCCATCCATCCATCCATCCATCCATCCAGTGGCAAGTAACCCAGGTCTGCAATGAACTTCTTTGCTTTAATTCCTTATTTCAAGGAATTGTGCCATGTGTCCTCAGTTCACTCTCTTTTGACACCCAGATTTCTTTCTCTTGCTTACCCACTTTCCAGGGATGCTATGACCTGACCCAGACTTCTTTCATGCTTCTTCTTCTTCTTCTTCTTCTTGGGAAACTGTCTGTTCTCTGATATGTTTTAAGCCAGCACATAGCTAGAGACTAAGCCTTCAATGAGATCTTTGGAGGGGAGGAAATGTTTGTGCTTCCTGAAGTACAACCAATCACTGACCTGGATCTTCTTCCCTTTAATAAGAGCACCAGCTCTGTCACTTTTACTTCTCTATTTCCGGATCCTATGGGCCCCAGAACTTTTCTCCTCAGACCTTTGTCTTTCTTTACAAGGTGTTTCTTTCTTTCTCTCTCCAAATTATAATCATCTGACCTTGGCCTCCACCAAAAAAATGTAAGTATCCAGTACCTCCACTTCCCCACATTTCTGGGGTCCCTACTGGGAATGAAATAGCTCATTCACTCTACCCTCCATCCCCAACACTGAATTGATGCAAGTACAGAGAAGAACAGAGAAGGAAGGGTAGGAGTAGACATATTACTATCATGTTTGAATTTTCCTGTTTTTGCCTCTAGTACCATCATTTTCTCGGTTCCCTAAGATTTCATTCTAGGCCTCAATTCTCCTTGGGTTGACCAAGCTTAGGATTGAATTGACCCCAAAAAACTCATCTCAGCCTCTAATGTCCCTCTAAAAATACTCTCATGCAGTTATGTTCTAGTGGGTTCCATTGAGGCAGCAAGATATAATAGAAAGAGCTTCCTAAACCTGGAGTCAGGAGACTTTGTTTCAAATCCTGATTCCAAAATGCTTTGTCACTCTTCACAAATCACTTCAACTCTCTGAACCACAGTTTCTTTCCCTGTCAAATGGGAGTCATAATAAAGCTTGCTCTGTCTCCAAGTTGCTGCGACGAAGAGATTTTGTAAATCATAACTTGGCACAGAACTGTTGGTAGTATTGGTGGTTGTCATTATTGTTCTCAATCATATTCCACAAGTCCCATTCCTTGGCTCTTTATTATTCTAAGTACAAAACTCCCTTGGAATGCCCTTCCAAATAAATCACAACTTCAGGATCCTCTGTGCTGCAGATTCCAAAAGTGTCATCTATTTTCACATGAACTGCAACTCTACATCACAGAGCCCTCTGTCCATTTTCACTTGCTTGTGTTCCTGCTGCTTGAAACAATATTCCCAGTTTGAAATCTTCCTCATTCCTCCCCAATCCACTCATTTCCCTATCATTTATATCACTATTCTACACTTCACCTAGTCATCTCTGATTCATCCATCTGCTTTTCCTTTATCCAGTCAGTCACATGGATTCTTCTAAAGAATTCCATCTAAGATCTAGCCCTCCTCCATTGCCTCTAGCACCGTTCTATAGGCTGGGTTCTCATAGTCTAACTCATAGATTGCTGCATCAATTTCTAGTATGCCTGCCTCTAGGATTTCCTTCCTTCCAATCCATTTGACATATACTCAAATATTTCAATACTCACAAGCATTTTGCAAATATTTGCCATGTGCATCAAACACTCTTCTAAGTGATGGAAATAAAAAGAAAAAGTGAAAATAATCCCCACTCTCAAGGAGCTTACAATATGACATACATATGTACAAAAAGTTATGTACAAATATATACAGTTTACAAAAGATAATCTAAGAGGGGGATAGCATTTGTCATTGGAAAGAGCAGGAAAGGTCTCCAACTGAAGGTGACTGAGTCCTGAAAAAAGCAAGCATAAGAGGTAGAGGGGAGAAAGGATAACATTCCAGGTGTGTGGATGCTTCCCCCAACCATCTAGCATGTTCAACACCCCCATGCATAGGCACACAGGGGAAGAAAATACTAGTTTACAATTTTCAAGTAAATGATGAAGAAAGAAATATTTAGAGCTGTGCTGCTCTCTTTTCTCAGTGACTTTAGTGCATAAGTTATTTTTGAGAGACTCAAAGCAAAAAAGCTAAAGTTTTTACACGATGTACTTCGCTAATAAGGAAACTCATATGTATAGAAGAAGCATCCTTCTCAGCCTTTCTATGACTAGTTTATTTTCTCCTTGATAATTGTCTATTCAAAGATGAAATATCACCTCATAGTCAAATATCCATTTTTTAGCCACTTGATCTTTTAAATATGAATATTTCTTCCAAGATGGCAGATCTCTACCTATCAATAACTTTTTAATCTGGATAATCATTATCTATATACTCCATAGAAGATCTATCCAATGCAGGGCAAACTCTTCCCTAGATTTCTGAGCACTCTGTGGGCACTGAGATTATCCATCTGTTATCCCTCTCTTTTGCTACATGACTAACCCATCTCCCTAGGCAATCATACACTTATGAGATGATTTATTTTATGACACCTTTTAGGTGAGTCATCATAGGTAACATGCTGTTCCTAATTATCTCTGCTGTACATCTCTCCATTTTTGGTCCTTCAGTTTTGTTCCTTCAAAAATTATTCCATGATAGCATCATTCTTGCAAAGTGATATGGACTAGATTTGCATCATGGACTCATTTGAGATCAGGAAAAGTATTACATAATTCTTCAGAAGCAACCCAGTTAGCTTCTTCCTCCTATTTGATCCTGGACACAACATAATATTGATAAAAAATCATCGTCTTTAAGCTTTTACCATGCTTGCTGCAGAGCAGAACAAACCAGAAAGCCACCTACTCTAGGACACAGCTCACTTAAGAGTTGTGCCTAAGAGTTGTCCTCATGCTCAAGATACTTATTGTGGTAAGCATCTTTTCAAAAAACCATATCTCATGACGCATTATCCAATGCTTCTTTTGTGCTTCTCCTTCAGTGAATTGTAGCTACTTAGTGACCATTTCAGCGTAGGATAGTGGTTACAGCTCTTTAATGGGCCAGGCCATAGCCACAGAGCAATTTCAACCTATTTGTGAGTCAGATCCACAGCTTCACCCGGCTAGCCCAGGAAACAACTTTCAGGTCAAATAGATCTTTTGGCCGACTGCTTTGCTTGCCCCAAAGTGACAACTCCTCCAAGATCAGCTGATATTTTAATTCTTTACCAACAAATTCCTTTCCACTCTATCAGACTCATAGTTATATGACCATGTAGACTACTGAGATTGACTTCAAAAGATTTCAAGTCAAAAGAAAGAGTTGGAGACATTTTCCAAGCTTTCCTACAGTTGTGATGAAATTGCTACTCTCTCTACATTATAATGACTCACTCATCATATCCAATTGAAGACCTTTGGACTGAATTTCAGGAACTTTCTTTGTCAGGCCCACCTCTGCATCAAATCTATTTAACCCATCTCTCCCCGCAAACAGATTTATCTCCTCTAATTCATTTTTGTATATTTGAGTAATATCTCCCTTTCCCTCCCTGGGTTATAGTTTTATTTTCCTAAAATTAAGGAGTTGGATTAGATAACTAAAGAAATAAGGTTTCTTGCAGTTCTAGTAGGTTATGAATTTTTCTTGCTCTATGAATATTCCATGCTTGGTTCTGACTCTATGAGGGAATAAGAAACTCTATTATGAGCTCTATGATCATATCTCATCTAAATTTTGTTTACTACAGAGTTAACCATAGTCCACATTATTATGTCAATGATGCATACTGTATCCTTTCTACAGACCAGTTTTACATATTTGCCTGAGGATCAGAGAGGTCAAGAGACCTATTAGTGGTCACACTGCTAGTAAGTGTCAGAAGTAAAACGTAGTCTTCCCAACTCTAAGCCCACTCCTTGAATCAGAATGGCTTATTGTTCCTCTTCTCCACACATGAGGCACTAGGCAAGTGTTGGCTCAAGTTAAAAACCTGAGCATCTCTCTCCCTCCCTGACTGTACCCATGGAATCCAGCCTGAAGCCTTTCATGCTGATGTTCACTATTAACAACCTCCACTATTCACCAGACATGGGATGTCAGAATTCAGTCAAATTCAATATAACAGACACCATCATGCAGCATCTGATGAGACTACCCATTTCCACCCTTCCTTCCTAGCTTCCCTCATGACCTGACCATCCACTAGACATACTCACCTTCTCTTTCTTTTCTTTTCTTTCTTTCTCTCTCTTTCTTTTCTTTCTTTCTTTCTCTCTTTCTTTCTGTCTTTCCTTCTTTTTTACCACATTGGTTACTTGTTCAAAAAGAGCAGCATTGGTTCCCTGTACTCTGGATACAAGGTGACTGAACTAAGGTAGTTGGGGGCTTGCAAGTGATGCTACTGGGAAGGTACTCAGGGTTTGAGCCACAGACTTTAAACATTTCTTCTCTACATATTGGCTCATAAATTCTGTTTCCTCTACTTTCACAATACCCAAGTCCAAAGGATCCCTTCTCTTTTCTCTCCTAGATGCCTGTAGGACATATATTTTGGAGTTTCTATCTAGAGTCAGTTCAATTCTTATCATTCATCCATCCATCCATTCAGCAGCATTTATTTAGTATCAGCTATGTTCTGGGCACAAGGGCAGGCCCTGGGGATATAAAAGTAAAACAAAAACAAACATCCCCACAAAATAAAAACCACCCACCAACAGTCCTTGTGCTCAAGTAGCTTACAGGGGGGAGGAGCCAAGATGGCGGAGTAGAAAGATTCACATATGCCAGCTCCAAACACACAGCCCACAATTACCTGTAAACAGGAACTCCTAACAAATTCTGGAGCAGTGAAAGCTGCATAGCAATGGAGTGGAGGAGATTTCTGTTCCAGAGAGCCCTGAAAAACTGACCCCAAAGGTTCGTAGCGTACCAGATCTGGAGCAGAGCCCAGCCCTGCCCTGGCCATGCAGCCGAGAGGAGCAGGTTGGAGCAGGCTTCAGGGACGGAATCTCTGGTGCTCGCGCAGGTGCCTCAACCCACAGGTGCTACAGGTCAGTGAGAGAGACCCTATCTGGTCAGCCATGAGGGGAGCAGGGTGTCTCCATAACTCAGGCCCCCTCAGGAGGCAGCAGCTGGGAGAAGCAGCGGACAGGAGGTCCCAGAGCTGGCAGGAGTTCGAGTCCATTACTGAAGATCTCCGCATAAACCCCCTGAGGGAACTGAGCCTGGGAGGCGGCCCTGCCCCCACCTGAGAACCTGAATTTAATCTTACCCTGAATAGCAGCTGGACCACTGCTGAAAGCCCTGAGGCTGGGGAGCAGCATTTGAATCTCAGACCCCAAGCACTAGTGAGGTGGGGGTGGAGAGGAATCTCAGAAGTCAAGTAACTGGCTGGGAAAATGCCCAGAAAAGGGAAAAAAAAATAAGACCATAGAAGGTTACTTTCTTGGTGAATAGATGTTTCCTCCTTTCCTTTCTGATGAGGAAGAACAATGCTTACCATCAGGTAAAGATATAGAAGCTCAAAAAGGATTTTGAAAGTCAAATTAGACAGGTGGAGGAAAAACTGGGAAGAGAAATGAGAGAGATGCAAGAAAAGCATGAAAAACAGGTCAAGTAGCTTACATTCATTTTTTGAGGAAAGCAAAGGAGTCATTGTAATCTGAGCACAATTTTGGCTATAGCTGGAGTCCTTTCTTGGTTCTATTACCCTTAATTGCATTTGAGTCAGAAGACCTGAGCTCAAATTCCAGCTTTAATGCATATTATATGAGCTGAGTAACTTGACCTCCCTTATCTCAGTTCCCTCATCTATAGAACAGAGAAGATAACACTCATACCATCTTCTTTATAATGTTGCCTTAAGAGAGTGCTTTGCATTATCATTACAGAAATGAGAATTATCATTATTGTTTTTCTCATTTTCAAAATATGTGTAAAGGATTGTTTCCCTTCAGTATTTATAGGTTTTATCAAAAGTATCTCCTTTCCTAGATCTGTGAAGAAAGCATCACAGAGAGTTGTGGATGCCATCTGTACCTTTCTCCAGTTCTCCAGCAGCAATGCTCTGGATGCCAAGCAGCTTACCCATGAGCTGAGCAACCAAACTCATGGTATCTGGCAATTGGGCCACTACTCCCTGGACAAAGACTGTCTCTACCTCAGTGGTAAGAAGGGAAGGCCCTATCCTTGCCTTCATTTTATCTTCATCTGTTTTAATCTGAAAATTTGTCTTTTCTTTTAACATTTCCACTATGAACAAGGTTCGAATCTCATCTAGAATTTCAGAAGACAGAAAGACAGACCCTGGAGACCATACCTGTTCCCCTACGGAGCCATTTTCTTAAAACATTTTGGTTTTCACCTGATGGTCACTATAGAGAGTTGTCGTTGGTCCGGTTTTGTTCAACATTTTCATCAATGCCTTGGAAAGAGACAAAATTGAAGCCAATTAGACATGCCTTGAGACTACAACAGAAAAGCTAGCTGATATGTTGGGTAGAACCAGAATCCATGATGTACCACATCACACCTATTAGATTGTAAAATATGACAAAACAGGAAGTTGATAAGTGTTGAAGAAGATATGGGAGAGTTGGAACACTAATTCATTGTTGGTGGAGCTGTGAGCTAATCCAATCATTCTGGAGAGCAATTTGGAATAATGCCCAAATGGCTACAAAATGTACATACCCTATGACCCAGCTATATTGCTTCTGGGACTGTATCCCAAAGAGATCATAAAAATGGGAAAGGGTCCCACATGTACAAACATATTTATAGCAGCTCTCTATGTGGTGACCAAAAACTGGAAATCAAGGAGACACCCATCAATTGGGGAATGGCTGAACAAATTGTGGTATATGAATGTAATGGGATACTATTGTGCTATAAGAAATGATGAACAGGAAGACTTCAGAGAGACCTGGAAGGACTTGTATGAATGAACTGATGCTGAGTGAAAGGAACAGAACCAGGAGAACTTAGTTCACAGCAACAACCACAGTGTGCGAGGAATTTTTCTGATAAACTTAGTACTTCATTGCAATTCAAGGACTTAAAATTCCCTATGAACTCCTGAGGCAAAAATGCCTTCCACATCCAGAGAAAAACTATGGAACTGGATCATAGAATGAAGCATATACCATTTTCTTTTGTATTAGTTTCTCTCGTTCATTTTAATTCTTCTATGCAACATGACTAAGGTGAAAATGTATTTAATAGGAATGTATGTGTAGAACCTATATAAGACTGTGCACCATCCCTGGGAGGGAGTGGGGAGGGAGGAGGGAAGGAGGGGAAAAATCTAAGATATACGAAAGTGATTGTAGAACACTGAAAACAAATAAAATAATTTAGCCCCACCCCCAAAAAAAAACAGACTCCAGAAAGTTGAGATAATATGACAAATATAACTTGCTAAAATTTAATAGGAATTAATGTTAAATTCTACACGAATATAGAATAGAGAAGACATTGTTTTCTATTATAACAATATCTGGGAAGATACATGTGGGTCTATTGAGCTACAAGCCAACAGATTTATGTGCAACCAAAAAAATCTCTGGCCCTGTAAGTCTATATGCAAAGAATTCAAGTGTCTAGGAGAAATGAGGTAGTAGTCCTGGTTTTTTGTTTTGGTGGTTGTTCATTTAATATTTTATTTTTCACTTATTACATATAAAAACAATTTTTAACATTTGTTTTTAAAAATTTTGAGTTCCAAATTCCCACTCTCCTTCCCCCTATTATCATTGAGAAAGCAAGCACTTTTTGATATAGGTAAAACATGTGCACTCATGCAAAACATATATGACAGTCCTGTTGTCCTTTGTCTTGATCAAGCCACATCTGTATTGCTATGTCCAGTCTTGGAACAATGTCCACTATTCAGCAGACATAAGTTTGGGAGCTCAGTCAAGTTCAATAGCGTGTAAAGTCAAGCAGAATCTGGTGAAATGGTCTGATTCACAAGCTACATTATTTCTATAAAATCATACAACCATGGTGGAAAGTCACTTGAAGTTCTGCTTAATTAGAGAAACTTGAAATGTTTAGCACAGAGAAAAGAGCACTGAAGGGACTGTCCCTGGGCATATGACATAGAACTATCTGACTTGACCCCATAATCTAATGAACAACTGACTAGCCCTCAGAGCTGTCCCGCAGTAGAAGGATCTGTTTTTGGATATGGGGCTTGAATTTTCTATGTACCTAAAAGACCTCTAAGCAGAGGTTGAATGGTCACTTGTTGATAGGTATTTTTATAAAGGAAATTCTGGTTCCTACTGAATTTGTATTTGAGACCTTCCATTCCCTTTCTGCATCTGAGCATCTAGGCAGGGAGCTCATGCAGGTTTCTGATGTCATCTTGGCTAGTCTTTACTCTTGTCCTAGTTCCCTCTGGTTGAGGAAAATCCCATCAGATGGCCTTAGTCATCTTAGTGAAAGACTGCATGTGGGAAATGTGCTAGATGTGGAGTCAGGGGATCTACATTCAGATGCTGGCCCCGCCACTTAATGCCTGTGTGACTGGTGTGAGCAAAAGTGACCTTTTCTTAGTGGATAGGGTCCTGGACTTGGAGTCAAGAAGATCTTGTTCAAATTTTACCTTTAGACAGTTACTAACTGGGTGACTCTGAGCAAAATCCTTGTATTAATGATAATTACCTATTAGCAATAATAGTATTTCTATAAAACTGAATATGTTATCTCATTTGGTCCTCACAATAACCCTGCAAAGTAGGTGCTATTATTGTTCTATTTTCCATATGAATAAACTAAAACTGAGAGAGGTTAAAGCCCAGCTAGCAAGGACATGAGGTAGGATTCAAACTCGGGTCTTCCTGACTCCAAGCCCAGCACTAATCCACTATGCTGCTCTTAATGATAAGTCATTTAGCTTCTCTTAGCCTTAGTTTCCCCATCTGTAGAAGGAAGGGGTTGCATTAGATAGCCTTTGAAGTCCCTTCTAATTCTCTAGTTATGGTCCTAAGCTTCCCATCAAGTCAAGAGAGTAAGAAGAGCAGTCAGTTTACCACTTCTATTTTTCTATAGGCCAGTGTAGAAAGAGTATATTATTACATGCACATGGTTTCTCTTTGACTCATTCTCATTCCTCCCAAGCTTCAAGCTTTCAATTCTCCCTATCTCATGCCAGGGAGCTAAAGCTCTCTTCCAAGAAGCAGATCTGTTTCCCAAGTGACCAGATGAAGCAAACTGGATCCTGTTTAACTGGATAATTCAGTCTGAGAGTTCCTTTTTTTCCTCTTCTGCTATGTTGGGTTCAGTACCCTAACTGTTCACCTTTTCGTCTCCAGGTTATAATGAACATGGACCAGATGTACCAAGTGTTGGTAAGCATGTTAACACTAATCTCATCATAATTCTTGGCCATCTGGAAGTCCTGAATCTTATTCCTTTCTTGATTCCTGAAGTAGGAACCCAATGCCTTTGCCCAATCCCCTCACCCTGTAGCCCACCTAGGTGTTATGAGAAAGGAATCCAAGAAGTCGACTGAGCAGTTTTGGAGAAGTAATAAGGAAGAAAGGCTTCTATCACTGGAAGCCTTCAAATGGTGACTGAAGAACCAGTTGTCAGGGATAATAGAATGTCCTGCAGTTCTTCAGCTAGGTGTGCTCTGAGCACCATTTCAGCTCTGATATTATAAGATTTGGTCATTCTGTGAAGAAAAGGCTCCAGTTAAGGAAAAGATCCTTCAAGTCCCTCTTGCCCTGGAACCATGGCATCTTCCAGTATTTCTACTTTCTTTACTAGAAATTAGGTGGGGATGACTTGTAAAGCTGTCTTCACAATCGATAAAATACTTAGCAAACATTTCTTACCTTCCATCTTTGTATCAGTCACTGAACTAGGTGCTCAGAGTACAGAGTCAACAAATGAAGCAATTTTTACTCTGAAGGGGTTTACATTCTATTGTGGGGGATTTCATGTCATCTGTCTGAGGCTGCATGATGATAACTTAGCAACACATTGCCATGGGATGATCAGGTGAAATAACAGTGGACCTCAGATCTTTAAGGGAGATTTTCTGATGGAAAACTCATAATGGTGTCCCTTGTATAGTGTCACCAGTGGGGTGTCTTATTATATTTAACTAGAAGATGAGAAGGACAATAGGAGAGGCATAGGCAACGAAGGTTTAGGAAATAGTAGAAGTTCCTTGATATGGATATCAGTGGGGCAAGGGAGTATGAGTTTTCCTTCCAGGAAAGAATAGGGAAATACAAGAATAGGGTGTCAGATGCTGTATTTCTTTGATCTGCCCAGGACTCAGGTATGTTTTTTTCTTCCCCTACCATAGCTGTTGTCCACAGCCTGCAACCTTTCACAATCAACTTTTCTATCACCAACCTGTCTTACAGAGAAGACATGGCTCACCCTGGCCTCATTACATTGAAAGTGTGTAGCAGCAACTGGTGAGATTTCTCATTCCCTTCCCTGACCTTGGCATACTGCAATGGAAGAAGCTCTGGTTGTGGAGTGAGAGGACTGGGGTTCAAATCCTGCCTCTGATACTTCTTATCTCTGTGACCTTGGGTTAATTATCTAATATTCCTGGACCTCAGTTTTCCTGATCAGTAAAATTAGAACTGACAATGCTGAGTAAATGAATGAATAAACATTTACTAATCAAGTGCTTACTGTGTGCCAGATACTGTACTAAGCTCTGGGAATACAAATCAAATTAAACAAGATAGTCCATGTCTTCAAGGAACTTCTACTCTAATGGGAGGAGGGAACCAAGACAACACATTAAGGGGTCTGTTAGAGCAGTAGATTATAGGCTCAAGGTTGCCTGGTGTCCCAATGTTTGAGAAATGTCATGGAGCCCTGGTTCTGGGGAACAGAAGGTGAAAGGTCACCTTTCAGTGGCCAGGATTCTATTAGGGAGAAGTAAGACAATGATGATGACCAGAGTGCAGGCAGTGTTGCATGTAGCTAACTAATAAGATGGCTTCTATTGGAGCTCTAGATTTATGATCTCATGCACCCTTCTGTACAATAGTCTTCTCCATTCCTTGGGTTTCATCCTTACAAGGCCCTTTTGCTCATTCACTTTTAGCTCAATCTCTTATTTATGAAAAGCAGCATTATTTCCTTTGACTCTAGATGCAAACTAACTTTGCTGAGGTGAGTCCTGGGAAGCTAAGACTTCGAGTTCTAAGGCTGACTCTCCTAGGGCTACAAGCACACAACCAGGGCTCATGGTAAACAAAATACAAATATAGTCTCCACAAAGTGACTTCTCTCCATTTTCAAATTCATCAGCTGCTTCATCCCCATCCCTCTTGTCCATGGAGTCTCAGAAATGGAGACCCTTAGTTGTTCCACACTATTCTCTATAGAAGAAGTGCAGGTTTGTCAACCCTCTTGATGTCACTATCAGCCTTTATCATATCATCTCAGACATCTCAATTTCACTTCCCCAACGCCCAAGGCCCTGGCAGGTCAGTCAGTACCAATCTTAGTAGACTTTATCAACATTTCAGTTCCTAGACCAATGAAGGATGGCTCCACAGCTAGAGTGAATTTTGTATGCACCTGTTGACAAGTTCCTGCCAGACTCTTCCTGGACAGAGAGAAGGTTTTCTGGGAGCAGAGCTGCCATACCTATGGCACCACCAGGTAGGGCCTCTATACACTGAACAAGAACAACCTCTACCTCAATGGTGGGCTACCTTATTGAAGCAAGACTTGGCTCCTGCCCCCACACAAGCACCAGAACTTAAGCTCACATTGAATAGCAGCCCCGCCCGCCACTGAAAGCCCTGAGGCTGGGAAGCAGCATTTGAATCTCAGACCCCAAGCACTAGCTGGGCGGATCTAGGCGGGGGTGGACAGAAATCTCAGAAGTCAAGTAACTGGCTGGGAAAATGCCCAGGGGGCGGAGCCAAGATGGCGGAGTAGAAGGACGCACGTTTACGAGCTCCGAAACCAAAGCCCATGGAATTGGTGTAGAAAGAGTCCCCCATAGATTCTGGGTGAGTGCAAGGTGTGCAGAGGCAAAGTGGAGGAGATTTCCGTTCCAGGGAGCCCTGAAGACCCGTCCCCAGGGTCCGGCGCGCCCGGAGAGTAAACCCGACCCCCAGCGCTGCCCTGGCCGAGGCCTCAGAGAAGCGGATCCGAGCAGGCTTCAGAGACGGAAGCTGAAGCAGCCCGGAAAGCCCCTCCGCCCACAGAAGCAGGTCAGTGAGAGAGGCCGGGCTGAAGGAGAGGGGAAGCGGGGCGTCTCCGTGACTCGGGCCCCCTCGGGAGGAAGCGGCGGCAGGGACGGGGACAGGAAGCGGCGGGGGCAGAGGTGTGGGTGGCGGCTGAGGTAGCAGCGGCCCAGGACTCAGGAATCCCCCAGCAGCAGGCAGGATCTTCATTACGGAAGATTCCCGCATAAAACCGGACGGAGCTGAGCCTGGGAGACGGCCCTGCCCCCACCCCGCTCTGTTGCTGAAAGCTTCTGCTCGGGACCCCCAGGGGAGCTGAGATTGGGAGGCGGGCCCCCCACCCCGCCCCCACCCGCTCCATTCTTGAGAGTCTCTGCATAAAGCCCCCCGAGGGATCAGAGTCTCAGAGACAGCCCTGGCCCCACCCCAGCACCTGAACTAAAGCTCACTGATTGACAGCTAGCAGGAGGAAAGCCCATTTAAATCTCAGAGGCCAAGCACTAGCTGGGCGGATCCAGGCGGGGGTGGAAAGGAATCTCAGAAGACAAGTTAACTGGCTGGGAAAATGCCTAGAAAAGGGAAGAAAAATAAGACTTTAGAGAGTTTTTTCCAACAAATGCAAATGATCCCAACCTTTGGATCTGACGAAGATGAGGACGTATTCTTGCCATCAGGGAAAGACGTGGAGGGCGGGGCCTCAGTACCCCAGACACCCCAGGGGGGGTGGCAGATGGGCTCAGGCCCTGGAAGAGCTCAAAAAGGATTTTGAAAAGCAAGTTAGACAGGTGGAGGAAAAAACTGGGAAGAGAAATGAGAGAGATACAAGAAAAGTATGAAAATCGGGTCAATACCTTGGTAAAGGAGACCCAAAAAAATGCTGAGGAAATTAACACCTTGAAAAATAGGCTCACCCAATTGGCAAAGGAGGTTCAAAAAGCCAATGAGGAGAAGAATGCTTTCAAAAGCAGAATGAGCCAAATGGAAAAAGAGGCTCAAAAGCTCACTGAATTTAATAGTTCTCTCAAAATTAGAATGGAACAGATGGAGTCTAATGACTTTACGAGAAACCAAGAAATCACCAAACAAAACCAAAAGAACGAAAAAATGGAAGAGAATGTGAAATATCTCATTGGAAAAACAACTGACCTGGAAAATAGATCCAGGAGAGACAATTTAAAAATTATGGGACTACCTGAAAGTCATGATCAAAAAAAGAGCCTAGACATCATCTTTCATGAAATTATCAAGGAAAACTGCCCTGACATTCTAGAACCAGAGGGCAAAATAAGTATTGAAAGAATCCATCGATCACCACCTGAAAGAGATCCAAAAAGAGAAACTCCTAGGAACATTGTGGCCAAATTCCAGAACTCCCAGCTCAAGGAAAAAATCTTACAAGCAGCTAGAAAGAAACAATTCCAGTACTGTGGAAATACAATCAGGATAACCCAAGATCTAGCAGCTTCTACATTAAGGGATCGAAGGGCGTGGAATAGGATATTCCAGAAGGCAAAGGAACTAGGACTCAAACCAAGAATCACCTACCCAGCTAAACTGAGTATAATACTTCAAGGGAAAATATGGTCTTTCAATGAAACAGAGGACTTTCAAGCATTCTTGATGAAAAAACCAGACCTGAAAAGAAAATTTGACTTTCAAACACAAGAATGAGAAGAAGCATGAAAAAGTAAACAGCAAAGAGAAGTCATAAGGTACTTACCAAAGGTGAACTGTTTACATTCCTACATGGAAAGACAATATTTCTAACTCTTAAAACTTTTCAGTATCTGGGTAGTTGGTGGGACCACACATACACATGTACACGCATGCACACACATACAGAGATAGAGAGCACAGATTGAACTGAATAGGATGGGACCATACCTTAAAAGAAACTAGGGTAAATGGTGAGAGAGAAATGTAGGGGGAGGGAAAGGGAAGGGGGTAACTATATGTCATTTAAGAGGCAGGTAGTTTTTCTTAGTGGAGGGAAAAAGAGGAGAGCTGAGAAAAAAAAAAAAAACAACAAGAAGTTTACCCTCATCACATTTGACTAAACGAAGGAGTGAAATGCACACTCATTTTGGTATGAAAACCTATCTTACAGTATAAGAAAGTGGGGGAGAAAGAGATATTGCAAGGGGGGGGATGATGGAAGGGAGGGCAAAGGGAGGAGGGAGCAATTTGAAGTCAACACTTGGGGAGGGACAGGATCAAAAGACAGAAGAGAAACAATGAGGGGCAGGTTAGGAGGGATGGTAATCCAGTTAGTCTTATACAACACGACTATCAGGGAGGTCATTAGCAAAACTACACAGATATGGCCTATATTGAATTGCCTGCTGTCCCAAAGGGAATGGGTGGGGAGGGAGGGGTGAGGAGAATTTGGAACTCAAAGTTTTAGGAACAACTGTTTAGTATTGTTGTTGCAACTAGGAAAGAAGACATACAGTTAAGGAGGAATAGAAAGTCATCTGGCCCTACAGGAGAAAAGAGAAGATGGAGACAAGAGAAGGGAGAGATGACAGAAGAGAGGGCAGATTGGAGATAGGGAAAATTAGATTGCTTGGGGTATTGGGGTGGGGGGGAGGGGATAAAAGGGGAGAAAATTTGGAACCCAAAAATTTGTGAAAATGAATGTAAAAAATTTAAATAAATAAATAAATTTAAAAAAAAAAATTAAAAAAAAAAAAAAGAAAGAAAATGCCGAAAAGGGAAGAAAAGACCATAGAAAGTTACTTTCTTGGGGAACTGATGTTCCTGCCTTTCATTTCTGATGAGGAAGTACAATGCTCGCCATCAGGGAAAGACATGGAGGTTGGGGCCTCTCTATTCCAGACATCCGAGGTGGATGTCTGGTGGGCTCAGGCCATAGAAGAGCTCAAAAAGGATTCTGAAAATCAAGTTAGATAGGTGGAGGACAAACTAGGAAGAGAAATGAGAGAGATGCAAGAAAAGCATGAAAAATGAATAAATACCCTGCTAAAGGAGACCCAAAAAAATGCTGAAGAAAATAACACCTTGAAAAATAGGTTCACTCAATTGGCAAAAGAGGTTCAAAAAGCCAATGAGGAGAGGAATACTTTCAAAAACAGAATTAGCCAAATGGAAAAAGAGGTTCAAAAGCTCACTGAAGAGAATAGTTCTCTCAAAATTAGAATGGAACAGATGGAGGTTAGTGACTTTCTGAGAAACCAAGAAATCACCAAACAAAACCAAAAGAATGAAAAAATGGAAGAAAATGTGAAATATCTCATTGGAAAAACAAGGGACCTGGAAAATAGATCCAAGAGAGACAATTTAAAAATTATGGGACTGCCTGAAAGCCATGATCAAAAAAAGAGCCTAGACATCATCTTTCATGAAATTATCAAGGAAAACTGCCCTGAGATTCTAGAACCAGAGGGCAAAATAAGTATTGAAGGAATCCATTGATCACTGCCTGAAAGAGATCCAAAAAGAGAAACTCTTAGGAATATTGTGGCCAAATTCCAGAGTTCCCAGGTCAAGGAGAAAATATTGCAAGCAGATAGAAAGAAACAATTCCAGTATTGTGGAAATACAATCAGGATAACACAAGATCTAAGAGCTTCTACAGTAAGGGATCAAAGGGCATGGAATAGGATATTCCAGAAGTCAAAGGAACTAGGACTCAAACCAAGAATCACCTACCCAAAAAAACTGAGTATAATACTTCAGGGGAAAATATGGTCTTTCAATGAAATAGAGGACTTTCAAGCATTCTTGATGAAAAGACCAGAGCTGAAAAGAAAATTTGACTTTCAAGCACAAGAATGAGAAGAAGCATGAAAAAGTAAACAGCAAAGAGAAGTCATAAGAGACTTACCAAAGGTGAACTGTTTACATTCCTACATGGAAAGACAATATTTGTAATTCTTAAAACTTTTCAGTATCTGGGTAGTTGGTGGGACCACACACACACATACACACACACACACACACACATGCACACACACACACATGCACACACACACGTACACACGTGCACAGACACACACATGCACACACATGCAGAGACAGAAAGCACAGAGTGAATTGAATAGGTTAGGACCATATCTTAAAAGAAATTAAGGTAAATGGTGAGAGAGAAATGTAGTGGGAGGAGAGAGGGTGAAATGGAATGGGGTAAATTATATCTCATAGAAGAGGCAAGCAGGAGACCTTTTAGTGGAGGGAAAAAGAGGAGAGCTGAGAAAAAAACATGACGTTTACCCTCATCACATTTGACTAAAGGAAGGAATAAAATGTACACTCATTTTGGTATGAAATCCTATCTTACAATACAGGGAAGTGGGGGAGAAGGAGATAAACAGGGTCGGGGGGCATGAAGGAAGGGAGGGCAATGGGAGGAGGGAGCAATTTGAAGTCAACACTCAGGGAGGGACAGGATCAAAAGACAGAATAGAAACAATGGGGGGGCAGGATAGGATGGAGGGAAATACAGTTCGTCTTACACATCACGACTATCATCGAAGTCATTTGCAAAACTACACAGATATGGCCTATATTGAATTGCCTGCCTTCCCAAAGAGAATGGGTGGGGAGGGAGGTAGGGATGGGGAGAATTTGGAACTCAAAGTTTTAGGAACAACTGTTTAGTATTGTTCTTGCTAGTAGGAAATAAGAAATACAGTTAATGGGGAATAGAAAGTCATCTGGCCCTACAGGACAAAAGAGAAGATGGGGACAAGAGAAGGGAGGGATGATAGAAGAGAGGGCAGATTGGTGATAGGGAAAATTGGAATGCTTGGTGTATTGGGGTGTGGGGAGGGGACAAATGGGGAGAAAATTTGGAACCCAAAATTTTGTGAAAATGAATGTAAAAAGTTAAATAAATAAATTTATATTAAGAAAAAAAACCAGGAACCATTGTTTGTTTCTTTTAGTATCTCTAGCACTTAGCACAATATCTTCTCTATGATAAGTGCTTAATAAATGTTTTTTGATTTATCAATCTTGACCAAGCCAAGCAGAACCATTTTCCCATCTGATGGTCTTCTCATGGTTCTATAATTTTCCCAATTCTGGTTTTACCAATGGCTTTCTGTTATGCTGACTTATTCTCAGCTCCTTTCTCAACGACTTTTTCTCTGGTAACATCTTCAAGTGTATTATCATTCTTTACCACCACAGGTACAAAATCTTAGCATCTCCTAATCCTTCTCTGGAGTGTTTTAATGGGCTCTGTCCTGAGATTAGTATTTGAGGGAAAGCTGAATAAAGCAGAATTGGGGGTGGAGCCAAGATGGCAGAGTAGAAAGATGCACATACACTAGTTCTTACCCCACAGCCCATAAAATACCTGCAAAGAAGAACTCTCAACAAATTCTAGAGCAGCAGAAGTCACAGAACAATGGAGTGGAGGAGATTTCTAACCCAGAGTAACCTGAAAGACCAATGCAAAAGGTCTGTCCCACCAGACCCAGAGCAGAGCCTTGGCCACACAGCACAGAGAGGAGCAGAACCAAGCAGGCTTCAAGGACAGAATTTCCAGCAGCAGTGCAGATCCCTCAACCCACAGGTGCCAAAGGTCAGTGAGAGGGTGTTTTTGGCTCGCTGAGAAGGTAGTAGGTTGTCCCCATAACTTGGGCCTCCTCAGGTGGCAATAGTAAAGGCAGCAACAGACAGAGGCTCCCAAAGCAGGCAGTAGTCTGCATCTATTGTTGAAGGTCTCATCATAAACCCCCGGAGGGTACTGAGCCCTGTGTGGCAGCCCTGCCACATCCTGAGCAACTGATCTTAATCTCACACTGAATAGCAGCCCTGCCCCCACCTGCCCTTGAGGGTTTGGAGCAACTCATCTGAATCACAGCCCCCAGTGCTGACTTGACAGAACTGGAGGTGAGGTGGTGGTGGAGAGGAAACCAGAAGTCAAGTAACTGGCTGGGAAAATGCCCAAAAAGGAGGAAGAAATAAGACCATAGAAGCTTACTTTCTTGGGGAGCAGTTGTCTCCCCCCATCCTTTCAGATGAAGAAGAACAAGGCATACTGTCAGAGGAAGTAAAGGCCTCTGCCTCCAGGGCCTCCAAAGGGAACTTAAATTGGACTCAAGCAATAGAAGACCTTAAAAAACAAGTTAACAGATTACTAAAGGAGAACCAAAAAAATGCTGAGGAAAATAACAGTTTTAAAAAGAGGCTAATTCAATTGGAAAAAAAGGTCCAAAAAGCCAATGAAGAGAAGGAAGCTTTAAAAAGCAGAATTAGCCAAACAGAGGAGAAGGTTCAAAAGCTCACTGAACAAAATAATTCATTGAAAGAGAGAATTGAGTTCAGGGAAATGAATGACTATGTGATAAACCAAATAGTTAGTAAACAAAACCAAAAATTTGAAAAAATAGAAGATAATGTGAAACATCTTATTGGAAAAACAAATGACCTGGAAAATAGATCCAGGAGAAATAATTTTAAAATTATGGGACTATCTGAAAGTCATGATCAGAAAAAGAGCCTAGACATTATCTTCCATGGAATTATCAAGGAAAACTCCCCTGAGATTCTAGAACCAGAGGGCAAAATGAATATTGACAGAATCCACCAATCACCTCCTGAAAGAGACCTAAACAGTGAAATTCCTAGGAATATTGTAGCCAAATTTCAGAGTTCCCAGATCAAGGAGAAAATATTGCAAGCAGCTAGAAAGAAACAATTTGAGTACTATGGAAATACAATCAGGATAACACAAGATCTAGCAACTTCTATATTAAGAGATCTCAGAGCTTGAAATATGATATTTCAGAAGTCAAAGGAATTAGGAATAAAACCAAGAATCACCTCCCCAGCAAAACTGAGTATAATACTTCAAGGGAATAAATGGTCATTCAATGATATAGAGGACTTTCCATTCATATTGAGGAAAAGACCAGATTTGTATAGAAAATTTGACTTCCCAAGACAAGAATCAAGAGAAGCATGAAAACGTAAACAGGAATCATAAAAGACTCTAAAGCTGAACTGTTTACATTACCACATGGACAGAAAATATTTGAATCTTTTCTCAGTATTTGGGTAGATGGAGAGATTGTACACACACACACACATACATACACATATATACATAGAGAGTACAGGTTGAGTTGAATCAGAAGAGATGATATCCACACAAAAAATAAGATAAATAAAATAAAAAAAAAATAAGGGATGAAGGAGGAAAATCCTGGGAAGAGAAAGGGAGAAATGGAATGGGTCAGGCTATAATTCATAAAAGAGATAAAAAAAATCTTGTTCAATGGAGGAGAAAAGGGAGAGGGGAGAGGGGAAAAATAAATCTCCTCTCTCCATATGTGGCTGAAGGAGGAAATAATATGCTCACTAAATTTGATGTGAAAATTTATATCACATCACAGGAAAGTAGGAGAGAAGGCGACAAGTGGGTGAGGGGATGTTAGAAGGGAGGGCAAATGGGAGAAGGGAGTCACTAGAAATAAACACTTTCAGGAAGGGACAAGGTGAATTGTGGGGGGAAAATATAAGGGGAGATAGAGTAGGACAGAGGGCAATATTACACAACATGATTATTATGGAAGTCTTTTGCAAAACAACACATACTTAGTCTGTATTGAATTGATTGCCTTCTCAGTGGGTCTGGGGAGGGAGGGAGAAAGGGAGAAAAGTTGGAATTCAGAGTATTAGCAAGGAATGTTGAGAATTTTTATTGCATATAATCGAGAAATAAGAAATACAGGAAATGGGGTATAGAAATTTATCTTGTTCTACAAGAAAAGAGAGATGATGGAGATAAGGGAAGGGTGGGGTGTGATAGAAGAGAGGGTACATTGAGGGAAGGAGTAATCAGAATGCAAGGTATTAGGAAGTAGGGGAGGGGAATGATGGGGAGAAAAATTGGACATATTACAAAGGGAAGTAAAAGCAATTAGTATTAAAACAATTGACTGAATTAATTACTGAAAATAAATCAATGACATTTTTAGTTTGGGGAAAAGAATTTTAGTCAAAATTTCCTAGAAGAAGGTAACCTCGGGTAAAATTTGGCATTGATGGAAAAGTGAAGGTTTTAATGGTAAATTTGATTTTATGATTGCTATTTAATCAGAAACTAGAACATGTACAGAAAGGCATGTAAGCCACTTAAGACTTGCCTCAAAAGATGTTGCTTAGCCAAAGTGAAATCTTAATCATATTTGAAACCTGGTTATTGGAACTTGCCATTTTTAGATGCTATGAGACTATTAAGTGACTGTTCTTCTGAGTCTAACTCCAGGTATGAAAAGTGGTCTGAGCCTCCAATCCATGATGCCAATAAGCCTGTGAGATGCTGGTTTGAACTGAAAAAGGTGATCTCATGGGAAGGGTGGGAGAGTGGCTGTTCAGCCTGGGCTGAGGTAGGATTCTCCTGACTCAGTTTCCCCACTGAAACCTGGCAGACTTTAAGCCTGACTGAACGCAAGTGGACAATCTAGACCTGCCTGGAACTGACATGAAGTTGGGGAGATATTGTTTTCCTGCAATGTCCCTCTCTTAGTGGCAATTTCCTATAGTTAAAAGGTTTGTAAATATAATACCAGATCTATTAAATTATAGATTATTGGTAGGGGAACATCCGAGGTTAAGTTTAAAATTAAGCTTTTAGGCATAGGACTTCAGACCAACAGCAATAAGTTAGGGTCCTTTAATTCTGAGTAATGCCGTGGAAACAATTTGGTCAAGAGCTTGTGAAGTTAGCAACATAAATATTATTTATGTCTCAGTTTGGTTAATGTTTAAAAAAAAGAAAAATTCTTTTGTGGTCCATATGGTAAATGCTTTAAAAAGATGTATCACCTGACCAAACGTTTGAATTATTTTATCTGTTATAAACTGTGTTAAAAATTTAAAAAAAAATTTAAAAAAAAAACAGAATTGGGGAAGCATGAAATCTTTTCTATCCAGGGATATCAGTGGAACCAGGGTAATGAGTTTTCCTTTAGGAAGTTAATAGAGCAGCCCCTGGGTGTCTGTGGGCATGCTAGCGGATGTGGCTAATGCTCACAGATAGATGTTTCTCTCTCTCTTAACTTCAGTTAGTGGCACAGTTAACTTGGAATCTTTTATTATAAACTTCACTATCACCTACTTACTCTACAGAGATGACATGGGGAACCCAGATTCTGACAATTCAACTCTACAGAGAATGTCCTGCAGCACTTGGTTAGTCTTCCCCAATGCCTATAGCATCCCCCAACTGTACAACTGCCTTCCCCATTCCCTGGCTGGGATTCATCTTCTCTTACCCCCAAGTTCACTTGATTCTTTCCCTTCTTTGTCAGATTAATCTCTTGTTCAGGAGAACTTGTATTGGTCCCTTCTACTTTGGATGCAAGGTGACATCTGAGAATTGGAACATTTCCCCCACATCCTTGAGGATCAACCTCCAATGGGGTGCTTTTGGGGTAAAAAAGGCAATTTGTTCACATATTTACTTTTTGTATCATTTTCTCTATTTTCAGATTCCCAAACAACTTTATCTAGGTCCCTCTAATCTCTGAATTCCCAGTAAGAAAATTATTTCATTCATAAAAAATGATTGAGAACAAGCAGAATGTTCTCACCAATTGGGTTCCAATTGGTTTCTCAGTACTCCTACCCAAACTTTTAATAGTAGATCATTAACTGTTCCAAGGTTGCTATCAGCCTTTCCCAGATCATCTCAGGCATATATGTGTCTAATCATCTCTCTACCTAGAATCCCATCAGATTTCTCAGCACCAATTTCATGGGCATGCGTTTCACTCCACATTTTTATTTTACCCAGAGCTATGAAGAATGGATTTGCAACTGGAATGGATTCCCTGTGTATCCATCACACCTTCCCTGCAATCCCTGTCCTGGACACTGAGAAGGTTACTGGGAGGTGAGCAGGGAGATACATGGCATTGCCATTCTGGGCCCCTACACCCAGAACAAGGATTGTCACCTTGATGGTCACCTACTTAACTGAGCCAAAATCTTGACCACTCTTCCTGCCAGTCTTCTGATATAACCACAGTATTATAGTTTCTTTACATTTTAAAGCATCATTCTTTTATCCAGGCTCTAACTCCACCCCTACCCAGAACTCTTTATTCAAATGCCCCTGTTGTTCAGTCACCTGCAACAGAGAGAACCTACTCATGCCTGTTTCCCTAGACTGCCCAATACTCGGTGCCATCTGAATTGTCATCTATTTTAACAACAGGTATTTGTTCTTCATTCTATTTTTTTTTTGTCATTGTGAATCCAGCCTTTTAAGTAATTGCTTGCTTGGAGACTTAGATAGTAGCAAGTAGAAGTATGGATAACATAAAGTTAAGAAGGTTAGTACCTAAGAATTAGAATGGAATCAGGAGGTGAAAAAGTTTCAACACACAGAAATGATGATTCAGTTCTGATAAAGTGAAATTTAAAAAGAATGAATGTGTACTTCAGGGGAAGGAAGTGGATTGGAAGGAGGAGTATTTGAGTTCAAATCCCAGCTTTCCTATTTCTCTCAGTGTGACAGTTGATTAACTAATTACCCTATATGGTGGGCCTCAGCTCTGTCTTCTGTAAAATAAAAGTATGGAACAAGTAATTAGGTATTGATACAACTGACTGAGGGAGATAACTTAAGGAATATTTTGCATTGATGCAAAAGTTAATTATACTGTATGTTCTGTAATGCAAAAAAACCTAGAAAGTTTTATGTGCAAAAATGGAAAATTTTATTTTATGTTGTTATTGAATCAGGAACTAGAAGAAGTGTAGAAATGAACAGGACTACTTAAGGCTTACTTTCAAGATGTTCCCTAACCAATGTGAGATTATAGTCATAACTGAAACTGTTATTCAAGACATCATGGGATTGTTAACTGACTTATTCTGATATCAAGAAATTCTGTTGAGCCACTGATTCATGATGCCAGAAACCCTATGAGGTACATCTATGAACTGAACAGGGTGATCCATCTAGTCAGTGTGAGAAAGCTCTTTCACCTGGGTGACAAGTGACTATGGTCTGGGCCTGCCAGGAGCAGCCACTGCACTAGCATTTTTTGGAACCAGAGAGCAAAAAAACCTAAAAGAAATCCAAGAAGAAAAACTCCTAGGAATATTTTAACCAAATTCCAGTGTACCTAGGTCAAAGGGAAAATATTGCAAGCAGCTGGAAAGAAACAATTTGAGTACTGTGGAAATACAAACAGGATAACACAAGATCTAGCATATTCTACCTTAAGGGATCTCAAGGCTTGGAATATGATATTCCAGAAGTCAAAGGAACTAGGATTAAAACCAAGAATTATCTACCCAGCAAAATTGGTCAGTCTATGAAATAGAAGACTTTCAAACATTCTTGATGAAAAGACCAGAACTATATAGAAAATTTGATTTTCAAACACAAGAATCGAGAGAAGTATGAAAAGGTAAATGGGAAAGAGAAATCATAAGTGACTGACAAAAGTTGAACTGTTTACATTCCTACATGGAAAGATAATATTTATAACTCTTGAAACTTTTCTCAGAATTTGGGTAGTTGGAAGGTATATATATGTATAGACAGAAGGCACAGGGTGAGTTGAATTGGAAAGGATGATATCTAAAAAAGTAAAATTAAGGGGTGAGAGAGGAATATATTAGGAGGAGAAAGGGAATAAGGGAATGGGGCAAATTATCTCTCATAAAAGAAGAAAAAGCTTTTTCAACAGAGGAGAAAGGGGAGGGAATTGAGAGGGAAAAGTGAAGTTTACTCTCATCACATTTGACTTAAGGAGGGATTAAATAAGAACACTCAATTTGGTATGAAAGTCTATCTTACACTAAAAGAAAGTAGGGGAGAAGGGAATGAGTGGGGTGGGGAGTATGACAGAAAGGAAGACAAATGGGGGGAGGGAGTAATTAGAAGTAAACATTTTTGGGGAGGGACAAAGTCAAAAGAGAGAACAGAATAAATGGGGCACAGGATAGGATGGCAGGAAATATAGTCAGTCTTTCACAGCATGACTATTTTGAAAGTCTTTTGCATAACTGCACGTGTATAGTCTATATTGAATTGCTTGCCTTCTCAGTGGGGATGTGTGGGGAGGGAGGAAAGGAGAGAACTTGGAATTCAAAGATTTAGTGATGAATATTTAGAATTGTTTTTGCATGTAACTGGGAATCAATAAATACAGGTAACATGGGATAGAAATCTATCTTGCCCTACAAGAAAAGAGAGATGAGAATAAGGGAAGGGAGGGGTGTGATAGAAGGGAGGACAGATTGGAGGAAGGGGTAATCAAAATACATGGTGACTTGGGATGGGAGAGGGGAGAGATGGGGAGAAATTTGGAACTCAAAATCTTGTGGAAATGAATGTTGAAAATTAAAAATAATTTAATTAGTAAAAAGTAGCAGAAACTGAAAAAATAAATTCTCAAAATCAATAGCATTTCTATATTATAATAACAAAACTCAAGAAGTAATAAAAGAAAGGGAAATCCCTTTGCAAGTAACTATAAATTATATAACATATCTGGTGATCAAAAGATTTGTATACGTCTAATTAAAAAGTGTTCCTCAAAGAAATTAAGAAAAAACAACTTAAATACATCCAAGAATATTTGGTGCTCATGGCTAGGCTGCGCCAATATCCCCCTCCCACCCCTCTGCTTTTTCCCTCCTTCCCTGAGATAGCACACAATTTTATATAGGTTCTACACATACATTCCTATTTTATACATACATTTGCACTGTAGTCACGCTGTGTAGAAGAATTAAAATGAATGGGAGAAATCATATAACAAATCAAAACGTAATACAAAAGAATATGATCTGTTACATTCTGCAACTGAATTCCATAGTTCTTTCTCTGGATGAGGAAGAAGTTTTGCCTTAGAGAAACTTTGGGGATTTTTTTAAGTCTTTGCATTGCAATGAAGTTCCAAGTCTACCAGAAAAAACTCACACACTGTGATCTTTGCTGTACAGGGTCCATGCTACTCCTTTCACTCAGCATCAGATCATATAAATCTTTCCAAGTCTCTCTGAAGTTATCCTATTCATCTTTTCTTATAGCACAATAGTATTCCATTAATTTCCATTAAATTCCATAATTTATTCAGCTATCCCCCAATTGATGGGCATCCCCTTGATTTCCAGTTTTTAGCCACCACAAAAAGTGCTGCTATAACTATTTTTGTACATGTGGGATCCTTTCCCATTTTTATGATGTCTTGGGGATACAGTCCTTGAAGCAATATTGCTGGGTCAAAGGGTATAAACATTTTTATAGCCCTTTGGGCATAGTTCCAAATTGCTCTACAGAATGGTTGGATCAGCTCACAGCTCCACCAGCAATGAATTAGTGTTCCAACTCTCCCACATCCTCTCCAACATTCATCATCTTCCTGTTCTGTCATGTTTGTCAATCCAATAGGAGTGATATGGCACCTCAGAGTTGTTTTGATTTGCATCTCTCTAATCAATAGTGATTTAGAGTATTTTTTCATATGACAACAAATATCTTAAATTTCTTCCTCTGAAAACTGCCTGTTCATATCCTTTGACCATTTATCAATTGAAGAATGACTTGTATTTTTGTACATTTGACTCAATTCCCTATATATTTTAGAAATGAGGCCTTTATCACAGACACTAGCTGCAAAAATTCTTTCCCAGTTATCTGCATCCCTCCAAATCTTAGTTGCATTGGGTTTGGTTGTGCAAAAACGTCTCAAATTAATGTAATCAAAATTATCCATCTTGCACATCATAACTTGTGCTTGCTATCTCTTGTTTAGTCAAAAATTCTTCCCTTTTCCATAAATCTGATAAATACACTATTCTTTCCTCCACCAGTTTGTCCATAGTATCAATCTTTATACCTAGATTGTGTACCCATTTGGATGTTATTCTTGTGTACAGTGTCAGGCATTGGTCTATGCCTAGTTTCCACCACACTTATCCAGTTTTCCCAGCAGTTTTTATTGAACAGAGAGTTCTTATCCTAGAAGCTGGGGTCCTTGGGTTTATCAAACAGTAGATTGCTATATTCATTGCCTACTGTGTCTTGAGTACCTAGCATATTCCACTTGTCTACCCTTCTGTTTCTTAGCCAGTACCAAGTGGTTTTGATAATTGCGGCTTTATAATTCAATTTGATATCTGGTAGAGCTAGGCCACCTTCCCTAGCATTTTTTTTCATTAGTCCCTTTGATATTCTGGACCTTTTGTTTTTCCAGATGAATTTTGTTATTATTTTTTCCAACTCTAGAAGGTAATTATCTGATAGTTTCTTTGGTATGGCACCAAATAAGTAAATTAATTTAGGTAGAATTGTCATTTTTATTATATTGGCTCAGCCTACTCACAAGCAACTGATGTTAGATCTGACTTTATTTGTGTGAAAAGTGTGTTGTAACTGTGTTCATATAGTCCCTGAGCTTGTTTTAGCAGGTAAACTTCCAAATATTTTATGGTGTCTACCCTAGTTTTAAATGGCATTTCTCTTTCTATCTCTTGCTGTTAGGTTTTGTTACTAATAAATAGAAATGCAGAAGATTTGTGCGGGTCTATTTTGTAACCTGCAACTTTGTCAAAGTTGTTGATTATTTCAAATAGTTTTTTACTTGAATCTCTGGAATTCTCTAAATATATCATCATATCATCTGCAAAGAATGATAACTTAGTTTCTTCTTTGCCTATTCTAATTCCTTCTATTTCTTTATCTTCTTTAATTGCTATAACTAACATTTCTAGTACCCTATTGAATAACAGTGGTGATAATGGACATCCTTGTTTCACCCCTGATCTTATTGGAAATGCATCTAGCTTATTCCCATTGCATATAATGCTTGCTGAAGGTTTTAGGTAGATACTTTTTATTATTTTATGGATAGTTCCCTTTATTCCTATGCTCTCCAGTGTTTTTAATAGGAATGGGTGTTGTATTTTGTCAAAAGCTTTTTCTGCATCTATTGAAATAATAAAGTCGATTCTGTTAGTTTTGTTGTTGATATTATCTATAATGCTAATAGTTTCCCTAATATTGAATCATCCCTGCATTCCTGATATGAATCCTACCTAATAATAATGCATTATTCTCATGATAAGTTGCTGTATTCTTTTTGCTATAATCTTATTTAAAATTTTAGCATCTGTATTCATTAGAGAAATTACTCTATAATTTTCTTTCTCTGTTTCGTTTCTTTCTGGATTAGGTACCAAAACCATATGTTTATCATAAAAAAAATTTGGAAGAACTCCTTCTTCCCTAATTTTCCCAAATAGTCTATATAATACTGGAATTAGCTGTTCTTTAAATGTTTGATAGAATTCACTTGCAAATCCATCTGGCCCTGGAGAGGGGACTGAAGGAAGGAAGGGAAGACTGTGGGAGGTGGTGGTCAAAAGTGAAAACTCTGTTGAGGAGGGGAAGGGAGACAAGAGAATTAAAAGTACAAATAGTGGGAAAGAGAATGGAGGGAAAGATGCAGAATGTAATCACAACTGTGAATGTCAATGGAATGAACTTCCCCACAAAACAGAGACAGATAGCAGAATGGATTAAAAGCCATAATGCAACAATATGTTGTTTACAAGAAACACATTTGAAATGGGGGGATACAAACAGGGTGTATGTATATTGTGTATATATTGTGCTTCAGCTGACACAAGAAAAGTAGGGGTAACAATCCTAATCTCAGACAAAGCAAAAGCAGAAATAGATCTCATCAAAAGAGAGAAGGAAGGAAACTACATCCTGCTAAAAGGCACCATAGACAATGAAGCACTATCATTATTAAACATGTATGCTCCAAGTGGTATAGCATCCAAATTCTTAGAGAAGGGGTTGGGGGAGTTGCAGGAAGAAATAGACAGCAAAACTATACTAGTGGGGGACCTCAACCTCCCCTTCTCTGAACTTGAGAAATCTAACCTTAAAATAAACAAGAAAGAAGTTAAGGAGGTGAATAAAACTCTGGATAAGGTAGATATGCTAGATCTCTGGAGAAAACTGAATGAGGATAGAAAGGAACCTACCTTTTTCTCAGCAGTACATGGCACATATACAAAAACTGAGCATATTCTAGGGCATAAAAACCTCACCATCCAGTGCAGAAAGGCAGAGATAGCCAATGCATCCTTCTCAGATCATAATGCAATAAAAATTACATGTAATAAAAGGCCATGGAAAGATAAATCAAAAATTAATTGGAATTAAATAATCTAATCCTAAAGAAGGAGAGGTTTAAACAACAAATCATAGAAACAATCAACAACTTCATTCAAGAGAATGACAATAATGAGACAACCTACCAAATCTTATAGGATACTACAAAAGCAGTTCTTAGAGGAAGTTTTATAACTTTGAATGCCTACATTAATAAAAAGAGAAAGAGGAGATCAATGACTTGAGCATGTAGCTGAAAATCTTGAAAAACAACAAATTGAAAATCCCCAAGTAAATACCAAATCTGAAATACTAAAACCAAAGGAGAGATTAATACAATTGAAATTAAGAAAACTATTGAAATAAATAAAACTAATAGTTGGTTTTATGAAAAAACTAATAAAATTGATAAACCTTTGGTCAATTTGATTAAAAAAAGAAAGAAGAAAACCACATTACCAATATCAAAAATCAAAGGGGTGAACTCATCTTCAATGAGGAGGAAATTAAAACAATAATTAGAAATTACTTTGCCCAACTTTATGCCCATAAATTCGCCAATCTCAAAGAGATGGATGAGTATTTTAAAACATATAAATTGCCTAAATTAACAGAAGAGGAATTTGAATACTTAAACAACCCCATCACAGAAAAAGAAATTGAACAAGTCATCAATGAACTCCCTGGGAAAAAATATCCTGATTTGATTCTTAAAAAACTACTGATAAAACTGTAAAATAATTTGAGAGAAATTAGGCTTAGACCCACAGTTTATATCATATACCACAATAAATTCTAAATGCTTATAAGACTTTAATATTGAAGACCTTAATATAAAATTAGAATAGAAACAGATCATATGCCTCTCTCACAGCTATTGGTAAGATATGTATTCTTAACCAAACAAAAGGAGATAAGAGGCAATTACAAACGATTAGATAGCTTTGATTACTTGAAACTGAAATGCTTCTGCACAGATAGCATTAAATGCATCTAGCATTAGAAGGAAAATGATCAAATGAGAAAAAATCTTTTTATCAAATTTCTTTTGATAAGATATATCCAAGATATACAAATTATCCACATGTGTATATGTATATGTATGTGTCTATATGCATATAGGACTAACAGAAGGAAGAAATATGGAGCTAGATAAAAGCAGGAGAGAAAAAGGAACTAATAAACCCTAAAGGGAAAGTTGTAATGAACAAGAAGAAAGGAGCAGGAGTGAGGAGAAGAGAGTTAATGGGAAGAGAGTTACATTTAAAAAAAAAAGATTAAAGTAACTGAAGAAGTATAATACTGTGTTTATAGTAAAAGATGGAATTTTAAAGTCAAAAGCTTCTACATGGATAACATAAATGTACCTACAATAAGAAGGAATGAGGTCAAATGGGAAAAAATTCTCATTAAATTTCCTCAATAAGAATTTGCTAGCCAAGATATATCTACACACACACACACACATATGTATTTACTTATATATATGTACATATGTGTATATTATATAGATGTACATATGCATTGGTGTATATATGTGCACATATATACTCATGCATGTATATGCACATATCTATATATGTATGTGTATACACAAACACACACACATACATACATATATATATATATTACTAATAGCCATTCCCCAATAGATAAGTGGTCAAAGTATATGAACAAATATTTCTAAAAAAAAATTTGCAAAGTATTCACAACCACATAGAAATGCTCCAAATCACTAATAATAAGAGAAATAATAATAATAAAAAAAGATTCCTGAGGTTTTCCCTCACGGTCTGCAAATTGGCAAAAATTTCAAAAACTAGCAGTGAGTTTGTAGAAGGATAGGCACACTAATAGATCATTGGTGGAGTTGTGAAATGGTACATAAAACATTATGGAAAACCATCTGAAAGGATGTAAATCAAGGTATAATTACAAACATACAAACATCAGAGCACATGAGAGGCATGATTCTCCTCTACCCTTACCCTACCTCTGTCTCTGGGGAGAAGAAGGGGATTAATTTCATAACTTAGCCTCATTTCCCATAGAGCACACAGACCCTTTTTCTTTGAACCAGAAATTCCATTACTGGCAAAAGAAATTCTTAATTCTTTCTCCAATTAATAACCAATTATCAATTGAGATTAAGATTTTCCCTTCCTATTTCCTCTTCCTTTAGTAGGTCACCTGGATGATTCCATGGAAGCCCTTTATAGATGTTATACTTCAATGTCTCATTGTCACATGGTGGTCATTCTGGGCTCTCAAAGATTAGTCCAATGGAATATAAACTCTGTTGGTTCTACCATGCTGGAAAGGCTTCAAATGTAGGCCCCATAACAGACAATATATATTGTCCAAGGATCAATTTTTTTTTTTTTAGAGAAGTTCATTACTAGGCTCTGCATAGGGTATCTGTTGATACTCTGCATCAATAGACAAAGCACCTATACTGAGAAAATAATAGGGCTTTGATGTTACAGAGTTGGCCAGGGTATACACAGATTGCCCAAGATGCCGCCTCTCCCTAAGTCTTCTGCTAAATTGATGTTGATAGCCTCCTTTAATAGGCAGTGGAGTTGGAAAGGCTGCATCTTTGAAACAAATGAGACTGTCCAGTCTCTCTCTTTTGGGCCCATTTCTTCCTGCTTCCTCCAGAGGAAAAAAACCCTAGTTCACAGAAATCCTGGTCAGCATGAACAGAACAGGGTAAGATGGAAGGATTTCCATCTCCTGAGCTTTCTTTTTCTCCTGGATTTACCTCCTCTAGCCCCAGAAATGAGTCTGGGAGTGTTTCTGTTTTCTGTATATTGTCCTTGGTTTCAGCTGCCAGTGCTGGGCCTCACTGACCCAGGAGTTTGAGCTTTGGCAACTTTGGAGCCCAGATCGCAGGTAGAGCCCAGCCTGAAAGCCCTGAGAAGTAAGGTCTTCTGGGACTCCAATCCAAGGTGGGGTTTGGACTTGAAACTGGGTCTGTGTGCTCTATGGGAACTGAGGCTAAGCTATGAACTTTATCCCCTTCTTCTCTCCAGGGACAGAGGTGGGGTAAGGGTACAGAAGAGAATCATGCCTCTCCTGTGCTATGACGTTTGTATATTTGTGATTATACCTTTGAAATCAATATTCCTTTTTAAAAGGTAGACCAACCAGTAGTAGCTAAATGAGCTGGAGTACAGGGGACCCTATGTCCTACACTTAGGGAACACTACTATCAGTGGAGACTGGAGCCATTTGCAGAGACTTTAGATAAAGGATGGGGAACCTTCAGCCTTGAGACCAATACTGCCCTCTTGTTGCTCAAGAAAAGTCCTTGAGGCCACAGGTTCCCCACCCCTGATTTAGATTCACACTACCCCATCCTAACAAGGTTTATCAGGGAATCCTGAGTAACCGTACAAAAGCTTTCAGGAAGGGAGGGTCAGAGTGATAAGTATTTATGTTGAGATAAGTATAATCCTTGTATCACTGGATCCAAAACAATAAATATAGAGCAAGATAACTTTCTGTATGCCATTACCTGTAGTTCTTATTTCCTAGTTGCAAGAAAAAACTCCACAGTTGTTCCTAAAATTTTGAGTTCCAACTTCTCTTCATCCCTCCCTCTCCACCCATTTCCTTTGGGAAGGCAAGCAATTCAATATAGGCCATATTCATGTAGTTTTGCAAATGACTTCCATAATAGTTGTGTAGTGTAAGACTAACTATATTTCCCTCCATCCTGTCCTGCCCCCCATTTAATCTATTTAACCTATCTCTCCCCAAGAGTGTTGACTTCTAATTGCTCCCTCCTCCCATTGGCCTCCCTTCCATCATCTCCCCCGCACCCTGCTTATCTCCTTCTCCCCCACTTTCCTGTATTGTAAGACAGGTTTTCATACCAAAATGAGTGTGCATTTTATTCCTTCCTTTAGTCAAATGTAATGAGAGTAAGCTTCATGTTTTTTCTCTCACCTCCCCTCTTTTTCCCTCTACTGAAAAGTCTTTTACTTGCCTCTTTTATGAGAGATAATTTGCCCCCTTCCATTTCTCCCTTTCTCCTCCCAATATATTTCTCTCTCATCCCTTAATTTCTTTTTTTTAAGATATGATCCCATCCTATTCAATTCACCCTGTGCTGTGTGTGTGTGTGTGTGTGTGTGTGTGTGTGTGTAATCCCACCAACTACCCAGATACTGAAAAAAGTTTCAAGAGTTACAAATATTGTGTTTCCATGTAGGAATGTAAATAGTTCAACTTTAGTAAGTACGTTATGATTTCTCTTTGTTGTTTATATGTTCATGCTTCTCTTGATTCTTGTGCTTGAAGGTCAAATTTTCTTTTCAGCTCTGGTCTTTTCATCAAGAATGCTTGTAAGTCCTCTACTTCAATGAAAGACCATTTTTTCCCCTGAAGTATTATACTCAGTTTTGATGGGTAGGTGATTCTTGGTTTAAGTCCTAGTTCCTTTGGCTTCTGGAATATCATATTCCATGCCCTTTGATCCCTTAATGTAGAAGCTGCTAGATCTTGTGTTATCCTGATTGTATTTCCATAATACTGGAATTGTTTCTTTCTAGCTGCTTACAATATTTTCTCCTTGACCTGGAAACTCTGGAACTTGGTCACAATGTTCCTAGGAGTATCTCTTTTTGGATCTCTTTCAGATAGGATCAGTGGATTCTTTCAATATTTGTTTTGCCCCCTGGTTCTAGAATATCAGGGCAGTTTTCCTTGATAATTTCATGACAGATGATGTCTAGGCTCTTTTTTTTATCATGGCTTTCAGGCAGTCCCATAATTTTTAAATTGTCTCTCCTGGATCTATTTTCCAGGTCAGTTGTTTTTCCAATGAGATATTTCACATTCTCTTCCATTTTTTCATTCTTTTGGTTTTGTTTTGTGATTTCTTGGTTTCTCATAAAGTCATTAGCCTCCACCTGTTCCATTCTAATTTTGAAAAAACTATTTTCTTCAGTGAGCTTTTGAACCTCCTTTTCCATTTGGCTAACTATGCTTTTGAAAGCATTTGTCTCCTCATTGGCTTTTTGAACCTCTTTTGCCAATTTAGACTATTTTTAAAAGTGTTATTTTCTTCAGCATCTTTTTTTTCAGTCCCCTTTAGCAAGGTGTTGACCCTCTTTTCATGCTTTTCTTACATCTTTCTCATTTCTCTTCCCAGTTTTTCCTCCACCTCCATTACTTGATTTTCAAAATCTTTTTGAGCTCTTCCATGGCCTAAGATGATTGAATATTTATTTTGGATGTTTGGGACACAGAAGCTTTGACTTTTATGTCTTTCCCTGATGGTAAGCATTGTTCTTCCTCATCAGAAAGGATGGGAGAAGTTACCTGTTCACCAAGAAAGTAACCTTCTATAGTCTTATTTTTTTCCCCTTTTTTGGGCATTTTCCCAACCAGTTACTTGACTTTTGGGTCCTTTGTCAAGAGTAGGGTATACTCTGGGAATCTGTAATATCTCAGTTCCTCCAAAGTGGCACAATCAAGCACATTCAATGGTCTGGGAGTAGATAGGGATTTTTGTGCCCAGAGTCTTAGCAGTTTCTTCTCCACAGCCACCTGGCCTCCAGTTCTGCCAAGCCAGCACTGGGGGGCTGGGATTCAGTCAAGCTGTGGAGGCAGGGCTACCATTCAGTGCTAGATGAAGACCAGCTCCCTCAGGGCCTCTAGACAGGTAATAATTAGCTCCTCAGTGCCCCCAGGGGTTTTTCTGATCCAACAATGGATGTGGGCTGCTGTAGGGGCTGAGGTCAGAACTACTACCGCCCACCTGATGTAGACTCTGGTCACAGCCTAAGGCTGAAGCTATAGGAACACCCTTCTCCCTTCATGGCCAGCTGGAAAAACCCTGTCACTGACCTTTGGCACCTGTGGGTTGAGGGATCTGCAAACCCACTGCTGTTGTGCTGGGGATTCTACAACTAGAGATTCTGCCCCCAAGGGCTATTTATGAGTCCCGCTGCCTGGCCAAGGCTGGGCTGGGCTCTGCTCTGCATCTGGTGCAACAGACATTTCCTGTGGGCCTCTCAGGTCACCCTGGACTGGAAATCTCTTCCACTCTATTGTTCTCCACTTCTGCTGCTCCAAAATTTGTTGAGAGTTGCTTTCTACAGGTATTTTATGGGCTGTGTGGGGAAAGCCTGCCTTTGTGTGTCTTTCTACTCCATCATCTTAGCTCTGCAGAAGGTTATTTTCTTGGGGAGAAAGGTATCTCCCCCCATCCTTTCAGATGAGGAAGAACAAGGCATACTGTCAGAAGAAGTCAAGGCGTCTACTTGCAGGGCCTCCAAAGGGAACTAAAACTTGACTCAGGCAATAGAAGATCTTAAAAAACAAGTTAGCAGCTTACTAAAGAAGAACCAAAAAATAATGAGGAAAATAATAACTTTAAAAAGAGGCTAACTCAATTGGAAAAAGAGTTCCAAAAAGTCAATGAGGAGAAGGAGGCTTTAAAAAGCAGAATTAGCCAAATGGAAGAGAAGGTCCAAAAGCTCACTGAGCAAAATAATTCATTGAAAGAAAGAACTGAGTTCAGGGAAATGAATGACTATGAGTTAAACCAAACAGTCAGCAAACAAAACCAAAAGTTTGAAAAAATAGAAGATAATGCGAAACATCTCATTTGAAAAACAACTAACCTGGAAAATAGATCCAGGAGAAATAATTTTAAAATTATGGGACTACCTGAAAGCCATGATCAAAAAAAGAGCCTAGACATCATCTTCCATGAAATTATCAAGGAAAACTGCCCTGAGATTCTAGAACCAGGGGGCAAAACAAATATTGAAATTTTAGAATTAGAGCAGAAAATTGAAATTGAAAATAATCTACTGATAAAAAATCCACCAATGTGAAAACCCACAGCAACATTATAGCTCAGTTTCAAAGCTGCCAGGTCAAAGAGAAATTATTATCACCTAGTAAGAAAAAAATAATACAATTATTGTGGCTCTCCAGAATTATGCAGCGTTGTGGCACTACAATGGCATACAAGATTTAGCAGCTTCTACATGAAAAGGTCCAAAGGCAAGAATATGATATTTTGAAGATAAAAGGAGCTGGGTTTATAATCAAGAATAACATACCTCACAAATTTGAGTGCAATCCTAAAAGGGATATTTAATCAATTAATCTTCTTTTAGGTATTCTGGAGGAAAGGACCAGAACTGAAGAGAAAATCTGACTTATAACAATCAGAGGAAACATAAGAAACTAAACAATTCAGTATAAGAGAACTGATAAGGTTAAACTGTTTACTTCTTATATGGGAAAATTATATTTGTAACTCTTAAGAATTTTACCTTGCTTGGATAGTTTGAAAGAGTATACATAAATACTAGTTAAAGTAAAATTTAAGTAAAATTCCAAGAGGCAAAGTTCAGGATATGAAAAAATCCATTTATTAATTAAACTATTTAAGAATCAAAATATTGGGATCAGTGATGGCTCCTTTAGCAAACACGCCTTACATAGATCAAAGACACATGGGGAATGATTGAAAAAGGATATTTTTGCATTGACATCAGCAACATGTTTAAGTAAAACTTCTACTATGTTTGCATGGCCTTCAGAGGCTGCCATGTATAATGGAGTTTGGTCCACTTTAGTTCTGGCAGAGAACAAAGACATATGTGGAAAGAATGAAAAGGGAAAGATACCTTTGTCCCACTGTCCATTTCATCAATATCTTAGTGTTCAGATATCTGATGCACCTCTGCTTTCTGAGATCATCTCCTTCCACAATTATGTGGTCTTTTGGAAATCACTCTTCTTAGACATTCTGGAAATACAGGTTCTCAGAGTAGCTTCTTCTAGTAGATCTGTTTCTCCAGTTCAGGTCACTTGCAGAGATTCCCCTTTCTGTTAAAATCTCTAACTAGTAGATTTCCATGCAACTGATTTGAGTCCTTTTAATTTTGCTCTGCCAGTAGCTATGTCATGTTGTAAGAGTTAGCTCAACCGGGGGCGGAGCCAAGATGGCGGAGTAGAAGGATGCACGTTTACGAGCTCCGAAACCAAAAGCCCATAGAATTAATGTAAAAAGAGTCCCCATAACTTCTGGGTCAATACAAGGTGTGCAGAAACAGAGTGGAAGAGATTTCCATTCCGGGGAGTCCTGGAGACCCGTCCCCAGGGTCCGGCGTGCCCCGGAAAGTGGACCCCACCCCCAGCCCTGCCCTGGCCACGGCCCCAGAGAAGCTGATCCGAGCAGGCTTCAGAGACGGAAGCTCCAGCAGCCGGGAAAGTCCCTCCGCCCACAGAAGCTACAGGTCAGTGAGAAAGAAGGCCGAGCTGGAGGAGAGGGGAAGCAGGGCGTCTCCGTGACTCGGGCCCCCTCGGGAGGAAGCAGCGGCAGCAGGGACAGGGGCAGGAAGCGGCGGAGGCAGAGGTGTGGGTGGCGGCTGAGGGGACAGCGGACCAGGACTCGGGAATCCCCCAGCAGCAGGCAGGATCTTCATTATGGAAGATTCTTGCATAAAACCTGAGGGAGCTGAGCCTGGGAGACAGCCCTGCCCCCACCCCGCTCTGTTACTGAAGGCTTCTGCTTAAAGCCCCCAAGGGAGCTGGGCTTGGGAGGCGGGCCCCCCACCCCGCCCCCACCCGCTCCATTCCTGAAAGTCTCTGCATAAAGCCCCTGAGGGATCAGAGCCTGGGAGGCGGCCCTGCCCCCACCCCAGCACCTGAACTAAAGCTCACTGATTGACAGCCGGCAGGAGGAAAGCCCATTTAAATCTCAGATGCCAAGCACTAGCTGGGCGGATCCAGGCGGGGGTGGAAAGGAATGTCAGAAGTCAAGTCAATCTGATGATGAGGACGTATCCTTGCCATCAGGGAAAGATGTGGAGGGCGGGGCCTCAGTACCCCAGACATCCCAAGGGGGTGGCGGGTGGGCTCAGGCCCTGGAAGAGCTCAAAAAGGATTTTGAAAAGCAAGTTAGACAGGTGGAGGAAAAACTGGGAAGAGAAATATCAGAGATGCAAGAAAAGTATGAAAAACGGGTCAATACCTTGGTAAAGGAGACCCAAAAAAATGCTGAGGAAATTAACACCTTGAAAAATAGGCTCACCCAATTGGCAAAGGAGGTTCAAAAAGCCAATGAGGTGAAGAATGCTTTCAAAAGCAGAATGAGCCAAATGGAAAAAGAGGCTCAAAAGCTCACTGAATTTAATAGTTCTCTCAAAATTAGAATGGAACAGATGGACTCTAATGACTTTATGAGAAACCAAGAAATCACCAAACAAAACCAAAAGAACAAAAAATGGAAGAGAATGTGAAATATCTCATGGGAAAAACAACTGACCTGGAAAATAGATCCAGGAGAGACAATTTAAAAATTATGGGAAACTCATGATCAAAAAAAGAGCCTAGACATCATCTTCCATGAAATTATCAAGGAAAACTGCCCTGACATTCTAGAACCAGAGGGCAAAATAAGTATTGAAAGAATCCATCGATCACCACCTGAAAGAGATCCAAAAAGAGAAACTCCTAGGAACATTGTGGCCAAATTCCAGAACTCCCAGCTCAAGGAAAAAATCCTACAAGCAGCTAGAAAGAAACAATTCCAGTACTGTGGAAATACAATCAGGATAACCCAAGATCTAGCAGCTTCTACATTAAGGGATCGAAGGGCGTGGAATAGGATATTCCAGAAGTCAAAGGAACTAGGACTCAAACCAAGAATCACCTACCCAGCTAAACTGAGTATAATACTTCAAGGGAAAATATGGTCTTTCAATGAAACAGAGGACTTTCAATCATTCTTGATGAAAAGACCAGAGCTGAAAAGAAAATTTGACTTTCAAACACAAGAATGAGAAGAAGCATGAAAAAGGAAACAGCAAAGAGAAGTCTTAAGGAACTTACCAGAAGTGAACTGTTTACATTCATACAGGGAAAGACAGTATTTCTAACTCTTAAAACTTTTCAGTATCTGGGTAGTTGGTGGGACCACACACACACATGTACACGCATGCACACACATACACACATGCACACACATACAGAGATAGAGAGCACAGATTGAACTGAATAGGATGGGACCATACCTTAAAAGAAACTAAGGTAAATGGTGAGAGAGAAATGTAGGGGGAGGAAAGAGAGGGAAAGGGAAGGGGGTAACTATATGTCATTTAAGAGGCAGGTAGGAGTTTTTCTTAGTGGAGGGAAAAAGAGGAGAGCTGAGAAAAAAAAAAAACAAGAAGTTTACCCTCATCACATTTGACTAAACGAAGGAGTGAAATGCACTCTCATTTTGGTATGAAAACCTATCTTACAGTATAAGAAAGTGGGGGAGAAAAAGATATTGCAAGGGGGGAGATGAAGGAAGGGAGGGCAAAGGGAGGAGGGAGCAATTTGAAGTCAACACTTGGGGAGGGACAGGATCAAAAGACAGAAGAGAAACAAGGAGGGGCAGGTTAGGAGGGATGGTAATCCAGTTAGTCTTACACAACACGACTATCAGGGAGGTCATTTGCAAAACTACACAGATATGGCCTATATTGAATTGCCTGCCTTCCCAAAGGGAATGGGTGGGGAGGGAGGGATGGGGAGAATTTGGAACTCAAAGTTTTAGGAACAACTGTTTAGTATTGTTGTTGCAACTAGGAAAGAAGACATACAGTTAAGGAGGAATAGAAAGTCATCTGGCCCTACAGGAGAAAAGAGAAGATGGAGACAAGAGAAGGGAGGGATGACAGAAGAGAGGGCAGATTGGAGATAGGGAAAATTAGATTGCTTGGGGTATTGGGGTGGGGGGAGCGGATAAAAGGGGAGAAAAAATTGGCACCCAAAATTTTGTGAAAATGAATGTAAAAAATCAAATAAATAAATAAATAAAATTATAAAAAAAAAAAAGAGTTAGCTCAACCTTTACAATTCTAATAAAAACATCAGACCAGACAATTTCAATTGTTTCCACACTCCTTGCTTCTCCTATCATCTCTAAACTAGGTACTTGATTTAGAGACTGACAACAACAGATTGGAGGGACAATCTAAGAGAATCTATGAAGATATAACCTATGGAATCAGCCCTTCTGGTCATGAATTTGATATTTACCAATATAGTTATGTGAGATTAGGTTAAAAGGCACTTTTTAAATTGACATTAACTCCATCATCATTTAACTTCTAGCATTCATCTATTTCATCCTTCTCCTTCGATTTCAATCCCAGGAAGAGGAAAATCTTCAGTTAACTGCCTATAATTTTCTTGTAATTTAAATTAGCCAATTGTTATATTGTTGCATTCAGAAAATTCAAATAATAGCAGCAAAATCATAAAGATTTGCAATTTGTTATTAGAACATGTTCATTTGACATATGTAATCATCTGATGCTGTTATTTTCTCAAACAATTTTCACTCTAGCTATTAAACTGAAGTATCTGCTCTAGTTATTTAATGGAGCTGCTCAATCCCTCTTTTGGAAAATGAAACTGTACTAAGGAGCTAGTTCTATACTTGAGAACATAGCTAACAACACCCTTTTAAAAAATTTAATTTAAAATAATATTTAACATTAGTTTTCAACATTCACTTCCATAAGATTTTGGGTTGCAATTTTTCTCCCCATCTCTCATCTTTCTCATGCCAAGATGGTGCACATACTGATTACCCCCTCCCCAATCTGCCCTCCCCTCTGTCACCCCTATGCTCTTATCCCCATCCCCTTGTATTTTCCAGTAATGCAAGATAGATTTCTATACCACATTGCCTGTATAACAACAAACTTTCTAAGTAGATGACTTCTACACCTAAATTCACTAGTCACACAAATTAATTTACCCAGAAGATGCTTATTTCACTTAGGTTGTAACAATCAGCTATAATGGCATACAGGAATACATTAAGTAAATAACTCCAGATTGTATCAAATGAGTCTATTATAGTAACATAAACTCACCCTTCAGGTAATGCTCCACACACAGGTGTTAATCCACATTAAATAATACATCTATATAAAATTGGATTTCCTTTTAGAGTAGCAAAAGATAGTCCTCAAGCTTCTCTCTTGAAGAAAAATGATGGCATTGAAATTCTTTTCTTTGATCTAAAAAAGAAAATGTTTCTGATTTGATCTCACTAAATAGTAAAATTATATCCTGGTTGCACAAATTCTTATACCATTTTCTAATTATTCCTATATCATTCTAAAGGAATGAGATACTTCAGAAACTTAATTTTATACATATGACAGTTCAAGCACTAATTTACTCTTCTTTTGACTATGAATATGATTAGAAATACAGATAGAAAACAGAAAGATCATTCTCACTTGCTACTTAAAGAAATTTGGATGTCTTAGTAGTACTCTAATAACTGATAGATTCAGTATTGCAATGAGAGATTTCCATTATTAGCCTGTCCTGATAATGGAAATTTCATATGAGAGGAAGAAACAGGGACATGGTTGTAACAGCCCAGGCCCATGCCCAAAGACACAATGACTCAACACAAGTGTTATCAGGACAAAGCAACCTTGGTTCTTTTTGATTCTAGGTAAGATTCACAGTTAAGTTTCTGGCAAAGTCTCACTTCATTTACAGGGTGCCAAGGCCAGACTCAGCATTTAACCAGGTGGCAAGGATTCCTGTTTAGGAGAAAGTAACACAATGGGGAAACTGAATCAAAGAGATTCTGCTTTCAGCCATGCCAAGGTAGTCCTCTCAACTTTCCAGTAGACATCCCACCTTTAATAGTTCCCAGATTGCAATCCCTTTAGGTAGCCCATGGCATTCCCCATCAATCACTAGCCTCATGAAAATGCAGACAATGATACCGGAAATCAAAACCCAGAATAATATCAGATGACAGTCCCATGAGATTTCACCTCAATGAATAAGTTTGACTAAACACGTTAGGGCTAGGTAATTATTATTTTTGTCATTGCAACAGTAAGTTTACCAAGTCTTTATAATTTACTCAATATCCTCCTCTTTGCCTCCTTCTAGAGTCTGACCTCATCCTGGTGTAAAAGCAATCAACAGAATAATTGTAGTCTACAATTTCACATAGAAAATGACCATAATGTTCTTTGCTATTTGAAATGTCTCAATTTACTCAAATACCCACAAAAATAACACTGGACAACAGCTAAAAACCTCCAGACTAGGAGATATCCATCTCTTAAGGTATATGAACCTCTGTAACAAAATCAAATTTCTAAGATTGGGGACCTGTAAGATTAAGCTGGTTAAAAATGTAATTTCAATACAGACCACTGCAGATGTAAGTCCATAATTTACCGCAGAGTACTAGATTACAGACAAATTTCTAATTACTCTTCCTTCTCATTGAGGAGAGCTGCAATGGGGGAGGGGATTTAGTTTTCTCCACAGACCTGATCCTGCTGAGTTAGACTATGTGGCAGATATACAAATAAGATTTCAACAAGGTCTTTCTCCTCACATTCCCTTTTTCATCAAGTGAGCAAGTAATATCCTGCCCTTTTAAAAATATGCCTGATTAAATACTTTCATAGGTTTTAACCTTTTCACAATAACCTTTAATAACTTAACCAATAATTTCATCTTTTTTATAAGTGATAAAATTTCATTTTTGACCATGGGAAAACCTGGAAGTTTCCAGTTTCTTAAATTACAATACTTCAGAATATTACATATCACGTAAGTTTTCAAACTTTTTTTCTCTTTCAACTTTTTTTCAACATTCTAGCATCCAGATTAAAGAAAAGCTGCTTTCCTAACAGCATATTTGTTACAACAGTTTACCAAATTACACAATATCATTAATAATATTATGGATTTGAAACATGAAACAAAACACCAGTCAGGTGACCTCAATTCAGCTAAATGCATTTCCAAATTACCTTCCACAGAAAATTGTTCATCCTGTTCCATGTGGCTTTAATTCAGCTAAATAAATTTTGATAGAACTTCCTCAACATAAACTGATTTATAGACTTTCTAGTTCTAATTATAAGTATGAAGCTATACCTCTGAATCTTGAAGCTTTGAGGTCTAAGAATTACAAGACCTTATACCATATCCCCAGTGCACCTAGTATCAACTTATAGACATTTCAAATAGCAAGGCTCAAATATCTGATCAAAAAAAATAATCTTGAAGCCATTATTATAATGTTAACAACATAAAATATACTTGAGAAAAAAATGTTTTTAAACAACTCTTTAACAACGAATTTCATATTCTTAACAACTTCTAACGTACAAGACAAGTCATTTTTCTAACTGTTGGGATTTCCAAGTTTCACAATATAGGCATATTTAATTTTACATTAACAATACTAGGAAATACATAGAAAGCTTTACCAATTTAAATTTACAATTACAAGAGGACAGAAAATAGATAGAAAATTGAGAGATAGAGTTCTGAACTATTTTTAAAAATTCAAATCCCTTAGAATTCAGGGCATGAAAATAAATATAAAATGAAAAACACTGCAATAGCACGATACCAATAAGATACTTCTTTTTAATAAATAATCACAAATAAAATGAAATTCCACAAAAATCTCATCTTTAACAATCAAAATATATTACACACTACAACATATCAAATGCACATTCTACCATTTCTTCCTTTCAGGACATTAGATTAGCTTCATACAATGCCCATTTACTTCTCTATAGTATGTAGCATTAGCTTGGAAGTCAGAAGTGTTCTAGAAAATCTGTAGCTGCTACAAATGATGTCTGTTCCCATCTGCAGCAAATGACTTAGAGCTAAGCCAGTCAGTTTTTACTTATATACATATATTTCTGATGAGGCACTTGTTTGTATGTACTTGGGCCCCAATTCTAAAATCACATTTCTCTTTAAAAATCACATTTCTCCCTAGCCTCAAAACACTATCCCAGTCAGTTTCTCCCCAGCCCAAGGACACAGCCTGCCCTAGCAACAACTGTTACCTTTCTTCCAGCTGCACCTATAGAACTCAATAGTTTGAACCAGCTGTGTACTGGCTTACTTGGCTGTGTACTGGGTCATAACAATATTTACTACTTACTCACTGACCAATCACATGCATCCTAGACTTAGGTATACCTATCGTCCTTTACGTTTATCGGGTCTATCAAACCATTGATGAGAGCCACCTAGTATTTCTGAGCTAGCCCTGACCACTGGTTGACTTAGTGACTTTTCAGGCCCAAAACCACACCTCCAAGTAGCTCCCCTTTGGCTATTTCCCAATGAATTTTGGGTAAAATACCTGAGAAGTAGATAACAATAGTGCATGTTCCTTTAAGAATTGACCACTCCTTAACCACTCCCTAATCCCACCCCCAAACATCTAGTTAGCATATTTGGCACAAGTGATACTATAGGATATCCTATATAAACTTTCCCTGTATCCCTTTAAGGTTGCAGTTTCCCTAAGAACTCTTGCCTGCTGACAAGTGTAAAAAATCTTTACCTTGACCTCAACAATGCTTGAGTCAGTGAATTTTTCTCCAGATGACCTGTTCCTGGTACCCTGGCCTTTGTGGGTGTCTTACACCCCCTCTTTCCAGTCCTCATCATTTCTGTCATAAAAAAGTTGAGATCCTGCTCTGCTCTCTGCTTTTACTGTAATGTGTTTGACAAAGCTTCCGTATAGTTCAGCATATTTTTAAAAAATCTTGATTTCTAAATGAACCTCTTTGGTACTGCTGCATGATGGGTTTAATGTAAAGTTAATTTAAGCGTAAGATGGCAATTGCATTGTATTATATAAACTAATTCACAGCTATTGGGAAATTTTTGTTAAGCTAACCAAATACAAGGCTGCAGCAGTGATAAAGAATGGAATAGAAGGGAAAAATGAACAAGTAAATAAAATGACTTTTGATCAGTGGCTATTCCTTATTTCACTTTCTAGCATGTGGAAGAAATTGTCTTTGAGTTTCAAGTGTTCTGGTAAATCCAGCTGTCTCTTAGCTTCTTTATCTTCTTAAACTGTTGAAATAAGGTCCTCAATTGAACTCAAGTTCTTCTCTGGTCTGATGTAACCATTAATGACTATACTAAGGATTTCCCCACAGAAGTTCTCTTTGAAGGTTATATATAATGAGAGTTTCCACCGATTTTTTAGTATTCTTGTAGAATGGATTCCATCCTAGGCTTAAAACCATCTTCTGGACATCTCCATTTCCAACGGTGGCCCAACCGTAGTAAATTCCAGTAGATAAATGACTTGGGAGATTGTCTACTGCTTGGTCAGGAAAGTAGCTGTGGGGATGCCAAAGCTGCTTGGAGCCATGTCCTCATCACTTTACCCCTGCAGAAATAAGGCAGGTGCTTCATCCTGCCGCTGGTTGCAGGCTCCAGGGATGGTCCAGGGGAAGAGTCTGGAGAAGTCTCCTTCAAACTCAGGGCAACGGTTTCCAACCGGCCAGCAGGGAGTGGGGAGAGGGGCGTTGTGAAGGGCACGAGGCAGGCTCGCGACCAGGTGCACGTTCACAGCGCCAGACTAGAGGCCAACGGCCCCTGCCGGAATGCTGCAGGCAACGGGCTTACTACAGAAACTCAGCACTCCACCGACCCGCAGAAGCGGCAATAGCTACGAATCGTCCACGTTTTAAGGATTCTCCTTTTGCACATACATAGCTCATTTAAACTTCGGAGGTCTGTGAAACGTTATTGCCAATAGAATTATTATTAATTACCCCCATTTTCTAGATTTTGGAGGCTCACACAGGTTAAATGACTTCCTCTGAGTCACATTAGAGGAGAGAATCCAGACAAGATCTGAACTGAGGTTTTTCTGCCTGGTTTGATCTGACACCCAGTCGTACCCAAATGATGCTCAGTCGTACCCAATTATACTCAAATGAGTGGAAGCGTCGCGGTGAAGACGGTCAGGCCCGGGAACCATCCCAGAGTTGTAGAAGTGAGGCTGATCTTCATAGTAGAGAGAGGTTCTTCTCATGGGAATGTCCCTACTCCGATAAAAACAGAGGTGTGGACAAAAACCAAAATCCAGCCTCATTCTTCTGGTCTGAATCCGGAGCGTGCTCGTAAATGTTTACCAGCTGGCAGGGTGGCAGGGTGCACACACGGGACGTACTTGCAAGTTTACACCATCTAATCAACAACAGCACCGCATCAAGCCCTGGGTTACAGACGTCGCCAGCTTCCAAGGTGTGTTTCTACCAAAAGACTCCAGCTCCTCTGCCAGTGACGGTGGTGTTCCTGTAGAGGCTACTGCTGTTGCAGAATCCTGCCTGCGTCCCCGGGATGGGGTCAGTGGGGCGGACACGAGTGGGGTATGTAGGGATCATCACGCGTAAGGATCGTTAGGACGTGAGCAGATCTGAAAGGACCTGACCCATCTTAGATGGTCATGGAGAATGGGGCGGGGGTCTCACTAGGGCTGGGAGCCCCCAGGGCGGGGAAGGAGGCTCCTGTGGGACAGGGTCCGTGGGATTGGTGGGTGGGATGGGGTGGGGACACTGGGGCAGGTTCCGCTGGACTGGACGGAGCAGAACTGGCTCCATTCCTTTTAAGGGGGAGCAGCGATAGATCATTTAGCTGGCTTATCGCATCCCCACCCAGTGCGCGTGCACATTGGCATTCCGGTGCTCTCCTTGTTGAGCCTGTGACTTCGGGCACTTGGAACATTCCCTGGTTGTAGGGTTGTTTAGTCCCTGCTTGTGTCTGGTTCACTAGGAGGCCCTTATTGTCTTCGCGATCCGCCGGGGAAGTGGATTCGAGGCGATTAGAGGAAACCAGTGACCCCTGATGCTGCCGAGTGGGCCAGAGCCAGAGAGGAAGCTTAAGCCCCAGTGCTCTGGGCGGGACTGGGTCGGCGCTGAGGCGTGGTGTTGGGCTGAGTGGTGAGGGGCTTCCGGGGCGGGGGTGGGGATTTGGGGAGAGGGGATGGGGAGCCGAGGGACCGGACGAGGAACAGATTCTGGTCTGGGAACTGTGGGGCGCGTCCGCTGTAACGCAGCTCTTCCACTGTCTTTCTGGAGCAGTGGCCCAGGGCGATCCGCAAAGGCGTGGACCTAACCCGGGGTAACCTCAGAGGCCCCCGCCTCTCAGGTGAGACTGTGGGGGCCTCGGGGCCCTGTCCTCCCTCTTCCCTGTCCTAGCTGCCTCCACTCCCTCAAAGTGCCCGCGGCGCAGATCTCAGAATCACAAGGAACCTCCCGCCTTTCTAGTCTCCTGCCCTCCCGCGAGAGGGAGGTCATGTCCTTGGCGGTCAGTTATGGGAGGCCGAGAGGGAGAAAGGGCTAAAGGGCATTCACAAATCAAAATTAAAAAAAAAAAAAGCTAAAATAAATAATAATTAAAAAAAACTAAAATAACATAAGAATCCCACCCAGATTCACTGTTTGGAAAATAATGAATGAATGAATGAATGAATGAATGAATGAATGAATGAATGAATGAATGAATGAACACTTGTTGGACTGACTTGACTTTAACTCGAACATGACATATCTTCCAAAACCACGTAGAAAGGAGGAAACTTAGAACAGTGAAAGGAACATAAGTTTCAGAAGACCAGCATTCAGATCTTGGCTTTAGTCACTTACCTGTGTCCTCTTGGGTCATGTAACATTCTTTCCTTCTTGGTAAAAAGAGCGAGTTGGATTAGTTGGATTAGATGACCCCAAAGGTCTTTTCTTGCCCTAAATCCTAGATTTTCTGCTTAGATAACTTGGCATTTTCAATTATTCTCACTTCACCTCTCCTGGAGCAGCCAGGTGGCACAGTGGACAGAGCACCAGACTTGGAATCAGGAAGATATCTTCATGAGTTCAAAACCAGTCTTAGACACTTACCAGCCCTGTTAACCTGGGCAAGTCACTTCACCCTGTTTTCCTCATTTCCTCATCTGTAAAATGTGCTGGAGAAGGAAATGTCAAACCACTCCAGTATCTCTGCCAAGAAAACTCCAAGTGGGGCAACAGAGTCAGACATGACTGCAATGACTGAAGATCAACCTCCTCTCCCACATCAGTCGGATGAAGTGATAACTAACATTTGCCTTGAAGGAGAGTTTTAGAATGTCATTAGGCCACTGTCCTGTGGCAAAGCACCTGATACTGATTCTGTTCCAGCTGAGATTTACAAGGCAGTGGCTCCACTCCTCTTACAAAAGCTGATTGGAATTTTCCAGGTTATATGGTAAGAGGGGTTTATCCTCCAGGAGTTCAAGGATGCCTCCAATATTCATCTCTATAATGGAAAAGGAAATAAGCTGTCTTGTGACAATCACACAGGGGCACAGGTCCCTATCTTAGTCATTGCCAGAAAGATTTTTGCCAGATTTCTCCTGAATAAGCTGCTCCTTCACTTGGAAGATGGTTCCACTTTACACAATACCAATTGGTAAAGAAGAGAAAAAGGGGAATAGTCAATGTTGGAAAAGCTTCAGGAAGAGCTACATCCTCATACACTGTTGGTGGAATTGCAGATTGGTCCATTTATCCTGGATATAAATTTGGACTCATGGAGGCAAAAAAAGCAATACAACTGTCCATATATTTTGTTGTTATGTACAGAAATACTGATGATTTCATGAATTTATTTTATATCCTGCATCTGTGTTGATTGCATTGTGGTCAGTAAAAGATACATGTAATTTTTCTACATTTGGTTGTGAGGTTTTTATTCTTTAATACAAAATTGATTTTTGTGAATGTACCGTGCACAACTGAGAGATATACTCCTTTCAGTTCTCATTAAATTGTCTCTAGAAATCTGTCATGTTGAACTTTTCCAAAATCCTATCCAGATCTTTCATTTCTTTCTCTTTTGTTTGTTTTTTTTTGTCTTTGGTTTGATTTATGGAGGCCCAAGATGGAGTAAATTAAGATCTCCGACTATTATAATTTTATGCTCTATTTCTCTCTAATTTAATTTCATTTTTCCTTTAAGAATTTAGAAGTTATGCCATTTGGTGCATAGATGTTTAGTATTGATATTCATTCGTAATGTATGATATCTTTCAGTAAAGTATAGCTTTCCCATTTATCCCTTTTAATTAGGTCTGTTTTTGCTTTTACTTTGCCTGAGATCATGATTGTTACCTAACCATTACTTCAGCAGGAGAATAATAGATTCTGCTCTAGCTTCTTTTTATCTCTCTATGTATCTTTGCATTTCAAGTATGTTTCTTGAAACACCATATTGTTGGTTTCTGGTTCTAATCCATTATGCTCTCCGCTTTCATTTTATTGCTAAATTCATTCACATTCAGTTATGATTATTAACTATGTATATCCCAGGAGTTGGCCAAGATGGCACATTAGAGGCAACCCACTTGAATTCTCAACATTCTCCTCCAAATAACTTTAAAATAACACCTGAAATAAAATTTTGGAGCAGCAGAGCTAATAGAAGGTCAGGCTAAGACATTTTTTCAGGTGTAAGAAAACTTAGGAGGTCAGCAAGAGAAGTTTATACCAGCTTGTCCAGAGCCCACACATATGCCAGCAGCAACAGCCTCTTTCTTGACTTTCAAATTTATGATAAAGTTGGGCTCTGGTCACCTCAGGATAGGGAGACACTGAGCTTCAGGCTTTTTGATGCTGCTCTTTTCAGAGCTAGTTCTGGGAGTTTGCAAGTTTTTGATGCTTCTAAGGTGGTGTGAGTCTGGGAAAGGTATGGTTTCTGCTCTCCTGGCTCTGCCTTATGTTCTTTCACCAGGAAGGGCTCCTATTCCCCTGTAGCCACAAATGCTAGCATTCTCTTTGCCTGGGAATTGCAACCTGAGACCCTGCTGCCTTGTGCTTCAAGGCTTTTCTCTGCCCTAGTACTGTGACTCAGAATTGCATATGGGCAAGAGAGTTGCCAATCAGTGCCAGTTCTAGACAATGCCAGCAAAGAGTCCCCTGTAATATCTTTCTAACCAGTTATCCAATCCCTGTAGTGTCTCAGAGCTCCTGAAGCTGCCTTTGCTTTTGTCACTCCCACCTGGTTCCACCACTGCTGTTTCATTCACATGGGCTCTGAGCCAGCTTCCACCTCCATATCCTAGATCTGTCTTTGCAACCTACTACATTGTCTTCGGCTGGAAGAATATCTCACTCTGACAGTTTGTTTGCTCTGCCACTCTTGCAAGAGAATGTTGGGAGAGCTCAGCTGCTGCTACCAACTTTCTCCCATTCCATCTGTCTGCCACAAGGACATGAAAATGTGGTGACACTGTCCTGTCTCTGTTGTATTGAGTCTTCCCTCATGCTACCTGAGTATTAGAGATTTGTTCAGGCAGTCTCAGGAAGCCCATGGGCTTTTCATTATCACTGTTCTCAGGTCTCTGTTGCACTCCCCACCCTTGATCCCATCAAAACCCCATTCCCCCAGGCTACTGACCACTCCCCTCAAGATCCTCCCTAGAGTCTATCAGAATTCACCCCAGTACCTGTCATTCCCATATTGCCCCTATCAAGAAGTCTGGATTGCCTCACTTGCTTCTGACCCAAGCCCGCCATTGTCTGTTATTTCATGATTGCCTCCAGCTGTTTCCAGTCATTCCCTCCCTGTAATTCCCCTCAAGATACTCCCTAAACCCCTTCTCCCCTCACCCTAGACTACCAGACCACCCCCAGATCCCTCCTATAGGCTTTTCTATATTTAATTTACATCTTCCCTCAATGAAGTTGCTCAGATTCAATTCAGCTCAGGCTCTGTCTAGCTGAGATTCTATCTGGCTGGCTTGTGAATACAAGCCTTACAAATGCTTAGGCTCCTTAAGAGTCAACCTAGTATGGTGAATCTTTAATAAAAAGTTTTTCTTTGGTTTAAGAAGGCTTGAGTCGAATTCATTCCAGCAGGACCCGGTGTGTCGGTATTTCAGGGTCCCTAGCACCCTTAAACCTCATCAGAGCTGCCTGTTACCAAATATGTGGTAGTCAGATCCATGTTATTTTGGAGGATGTGCTTTTTCCTTCTTTGCTGATCAGAAGAGTGTCTAAACAAGGGCCACTATGAATGAAGAAGCAGTGAGGTGGTATAATGCATGGAGTGTGGGGCCTGGAGTCAGGAAGACATCTTCCTGAGTTCAAATTTGGCCTAAGACACTTACTAGCTGTGTGACCCTGGGCAAGTCACTTCATCTTGTTTACCTCAGTTTCCTCATCTGGAGGGTGTAGCTGGAGAAGAAAATGGCAACTCACTCTGGTATCTTTGCTAAGAAAACCCTAAATGGGGTCAACAAGAGTTGGACATGACTGACAAAAGACCACATAACAACAAATGAGGGAAAGAAGCCTCATCCCCAATCAAGAAACAATGGGCCTAGACAGGTCCTCCAAATCTGTATGGCACAATTTTGAGGCGTCTCAAAATTAAACTCATACACACAAATTAAATGTTCTGGACAAGCCCTCAAATGTAACCTGAAGTCTTTTACTGGTGTAGAAAATTAGCTCTGGATTAATACGGCCTGAGTTCAATTTTGAGGGCTTCTCATACAACATCTTATATGGGGGCAGGGCTTTTGCTGCAACCCAGGGCTCCTCCCAGAACATTAGAATTTGACTAGTTATGCCACCACCTAGTGGTTTTTAGTTTTCCTTAGAATTTGACTCATCTTAAGCCACCACCAAATAGAAAAAGGGCTTTTAACTTCAAATTCAAATTCAAATGCAGGCTAACATGATGTTGACTATAGGACAGGACTTTTTAAATTGCAAAAAACAATTTGCAAAGAAATCATCTTTGAGTCTAATAAACTACCAAGGCACCTACCATTTTCCCCTTCACTAGATTTCTACCTTCTCCAGAAGGGGGCAGCTAGGTGGTGCAGTGAATAGAGCACCAGGAGGTGCAGGAGTCAGGAGGACCTGAGTTAAATCTCATCTCAGACACTTGACACTCACTAGCTGTGTGACCTTGTGCAAGCCACTTAACCCCAACTACCTCATCCTGGGTCATCTCCCCCCTAAAAGAAAAATGAGAACTCCACAGAATTTACCAGCAGGATAGTTCATCCACCTCTAAGAAGGCAGCAATTAATTCCATCAAAAGCAAAGTACAAGCTTAGAGAGATACAGGATTCCTGGCTCAGTAACTGATGAAATTCAGTTATATGCTGATAGTAATAATCCAAAGTGCTTTTATGATTCCCTGAAAGGTATTTATGGACCAAAAACCTATGGTGTATCACATCTACTCAGTGCTGATGGAGCCACATTGATTACTGATAAGGATATGATCCTAGAGAGATGGAATGAACACTTCCATAGTATTCTCAACAGACCATCATCAATCAATGCTGAGGCCACTGACTACCTCAGGTTGAAGTCAATTCCTCCTTAGCTGAACTTCCAACTGAAGTAAAGGTTTTGAGGGCCATTAGGCTCCTTTCATTTGGCAAAGCACCTGGTGCTAATTCTATTCCAGCTGAGATTTACAAGGTAGGGGGACCATTGCTCATACAAAAGCTGATTGAAATTTTCCAGGTTATATGGCAAGAAGAGGTTATCCCCCAGGAGTTCAAGGATGCCTCCATTGTCTATCTCTATAAGGGTAAAGGGAATAGATTGTCCTGTGACAATCACAGAAGGATCTCTCTTTTAGTCATTGCTGGCAAAATTCTTGCTAGAGTTCTTCTTAATAGGCTCATCCTTCATCTGGAAGATAATCATATACCTGAGAGCCAGTGTGTCTTCAGCAAGGGCTGAGCAACAGTCAATATGGGGTTTGCTGCCCCCTAACTCCAGGAGAAGTGCCAGGAGCAGGACAGAGGTGTGTACACAATGTTTGTAGATCTGACCAAGGCCTTTGACACTGTTAGTCATGAGGGCTTATGGAAAATTATGTCAAAATATGATTGCCCGGAGAAGTTCATCAATATTGTAAGTCAATTTCATGATGGCATGTTTGCCCAGATTCTGGACAATGGACAAAGCTCTCGTGCCTTCCCAGTCATGAATGGAGTGAAACAGGGCTGTGTGCTTGCTCCCGTGCTTTTTAGCATGATGTTTTTAGTCATGCTGACAAATGCTTTCAATAAGGATGAACATGGCATCAAGGTCAACTACTGTCCTGATGATGGTAAGTTCTTCAATTTGAAAGGGCTACAAGCCAAGACCAAAATGGAGGGAGCATTGGTGCATGATTTTCTGTTTGCAGATGATTATGCACTCAATGCAGCCTCTGAAGCTGAGATGCAACAAACTATGGATAAATTCTCTGCTGCCTGTGCTAATTTTGGCCTAATCATTAACACCAAATAAACGCAGGTGCTTCATAAGCCACCGCCACACCATGGAACCATCAGTTACAACAAATGGAGAAGTTTTGAATGCTGTGGATAAGTTCATTTACCTTGGTAGTGTACTTTCCAGGGATGTACACATCAACAATGCATTACCAGAGCTAGCTCAGTGTTTGGCAGGCTCCAAAGAAAAGTTTGGGAGAGAAGAGGTATTAAACTGACTACCAAATTGAATGTCTACACAGCCATTGTGCTGACCTCATTGTTGTGTGCCTGTGAAACACGGACAGTCTACCAGTGCCATGCCAGGAAACTGAATTGTTTCTATTTGAACTGTCTTAGGAAGGTTCTGAGGATCACCTGGCAGGATAAGGTACCAGAAGTCCTTGCTCAAGCTGAACTGCCAAGTATTCAAACTATGCTTCAGAGAGTGCAGCTCCAATGGGCTGGCCACATTATTCAAATGTCAAATGTATGCTTGCCAAAAAGACTATTTTATGGAGAACTTGCATGGGGAAGGTGATCACATGGTGGCTAGAAGAAACAATACAAGGACACTCTCAAGAACTTTCGATTTGACTGTGCAACATGGGAAACATTGGCACAGGACTGCTCAGCATGGCATGCCCACATAAGAGAAGTTGCTGTGCTCTTTGAGCAAAGCAGAATTGAGATAGCACAAAGTAAACACAGCATGCGCAAATTTGGGATATTCACCCCAAATATTCACATGGACTGTCTGTGCCCAACCTGTGATACAGTATTCTGAGCTCATACTGGTCTGATCAGCCACAGTCAGATGCATTGAAATTTCCCTTTACAATGGTGGTTTCATTTTGTTCCTCTTCAAAGATGACGACAACAACCAGTCAACCATGTGGCAGAGTAATAAGCAGGAATTCTGACACCTAGGACAAATTCCGTAGGGAATTCTGGCCTGGGAGGGATTCCTGTGAAATCAAATTGGGATTTGCAAATCTGTAAACTTTATCACACAGAGAATAGACATGAAATCTGTGCTGAGATTTCTACCAAGATGTCAATCCATGAAGCCTGAAATTATTTCAATGCTAATAGCAAGCAGATTTTATCTCTGTCAACTTGACCACTGAGCTATTTTTCTTTCATTGAAACCTCTCAAAACCACAAATTCTCATACACAAAGCAAATGCATTTGAGAGTTGTCTGGATGAAAAATAGCAAACCTTGTCCCAAGGCATCTCCTATCCACAGAAGGATAGCAGTCAGGCAACAACCTGCTGGCATGCCATGTGTACTTTGGGTTATTGAAGTTGGCACAATTGACCTTCTGGCTGAGTGAAAGTAATGTCTGAACAAATTCTAGCCCAAAGAATGTCATGAACTATGAATGCCTTGGAAGAAATAACAAAAGAGTCAGAGAAACCTGGGAAGATTTATATGAAGAGATACAACTGAGCAGACCCAGAAGTATTTATAATTTACACAACATTGTAAAGGTAAAGAGCTTGAAAAGACCTTAAGAACTCTCATTCATACAGTTAGTAATGAGTATCAGTGATGAAGTATGCTATCCATCCATCTCCTCACAGAGGTGACAGACAAGGTGCACATCTATACACTTGGTCAGTAGGGAAAATTGTGTTGTTTGACTCAAGATATTGGTTACAAGGGATTTGGGGATGATTTTTCAGTGGGGTATAGGGCCATAAAAGTGTTTGTTTTTTAAGGAACTAAATCCACTCCTTGAAGATAGGAGAATCTTGATCTGTTAGCCCCAATTTTGCTGCTGGAAAATGACCTGAGGAAACTACACCCTTATTACTTCTCTCCTGGCTATGTGGGTAGGATGGTGATAGATTGGTGGGGATGAGAGTAAGGGGAGACTGTGTGCATCCAATATCTTCTGGTTACTCCAGTGGTTCATAATTGTCAGTCAGTTGGTCTTTCAGGGATGCTTATCTGGTCACTTAGCCAAACCATTGTATTCAGAACTAATATGGACTCTGAGAAGTTAGGGAGAAGTAGAGACCTAGGTGGAGCTGGCCCTGGGGAGAAACTTCACCTAAATGTCTGCACTTGACAGAAAAATAGCTCTTGATGCTACCATTTCTGAAGAACCAGTTTAGCTGTAAAAAAAAGGAACATTTCCTAGGATCCCATCCTCAGGCCACATTGTGTCCAGAAAAAAAGAGAAAACTCATGCTATTGAGCTAGCATCTCTCTCTGGTAGATACCCACCCAAGTGGGCCTAGATCAATGCAAACAATAGGCTGAGCTCACCTTCCTGGGCACCAGGGACCATCCTAGCCACAGTAGGCTTCCTGCCCACCTACACCATCTTTACAAGTTTTCTAGAAGGGGTCTTCCTTTCCTGTTTCAGGGTCAAACCACCCACTTGTTTCCTTCTCACTAAAAGAGTGATCTTAGGTAAATCGCTGAAACCCTTTCAGACTCAGTATCTCATTCTACAATATGAAGGGGCTCACTAGATGGAGTCTGAAGTCACTTCTGTCTCTTCATTCTACTCTTTCTAGGTCTTTGCTTCCTTGAATCTCTTCTCAGATGTCTTTATCCTGTCCCCTTAGAGGTAGTGTGGCATACCTGAATTCTACGAAGACCTGGATTTGGGTTCCTTCTGAGACATAGTGGGTATGTGATGCTAGGAAATCATAGTATCCTACATTTAGAGCTGTAAGGGGTCCTCCAGGACATCAAGTCCAAATCCCGACATTGACAGAGGAGGAAACTGATGAGAGGAGGTTAAGTGACATGGTGGGGGTCACAAGCAAGTGTCTTAGATAGGATTTGAAGTCAGGTCTTTCTGCCTCCACATTCAGCACACTAGCTGCTTCAACTAATAGGCAACTTCCTATAAGTTATAGATGAAGAATTGATCTGCTTTGGTAGAGGGAATCACTTCACTGAGAGATTTCTGTATCAATTAAATCATAAGTCCAGTAAAAATAAATTTAAAAAAACACCTTTTGGGGAAAAGTCTTCCTCTCCATCCCCAACAGGTCCTATGTGTTGCCCTCCTGACCTCATCGCCTTCGTCTTCTGATTGAAATTTCTCCAGGGAACTTAGTGGATTGAGGTTGTTCAGCACTCTCTAAAACTCTGATGTGGACCACGCTCTAGGGGAAAGGTTAGGGAAGGGCATGCTTGAAGATCCCAGCCTTGGTGCTGGCTATGGTACTTCCAAGAAGCCCAATGGAAGGGACTAGGAGCTCACTGCATCCTTGATGCCATTTTTCATCCCTGAGGCTTGGTTGAATCCTAGGAATAGGGCAGGTTGGTGATGGTAAAATTCAAAGGTAAGTTTGGGAATCAAGGATCAATCAATCACTGTCTTGTCTGCACATAATGGGAAGGTTAGTTCCAGTTCTGGGGAAAGAAGAAAAAGATGATAATGATATTGATGATGAAAGCCCAAGCTGGGAGAGGTCAAAGAGAGGTCATATAAGCCAGAGTCCTCTTCCTCTAGGGATAGATGGCTGTTTCTCTGGCTCATACACTGACTTTCTAAGAAAAATGGCCCCGATTCCCATTTCAGGAGTCCAGAAAGCACCCAAATTCTCCCAGAAAAAGTCTGCTGAGTTAGAACCATGGATGACCAGAGCTGGAGGCTTCTTGAAGAGTTTAGTTCCCTCATTTGATATGTGGAAAGGCTGAAGGGCAGTGAGGTTTCTTCATTACATTCAGAGACCTCTCTGCCACTCAATCTAAGTGTTTTCTTGTGATGATCTATCCCAGGACACTTTTTTTCTGCATTTGTCTGAACTCCAGAAGTTGCCTAAAGGATTAGCCCCCAGATAGAAAGTGCTCTCCGTTATTCTCAGATCTAATGTATTCATAATCAAATAGTCTGTATTATCCCAATCAACTCTCCAACTCTCCTAACACCTAAGAGGGTTTAAAATCCACATTTACAGAGGAAAATTTTCAGTCAATTGCTCTGTTCATGCACAAAACTACACTCATCTCTTCTGTTATCCCTTTGAGAGGCAATGTGGCCAGGTGGGTAGAGAGCTAACTTCAGAGACAGGAAGACTTAGGTTGAAGGCCAGCTGCTTCTGGTCATTCTGTTTGATCGTGGACAACTCCCTTTACCTCTCAATGTCACTCTCTAAGACTTTAAGGTACAAAGTAAGCATTGATGTGCACTGGTAAAGGGAAGTCCCTAACTGGAGTTCTCTGAATCTATGATATCCCAGGCATGATCCTTTGGAGAGGAGAGGAAGGGAGAAGGAGGGAAGGCATGGAGAGAGGAAAAGAGAGAGGAGAAGAGGAGAGAGGGGAGGAGAGGGGAAGAGGAAGGGATGGGAGAGGAGGGGAGGAGAGGGGAAGGGAGGGGAGAGGAGGAAAAGGGAAGGGAGGGGATAGGAGGTGAGGAAAGGGAAAGGAGGGAAGAGGAAAGAAGAATGCCTAATATGTTTTTGCATATTTGTATCTCTGTATCTGTGGCTTTTTCTAGTGGGCAGTAGGGAAGAGGGAGAGTTTGGAATTTTTTGTATTTCAAATATTAATGTATTTCAAATATACATTAAATTTTAAAAAAGGAAAGGAACATGCATTTATTAAGCACCCATTTTGTGCTAATTGCTTTAGATCTATCATCTCATTTGAGATGCTAAGTAAATGTTTTCTAAATGGAAGAGGTTTGAACATCCACAGAGGGAATAGATGGAAGGGGAAGTCTGGAGGGGATAAGAAATGTGTGGTCTATGGCCCTTTGAGGCCTCCAGTTTGGTCTTCATCATGGGGCTCTCAGAAGGCACTTGGAAAAGTGATAAGGTTCTGCCCTGAGCAGAGAACTCCTTATTTGGAGCTGGGGGAGTGTAGGGATGGTCGGGAAATCTAATTGTTTTTTTCCACCTCTGACACTTTCTGCAACTTTGGGCTAGGTCAAGTCTGCTCACTGGATCTCAGTTTGCTCAACTGTAAAATGACAGAGTTGGAGTCTCCAAGGCCCTTCCCAGATCAGACCTTGTACATTCTGTATGTTAAAGCTACTCTCTAAGCTCTGACATCCTGGGTTGTTTTTTACCTTCCAAAAGTAAAATATTCTTTTTAAAAAATGCATTTCTAGCACATGCATCATTTTCTAGCTGGTTGGCATGTCCAACCAAATATTTTAAAACAACCTGAAGGTTTTACAATAGTGAGACAAATCATCAGTCATTCTTTCATATTAGGATCCAGCTGATAAACCTGACATATATCTCTGTTTCTTCTGGCATGGTAAGAACCAAGTGGTTGAAAAAGAGGCATTCCAGTCAGTGAAAATACTTTGTCTTTTTCTGAAAACAAATTGGTCTTTTGTTCTCAAAGAGGATGACCATCACAGTGTTCCATGTTGATGTTACTACACATTGAAACAAAATGATATGCCAAAATATTCCATTAAATGCTTCCCAGCATCCATGATAACTCGAAATTCCATCATGGTTCTTATGTCTTCACGAGGTTTTTCATAAAAATCTGGAGCTTTGAAGATATTTTTTTTCTTCAACAGCTCCACAGCAAGAACTTAGTATATATTACATTGGGATATCACCGAGTGGACCCAAGCAAGATTATTATATGTAATAATGCTTAGCATTTTTGTCAGCTCTTTTGATTTTAAAGCACTTTTCAAATATTTCCTAACCCTCACAATATCCCTCTGAGTGAGGTGGGCATTACTATCCCTACATTACCAATAGAAACTAGAGGCAAAGGGGTGATGTTTCTAGTCTCTAGCTATGGAGGGAACCAGGAGGAGCCCTGGGAGTCTTTCATCTTGGCGGCCAATAATGTGCTCAGACAAGACCATGTCTCTCTCATGTGACAACAGCCTCTGTTGTATTTATGGGTCTCTATCATGTATTTATGAAGTAATGACACACAAGACTATAGAACAAGCCCAATCAGCATCCTGTTGCTTAGTAAAATATGGAAAATATGATTAGTAAAATACGGAAAGCATGGATTTAGAATTGCATTTCTTTGAAAAGCATTTGGTGTCATAGAGGAAAGCTGCTGCAAAATTTTGTTGACTTTCAAAAGTATCATAATGACTCTAAGCAAACTAAAATCATTGCTCCACAGAGGTCTTTCCTCCATGATACCAGATTCTTTAAAAATATAAAACAATGATCCCATTTCCTCCCTCCCCTAATCCAAACCCCGACAAACACAAACCAAATCTGACTTTACCTAACCTTGTTGGGATTTAGTAGTGATTATTTTTTTCCCAAATTGGGAATCTACTTGATTCTTAGAGTTGGCAAAAATGCTTAATATATGGAAGGTTGCAGTTCAAATATACCTACTTTTAGTAGAAAAGCATAGTTGAAAAGTGAAAACTGAAGACTTCCCTTTCCTTTGTGTAGTCATTCAGAGAATAAGGCATTTGGAAAAGATACTGTACTAAGAATTAATATTGAAGAAAAAGAATATAATAGAATTCAGAAGGAATCCTTAGAATAAGAATATTTTATAAGGAGTGAAGAGAATATAAAACATATGCTATTGGAAGCAACTGAGTGAGAAGATTCAATGGCATTTGTTACATAGAGTTTTGGAGGATGCCATAGAAATGTAAACTACTAAGGCTTGTATGATGGTGTGGTGATGCAGGAATGGAGGGTGATTTTTGTGCCCTTACTGGTATCACTTTCAAGGTGAAATATGCACTCTCCTCTGGAAGTCACCAGATCTTGAAGTGGCATCACAAAACTCACCTTCATTTCTTCCTCATATCTTGTGGTGATAACCAGGCAAGGAAACAGGAAGAGAACTGAAGTCTTTAAAGTCAAATGTAAAACTTGAAAACTACCCTCTCTAAACAGAAACCACATTCATTGTCAGAAGTAAAAAATATAAAACTCTTTAATTGTTGTACATAGAGATGTATATACATATATATATAGTTTAATAGATATTACTGGATGCAGTTCAGAGAAAATTTTTTTGCATGATTTCCCTAAAAAAATACTTTTTTTTTTTTGCTTTCCCACTTCTCCTAGTTTCTTATTAGTAGATATGCAATGTTCATCTTTCCATCCTCTCAGGCTCTTCATTCATGTTGTGCACTCAGGGGCTCATTCTCACTTGTATGCTATAACAGTCTTGTTTGTTACCAATTTGCTCCGTTAGTCACTGGAGCAGTTTGGCTGTTTAGTGGGTTGTAAGTTTTTGGCATAGAGTGAATACCGGTCCCTTTCAAACACCCCTTTCAGTTCCCTGATGATGCCTGTGCTGTTTTCCACATCTGCCTGGTTGAAAACAAGGCCTCTGCCAGCATTCTGGGTAAAATCATTTCCTATTCAATCAAAATTCCCAATGTTAGCTGCTACATCAGTTACCTTATATGTATTTCTATTGCACTTGGGAAAGGAATTGTTCTTTTGAGGAACAGGCACTTTCTCTTTCTAAATTCAAGAAGTTATCTTTCAAACTGTAGTTAGCAGTTTCAGTGTACATACTTTTAAGAGATGAAACAAAAGTTAAATGAGGGGTTCTGTTTCTTTCCAGAAACTTATGAGTCGAACTTTAACTCTTCCTAAAATGAATGCTTCTCTTGTTTTCTCCATCCAAATCTCACCAGTAAGTTCTTTTGGTGCTTGTGCTAGTGACAGAGAGATAATCCCTTACAGCAATGAACACAAACTCCTTAGCATTGTCAGTGACACTACAGATGGCATCTATGTCAAAGCTCCTATTTTTAGCGCAAGAGACTATTTAGGAGAATTCAACACAAATGCTTGAGACTTTGTTTCATTCAACTGAAGTTGTCATGCTTTTTTGCTTGTCACACACTCCATACAATTTCTTTGACCAAGTCTGAGGTGCTCTGCTCTTGTATTTTAATGAGCTATACAAGGGAAATGTTGTTTGGAAACCTAAGACCAGACAGTTGCAGTTGTAAAAGATGACACCAAGTTATTTCATCTGCCCTAGTGACCTCAAGTCCAAGCTGGCACTACCAATGTAAATGTGCTGTTCATCAATGATTCAGAAGGATGATTGGAGCCAACCTTTGTTGGAAGCATTCGTGTCAGTGTATGTTACCTCAGCACTCTTTACTTTCATGTCTTCCAAAACCTTTGAATGGCCTGTTGAATAACTTACTAATTTGATCTCCACGTTTTGAGCAGCCAATTGTAGCAACTTTTCAAAAAAGATGCTGACCTAGAGAAGGAAACACCAACATCTGGGTTTTTAAAGCCAGGGGGCTCCATAGCAGCCTCCCAGAGTCCTCATCAGGCTAAACAAACACTTCCACTCAGTAATCCCCTGACACCCTGGGTTTTAGGGGCCCTCCCAGCTCTGACATCCTAGATTCTAAGGGCTCCCCCCAAATATCCTTTCTAAAGACTCTCCCAGCTTTGGGCTTTCTAAGTTCTAAGAAACTCCCTGTTTTAATCATATTATGCCTTATATTCTAAGGAACTTTATAGCCAAACACTGTTTCAATCCCATAAATCTTAATGTCATCTCTACTTTCAGGGGTACAAGCTTGTCAAGTACCTCCCTTCTACATCTGCACACCTCAAGCCCTGCTTCCCTTCTCTCAGCCCTTGAGCATCCTCCCCTCCCCGCACAAACCCTCTCCTGCCACTGAGGCCTTGGTATCCTTCTTACCTGTCAAGTGGAGTTTATCCAGCTTGTAGAAGTCCCTGAGCCAGTGGACTGCAGCATTCTGAGTCCTATCTAGAAACACTTGTCCAATGGTTTTGGGATCCAAGTTGGAGGGGAAGCTGCAATTGCAAGTGACCAATGCAGAGCCCATTGCTATGAACCAAGATTAAAGGACATTGGGTGAGGGGACCCAATTGCCCATCCCAATGTGGCCTTGGTCTTCAGAGTTAACAGACCTGGGTGAGTTGAGGTAGATTTCTTTCCTGTAGCCTAGGGAGGCACGGTGAGAGGACTCCACAAAACCTCAGTGATCAATTGATCAATCAATTAGCATTTACTGAACTCCAACTATGGGCAAGGTACTATGCTAGGCACTGGGGACACACGTTCACCTAATCTAATCTCTCTGACAGGGAGAGAACTCTTCTATAGACTTCTGTTCCTGACAGGATGCTTTTCCTCTCCTGCTAAATCATCAGGGTTCTGATTTTAAGGATGTTCTCACATTAAGTGGAAATCTGTCTTCTGTACAACTCCCCTCCCCCCATTCACCTTGTTTTCCCTACTGTAAGCTCATAGCTCAGATCCGTTTGCTTTGCCCTTTGATGGCATTCCAACGCTGGAAGATTTTTCTCCAGTACCCTGAGGCTGCAGACACATTGAATCTAAGCATTGGGAGAGAACTTAGTGGTCACCTAGACCTATACCCCTCAACAACATCCATGACAAGCTCTCTTCCTGTCTCTGTCTGAGACTGTGCCTGTGATTCAGTGAGGAAAATCATCAGTTGAATTGTTTCAATTTATGATCATAGAACAAGGTTCAGAGTTCCCTTCCCTTTCTGACACAATCTCCTCTGGCCCTCCTGAAATGTGGTGACCAGAACTGGACCCAACCTTTCTGATGGGGTCCACTTGGGACAGAGGGCCCAATGCCTCCATCTCCCTGGTGTGGAACACCATTTTCCTATTCATTAGGCCTGAGGTGGTGTCAGCTGTCCTGACTGCACTCTTTTTTCTTCAGGACTGTCTACAGGACAGAGCAGGTGAAAATCACCTAAGACGAAGTGATCACAGTCAGGACAGGCACCAAGTATGGCCCAGAATACAATTCTCTCTGGGATATAATCTAAATATTTACACATGGAAAGTCTCCACACCCCTGAATGTTTACTTTGAAATTTTGAGGGTTAGAACCTTGTAGAATTTTAGGAGCAAAGATTTAGACTTGGAAGGGACCCCATTGATTATCTGGTCTCATGGTCTGAGATGACTTGGGTTCAGATTCTGCCTCTTGACACTCACTACTACCTTGATCAATCTCATTTTCCTTATTGGTAAAATGAGGAGGCTGAACTAGGTGTTCTGTGAGCTTTCTAAGTTTATTCCAGCTCTACAATTCTCTGTGTACCTGTCTCTCCCTGTCAGTCCCTGCCTCCCATCTCTCCAACCCCTCTCTCCTTCTCTCTGTCTGTCTCTTTGTATCTCCCTCTCTGTGTCTCTGTGTGTGTGTCTGCCTGTCTCTCTCTGTGTCTCTCCTTCTGCAGTGGAACCGTGAATCACACCTTGATCCTCTAACCAAAATTTGAAGGCATTACACTGAGAAGTAGAGGAGCAAAATATATGTTATCTGTGAATGTTTGACATATTTTTTGAGAGGGTTGTATCACATTAAACCATTAGTCATTACAAATTCATGAGCTGACAATAGTTTATGGGCTTGACTAGAAACGCAAAATTAAATCCTGACAAAAGCAGATACAAAACAGTGACAAGGAGAGTGGAAGGGATGAAGAGGGAGAGGGAGATGAGATGGGAAACAAAGTCTGAAGGAGGTTGAACACCCTGGGGTGGATTAGAGGAGGGGAGTGGGCAGGGCATTTTGGAGTCACGCAGGGTGGAGGAAGGGAGAAGTTTACAAGGAAGAGAACAAGAAGTCTTGGAGAGAGACTGAAGATCTTTCAAGTTGGGAAGGGGCTGGATAGTGAGTGGGGGTCTAAGGACACGCTGAATGAGACTTATTTCATAAACAAGGCACAGCCAAGATTTCCTATATATCCTGGGGAAGTCTGGTCTCTAAGACTTCCTTGTGTCAGGAGGTCACTAGGTTCTTTGCCCTTAAGGCTGCTGTTGCTGGGAGTGAAAGGAGATGGGGAAATGTTTCCAAACCTGGAGGCCTCAGAAAGGACTATTCATCATAGCTCTGCTAGATGGGATGTCAAAGCCCATCAGATCCAACCCTAACTGTACAGGCGAGGAAACTGCAGCCTAGAAGTTTAAGTGATTGACCAAGGTCCAACAAGTGATACATGAAAGAACCTGTGCATCCCTGGTCTATGGCAGTGGAAGGGACTAGACTAGGACACAGCTTGAAGCTCGTTCTTCATTAGTGGGGTTAACATCTGTGTACATGAAATGAAGCCTCTGACTAATGCCCACTGAGTTGAAAAGATGACACAGTGGGTATACCAACAGCTGCACAAAAACATAGAGAAGAAAAAGAAGAGCAAGAAAAAGATGAAGAAGAAGAAGAAAATGGGGAGGTAGAGAAGGAGCAAGTAGAAGAAGAAAAAGAAGGAGAAGAAAAGAAGAAGAAAGAGGTGAGGAATAGTAAGAGGAAAAAGAAGAAGAACTAAAAGCCAAAGAAGAAGAAAAGGGAGAGGAAGAGGAAAATCAAGTAGAAGAAGAAGAGGAAGAAGAAGAAGCAGAAAAAGGTGGAGTAGGAGAAGGAGAAGAAAAGGAGAAGTAGAGGAAGAGAAAGAAGAAGAGGAAGAGGAAAAAGAAGAAGAAAATTAAACTATGAAGAAGAAAAAGGAGAGGAAGAGAAAGAAGTAGAAAGAGGAGGAGGAGAAGGAGCATAAGGAGGAGGAGAAGGAGGAAGAAAATTTAAAAAAGAAAAAGGAGAAGGAGGAGAAGAAAAGGAGACAGAAGAGAAGAATAAAAAGAAGGAGAAGAAGAGATGGCAGAGGAGAAGACATTGAGAAGTGACAGAGACCATTGTGACCTTGCACTCTTTGGGTCCTTCCAATATTAATGGGGTCATTAGTTCAGCGTTCCACATGTTGGGATTGTCTAATAAGTATTGGACAAGTGACTGAAAGAGCAAATGTGGGCGGATACTTCGGGTTGACTTAGTGGCCTGGATTCTCACGGGAACTCTCTTGGATAAGAACAATAACTAAAGGATCCAGCTGGTGACACTATGAAAGGGGCACAATCATCAGTTCTCTTTTGGAAAATCTCTCTTAAAGAACTGAGGTCAATTGTTAATTCCCCTGACCATGCCAAAGGGATATCTTGCTAAGTTATCACCATGCAACCTAAGACAGAGGACCTGAAATTCCAGGGAATAAAACAATGTTTCAGGATTCTGAAGGTGCACAAGGACCAAGACTCCATTTTTTTTCCCATCTGAGACATGTTCTTCATAGATTCTCAGCACTAGAAACACCATCAGAGTGCATCAAGCCCTGTACTAAAGCATTCTTAACATGTTGTGTCTTTAGGATGATTTGCAGTGATGGAAAATTTGCTGTGTTCTCAAAGCATTCCTTTGGGGAGGGGGTGAAGTACAGAATTCCTTTCTAAATACACTAGATTTGATTAAAGTGAAAGGAACACCAGTTCAAGTTTCATTTGAATATCAAAACTCTTACTTGCTATAATGTGCATTTCATGGTATTCATTATAACTTGTAAAGCCAATTAACAGAATGAAGGGAAGATGATCAAAAAAGAAGGAAAAGAAAATTGAATGGACTCTAGGATGATATCAAGAGCTATCAACATGATAGCATTTGTGCCAAAGCATGACAGACAAGAGGAATCACTTTTCAAAGGACCTATGGATGTAGCGACTAGAATGAAACCATTTTCAGATTTGAAAATGTAGGAAATGGACACTGGGTGGAGGCACTGCCTTTGCTGCTTGCCCACCCTGAACACTAGCCAGGAAGTGAATGTAAGAGTTTGAGGTCACTTGTCATCTCCTTAAGGGAGGAGAGGAGCATTCTTGTGGGCCTTTCCTTACTCTGCCTTGAAGATCTGTCATGAAGGTAGAGGTAAGAATGGACCTTAAAGCTTTGGGGATTGAGATGGAGTAAAGAGAGCCCTGATTCATCTAATTTTTGCTATGTCCTGGCCTGTACTACCATAGCAGAAGCCCAAGCCACCTACTGAGTATCCCAGTGATCTCTCAGCATAGTACAGATCCCTTATGCACAACAGTTGCCACTTAAAAGGCTTTTTCATTCATTGTGGTCCAAGCTTCCTATAGAACTCTTCCAAATCCAGCAAAATGCCATTCAGGCTTAACATGAACACCTTCCATGAGGGGACACATCCCACTCCTTGCTGAGGCAGTGCATTCTAATTTGAATGGCTATAATTAACAGAAAATATTCCCTTAACGTGAATCTAAATATATTCCCCAACACCTTTCTTTCAACTTTCATTCAAATTTATATTTCTACTCACTGAAGCCAAGTAGAAGGACATTCTGTGCAATATTCATAGAGGCCTTTGAACATTTGAAGATAAACGTTAAGCCTCTTTTATTTGTAGTAAATGAATCCAGTTCCTTCAATCCTTTTATCACATAGCTTTCAGTTCCCATAAGGGCCATTTTGTTTCTGTATATTTTCAATCTAAAGGCTGCTTCCACAGAATACAATAGAATATGCTAACTGGAAGCCTAATGACAATTATTGAACAACCTTCTTCCCCTTTAAAGGGTCTATATTTATTTTCACGGGGACTAATGGTATTGTTCCATTAGATTGTTGGATTAGGTTGAGATTTCAATTTCCTAAACTCATATACTTCTCAACATGAATTCCTTCTAGTCATGTCCCCATTATCCTCTGCTTAGTCAATTCATTTTGTAACTCTGTATTTGAATTTTAACCTTATGTTTCTTAAATATCACATTCCTCGATGGGATGAACCTTTCTAAACTTGATAGACTTTGAAACATTGCTATTCACCTGATCCTCCTGGTTTCCTGTCCTTTGTAGCTTTCCTTCCATGTATGATTCTACTGAATTGATTGCTAAAATATTGTATAACACAGGAACATGAACAGAGCTTGGGAGCAGGAAATAATTTAAATAAATCCAACAATGAAAAAGAATGGGCTAAGTTAACCAGGGAAGTAGGCATGGGATTCATTGTATAGAATGTATAGAATGGCTCAAAGATGGAAGCAGACCTTACCTGTGCATATTGCTGATGAACCTAGAAGGCAGGTTGTTCCTGGAACTGAAAGGAAATAGGAATATAAACTGTGGACCAAATGTCTTTGTGACAAGGAGGTGTATGGAATAATAGACAGAGTAAACATGGACTTCTGTTGGCATGCCCACTGAATTAACTGGTGAGGACTTAATTATAAGATTGAGGGACACATGAGTCTGGACCTCAGTGTCATCATTTCAAAATGATGTTTCCAGTTGGAGTAGATGGCTCTAAGTGTCCTGCCACCAGATCCCAAAATCCCAAGAAGCTATGATCTCCTATCTCTCTTTCTCAGGGAATGTATCCAAGATAGAAGCAGACCTTTCCTGGGGAAATCAGTGATGGAGATAGAATGGTGAATGTTATTAGAACCGAAGGGAAATATCAAAAATGAAAACTGGACCAAATATTCATGTGACAAGAATATGGTGTAGACTGCAAGAACTCCATTAGGCCTGTCCAGTTATTCAACTGGTGGGTATGAATTAGGACACTAAGGAGCACATGAATCTGGGCCTCAATGTTCTCAAAGAAAAGGTACAGCAGAATTTAGACTAGATGGCCTGGGAGTCTCCTGCCATGAAATGCTAAAATCTCCTATATTAGGATCCTAAGATCCACAGATCTCCCATTCCTCAGTCTTATAGCCAAATGTAATCAAAAATTACCAGGGAATAGCTCAAAGACAGAAGCAGACCTTACCTGTGGAATTTTTTGATGACTCAGAAACGTTGGCTGTTAGTTCACTGGAAGGGAAATATCATGGAAGACAACTGTGGGCCAAATATCCATGTGACAAGGAGGGATACAGACTGTAAGGCACAGGGACAATAGACACATTTTGGTTTGCCCAATGTGTCAACTAATGGGGACTGAATTATGAGATTGAAGGAGACATGACTCTGGACACCTCAATGTCCTCAACCCAAAATGACAGCAAGAGTTAGACTAGATGACCTAGAAATTTACTCCCCTGAGACACTAAGATCTCCTATCTTAGAATCCTCAACATATCTCCCATCTCTCAGTCTTATAGTCAAATGTAAACAAAACCTATCAGAGAATGGCTAAAAGATGGAAGTAGACCTTTCCTCTACATATTCCTGATGAACCTAGCAGGCTGGTTGTTCCTGGAACTGACAGGAAATATCATGAATGCAACTGTGCACCAAATGTCTTTGTGACAAGGTGGTGTACGGAATAATGGAGTAAACATGGACTTCTATTGGCGTGGCCACTGAGGTAAGTGGTGAGGACTTAATTATGAGACTGCGGGGGACATGAGACTGGGCTTGAGTTTCATCATTTCAAAATGATGTTTCCAGATGGAGTAGATGACTCAAAGTGTCCCACCACCATACGCTAAAATCCCAAGATGCTAAGATCTTCTATCTCTCTTTCTCAGGACAAATATAAGGAAATTCTTCCAGAGGATGGATCAAAGATGGAAGCAGATCATACCAGTCAATTGTTCTGATGACACTGCACAGTTTGCTGTTATATCACCTGAAGGGAAATATCATGGAAAAAACCTGTGGGACAAATGTCGGTGTGACAAGGAGGGGTACAGAGTGTAAGCCACAGGGACAGGGGACACATTTTGACTTACCCAGTGAGTCAACTAGAGGGGACTGAATTATGAGATTGAGGGGGACATGACTCTGGACCTCAGTGTCCTCAACCCACATGACAGCAGGATTAGACTACATGAGTTAATAATTTACTACCCTGAGATGCTAAGATCTACTATTTTAGGACCCTGAGATACTGAGTTCCCCTATCTCTCAGTCTTAGACCAAATGTAAGCAAAAACCTTTCTGGGAATGAATCAAAGATGGAAGTAGACCTTTCCTGGGGAAATCAGTGATGGAGACAGAGAAATGTAAATGGTATTGGAACTGAAGGGAAATATCATGAATGAAAACTGGATCAACTATTCATGTGGCAGGGATGAGGTGTAGACTGCAAGACATAGGGAAATGGAACTCCATTGGGCCTGTCCAGTTAGTCAACTGGTGAGGACTGAATTAGGAGACTCAAGTAGACATGAGTCTGGGCCTCTGTGTCCTCAACTGAAAATGATGGTTCAAGTTGGATTAAAGGACAGGAAGTATCCTGTCATGACATCCTAGTATCCCAAGATGAAAAATAACCTATCTCCCACTCTCATGTTGAAACCTATGCAAAACCTTCCAGGAAATCAGTGTACTCAAGTCAAAATGATAGCAGAAGGTTGAAGAGATGACTAAAAGCTTTTCTGCCATGAAATCCTAAGATGTCTGATCTTTGGAACCAAATATCCTAAGATCTCCTATCTGTCAGTGTTAAAGCCAAATATAAACAAAAACTTGTTAAGAATGGGTCAAAACTGGAAGCAGACCATACCTTTGGAAATTCGTGATGGTTGTAGAGAGCTAATTCTCACTGGAACTGAAGCAAAAATTCATGAATGAAAACTATGGACCAAATGTCCATGTGACAAGGAAGGGTATGGACTGTAAGACACAGAGAAAATGGACTCCATTTGGCTTGGCCAGTGAGTCACCCAGTGGGAACTGAATTATGAGAAAGAGGGAGACATGGTGCCTTACTCTCTCTTTCCTGCCCTTGGTCCATCCTTTCTTTCCCAGGTTCCTATTACAACAGGGTGGACAAGTAATGTTCTCTCTTTGTTCCCAGGACAAAAATACTCACAGCAGCACATGAAGGAGCAGAGGCATACCCGATAGTTGTTAACTATGGAGAGAGAACAGCCATATATGGAAGGACTAGGAGATTTTGAGAAAAGATTGTGAAGAAACATAAAAGAGAGCGTCTGAAGCCAAAGGAGTTGCAACAGTGTGGGTCATCACTCAAGAGAGAGGACACACAATAGTTCCCAGGTCAGGAGTCCATCTGCCCATCTAGGGCTTAGTTCTCTGGGGCCTCTCTAAACTCATCATAGGAAAGCACTTTCAGTAAGACATGTGCCATCCAGGTAAGACTGGATCCTCACAGGCACAGAAAACTGCATTGACAAGGGAGAGCTTAATAGGCATGGGACCAAGCATGAGGGTCAAGTAACTGCATGACCTGGGTAAGGTTAGCTACTCACCATTGATGTACAAGCTCTTTTTGTTTATCTTGAAGGGCCCCAGTCTGCTGATTTTGTTGGTATTACTCTTAATGTCCTTGTAAATTTTCTTCCCGTCCAGGATAAGACTGGTGGGGTTTTTCTGAGAACAAACCACATTAACAGCAGTGCCTTTCTTCACACACCTGAGAAAGGGCACATTAGTAATGACTGTCGAATATCTGGCTTACCATAGGCATGACAATTTAGCTGCAGTGAGAAGGGACCATTGATGTTTTCCAAAGTAATTTTGGGGTTTTTTTGAGAATAAGTATTTATTTAAAAATATTTTGAACTATCATTTTATGGATTTAAGTTGCTGAGGATAGGGGAGAGTATAGACCTTTCTTCACTAATTCAGGTCAGCATCTTCCCTGCAAAATATAGACTCGTAATGTTACCTGGGGAAATTAGATGGTTTGCCCAGGTGCACACAGTCAGTCTCCAATCAGTCTCTGTCAGAGAAGTGACCTAAAGACAGATTTCTTGACTCTTGAGACCTACTCTCTAAGCCACTGCAACAAGCAACCTGTGGAAACTTCACATTAAACATCAACACAACCCAAGAAACATGCACTACAACTATTGACCTTTAAACAACATCTTTTCAACATAAAATAGAACTTTTCACTCACTTCCTCTAAAGAGTCCCATTCAAGATCATTTGTTCATTGATCCTCTTTCTCTAGTCTTCTTTTTGTAGGTGTATTTAGTGTGAGATTAATTTTGCTGATTTTGCTTTTTTTCTACTTTGCAGTTGTTAGCATATTTCTTTGTAGCTAAGTGGTATAGATAATAGAATGCCAGGCATGGGTGTCAGGAAAACCTGAGTTCAAATCAGCTATGTTGTCCTGGGCAAGTCATTTAACCTCTGCCTGACTGTGTTTCATCAGCTGTAAAACAGAGAGAATCAAAGCACCTACCTGCCAGAATTGTTTTGAAGTTTAAATGACTTAATATTTGTAAAACACTTAGCATACACAATGCCTGGCACATGGTAGGTACTTAATAAATGTTCTCTCCCTTTCCCTTCCCAATTCATAGAATCACAGCATTGAGAGTTGGAGAATTCAGTGGTCAGCTAGTCTATCCCGTACCTAAAAGGAATAACATCCACTTTTAATTCATCAAGGCAACCAAGTGTTCTCGTCTCCCATCTCTGCCTTTCTTGGGAAGGAATTTCCTGTGAGTCATTTTGTTCCATCATTTCTACTACAAAAATCATCTACCTTGACAGAGCAAACAAATCATCAAAAAAACCAAGCTTTTATTGCCTCCTCTTTCTGTTATCAATCTTCATCGTCATATCCACCCCAATTGGGAAGCCTATCCAATGAGTCTCTACTTTCCCCAGCACAACTTTTACAAAACATCTCCTTTTGTTTTCCTTAGCTTCCCAGTCAACCTCCAACTCCCTATAAATATTAGCCCTCAAGATACTAATTTTGCAAGCCTCTGCTATTGTGATAGTCTTTCTGTTACATCCCCTTTTGAATATATTCAAATTCTTGTATATAGCTTATTTTTCAAAATCCAAGCTAGTTGGTTAGCTCCTTGTGTATCCACCACTTCAGGCTCTTTGGACAATTCCCATTTGTCTGCCTCGTTGGAATTGGATCACCTTCTGGGTCCTCAGAATTTCTTGTTCTTCCTCAACTAACAGGGGGCTGAGAACTGGATGGCATGCTGAACTTTGTAGTTCAAGGGGACAAGCATTTCCTCACAGTCCTGGATGCAATTTGGACTGTTGAAATCTTGGAGCTGTCAGGAGGACTTGAGACCAGGAGTTAGAGGGGGGATGGATGTGGGACAGAGGAAGGGAATGGAAAGAGAAAGGGAGAGAGAGGAAGAGATGGAAGGGGAAAGAAGGAACAAGACAGGAAAGGGCAAGAGGGAGGGAAGTGAGGGGAAGGGGAAAGAGGGAGAGAGAGAAGAGTTGAGGAGGAGAAATGAGAGAGAGAAGCACATTACAAGAAAAAGTAGAGGAATGATATCCTTAGCCTTCTGCAGATCTTAATAAGTTGAGATTGGGAAAAATGGCAACAGAGTAGTAACAGGCAAAAAAACATTAAGGAACTGAAAGGGGAGAGGAAACATTTCAGAGAAGGGAAAGCTCAAGGTAAGCCATTGAGTCCCCCGCTAGGAATCTCAAAACAGAGGGTTCTAACTGAAAGCTACAAGGTTTGAGAGGAGTTTCCCAAAGGTCTACTCTTTCCCTCTCAGCCTCTCTGTTTAATTCTTTCACCTAAGTATTTTCTGTGTCTTGATTTTGTCCTAAATGTAAAGAGATCAAGGGTTAATGAGAAATACAGAAAAATTAAATTAGAGCACAGTCAAACCTCTGAATGTATGGAATTTCCTAACTAGGGTAGGGTCTGAGCTATGAAAATTAATTGAAACTAATGACATATTTTCCTACATAAACTCCATAAAATAGCAAAGAAAAGGGCCATGTGAACCTGAGGCCCATTGCATGGCTCCTAAGCTAAAAGTGAGCCAACTTTTTTCAAAGAGCATAACCAGTGAAATCTCTAACCCCTCTCTGTGAGAAAGGAAATGCTGGGGCAGTAGCGGAGACAGGTGAGCAAGATCCTGCGGGGAAAAGGCCTGAAACTAGGCACACTAGTTCCAGAAGGTTGGAGAGAGCAGAAAAGATTGAATGGTTTCCATGATACCACTTATCCCCTGTTCTATTAGGCTGACCTCTCTTGTAGATTTTTAGACCCTACCTAATCTTCCTTGGATCGCCTTTCTAAAAAGTAATATAATTGGAAAACTGACAAATGAACACAGTCCTTATGCGTATGTGTAACGAGCTTGGCTGATGCATTGTTCATATGAATTTGGGAGCATGTATAGATTTCCCAACCTTGTTTTTCAGTGAGCTAGGGTCAAAATGATTCTTCCCACCTGTGTGTACTATTGACATCTCAAAACACAGCATTTCCAAGATGGAACTTGGTGTGTCTTCCCTTCCCCCTGCCTCTCTGCAAGTCTGTCTTCTCTTCCAGACTTCCTTATTTCTGTTAAAGGCACCAGCCTTTTCAATCACCAGGTTTGAAATCTCATACTTACCCTTATTTTTTCCCTCTATCTCAACTAACACAACCAGTCAAGGGTCTGTTTGACTTCCTTCAACATCTTTCATATTTTGTCACTCAAAGGCCCTCATCAACAACCCTCACCTAGATGCTTTTAATAACCCCTATTTCTTCTCCTTGCTTGCAGTCCCTCCATCCCTCAATTCATCACTGACTCTCCTCCCTTTGTCCAATCCTTCTTTCACACAGCTGCCAACACAAACTTCCTAAGACACATCTCTCACTATATCATTCCCTTGCGCACAAACCTCTAGTGGCTCCCTATTGCTTCTAATGTTAAATAAAACTCCTTAGCCTGACATTTAAAATTCTTCTCAATCTGTCTTCAGTCTGTTGTTCCAGACTGATCCTTCTTATACTGCTTACTTGGCATTCTAATCAGACTGGCCTACTAGCTCAACCTTGAATTCAGATTTTGCATAACGTTTTTGCATAAGATGTCTCTCATACCTTGAATGGACTTCCCCTTCAACATGCCTCCTGGAATTGTTCGTATTCCCTTCGAAGGAGCCAACTCACATGGCACCAATGGAAAACTTTCCCTGATTCCTCCCACTTGTCAGTGTCCTCCCTCTCTATCTCTCTCTGTCTCTCTGTTTCTCTCTGTTTCTGTCTCTCTCTCTGTCTCTCTCTCTCTCTCTCTCTCTCTCTCTCTGTCTCTCTCTCTCTCTCTGTCTCCACCTCCTCAGATCACCACCCATTTGTCTGTGTACACATTGCATTGGTGGGGTAATTTCCATAATAATTGTATGTCTTGCAGTCTCTGAAACAGAATCTCTTACTGTGGAGCTAGTCATGGAGATGTTGATAGACTCTGTTGATCTGCTTGTCACATCAGACCCACTAACCCTCTAAAGTGTTACTGTGCTCCTAGTGGGGAATTCAATAAACAGAGGATTTGCTTAGTATTTGGTGTGATTCTGGTGTGATTCTGGAATGCAGGATTCCTTCTTTCCTGGGGATGATACCCAGTCACCAGTCCCTCACTTTCTTCCCCAATACCCATCATGGACACTCCATTCTGAAAAGCACTTTCATCAACCCTGCTAGGAATTTTAACCTACACTATCTACATCTCGCCCTGATGTCCACACCAAAGCCTAGTCATGCAGGATTCATGCTTTGTCCTGATAAACTCTGCCATAGACTTCCACAATCCTGACTGGTGACTGACTCTGTTGAACTAGTATTTTATAAAATCCAAAGTCATGCTTCATGTCACTCCCTATTCTCAACCAGGTAGGTACACTTTCATCCCCTAGATCGTCTCTAGATCTGGGACTGGGATCAAATCTTCTCTGCCATTCTTCTCCAATATACTCCCCTGGGTCCCCACTCACCATCCCTGCACAATGCATAACTCAGTTGCCACTCACTGTCTACCATTCCTTTATATGTGTTAGCTCCACCACTAGAATGCAATTTTTTGAAGGCTGGCTGCCCAAGGAGGTAAATTTGAGCCTGTTTCCTTATCTATGCTGATAGAAGCTGTGACCTTTGACAATGGAGAGATAAAGGGCCCAGAAGGGCCAATGCCCTCTGTTAGGGCAGTTTTAGCCTCCAGAGTAGATGTGCTTTGACTTTCAAACCTTTGGGTACTTGTCCATACTACTGAAGCTCTTCCATCCTATGAGAAACAAGCCCCCAACCGTGAGAAACATGGTCACCTTAAACAACAAAGAATACTTCTTGTGAAATCAGGAAAGGGTGGAGGGGGAAGCTAAGATAGTCAAGTAGAAAGACACATATACTCTAGTACTTCCCCCACAGCCCAAAAATACCTGTAAAAATGACTCTGACCAAATTCTAAAGCAGCAGAAGCCACAGAATGACAGAGTGAAAGGGATTGCCAGCCAAAGGTAACCTGGAAGGATGGCAGGAAAGGTCTATCCCAGGAGATGCTGAGTGAAGCCCAGTCCTGGCCATGTGGCACAAGAACAGGAGTAGAACAGGCCTCTGGAGCAGAATCCCCAGCACCTAGGGTTCCAGATCCCTCAACCCACAAATGACAAAGAAAGCTCCAAAGGTAAGTGTGGGAGGGCTTTCCCAGCTATTCCAGAGGTGAGTGGGGTCCCTTCAGTACTGGCACCAGGCAGTGGCAAAGGCAGCAGCAATAGCACCAGAGTGTTGTGGGCAGCAACAGCAGACTTGGAAGCAGCCTGAGTCCATTGTCCAAGCAGCTCAGCTTAAAGACTCTGGGGGAATCGAGCAACTGATCTGCACCTCAACCCTGAGTGGTGGCCCTGCCCCCACCAACGTCCCTGGGGGAATTCAGCAACTGATATGGATCTCAGCCCTGAGAAAGGTCCTGGGGGAAGAAAGAGCACTAGGACCTTCGACTTGACAAAGGATTCAGAAGTCAAGTAACTGGCTGGGAAAATGCCCCAAAAAGGGAATAATTATAAGACAATAGAAGGTTACCTTCCTAGTAAACAGGTGTCCCCTTCCATCCTTTCAGATGAGGAAGAACAAGGAATACTCTCAGAGGAAGTCAAGGCTTCTGCCTCCAGTACCTCCAAATGAACATGGTTCAGGCCATACAAGAGCTTGAAAAGTGAGTCAGCAGCTTGTTAAAGGAGAATCAAGAAAATGCTAAGGAAAATAACACCTTTAAAAATTGACTAACTCTACTGGAAAAAGAGGTCCAAAAAGCCTGTGAGGAGAAGGCTTTAAAAAGCAGAATCAGCCAAATGAAAAAGGAGGTTCAAAAGCTCACTGAAGAAAATAGTTCTTTCAAAATTAGAATGGAGTGCAAGGAAGCTAATGACTATACCATAAATCAAGAAGTTGCAAAACAAAACCAAAAGATTGAAAAAATAGAAGATAATGAGAAACATCTCATTGGAAAACAACTGACCAGGAAAAAAGAGCCAGGATAGATAATTTACAAATTATGGGACTACCTGAAAGCCATGATCAAAAAAGGAGCCTAGACATTATCTTTCAGGAAATTATCAAGGAAAACTGCGCTGAGATTCTAGAACCAGAGGGCAAAATAAATATTGATAGAATCCACCAATAACCTCTTGAAAGAGACCCGAAAAGAGAAACTCCTGGGAATATTGTGGCCAAATCTCAGAGTTTCCAGGTCAAGGAGAATATATTTCAAGCAGCCAGAAAGAAACAATTAAGAGTATTTTGGAAATACAATCAGGATGAACAGGATCTGGCAGCTTCTACATTAAGGGATTGAAGGACTTGGAATAGGATATTCCAGAAGTCAAAGGAACTAGTGAGTTCATCCCTTTCATTTTTAATATTGGTACCTTGGTTTTCTTCTTTCTTTTAATCAAATTGAGCAAATATTTATCAATTTTATTAGTTTTTTTAAATATAAATTTATTTAACTTTTTACATTCATTTTCACAAAATTTTGGGTTCCAAATTTTCTCCCCATTTGTCCCCCTCCCCCACCCCAATACACTGAGCATTCTAATTTTCCCTATCTCCAGTCTGCCCTCCCTTCTATCATCCCTCCCTTCTCTTCTCCCCATCTTCTCTTTTGTCCTGTAGGGCCAGATAACTTTCTATTCCCCATTAACTGTATTTCTTATTTCCTAGTAGCAACAAAAATACTCAACAGTTGTTCCTAAAACTTTGAGTTCCAAATTCTCCCCATCCCTCCCTCCCCACCCATTCCCTTTGGGAAGGCAGGAAATTCAATATAGCCATATCTGTGTAGTTTTGCAAATTACTTCGATAACAGTCATGTTGTGTAAGACTAACTGTATTTCCCTCCCTCCTATTCTGCCCCCCATTGTTTCTATTCTGTCTTTTGATCCTGTCCCTCCCTGAGTGTTGACCTCAAATTACTCCCTTCTCCCATTGCCCTCCCTTCCATCATCCCTCCCTCCCTGCTTATCTCCTTCTCCCCCACTTTCCTGTACTGTAAGATAGGTTTTCATACCAAAATGAGTGTGCATTTTACTCCTTCCTTTAGTCGAATGTGATGAGGGTAAACTTCATGTTTTTCTCTCAGCTCTCCTCTTTTTCCCTCCACTAAAAAGTCTCCTGCTTTCCTCTTGAATGAGATATAATTTACCCCATTCCATTTCACCCTCTCTCCTCCCACTACATTTCTCTCTCACCGTTTACCTTAATTTCTTTTAAGATATGGTCCCATCCTGTTCAATTCATTCTGTGCTCTCTTTTTCTGTGTGTGCATGCATGTGTGTATGTGTGCATGCGTGCACGCATGTACGTGTGTGCATATATGTGTGTATATGTCTGTGTGTGGTCCCACCAACTACCCAGAAACTGAAATGTTTTAAGAGTTACAAATATTGTCTTTCCATGTAGGAATGTAAACAGTTCACCTTTGGTAAGTAAGTCCCTTATGACTTCTCTTTGCTGTTTACTTTTTCATGTTTCTTCTCATTCTTGTGTTTGAAAGTCAAATTTTCTTTTCAGCTCCGGTCTTTTCATCAAGAATGCTTGAAAGTCCTCTATTTCATTGAAAGACCATATTTTCCCCTGAAGTATTATACTCAGTTTTGCTGGGTAGGTGATTCTTGGTTTGAGTCCTAGTTCCTTTGACTTCTAGAATATCCTATTCCACACCCTTCGCTCCCTTAATGTAGAAGCTGCTAGATCTTGTGTTACCCTGATTTTATTTCCACATTACTGGAATTGTTTCTTTCTAGCTGCTTGCAATATTTTCTCTTTGACCTGGGAACTCTGGAATTTGGCCACAATGTTCCTAGGACTTTCTCTTTTTGGATCTCTTTCAGGTGGTGATCGATGGATTCTTTCAATACTTTTTTTGCCCTCTGGTTCTAGAATCTCAGGGCAGTTTTCCTTGATAATTTCATGAAAGATGATGTCTAGGCTCTTTTTTTGATCATGGCTTTCAGGTAGTCCCATAATTTTTTAAATTGTCTCTCCTGGATATATTTTCCAGGTCAGTTGTTTTTTCCAATGAGATATTTCACATTCTCCTCCATTTTTTCATTCTTTTGGTTTTGTTTGGTGATTTCTTGGTTTCTCAGAAAGTCATTAGACTCCATCTGTTCCATTCTAATCTTGAGAGAACTATTTCTTCAGTGAGCTTTTGAACCTCTTTTTCCATTTGGCTAATTTTGCTTTTGAAAGCATTCTTCTCTTCATTGGCTTTTTGAACCTCTTTTGCCAATTGAGTTAGCCTATTTTTCAAGGTGTTATTTTCTTCAGCATTTTTTGGGGTCTCCTTTACCAAGGTATTGACCATTTTTCATGCTTTTCTTGCATCTTTCTCATTTCTCTTCCCAGTTTTTCCTCCACCTGTCTAACTTGATTTTCAAAATCCTTTTTGAGCTCTTCCATGGCCTGAGCCCACCGGACATCCACCTCGGATGTCTGGGATAGAGAGGCCCCACCCTCCACGTCCTTCCCTGATGGCAAGCATTGTACTTCTTCATCAGAAATGAAGGGAGGAAGGAACATCTCTTCCCCAAGAAAGTAACTCTCTATGGTCTTATTTTGCTTCCTTTTTCTGGGCATTTTCCCAGCCAGTTACTTGACTTCTGAGATTCCTCTCCACCCCGCCTAGATCTGCCCAGCCAGTGCTTGGGGTCTGAGATTCAAATGCTGCTTCCCAGCCTCAGGGCTTTCCATGGCAGGCGCAGCTGCTATTCAATGTGAGCTTAAGTTCTGGTGCTCAGGTGGGGGCAGGGCCGCCTCCCAGGCTCAGTTCCCTCAGGGGGTTTATGCAGAGACCTTCGGTAATGGAGCTACTGCCTGCTCTGGGAGTCCTGGACCGCCGCTGCCTCTGCCGCTGCCTCCCAAGGGGGCCCAAGTCAAGGAGACACCTCGCTCCCCTCTCGGCCAGCCCAGAAGTCTCTCTCACTGACCTGTTGTGCCTGTGGGTGGAGGGACCTTCCTGGCCGCCAGAAATTCCGTCTCTAAAGCCTGCTCGGATCTGCTCCTCTGGGGCCATGCAGCCAGGGCAGCTCAGAGGTGGGCTCCGCTGTCCGCAGCGCGAGGGACCCCTTGGGATGGCTTTCCAGGGCTCTCTGGAAAGGAAATCTCTTCCACTGTGTTGCTGCGCGCTTGCTCTGCTCCAGAATTTGTGGGGAATTCTCTTTACAGGAAATTTATGGGCTGTGGATTCAGAGCTAACATACATGAGTCTTTCTACTCTGCCATCTTGGCTCCTCCCCCCTAGTTTTTTTTTTCATAAAACCAACTCTTACTTTTATTTATCAGTTCAATAGTTTTCTTAATTTCAATTTTATTGACCACTCCTTTGGTTTTCAGGATTTCTAATTTGGTATTTACTTAGGGATTTTCAATTTGTTCTTTTTCTAACTTTTTCAGCTCCATGCCCAAGTCACTGATGTTCTCTTTCTCTATTTTATTCATGTAGGCTTTCAAAGATAAAAAGTTTTCCCTAAGAACTGCTTTTGCAGTATCCCATAGGATTTGGTAAGTGGTCTCATTATTGTCATTCTCTTGAGTGAAGTGGTTGATTGTTTCTATGATTTGTTATTTTACTCACTCCTTCTTTAGTATTAGATTATTTAGTTTCCAATTAATTTTTGGTTTCTCTTTCCATGGCCCTTTATTACATATAATTTTTATTGCATTATGATCTGAGAAGGATGCATTGACTATCTCTGCCTTTTGCACTAATGGTGAGGTTTCGATGCCCTAGAACATGGTCAATTTTTGTGTATGTGCCATGTACCACTGAGAAAAAAGGTATATTCCTTTCTATCCCCATTCAGCTTTCTCCAGAGATCTATCATACCTATCATATCCAGAGTTTTATTAAACTCCTTAACTTCTTCGTTGTTTATTTTAAGGTTAGATTTCTCAAGTTCTGAGAGGGGGAGGTTGAGGTCCCCCACTAGTATAGTTTTGCTATCTATTTCTTCCTGCAACTCCCCCAATCTCTCCTCTAAGAATTTGGATGTACTTGAAGCATACATGTTTAACAATGATATTGATTCATTGTTTATGGTGCCTTTTAGCAGGAGATAGTTTCCTTCCTTGTCTCTTTTGATTAGATCTATTTCTGTTTTTGCTTTGTCTGAGATTAGGATTGCTACCCTACCCCTGCTTTTCTAACATCAGCTGAAGCACAGTATATTTTGCTCCAACCATTTCCCTTTTCCTTGTGTGTATCTCTGTATTTCAAATGTGTTTCTTGTAAACAACATACTGTTGGATTATGTCTTTTAATCCATTTTGCTATTCATTTCTGTTTTATGGGAGAGTTCATTCCATTCACATTTACAGTTATGATTACAGTCTGTGTCTTTCTCTCCATCTTCTTTCCCATCGTTTGTACTTTTAGTTCTCCCATCTTCCTTCCCCTCCTCAACAGAATTTTCACTTTTGACCACCACCTCCCACAGTCTTCCCTTCCTTCTTTCAGCCCCCCTCCCTTTTACACCCCTTTACCCTTACTACTTCTTCCCCCGCTTTTGGCTTCCCCTCTGCTTTCTTCCCCCTTCCCCTCCTACTGCCTATAGAGCTAGTTAGACTTATATACTTAAGTTTATTGTTCCCTCCTTGATCTAAATCAGATGAGAGTATCTTTCAAACAATGCTCCTCTCCTTCCCCTCTTTCCCTCTAGTATGTTATAATTTTGAACTTCTTCCTTTGATGTAATTTATTATCATTTTTTGCTTCCTCCTTTTTACATCTCCTGTTACATTCCCTTCTCATGCTTAAAACACATTTTTATCATCACATCATTTACTTTATACCCACTCCCTCTATCCATGTATGTCCCTTTTATACTTCATGATGGATGTACAATTCTCAAGATTAACATGTATCATCTTCCCTTATAGGGATGTAAACAGTTTGCCCAAATTGAGTAACAAGTTTTTCTTTTCCCCTGTTTATCTTTTTATTCCTCCTTGAGACCTGAGTTTGAAGATCATACTTTCTACTGAATTCTGGTCTTTTTGTAAGGAAGGTCTGGAAATCCCTTATTTCATTGAATTCCTATCTCCTTGCCTGAAATGTTATGCTGAACTTTGCTGGGTAATTGATCCTTGGTTGTAGTCCCAGCTCCTTTGCCTTATGGGATGTCAGATTCCAATTACTTATATCTTTTAATGTAGAAGTTGCAAGGTCCTGTGTTATCTTGCCTATAGCTTCTCAGTATTTGAACAGTTTCTTTCTGGCTGCCTGTAGTATTTTCTCCTTCACTTGATAGTTCTGGAATTTGGCAACAATATTTCTTGTTGTTTTCTCTTTGGGATCCCTTTCAGGAGGTGAATGGTGGATTCTTTCAATGACCACTTTGTCCTCTGGATCTAGCACTACTGGGCAGTTTTCTTTGATGATTTCTTGGAAGATACTGTCCAGACTCTTTTTTTCATCATGCCTTTCTGGTAGGCCAATAATTCTTAAATTTTCTCTCATGGGTATATATTCCAGGTCAGTTGTTTTTCCAAATAGATATCTCACTCAATTGTCACAATGTTGAGGTTTAGGGGTGCTTATTGGAGCGGGATGCATGTGTCCCTATTCAAGAGTGCCAGTACCCCTAAACCTCAACATTGTGACAATTGAGTGAGATAGTTACAAAGCGTAACACAGTGCCTCCTAACTATTGGGCACTATATAAATGCTAGCTATTATTATGTTTCCACCTTGTTCACACAACCTTCATGAATTTGTCAAATTTCCTGCTGAAAGAGCAATCCCAGACTATGGCATTTTCCTGACAGCAGGGGAAAAGACTAGTCAAAACCTATTAAAATGTTATTTATAATGTCTTTTTTTTTTTTTTTGCAATGTGTTGACCAATACTGTGGCCTTTTAAAAATTTCGCTGAATTTCTTTATTATAAGGGATGACTTTCAGGGAGGGAGATACACAGAGACAGACCTAAGCAAATAAAAACAATAATATCAAAAGAAACCATCTTTTAAAAAGGAAATATTTATTATACTCTAATTATGACTTAGTGAACCCCTTCTGGATAACCTTAAGTCATTCATTTCTAAGTGCCCATAAATTATCTTCTCAATATTTCTAGAATTTTGCTAGGGTTGAACATCAGCCTCCTGTGATTATTTGTTATTTTCTGGAATCCATCTTCTTAGTTTTCTGAAACCTTTCTTTTTCTGATGTAATTTTTCAAAGACTACGAATATTGGTTCTAGAATCACATTTCTTAGTTTTATCTGTATATTAATTTACCTGAATTTTTACTTTGATATTCACCTAAAGACTCAACCTCATCTATTTTCTTTACCAACATGACATAACATAGTATATGTCCATGAAATATGAAGATAAGTCCCCGTATTTCAGATAGTGCCCTGGGGTAAGGCACCTTGTCCTTGGTAGTCACCAACAGAAGAATGCTCTAGTTACCTTCACCTTGCCTTGTTGCCACAGGAAGAGACATTCACTGAGTTTCCCCGGAGAGCCAAGAAGGGATATCTGTTAGGCTGAGAGTCTTCATTTGGTTGATTAGTTCACTCTCTGATGCTTATTGAGGTTCAAATGATATTAAATGATTATCATTTCCTCCTTTTGGTCAAAGGGAAGCTGAAGGTTCCTCCTTCAGACCAAAGAAGGCATGGAAAAACCTCACTCTTCCTCAGGGAATGGAAAGAGAAGTTCTCAAAATCCTTCCTTTATTGACCAGGTTGATGCACTAATCTCTGCATCTGGAGTGGGCCCCACAGACTGAGGGAAAACAACCATGGGCAGCATTAGTTTATTTACCGGGGTGGTGGAACATTTGTGGCCCAAAGTCAACTCAAGTCGGGCCCCTAGTGAGATACGAGTAAAGATAATACACCAGGACGAACCCAGATTTTATCGTTACACCAGCCTGGGTCAAGGTTCCCTACAGGGTTCCACAGGAGTGATTTGATAAAGAACAGAAGGCAGCAGGAGGGGCTGTGGAGCCCAGGCTGCTTTGGAAAAGACAGGACCCTGAGAGTTATGAAATCTAAGGGGATTCAGGTTTTTCCCAAATGCCTGAGGAAGTAGGGGGCACTAAGGAGAAGGTCGAATTCTGAGGCAGTAGGATGATGGATGGAGTTGTTCTTTACTTGTGGTTGACATCGCCAGAGATGGGCAGCCACCTCGGGGCAGGTGCAAACAAGCAAGAGAGCAGGCTGTAAGGAGGCTTCAGGTAGGGAGCATAATGGGTGTATAGAACAACTAAGTAAAAATAAGCTAAAGCTTAAAATAAGCTATACCGGAGGTATAGGCAAAGTCTTGGTGGTGGGGAAAGGGTTCTGGTAGAGAGGAAGCTGGCTTTTGTGCAGGCCTGGTCTGGACTCTTGGGAAAGTTGTCTCTATCTGATGTCTTCTTTTTCAAGTCCCTTCTAAACCAGTGGGCAAGGTCTCCTGTGGGTTCAGATGTCCACTTAGGAGCAGGGGCAATCTTGAGATGTAATGGATGGATCCAAGAGTTCATATCCAGAAGTTGGCAGCTCTGGGAATAGTCAGACAGATCTGACAGCAGCTCCCAGGAGATATATGATTTGTTAATTGAAGAAAGGCCCTTGGCTAAAGGTATACGGAGATGCTTCAGTTTCCCAGTCATACAGGGCTAGGTTCAAAACAATACAATCAAGTTTTCTCACAGTTCACAAAATTGCATAATTTCATTAAGTCAGATACAAATTGAACAACTTAAATGACTCACAATAGGCTATTTCTGAGAAGGGAGATTTATATGTCACAAAGATAACCAAGACAACTTAAACATGAACCATACAAATCAACACAATCATTATTACCAATGCTACAATACATTTTATTCTTAGGACAATCCAAAGTAGGGCTTCTGCTTCTGATTCTGTCTTTATCTAAATCCTGTGCCTCGTATAAGAAAATCTGCCTTTGAAAATTATCAGAGAGATACCTTAATAAAGGAGAAATACTTTCACTTAGTTTTACCAGTACCTTAGATAATTTTGTTCAAAAATCCAAATTTGAGATCTTATTAATAAAATATGCTTATAGCTTACATTTCAAAGATAGCTAAATCTTGGAAGCCAATCAGCTATACACATATGTATATAATTCTTAGAGGAATCAGTCTGATCCTGTTTGTTCCTGTTTCATTTTCTCAAAATTTTGCTAACCCTAACCCTATTTAATTGGACATCTATCACATTACATATTTGTCTTATTACCTTGTCTAATCATTTCCTCCTTTGAAGGATGTTATCTCTATGTTATATTGATTTGGCCACTAATATATTGTAAGTTACTCATTCTTAACATCCTATTATATGGATTCAGAGATGTTCCAATTTCCATCTATTATTTATAGATGTAGTCTTTTACTTCCAGAACTTCATTATAGCAATTTTCTGGACAAGTAAAGGAAGGGACAATGTCATATATCATAACAGAAGGAAATCGCTTCCTCACCATTTCTTCATTCTAGGCATGAGTCATATCTGCCAGCCAATCTTATAGTCACTAGATAATGAAAGCAGGGCTCAGGAGTAATCAGGTGGGAAAGTTTCCTTTTCAAAAAAGGAAAGAGCAAATTGGGAAACCGAGTCAGAAAGATCCTACCTAGGCATGTCCATGGTTATCCTCAAAACTCTTCCTAGGCTCAGACATCCACCTGAGCAGTTCTCAGCTTCTAGCCCATGCCATTCTGCTATTACCTTTATGACAATTGAGAAAACTATCCCTGGAATCAGAGGTTAAAACAATAGTAAATTGCAGTTCTATGAAGTCTTCAATGGCAAGTTGATAGGGACTGGTATCCTTTAAATAGGGCCCTCTCAAATTTGATTGAGCCATTAATTATCAAATCAAGTTACAGAATTTTTCTGGTTTCTTAAAATACCTCCTCACACTCTGTTAACATACCCCAAATGAAAATGGCATAGAGGCATTCAGAGGAATTACCTAGGGACAACCTTCTTATTCACCTTAAATATTTTTAACCAAACCTTCTTAATTTTCCTTTTATATTTCATTTATCTTTCCAAATCTCTTGAGCCCATTATTCAGATTATTCAGCTTTCCTTGACATTTCAAGCATAAGACAAGATAGCACATAAGCTGTTATTTTTTACTAATATAACTGTATTGCATTAAACAAAAGAAATTCCTGACTTTAATCTCACAACTGAATAGACATACATCTTTGCTTCATAGGTTTGTTTATTCTTCTCTAATATATTCACCCTGGAAGAAAGAGATACTTCAGGAATTAATTCTTTTATATATGATAAGTTCAAACATTAATTTTCACCCTGCTTAGGCCATGAAATGACTACAAATTCATATCAAAACTGCAAGATCTCTTCTGCTTTACAGGTCATTACATTAACAATAAATTATCTTGAAATTTTAATTGGCCTTCTAAAAATAACACAAGATTTTTCAAAACATTTCTTTTAAAAGTATCTCCCTTTCAAAAAATAGTTTAAAATTTAAGATGTTAAAAGGAAGAATCACTAAACTTTTAGAAACAAAATAATTTGGAAAGTTTCAAAATGATAGATATCTCTTTCTTCCTACTTAAAGCAAAAATAAACCTAAAAGCAGAATGCAACGATCGTCCTGGAGGTGGCACTGCAGGAGGCCTGGGCAGGCAAGGAGGCATTTGATCAAGGAATCCAGCAGCTGGAGGGGGACTCAGAAGTCACCTCAGAGCTCTTGGAGCTGCTGAGGCAGGAGATAGCTGTCAAATGCAGTCAGGTAAGGAAGTGGGCCACTCTTTGGATGATACATGCTGGGATTATAGAGAGGTACTCACTTGGGAAGATTGTTTTTTAAAGTTTATATACAAGTTTTCCTGAGGGAAGAGACAGCATTAGAACTTCTAAGGGCCACAGATAGGCTTGAGGGGAAGACATAGAATCTAGGGAGGACAGTTCAGGGGGCCTGTCTGGCAGGCCACCCTGGAAGCCACTGAGTCACCTCCTTGGGCCATGTGGCCTCTAGCATATGATCCAGACATTGGCAGCTACTTCTTTTCAGGCACAGTAGCTTTCCTTTTACTCCTGCTATTAACATGTAGAGCTATGTGGAGGGGCAGATACACATGGAGTGAAGTTCTACTATTTGCCTTTTGAGAGAATTATCAAATTGTCATGTGCACTAGCAGTTTGAGGTGATTCACAGAAGGGACTATGGCCTCGTGGGAGAGCTGTGTTTCATCTAACTTATACTAACCCTCTCTGACATAGGGCAGATTCCTTCATACCTGGGAGCCTCAGTTTTATTACCTGAAAAATCAGTTAGTAAACACTTATTGAGTGACTGCTATGTGCAAGTCATTGTGCTAAGCCCTAGGGATACAAAAGGAGGCAAAAGACAGTGCCTGCCCTCTAGGATCTTCCCATGTAACAGAGAAGACAACAAGAAGACAAATATGCGTGAGCAAGCAATATACAGGATAAATAGGAAATAATTAACAGAGGGAAGGCAACAGAGGGGTTGGGGAAGGTTACCTGGAAAATGTGGGATTTTAGTTGGGACTTAAAGGAAGAGAGGGAGGTCAGTATGTGGAGTGGAGGAGGAAGAGTGTTCTGAGCATGGGGGATAGACAGAGAAAATGCCCAGAGCTGAGAGATGGAGGGTCTTGTTCTTGAAACAGTCATAAGACCAGTGTCACTGCATCAGTAGTTGGGGAATAAGGTGGAAGGAGACTGGAAAGGAAGGAGGAGGCAGGTTATGAAGTCTTTGAATGTCAAACAGCATTTTCTGTTTGATGCTGGAGGGAAGAAGGAGCTTCTGGAGTTTGGGAGTAGGAGGAACAAGGGGCGAAATGATTGGACCTGAGTTCTAGGAAAAATCTCTTTTTGTGGCAGAATGGTAGGAAGTTGGTTTTACTGTATTTGTTCATTTGGTAGCTATGGCCAGACTAACTAGGGCCCACAGGGTCAGTCAGTCTACAGCTCTTCTACTTCATCTCTTAAACATCACTGGTGTAGTTCAAAGAACAAAGGGAGGAAGCATGTACTTGGTGGTTTGGCAGGGAATGGCTGATTAACTAAATCTTTGACTGCAAAGTCTTCCCCAGGTCCTTCTGTACCTGATGGAATTTTAGCCTGATGATTAAATCTATGAGCCACTAATTCAAGATGTTGTCCTCCCCCTATTTCATGATAAATGTCTCGATCTCCCTGATGCTTTGTTTTGACTTGATGATTGTACCTCAGTTCCATTTCAGGTATCAGAGCATCTCTGTGAAACATTTCTGGGTTAGGAAATGGGGAGAGCATTCTGTCTGTCTTCAGGGTTTGCAGCACAGTCAGGGATGACTGGAAGGGCTTATTAAGGACTGTGTGAGGCTCAGTAATTGAGATACACAAAGAAAGAAAGCTCACTAGGCATCTAAGAGATAAAGAAAAGGAGGAATCCATTCCAGGCATGGGGTCACCCTTGTAAAGGCACAGAAGTGGAGTGCTGAATTTGAGGAGCCAGCTAGTACAAAGCAAAAATAAATGAAAGAATGATGATGAGAATTAACCTGGAGTAGCAAGTGAGAAGGAAACTGTGGAGAGTTCTCAATGCCAGACAGTAGGATTTATTTCTTTTGATCCTAGAAGCATGCAAACAATTTCCCCATGAAAGATGTTTGAGCAAGAGAATGACACAGCTATCCCCATGTCTTAGCAAGATGAATTGGGAAGCTCTTCCCAGCCTTGGATGCAGAGACCCCACTAATATTCACATACCCCAAGGTGTTCAAAGGTAGAAAAGTCACATACCTAACTGGAATAGTCACGGGAACACTTTTTGTGGTGGCCACAAAAACTGAAAACAAAGTGGATTGACTGGACAATGACTGAGCAAAAGGTGGTGTGTTGATGTACATTGGAGTACATTTGTGCTCTAAGAATAGGAAGTGTAGAAAAACTCATGTGAACTGATGCACAGCAAAGGAAGTGGAGTCAGAAGAACATCATACACAAGGACCCCATCGTGTGGGTAAAAACATTATTTATAAAGCATTTGAACTCAAATCAAAAGGTATAGCTAATATTGGTTCTAGAGGACAGCTAGTGAAACACTTTCCTCCTTCCAGTACGGAAGCAGGGGACCAACCACAAATGTCAGACTTTGCCTATATTCTTAGACTTGCCCACTAGGTTGGCTGGTTTTACTTGACAGTTTCTTGTTTCTTTTACAAAGCAGAGTTGTCTGGCAATAGGCAGGATATTGGAAAATGAGTACAGACATCAATAAAACTTTATAGATGTTGACTTGTCAGCTTAGTGGAAGACAGATTAGAGAAGGGGATGGCTGGAAGCAAGGAAACTAAGTAAAAGACTTATGGAATAGTCCTGGTGAGAGGTAATGAGGTCCCCAATAAGGTTAGTGGCCTTGTGAGTGGAGGGAGGAAAGGGATGAAAGAAATCAAGTGAACAGGATTTGTCCACTGATTGAACCCAGGGATGAGCAAAGGGTAGGGGAGAGCTAGGATTCCTCAAGGCTGTGAGGGAACCTGGGAGGCTGGAAGGATAGGACAAGGTAGATGGTCTTTCAGATTTTTTTTCATACTTGTCTGCCTAAAAATAGGCTCTTGGTTAGTGGTTTTTAGACTGATTTTCTCTCTGGATCCCAGGGGCTGGTATAACAGAGTGTCTGTATTTCCTGTCCCAGGTGGAAAACCTGCAGCAAGGAAGCATTGTTCTGAAAAAAACAGACTCAGGAAGTGAAGGAGCAGTTTCTTCAACAAAAGGTAGGGTGATGCTCCTCATCAGTTCCTTGAAATGAAAGAAACAAGGGAAAATTCAGATTGATGTAATAATACACCCTCTAGATAGAAGCATTATCTTTTAACTGATCATGAAGACAGACTTGTAACCCTTGACGTGGTTTTCTTAAAATGTATTTATAAACTTTATCATAAATTCCCCCTAGAAGAATTTGCTTGCAGAGTTTGAGCACTGAAACTATTGAAATAAGGATTTTTAACTAAGAAAGTCAATTTAGACACCCTATCCTAAGAACATTGTGTAATTCTAGTATGTCCTAGTAGGTAATGGTCGAAGTATACCTGAAGGAAGCAAATTCCAAGCGCCAGCTGCTCAGAGAATTGAAAACCACCAAGCAAAGACTCGACTTCGAGATGAGAAATCTGTGGCAAGAATTAATCAAAGTTCAGGGAGAAAAGAAGTTGGTGGAAGTGGAGCATTCCAAGTTATGGAAGGAAGTGTCCTATTTCCAACAGCAAATAACCTGACCTTGAAGTAGAGCTGGACCTGATGCAGAAAGGTGATGAAATGGAGACACAGTTACAGGTCTGGGTGGTACTGGCAGAGTTATCTCATGGAGATTTCTAATTTGATTGTTGTGGCTAACATTAGGTCTTTCTCAAGTATTCAGCTCCTTGGCTCCTCCAAAGTGTCTCATTTTAAGAAGAGGTCCTCAGAGTTGGGGCTCTCAACACTGCAGGTGCAAATATCCAAAGAAGGAAACCTTCAACAACTGACACACCAGATAGCCCCCAAATAACATTTTATCAGCTCTGTATATGTAGGTGCTCATGTAGCTTCCAGTGCATCTGGAGTCATGATGTTCTCTCCAGTTGTCACACCCCTATCCAGATAGTATCTCCCACCATAACACAGGCCACAGAGCAGACTGAAAGATGGTTCCCTTCCAAGCCTCTCACATTGTGTAGCCATCTCTCTTATTTTCAAGTCTTTGCAGAGAACTCATGGTACCTCCTAGAGATGTGAATGAGGTGTTGAAACAAGTGAAACAAATGCAGCAAGAAGCAGGAAAGTTAGCATGGCCCTGAGGGTGATGACTTAGCCTGGAGGAAGCACCCACAGAAGTGGAGATGAGCACATGGCAGTGTTCTTGTGGGGGTGGTTTCATCCCAAGTAGTTTTTCATAATTTCTGTGCTTATATATGAACAGATACCTATGCCTACCTATGTGTGGATGTGTGCTCCTCTACATGTGGAAATGCAGACCCATCCTTGCATGTTTCAGTGCATTGATGACTCTGTGCTTTCACGTATGAAATCCTTCTTCCATAAGCATAAAATCTCATACCACACATACCTTATTCTGTGCACTTATTACATCTGCTCATATATAAAAATCCATGAAAGAGTATATACCTTTCTCTAGTTTTAGTTTTTTAAACATTTTGTAAATGCTATTACAGCCCTTGGGCTTCTTACCTTTCACTGTGTATGTATCAAGTTTCTTCTCAGATTTGTTGCATATACACTTGTCCTTGTGAACAAAGAAAAAAGTTTACAAGCCCACAAAACTTTTATTAACCAATTCTTCTGCCACCCAGAATACACATAAACCCTAAAAAGAAATCAACTCTTTGATATTCTTTCATCCTGGGTTGATGCCTATTTGTCCACAGGCAGTGTGGGCATGGTCCATCTTTAAAAAACCTCAAGGTGGTATATTCCAGATTAGCAGACTGGACAAACTGGGGATGTGTTACTTTCATTGTGAAAGATTCCACATCTCTACAAAAGGAATTGATTCAGAGTTCTTGGAAATGGAGAGCTTCTCTATGTGTGGGGTGCAGAGACCCCTATCAGTGAATCTGAGACTCAGAGATATTAGCAAAAAGAAGAGTTTGTTTATTGACTTTCAGAAGAAAGGGCTCCCTCAGAGTGCCCAAAAGATGGCACCAACTGAATAGAGCAGAGCTGTGTTTAACTCAGCAGATTATAGAGGTCCTAACCCCAATCCCCCTTCCCTAGCCCCCTTCCTCAGGGCTCATTGCTGCAAGTCCTGACGGTTCAATCTATTCAAGGCAATCTACAAGTTTCACAAGACTGCCAAAGGAGTCCTTAACATAAAAAGTTATGGGGGAGGAGCCAAGACAGCAGAGTAGAAAGACTCACGTATGCTAGCTCCAAACCCACAGCCCATAAATTTTCTGTAAAAAGAACTCCCCACAAATTCTGGAGCAGTGCAAGCCACGCAGCAACGCAGTGCCTCGAGGAGATTTCCGTTCCAGAGAGCCCTGAAAAACCGATCCCAAAGGTCTGTCATGCACCGGACGCGGAGCAGAACCCCTGCCCTGCCCTGGCTGCACGGCCCCAGAGGAGCAGATCCAAGCAGGCTTCAGGGACAGAATCTCCAGCGGCCACAAAGGTCCCTCCACCCACAGGTGCTACAGGTCAGTGAGAGAGACTTCTGGGCTGGCTGAGAGGGGAGCGGTGTGTCTCCATGGCTCGGGCACCCTCAGGAGGCAGCGGCAGAGGCAGTGGCAGCCTGGGATTCCCAGAGCAGACAGGACCTCAGATCCATTACTGAAGATCTCCACATAATCCCTCTGAGGGAACTGAGCCTGGGAGGCAGCCCTGCCCCCACCCAAGCACCAGAACTTAAGCTAACATTGAATAGCAGCCACGCCCACTGCTGAAAGCTCTGAGGCTGGGGTGCAGCATTTGAATCTCAGACCCCAAGCACTAGCTGGGTGGATCTAGGTGGGGGTGGAGAGGAATCTCAGAAGTCAAGTAACTGGCTGGGAAAATGCCCAAAAAGGGAAGAAAAATAAGACCATAGAAGGCTACTTTTTTGGGGGAACAGATGATGTTTCCTCCTTTCATTTCTGATAAGGAAGCACAAAGCTTAACATCAGGGAAAGACATAGAAGCCAAGGCCTCTGTACCACAAACATGCGAAATAGATATCCAATGGGCTCAGGCCATGGAAGAGCTCAAAAAGGATTTTGAAAATCAAGTTAGACAGGTGGAGGAAAAACTGGGAAGAGAAATGAGAGAGATGCAAGAAAAGCATGAAAAACGGGTCAATACCTTGCTAAAGGAGACCTAAAAAAAATGCTTAAGAAAATAACACCTTGAAAAATAGGCTCACTCAATTGGCAAAAGAGGTTCAAAAAGCCAATGAAGAGAAGAATGCTTTCAAAAGCAGAATTAGCCAAATGGAAAAAGAGGTTCCCTCAAAGAAGAAAATAGTTCTCTCAAAATTAGAATGGAACAGATGGAGGCTTATGACTTTCTGAGAAACCAAGAAATCACAAAACAAAACCAAAAGAATGAAAAAATGGAAGAGAATGTGAAATATCTCATTGGAAAACCACTGACCCAGAAAATAGATCCAGGAGAGACAATTTAAAAATTATGGGACTACCTGAAAGCCATGATCAAAAAAAGAGCCTAGACATCATCTTTCATGAAATTATCGAGGAAAACTGCCCTGAGATTCTAGAACCAGAGGGCAAAATAAGTATTGAAGGAATCGATCGATCACCGCCTGAAAGAGATCCAAAAAGAGAAAGTCCTAGGAACATTGTGGCCAAATTCCAGAATTCGCAGGTCAAGGAGAAAATCTTGCAAGCAGCTAGAAAGAAACAATTCCAGTATTGTGGAAATAAAATCAGGGTAACACAAGATCTAGCAGCTTCTACATTAAGAGATTGAAGGGCATGGAATAGGATATTCCAGAAGTCAAAGGAACTAGGACTCAAACCAAGAATCACCTACCTAGCAAAACTGAGTATAATACTTCAGGGGAAAATATGGTCTTTCAATGAAACAGAGGACTTTCAAGTATTCTTGATGAAAAGACCAGAGCTGAAAAGAAAATTTGACTTTCAAACACAAGAATGAGAAGAAGCATGAAAAAGTAAACAGCAGAGAAGTCATATAAGGGACTTACCAAAGGTGAACTGTTTACATTCCTACATGGAAAGACAATATTTGTAACTCTTAAAACTTTTCAGTATCTGGGTAGTTGGTAGGACCACACACACACACACATACACACACACATACACACACATGTACAGACGTGCGCGCGCACACACATACACACATGCATGCACATACAGAGAGAGAGCACAGAGTGAATTGAATAGGATGCGACAATATCTTAAAAGAAATTAAGGTAAATGGTGAGAGAGAAATGTAGTGGGAGGAGAGAGGGTGAAATGGAATGGGGTAAATTATCTCTCATTCAAGAGGCAAGCAGGAGACTTTTTAGTGGAGTGAAAAAGAGGAGAGCTGAGAAAAAAACATGAAGTTTACCCTCATCACATTCGACTAAGGGAAGGAATAAAATGCACACTCATTTTGGTATGAAAACCTATCTTACAATACAGGGAAGTGGGGGAGAAGGAGATAAGCAAGGGTGGGGGGGTACGATGGTAGGGAGGGCAATGGGAGGAGGGAACAATTTGAAGTCAACGCTCTTGGGGAGGGACAAGATCAAAAGACAGAATAGAAACAATGGGGGGCAGGATAGGATGGAGGGAAATACAGTTCATCTTACACAACACGACTATTATTGAAGTCATTTGCAAAACTACACAGATAGGGCCTATATTGAATTGCCTGCCTTCCCAAAGGAAATGGGTGGGGAGGGAGGGATGGGGAGAATTGGGAACTCAAAGTTTTAGGAACAACTGTTGAGTATTGTTCTTGCTACTAGGAAATAAGAAGTACAGTTAATGGGGAATAGAAAGTCATCTGGCCCTACAGGACAAAAGAGAAGATGGGGACAAGAGAAGGGAGGGATGATAGAAGAGAGGGCAGACTGGTGATAGGGAAAATTAGAATGCTTGGTGTATTGGGGTGGGGGGAGGGGATAAATGGGGAGAAAATTTGGAACCCAAAATTTTGTGAAAATGCATGCAAAAAGTCAAATTAATTTATATTAAAAAAAAAACATAAAAAGTTATGGACTTTTTGAGAGTTTCAGTAGATACTGTCTTCTCTCTGCCCCCAATCATATCCAACATAGAACTGTGCATGCAGTGTCTAACAAATGTTTGTTGAATGAATAAGTGAGCCAACTGGAGAGTCCTCCACTCCCCAGAAATGAAAGACATCACTGCATTGCTGAAGAGTTCGACTAGATGCCTTCTGAGGTGACTTCTAGTTCTGTGATTGCCATGCGAATGTGAGCTTTGGAGGCAGAGCACTTGGCTTCATATTCCATTTTTGACATTTAACTAGCTGTGTGATCTTGAGGGTAGGTCCTTTCCTCTCTTTGGGCCTCAATTTGTTCCTCTGAGGGGGTTCATAGGTCCCTTCCTAAGGTCCCTTCCAATTCCTAGGGTTGGCCTCTATTCAGGATTTTCCACAGAAGAGAACCCTTGGTGGCATTCCCATCTACAGACCCACTGCAGCCAGGTGGTTCAGCTTTGAGTCACGGAGATCTAAATTCAAATCGTGCCTCACATATTTATTTGCTGGCTTAGTTACTTAAGTTCTTTAAGAGGCCCCTGTCTCCACATCTGGAAAATATCTTTAATGGCACCCACATAAGAGAGTTGTTATGAGAATGTTTTGTTATGAGAAGTCAAATTTAAAAAGAGAATGTCAATATGTAATTCAGAAAAATAAAATAGTATTTTTAAAAAAGAAATTGCTACAAAGGCACCAAGGGCTAAGACTCTAGAAGTCCCTATTCTCACACCCTTGGAAGCATATTAGCAAAATATTTTGGAGAACTTGTGGTTTAAGAAATGGTGTCTCCTCTGGTTGTGTGTGTGTGTGTGTGTATGTATGTGGCAGAGTTAAAAGCAGGAATTCTGACATCTAAGACAAATTCCGTAGGGAATTCTGACCTGGGAGGGATTCCTATAAAATCAAATTGGGGTTTGCAAATCTGGAAGATTTATAATACAGAGAATAGACATCATGAAATCTGTGCTGAGATTTCCATCAAAATGTCAATTCATGAAGCATGAAATTTTTATTTCAATGCTAATTGCTAGCTGGTTTTATCTCTTTCAGCTTGGCCACTGAGCTATTTTTTCTTTTATTGAAACCTCTCAAAACTACAAATTCTCATAGACAAAGTAAATTCATTGGAGGGTTGTCTGGATGGAGAATAGTAAACCTTGTTCCCAGGCACCGCCTATCCACAGAAGAATAGCAGCCAGGCCACAACTTGCTGGCATGCCATGTGTACTCTGGGTTATTGGGGATGACACAATTGCCCTTCTGGCTAAGTGAAAGTAATGTCTGAACAAACTCTAGCCCAATGAATGTTATAAATTATGATTGCCCTGGAAGAAATGACAAAAGGGTCAGAGAAACCTGGGAAGACTTATATGAACAGACCCAACTGAGCAGAACCAGAAGTATTTATATTTTACATAACATTATAAAGATAAAGAGCTTGGAAAGACCTTAAGAACTTGGAAAGACCTTAAGAACTCTCGTCCATACAGTCACCAATAAGAGTATCAGCGATGAAGCAGGCTATCTATCCATCTCCTCACAGAAGTGACAGATAAGGTGCACATCTAGACATTTGGTAAATGAGGTGCTTGACTCAGCATATTGGTTACAAGGGATTTGGGGTTGGTTTTTCAGTGAGGGATAGAGGCATAAAAGTTTTTATTAAGAAACTAAACCCACTCCCTGAAGATGTGAATATCTTGAAAGTGGTCTGAAGAAACTACACCCTCATTACTCCTCTCCTGGCTGTGTGGGTAAGATGGTGATAGTGGGGATGGGAGTAAGGGGAGGCTAGGGATTAGAAGATAGCCTCTGGCTGCAGCTGGACCTGGTCTGGAGACAGCTCTCAACCTATGGTGTGGAATCCAAGAGCTTCGATCAATTCCCTCCATGCCAATTCCAGATTAAAAGAACATGTTGCTACTCACCATTTGACTAGACCTTGACTCTAACTACTCCACCTTGTGCACTTGAATTTGTTGTTCCTTCTCCTCAGGTCTCTGAGCAGGAAAGAGTCATATCTGAAGGGGCAATATCTGCCCAGCAGTCCTCCTGTGTGGGCATGGTTCCTTCCCCAGAACATACCCCTGTGATGCAGGCCTCTATCTCCCCAGCCTTTGGATAGAGGACCAACCTGGGCATTCAGTATGTCCCCTCTCTCTAGCAGTGCCCTCCTTATGGCACTGGATGGGAGGAGGGGCTGTCTTACTGGACCCTTTCTTTCTCTTCCCTTCCAGGGTTGGGGAAGCCTTGGTCAGTACGGTTCTTCCACTTCTACTCCCCACCCTGGAGAGTTTCTGATGAATAAAACCTTTCTGAGACTCTGTCAAGGATGCCATAGAAAGAGGGATTCCTGCACTGAAATTAAGTAGGAGGGCATTATATTGAGAAGAGCGCCAGATTGTGGAGTAACAGGTTGTTCATTCATTTCAGTCATGTCAAAATCTTCATGACCCCATCTGGGATTTTCTTGGCAAAAATACTAAAATGGTTTACCATTTCCATTTACAGCTAAGGAAACTGAGGTGAACAGGGCTAAGTGAGTTGCCCGGGAACACACAGCTAGTGTCTGAGGCTATAGTTGAACTCAAGTCTTCCTGTCTCCAGTCCTGGTGCTCTAACCAATGCACCACCTAGCTGCCCTAGGTTCATCTAGGTTGATCTAGGTTCAAACCCTAGAACAGTTACTACTTGTAAGATCACCATGAGCAATTGAGTCTCAGTTTTCACTGCTGTAAAGTAAAAGTAGAGAGGACATTTTAAGTTCCCTCCAGCCCCCATTGAAGAGTCTAGGATCACCAGTGTTAGGACCCCCGTGCAAAAAGCCTACCTTGTCCTCGACCTGGTCTTCGTGCGCAACGGCGCGTCTCGTACCAAGACGCGATCTCCCTCTCATAGAACACACCAAGGCAGCAGCATAGCAGGATACAGACTTTATTCTTGTTACATCTTGCCCATCCAGCCAGACCCCTTAAGTTCCCCTGAATATTTATATTCTTCCAGGGGCTGTCCCTGGTAGAAATCTGCTCAGAAACAAGTCCTCGCCTTTCACAATGTATCAGAGTACATACGTAAATTGTAATCTTTGTTCTAGTTCCCTGTTCTCTGTTACATCCTGGTTCGGCCTCTTTCTTGAGAACATAAGGAAATTATGTTCTGTTCGCACATGGTTATCAGCATGGTAAAGTACAAGTAGGTTATGTGCTGTTTGCTCATGCTTCAGGATAGAAAAGGTTATTGTGAGTTTTTGGTCAAGCTGACCTAGCTATTTCCTAACAACCAGGGTCAAAAATGTGCCATCAGTTGGAACAATTAGAGTTGAGGTCTTCTTAGGGAGGCCATGATGTTGCCCTGAGTAGCAAGTCACTCAGACATGGAAGAGAATTCGAGGAAGGGAGGTAGTGAGGGTGGAGAAAATGTCAGGGCTGGCCTGGTAAATGAAGGCAACTTGTCTAAAGTGACACGACTTCAGTAAAGCAGCCCAAACTGATGGAAAGGGTAACCTTGATGAAGGTGGGAAGTCAGAGCGTGATGGAGCCCTGAGTAAGAGTAAAGGGAGGGTTTGGGGAAGGTCTGAAGGTGAGGCTGGTCACAGAAGAAGGTCATAGAAGGTTATAGCCATGAGGACCTACTGGACAGGTCACATCAGGAGGGTGAAGGGAAGTTGCTCTGGAGCCTGCTGAGCTGATCACAGTAAAGTGCTGTGTGAGACAGAAAGCAGTTGGGGAGTCTTAATAGGATCGATGGAAGGGGCAAGGTGGAAGGCTGCTGAGGAATAGGAGACTAGGAGTTTGAGCAAGGGTGATGTGAAGCTGCTGGGCAAGGTAGAACCCTTAGAAAATAGGGATAGGTGGATGCTCATATCCCAGTGGCAGGTCACAGTGGGAAAGGGAGAGCAGGGTTGTTTGATAGGAAGCCAGGGGTTGTGGGAATCTCAGATTGGAAGGCTGCTGGTAGTGATGCATTCAATGTATTCTGGCTACTCCAGTGGTGCATAACTGTTAGACAGTTGGTCTTTCAGGAGTGCTTATCTGGTCACTTAGCCCTAGGTAGAGTATTCAGGACCTATATCAGCTCTGGGCTTTTCCTTCATCATCTAAGAATGACTTCCTCAATTTTGTCAAGGGGATTTATTAGGACTCAGCAGAATGCCAAGGAACTGTGATCACCCCTGAGAAGGTATAATGGATCCTAGACACTGGGAGAGTGACTTCTCGTTCCTATGGGCTCTCCAGAGGAGTCACCCACACCAGGGCAAATCCTAAGAAAGAGGCAGAGTTGGCATTCTGGCCAATCCAACATGGGTAAGGCCTAGTGTTTATTCCAGCCCAAACCAAGTCCACTCTAGGATGGTGTCTGGGTTCATATAGCTACATCTTTTTGGTAGTCCATTATTAATGAATTTTCTGCCTTTGGAGATCATAATCCTCTTCTGTTTTCTTTCTTTTTTTTTTTAAATTTATTTATTTATTTAGCTTTTTACATTCATTTTCACAAATTTTGGGGTTCCAAATTTTCTCCCCTTTTATCCCCTCCCCTCACCCCAGTACCCCTAGCAATCTAATTTTCCCTATCTCCAATCTGTCCTCTCTTCTGTCATCCCTCCCTTCCCTTGTCTCCATCTTCTCTTTTCTCCTGTAGGGCCAGATGACTTTCTATTCCTCATTAACTGTATGTCTTCTTTCCTAGTTGCAACAACAATACTAAACAATTGTTCCTAAAACTTTGAGTTCCAAATTCTCCCCATCCCTCCCTCCCCACCCATTCCCTTTGGTACGGCAGGCAATTCATTATAGGCCATATCTGTGTAGCTTTGCAAATGACCTTCCTGATAGTCGTGTTGTGTAAGACTAACTGAATTGCCATCCCTCCTAACCTGCCCCTCCTTGTTTCTCTTCTGTCTTTTGATCCTGTCCCTCCCCAAGTGTTGACTTTCAATTACTCCCTCCTCCCTTTGCCCTCCCTTCCATCATCCCCCCCCCAACATCTCCTTCTCCCCCGCTTTCTTATACTGTAAGATAGGTTTTCATACCAAAATGAGTGTGCATTTCACTCCTTCGTTTAGTCAAATGTGATGAGGGTAAACTTGTTTGTTTGTTTGTTTTTTTCCTCAGCTCTCCTCTTTTTTCCCTCCACTAAAAAAATCTCCTACTTGCCTCTTAAATGACATATAGTTACCCCCTTCCATTTCCCCCTCTTTCCTCTCACTACATTTCTCTCTCACCATTTACCTTAATTTCTTTTAAGGTATGGTCCCATCCTATTCAGTTCAATCTGTGCTCACTGTCTCTGTATGTGAATGCATGTGTGTATGTGTGTGCATGCGTGTACATGTGTATGTGTGGTCCCACCAACTACCCAGATACTGAAAAGTTTTAAGAGTTACAAATATTGTCTTTCCATGTAGGAATGTAAACAGTTCATTTCTGGTAAGTCCCTTAATACTTCTCTTTGCTGTTTACTTTTTCATGCTTCTTCTCATTCTTGTGTTTGAAAGTCAAATTTTCTTTTCAGCTCTGGTCTTTTCATTAAGAATGATTGAAAGTCCTCTGTTTCATTGAAAGACCATATTTTCCCTTGAAGTATTATACTCAGTTTAGCTGGGTAGGTGATTCTTGGTTTCAGTCCTACTTCCTTTGCCTTCTGGAATATCCTATTCCATGCCCTTCGATCCCTTAATGTAGAAGCTGCTAGATCTTGAGTTATCCTGATTGTATTTCCACAGTACTGGAATTGTTTCTTTCTAGCTGCTTGCAAGATTTTCTCCTTGAGCTGGGAGTTCTGGAATTTGGCCACAATGTTCCTAGGAGTTTCTCTTTTTGGATCTCTTTCAGGTGGTGATCGATGGATTCTTTCAATACTTATTTTGCCCTCTGGTTCTAGAATGTCAGGGCAGTTTTCCTCAATAATTTCATGGAAGATGATGTCTAGGCTCTTTTTTTGGTCATGGCTTTCAGGTAGTCCCATAATTTTTAAATTGTCTCTCCTGGATCTATTTTCCGGGTCAGTTGTTTTTCCCATGAGATATTTCACATTCTCTTCCATTTTTTCATTCTTTTGGTTTTGTTTTGTGATTTCTTGGTTTCTCAGAAAGTCATAAGCCTCCATCTGTTCCATTCTAATTTTGAGAGAACTATTCTCTTCAGTGAGCTTTTGAACCTCTTTTTCCATTTGGCTCATTCTGCTTTTGAAAGCATTCTTCTCCTCACTGGCTTTTTGAACCTCTTTTGCCAATTGAGTGAGCCTATTTTTCAAGGTGTTATTTTCTTCAGCATTTTTTTGGGTCTCCTTTAGCAAGGTATTGACCCTTTTTCATGCTTTTCTTGTATCTCTCTCATTTCTCTTCCCAGCTTTTCCTCCACCTGTCTAACTTGATTTTCAAAATCCTTTTTGAGCTCTTCCATGGCCTGAGCCCACTGGACATCCACCTGGGATGTCTGGGATACAGAGGTCCCGACTTCCATGTCTTTCCCTGATGGTAAGAATAGTTCCTCATCATCAGAATTGAAAGGCGGGAACATCTGTACCCCCTCAAAGTAGCTCTCTATAGTCTTATTTTTCTTCCCTTTTCTGGGCATTTTCACAGCCAGTTACTTGACTTCGGAGATTCCTGTCCAGCCCCACCTAGACCCGCCCAGCTAGTGCTTCGGGTCTGAGATTCAAATGGGTTTTCAGGGGCAGGCGGGGCTGCTATTCAATGTGAGCTTAAGTTCTGGTGCTTGGGTGGGGGCAGGGCTGTCTCCCAGGCTCAGTTCTCTGAGGGGCTTTATGCAGAGACCTTCAGTAATGGGGCGGGTGGGGGCAGGGCCATCTCCCAGGCTCAGTTCCCTCAGGGGCTTTATGCAGAGACCTTCGGTAATGGCCCTGAACTTCTGCCTGCTGCTCGGGGAGTCCCGGGCCGCCGCTGCTGCCTCTGCCGCTGCCTCTGCTGCTCCCTCCGCCACTGCCTCCCGAGGAGCCTGGAGTCACGGAGACACCCCGCTCCCCTCTCGGCCAGCCCAGATGTCTCTCTCACTGACCTGTAGCGTCTGTAGGCGGAGGGACCTTCCTGGCCGCCGGAGATTCTCTCCCTGAAGCCTGCTCAGATCTGTTCCTCTGGGGCCGTGTGGCCAGGGCAGCATAGGGGTGGACTCCACTGTCCGCAGCATGATGGACCCCTGGGGAGGGCTCTCTGGAACGGAAATCTTTTCCACTGTGTTTCTGCGAACCTTGCAGTGATCCAGAATTTGTAGGGAGTTCTTCTTGCAGGAAATATATGGGCTGTGGGTTCGGAGCTAGCATACGTGAGTCTTTCTACTCCGCCATCTTGGCTCCACCCCCTTCAAATTTTTGACATTCTGAAGGCTACCCTCTAAGCTCTGACGTCCTGGGTTCTTTTTTTTGGACCTTTCAAAAATAAAATATCTCAGTGATGTATTCAAGAACAGGTACAATTATCACTGTCTATCCTTTCTTAGGTAATTGCCCAATTTTCATCATTAGTTTAACTTGTCTGGCTCTTATTTCAGTTCCAATTCCTGTGATGGTAATAGAGGTTCCATGTTTAATTTTATCAGGGTTTACATATATAAGAGAGACCTTAACCTGGTATCTATTAATGTCCTATCTACAGTGGTCAATTCATTTTTCCAATTTATGGTTAAATTGATATGGGGGTCTGTAATTATGACTTCCGTACTTCTTTAATCTAAACAAGGGCTTGGCCAATTATCTATCCTCCTTGCAGGTGTGACAAACTTGGATACAATGATTCAGGAGAATTTGTAGGGGCCATTCTTATTTCCCTAATCTGTCTAATATTTCCCTATTCTGTCCTTTTTCCCAGTACATCTTATGTAGTTCATTAGTTAGAATACCATCTATTCTTCCATAATCTATCCCTGCTTTCAGTAAAGGAGTAAACATTTCTCTCCTTGTTAATCTATTCTGACTTTGAATCCATGGGCTATTTGCTCTTCTCTCTTGAGGAAATTTATCTTTTCCCCCTTCCCCTAAGTCACCTAACTGTGTAATCTTATCTAGTACCTCTGAAAGAAGTACCCTATTTTCCCAATTACTAAAGTCAGAATTATGTGTTTATAAGCCAGAAGAGCAGTCTTCACTATTATATTTCTATGAGAAACCATTCAAGGAGTGCTGTGATATGCATCTGCATCTCCCACCATTATTGCAGTTTTCATTACCTCTTCCTTTACGTCTCATACATTCTCTAAGTGAATGGTCTCTCTCCAGTAGGCCATATAGAGTCATTGGGCAATGTTTATTGCAGCCCTCCACAGCTAAAGTTAACAAATTACTTCTATTGTTACATCCTTGAATATGGAAATCCTTAAAACCTTGTGGTATAAAGGGATTATAATACCTATGAATTTCAAATAATCTATGTTATCTATCCATACTCCTCAAGCCCCTTTGTCACTAATTGTCATCATCCAAGATACTAATGATTTTCCCATTTTTTTTTGAACCCTCAGTTACTTCCTTAAACACTGTGTACTCCCCCTGCTTTTCCTGCTTCCTTCATAATATTGGACTACATCCACATTTCCAGAAACCTCCTCTTCTGAATTTGTGTCATCTTCCTCCCCGATATCTTCCTCACAGGTGTCCAGATCCCAATCAGGCCCTGCATCTGCATGGGTTGCATGAATCTTCCTCTTGTTAACTTTTCTCTTTTTTTTCCAAGCTAAATTTACATCTATCTTTTCTGCTACCACCTGACATTTTCTAGTTTGTTCTAAAGGAAAGTTCTGACACTATGGCACAGAAAGCTTCTCATGCAAATCAGCTAACTCTTTTTCCACCAGAACCTTTTCCTCCAGCAATTTGTCCCTACTTTTACATATGATACAATAACTTGTTAGCAACACTCATCCTCTTCTACCATAACCCTGCCACTTCTTTCCCTGGTTCTATTGGTATTCCTTGCAAACATCTTTCTAAATCTCTGCATTCTCCCTTCTGTAGCCTGGGTTCCCAGTTTTCACGAAGTCTTGTGCTTTTGGCCCATTTTCTCACCATGGAGGAATAAGGTAAATTCTCCCATGCTTGGATACCCATTTCCTTCCCTGGAGCCTTCCTGTCTCCAAGTAGAGGTGTTATATTTTGCAATCCCACCCTCATCACCAAATGTAATATAAATGTAACACCCTTAGCAGCTACTATGAATATGCATACATATTTCCAGGGTAGATTCACAAAATACAATAACTCCTCTTCCTCAAAGGCAAAACCAAAATATTTATTTAAAACATCACTATTAAGATACCAATTGGTAAGATTTAGCAAGGTACTCATCACCAATCCAGACAGCACTAACATCTTAAGCATGTTTTCTGTTAGGCCTCCCCACAAACAAGTTCCCCAGGAAAAATTCCTCACTCTGTCTGCTCATGATCACTTCTCTCACCCCAAAATTCTATATCAGTTAACCTTTCATTGGGTAAGCGCCTCCTACAATGGGTGGCCATGCAACTCAGCTTCCATGTGACTCAGGATGTATCACTGCTGTGGCCCAGAGCTCAAAGTAGGTCACATAGAATTATGAATGGACTGGGAAGATATTCCATTAACATTACAGGGTACCTCCCTCTTCCTCCTCCTCCTCCCCCAAAACATGGAGCAGCAATGTGACCATAATATTTGCAGTTCATTTTTCAAGACCACACCTCTGGGGGAGGCCATAAGAAATTACCTTGGACAAATCAAGAATATGACTGTATTTTTTTAGTTTTATTTCTTTTGCAGGTGCATGTTCTGGTAGCTGGAGTGTTGAAAAATAGAAAATCCAGGGAACTGTGTGAAGATGGCTGAATAAGGCAGGAAAGTATCTAGTTCTCTAAAATTCCACATCAAACAACCTAAAATAACACCTCAAAGTGAATTTTAGAGTGGCGGAAATAATTAAAAGTCAGGGTAAAACAACTGTCCAGCCCAAGGGAACTAGAGAGGATATTAGGGAAGATTTGACCTTCTAGGGTGGGAGTCTGGCCTGCTTGACCTGCAGATACCTCCAGTAAGACCACATAACTCAACAGATGGGGGCAGCTATGTCAGTGACAGCATCAGCTTTGGGAGTTTTCACTCAACTGACATTGTAGGGGTTGGGTGGCTGATGAGGGGAAGATTATGGGGGCCCTCAACTGGTACTAGACATGGGGCTCAGGTACACTGACCAGAAATGGTCCCAAGCTATGGTTGTGGACAAAAAGGAGCAAAAACTCAGTGATCAGTATGGCAGAGGGGGCCCTGCTGGTTGTGGTCACCTGCAGGAGAGTGGAGTTTCTTGTTTCAGTTCTAGGGCAGTGGGGTGATCTGATCCTTTTGGCCATCACAGGGACCAAAAGGAACAAGAAAGTGTGTGGTGAAAGTGCTATTGGTCAAGGTTCAAGGTGGAGGAGTACCTGAGGTCGTTTATAGGGCAAATTGTGAGAATGGTTTGGAACTATGCCCAAAGGGCTACAAAAATGTGCATACTCTTTGACCTAGCAATATTGCTTCTAGGACTGTATCCCCAAGAGATCATAAAAATGGGAAAGGGTCCCACATGTACAAAAATATTTATAGCAGCACTCTTTGTAGTTGCCAAAAACTGGAAATCAAGGGGATGCCCTTCAATTGGGGAATGGCTGAATAAATTATGGTATATGAATGTAATGGAGTACTATTGTGCCATAAGAAATGATGAACAAGAAGACTTCAGAGAGGCCTGGAAGGACTTATATGATCTGATGCTGAGTGAAAAAAGCAGAACCAGGAAAACTTTGTGCACAGCAATGACCACAGTGTGTGAGAGTTTTTTCTGGTAGACTTAGAACTTTGTAACAATGCAAGAACTTAAAAAAAAAATTTCCCAATGGTCTTCTAAGGCAAAATGCCTTCCACACTCAAGAGAAAGAACTATGGAATCCATTTGCAGAATGTAGCAGATCATTTGTGTGTGTTTGTGTGTGTGTGTTATGTTTTGATTTGTTATATGATTTCTTCCATTTATTTTAGTTCGTCTACACAGCATGACTATAGTGAAAATGTATTCAATAGGAAAGTATATGTAGATCCTATATAGAATTGTGTGCCACCATGAGAAGGGAGAGTGGGGGGGGGAACAGGTGGGGGGAAATCTTAAGTCTTATGGTAGTGATTGTAGAACATTAAAAATAAATAAATGATGTTATCCTTGCTAGGATAGTTTGAAAGAGTATACATAGATATGTTTTAAATAAAATTCTACGAGGCAAAGTTCCAAATATGAAAGAATCCAACTCTTAATTAATTCCATTAAGAATCAATAAATTGAGGTCAATGATCTCTCTCAGCAATTAAAAATGAAAAGGGAGTATCTGGGCCATCTTAAATCTGGTGTTCTTCTTCTGACAGAGACTTCCCTGATCATCAAACAACCCAGATTGATGTTCATTTAATGAGTTGGGCTAAGAGCCCTCAACTCCTCCCACTGACTTCATCTTTGAAGGGGAAGGTCAGCTAAGGAAAGAAGCCTGGTCATGAGGTTCAGCAGCCTCCAGAAACTGAGGCATGAAAAACCACTCCATTCTGGCTTAGTTTCTCCTTCATGAGCCAGACCACCCCACACTCTGATGAAGGGAACAGGGTCACACGAGTAGGTCTTGGTAGCACTGACAAGCTAAGTTTAGTTTCTGTTTACAGAGCAGAAAGAAAGGCTCTGCTTCTCCTTTGGGGAAGGCAGGAATGCAATGACATTCCTCAGCTGATATGGGCCTAGTTGAGTTTTTTCTATAAGCTAATGTAAATACATGGTCTTTTGAACAGAGAAGGGAATATTACAAAATAATATTAATAAACAAATGATACAGCATTTAAATGAATTTTCCTCATTTCCCCTCTCATTCACTGAGATACAGTCTCCTCTATGAATCAGTTTGACCAACAGCATTGAAAGGAGTCATTGGAAATGGGCTCCTTTTGCAAGCAGGCCTTACAGAGAACAAAGACACAAGGGGAGGGATTGAAAGAGAAGGGTAACTGTCTTCCACTGTCCATTTCATCAGGGCTCAGATGTCTCATGCAGCTGTCTGGTTTCTGAGAATATCTCCCATTGCAATTATCTAGTGTTTTGGAAATCCTTGCTCTTAGGCTTTCTGGAAAGATAGGTTCTCAGAGTAGCTTCCTCTAGCAGATCTGTTTGTCCAGTTCAGGTCACTTGCAGAGATACCCCTTTTTATTAAATTCACTAAGTAGATCTCCATGCAACTGAATTCAGTCATTTTAATTCTGCTTTGCCAATAACCAGGTCATGTTGTAAGAATTAGCTCAACCCTTATAGCTCTAATAAGAATATCAAATTAGAGAATTTTCATTTTTCCACACTCGTTGTTGCTCCTATCATTCTCTAAACCAGGTACTTGATTTAGACACTGCCAACAACAAGCTGAAGGGAGACGCTATGAGGATATGACTTGTAGAATGAGCCCTTCTGGTTATGAATTTGCTATTTACCAATATAGTTATGTAAGCTTTTTAAACTGACAATAACTCCATCATTTAACTTCTGGAATCAATCTATTCATCCTTCCCCTTGGATTTCAGTCCCAGAAAGGGGAGAAACTTCAGCTTATTGCCTATAATTGTCTTGTGATTTAAATGAGCAAATTGTTATATAGACACATTCAGGAAATTTAAATGACAACTGAGAGACCATAAAGTTTTACAATTTGTTATTAAAACATGGTAAAGGCTTTTGTATCCCATTAGAAAAATATATATATTTGACATATATAATCACCTGATGCTATTACTTTTCTCAAAAAATTTCACTATAGCTATTAATTTGAGGTATCTCCTCTAGTTATTTAGGCTAGCTGCTCATTTGCTCTTTAGGAGGATGAGACACTGCCAAGGACCTAGTCCTATATTTGAACAGATAGCTAACAACATCCTTTTTCAAAATTTTAATTTAATTTTCATAAAAATTTATTTTTAGTTTTCAACATTCACTTCTACAAGGTTTTGAGTTCCAAATTTTTCCGCATCTCTCTTCTCTCCCCACCACAAGATGGCATACATTCCGATTACCCCTTCCCCCAATCTGCCCTCCCCTCTATCATTCCCCCACTTTCCCTTTTCCCTCTATATTCCTGTAGCTCAAGATAGATTTCTATAGCACATTATCTGTATACCTTATTTCCCAAACAACAACCTTTCTAAGTAAGTGACTTCTATGCCTAAATTCACTAGTCACACAAATCAATTTACCCAAAAAATGCTTATTTTACTTCAATTATAACAAACAGCTATACTAGAGTACAGGAACAGATGAAGTAAATAACTTCAGATGGTATCAAATGATACCCTTCAGGTCATGCTCTACACACAGGTGTTATTCCGACATTAAATAATACATATAAGTAAAACTGGATTTCCTTTTTTAGTGTGGCACAAAATAGTTCACAAGCTTCTCTCTTCTAAGAAGAATGATGGCACTGAAATTCTTTTTCTTTTTGACATAAAACAAAATTTTTCTGATTTGATCTCACTAAATAGTAAAATTACATCCCGATTACACAAATTCCTACACCATTGTCTAATGATTCCTATATCCTTTTGAAGGAATGTGATACTTCAGGAACTTAATTTTATTCTTATGACAGTTCAAGCACCAATTTACTCTTGCTTTGGTTATGGGACGACTAGAAACTGATAGAAATCAGTAAGATCATTCTCACTTGCAACTTAAGGAAACTTGGATGTCTTAGTATTACTCTAATAACTAATAGATTCAGTATTGCAATGACAAATTTCCACTGTTTGCCTGCCCTGATAACAGAAATTTCATATGAGAGGAAGAAACAGGGATGTGGTTATGACAGCCCAGGCACAAGCCCAGAGACACGTAATGCCTCAACACAAGTGGTATCAGGATAAAGCAACCCTGGCTCTGTTTGATTCTAGATAAGATTCACATTTAAGTTTCTGACAAAGTCCCACTTCATTTACAGGGTACCACATGCAGACTCAGGATTTAACCATGTGGGAAACATTCCTGTTCAAAAGAAAGTAATATAATGGGGAAACTGAGTCAAGAAGATTCCACTTTCAGTAAAGACAAGGCTGTCTTCTCAACTTTCCCATAGACATCCTACCTGTAATAGTTCTCAGAGGGCAATCCTTTCAGGCAGCCCATGGCAACTCCCATCAATTACTGGCCTCATGACAATGAAGGCAATCATACCTGAAATCAAAACTCAGAATCATATCAGATTACAATCCCACGAGATTTCACCTCAAAGAGTAAGTTTCACTAAACACATGTTAGGATTAGGTTATTATTTTTTTCATTGCTATTTTTTTCATTGCACAATAAGTTGATCAGGTCTTTACAAATTTACCCAACACCCTTTTCTTTGTCTCCTTCTAAAGTCTGAACTCATCCTGGCGTAAAAGCAATCAATAAAATAAGTACAATCTCCAATTTCACATAGACAATTGATGTTTACTCAAATACCCACAAAAATAAAACTGGCCAATTGCTGCAAACCTCCAGACTAGTAGATATCCATCTCTTAAGGTATATGAACCTCTGTAACAAAATGAAATGTCTAAGACCGGAGTCTGGTAAGACCAAGCTGGCTAAAAATGTTACTTTTGTACAGAGACTCCAGATGTAACTTCATAATTCACCATAAAGGGTCTTAGACTACAAACAAATTTCTAATTGGTCTTCCCTATTATCAAGGAGAGTTCAATGGGGGAGGGGATTCGGTTTTCTCCGCGGAACTGACCCCACTCAGGTAGACAACTGGCAGATTTACAAATAAGGAGATTTATACGAGGTTTTCCTCCCTCTCATATTCTCTTTCCATAAAGTGAACAAGTAGTATTCTTCCCTTTTAAACATATGCCTGATTACATATTTCATAGGTTTTAACCTTTTCTTAGTAACCTTAACAACCAATAATTTCACAATTGTTATAAGTGATAACTGAATAATTTCAGATAAAACTTGATCCTTATTACAGGCAAAGCTGGAAGTTTCCAGTTTCTTAAAGTACTTCAGAATGTTACATATAATGCAAGTTTTCAAGCTTTTTTTTTCCACTTTTTTTCAAAATTCTAACATCCAGATTAAAGAGAAGCTGCTTTCCTAACAATATATTTGATACAACAGTTTACCAAAATTCACAATATCATATTATTATGGATGTGAAACACAAAACAAAACCCATTACCAGTCAGATGACCTCAATTCAGTTAAATGCATTTCCAAATTACCTTCCACAGAAAATCATTCATCCTATTATTCCATGTGGTTTTAATATAGCTAACCAAATTTGTTTGGAACTTACTTACTTTACATAAGCTGATTTATAGCGTGAGCTGATTTGTAAACTTTCTCATTATAACCATAGGCATGAACCTCTGAATCTGAAAGCTCTCAGATTTAAGCATTATAGGACCTATCACCAGTACAGCTAAAATAAACTTATAGCCATGTCAAGGCTCAAACATCTGATCAGAAAAAAACCAAATACATTTTTAAAAACATTATAAAATGAAATATACTGGAGAAAAATAGAAGTTTTTAGACAACTCTTTAACAACGAAGTTTATAATCGAATACGAGAGAAGTCATGTTCCTTTGTTGGTGTTTCCAAGTTTCACGACATAAATGTATTTAATTTGATATTAACAATACTAGGAAATACATAGAAAGCTTTGCCAATTTAAATTCATAACTATCATTATTAGGGAAGTTCAAAGCACACCGGGCTAAATATTATATGCCATTGCTTTGAAGATCTCTTACTCTAAGATTCTAGGTGGAAGCGTGATTTTTTGGCACAGGCAGAAAACTCTAAGGAGTTTCCTCAGTTGCTAGTGGAGTGGCCCTAATTACTTAGGCAGAAATCCTTGAGAATTTTCACTGAAAGAGTTAATAAAATAATTCTCAATTTGCTCTACAGAAGGAAACACTTAAGGTACTATATAGCAGAATAGGGCACTGAAGATCACAATAGCTAAAATAGTGTTTGATGTATAATATATGGCAATGAGGGATGCTAAGCACTCTATAACCCGAGTCCTTAGAAGTGGTCCTGAACAGTCATTTGGACTAACAGATGTTTATCTGTCACTTGCAGCCAACCAAGAAGTTGGGCAGTGTGATGGAATGAGTAGGGATGTGCACTGAATTTTTTTTTCTTCATTATATCTAGTTCTCAATTAAAATTAAATTACTGTCCTTTAAATACAGCATAGATGTTGAAGAGATCTCAAAGTATATCGGTCTGCTGCCAGAGTTCAACACTATTTCTCAAACCTAATTACTTCAAACTTCTAGCCAGGTTGGTAATTTCTTAGGATTCTGCTTTTCATAGATGAGGACATTTTAAGGGGTCCTTGCTACACCAATCTTCACAGAAAACCATTATTACTATCTTCTATATTTCTCTCTGACTTTTTGAATTGATCTATTTAGAATGTTGAACTGATTCTTTTAGCTTTTGTGAAATATGTGAAGTACTATTACTCAGATTTATTTTGTGTGTGTGTGTGTGTGTGTGTGTGTTTCTGGTTAACTTTGGTTTGCCATATTACATAACTATATGTTTTCCTTTGGAGTTTTATACAAATTTCAATGTAAAACATATACTTACTTCTTTGAACAACTAAATTTATAACTCAAGAGTATCAAAGGTCACTTTTTCTAATAATATTTATAATATAATAAATTATCACATTTCTATTAGATATTCGATAGAGCTAACAAGTTGGTAAGCTGAGATAAATTGGCTTAAGACAACACACTAACAAATTTCCTGATCTATACACTTTCCCAACACTTTGTCTTAATGCTAAATAGTAAAATAAAGTTATAATTGTCCTCCTTCAAATGAAACCAGAATTAACTCAGTCGGGCCTGGATCTATATTCCCATACAGAATACTTAAGTAACAATAATTTCAATTATTTAGCATTATTCTTTATTGAAGACCTACTATGTGTCAGGAGAGGCAGCTAAGTATCCCAATGGATAGAGCACAAGGCCTGGAGTCAGGAAGACTCATCTTCCTGAATTCAAATCTGGCCTTAGGCACACTAGCTGTGTGACTCTGGGCAAGTCACTTAAACTTGTTTGCCTCAGTTTCCTCATCTGTAGAAGAAGAATGGAAAAGGGCAAAGCAGCCAGAATGAAGTGACGACCAGGCCTCATTTTACATCATGTTACCTCTTCCCCTTGCTTCTTCCCTCTCCCCTCCTGAAACTACATACAAAAACTTATTCATGGGTCTCTTTGGTTAGGAAATCCATTGGACATCCCCCAGGGTGGTAGATTTGCTACCTGTGATCTCAAAGGAAGATGTTTTATTCTTCAACTCATGGCTTTGATTTATTTTAGGATGGGACATTATGTACAAAGTCATTGTCTATACATTAGCTCATTAATTATATACATTAAACTTCCTAAATGTATAAGGTATTAATTACCATTAACACGGACATTATTAATTGTCCTCATTTGAACAGATTCTCCATTGCTCATTTTAACTTCAGAGATCTATGAACCATTATATCAATATAGATATTGTTAATTACCCCCATTTTCTAGATTTTGGAACCTCAGACAAGTTAAAAGACTTCCTCTGAGTGACACGGTAGGGAAGAATCCAGACAAGAGCTGAACTCAGGTTTTTCTGCCTGGAGGGAGATACAGTGTAGCTTTTGATCTGACACTCAATCATACCTCTAAAAGTAGAGGAGTACTTGTCAGATACATTGTAGACGGCATTCTTTCTATTTCAGGCAGTGAACAGAGCTCTGGATTCCGAGTCTTTAATGCCTGTGTTCAAATCCCTGCTCTACCGTTCACACTGCCTCAAGTCACAGCCTCTGAGGACTTGTGTTTTCTCCTCTAAAATGAGGAGGTTGGATTTGAGCATTTTTAAGGTCCCTTTCATTCCAGATTCGAAGAACTACCCCCTGCAACCTGAGATTCCTTTGAAATCTGATATTCTATGGTCCATGGATTTCTGAATTTAATCAATCAATCAGCATTTACAAAGCACCTACTAGATACCAGGCACTATAGGAGGAATACAAAAAGAGGTAAAAACAAAAAACAAAAAAACCCCAATGCCTGCCTTTGAAGGAGCCTACACCGCAAGGGAGGTGACAACATTCAAACAGCTATAAACAAAGTCAGCTACGTAGAGGATAAATAAATAATTAAAAGGCCGTCCGGCCCGGGAACCATCCCCGAGTGGCCGAAGTGTGGCTGATCTTCATAGGTGGATAGAGATTCTTCTCACAGGAACGTCCCTACTCCGAGAAAAGCAGAGGTGTACACAAAAGCCAAACCTAAAACCCAGCCTCATTCTTGCGGGCTGGATCCGGGGGTGCTGGTCGATGTTCACCAGCTGGCAGGGTGGCAGGGTGCACGCACGGGACGCCCTTGCAAGTTTACACCATCTAAGCAGTAACAGCACCGCATCAAGCCCGGGGCTGCAGATGTCTCCAGTTTCCCCAGGGGAGCTTCTGCTGAACAGCTCCAGCCCCTCCGCGGAGTGCCGGTGGTGTTCCTGATGCTGCAGAGTCCTGCCCGCGTTCCCGGGCTGGGGTCAGGCGGGCGGACACAAGTGGGGTGTATAGGGATCATCACGCTTTAGGAGCATTAAAACCTGGGCAATCTGGCCGGACCCGATCCGTCCTGGATGGTCCTGGAGCATGGGACCGCGGACTCACTGGGGGTGGGCCCCGCCCTGCACACCCCCACGGGGAGGGGAAGACAGCTCCTGTGGGGCGGGGCCTCTGGGGTTGGTTGATGGGGACACTGGGGCGGGCTCCATTGGGCTGGGCGGGGCAGAACTGGCTCCAATCCATCCAGGGGGGAGGAGCCATAGCTCAGTTAGCGGGCTCGCCCCGTGCCGAAGACTGAGGGGGCGTGGCTAGAGTGCGCGTGCGCACTGGCATTCGGGTGCCCAAGGGGGAGCCTGTGGCTTTGGGTACCCCGGACTTTCCCTGGTCCCTGTTTGTGCCGGATTCACGGGGAGCCCCCTGCTGTCTTCACGATCCGCGGGGGAGGCGGATTCAAGGCGCCTTGAGTACGCCTTCAGTGACCCCTGCACCTCCTCCCTTTCTGTCAGGCAGCGCTTGGGGCAGGAGGGCTGCGCGCGCAGCCTGTCCTGAGGGCCCTGGCAGGACCCCCGCGCTAGCGAGGCTGCCGGAGCCCGAGCGGGAGGCGTTGTCGTTGTCGCGGTGCGGGTGGGGCCGCGGTCGGCGCGGCGATGTGGTGGGGAGAGGGCCCGGGCGAGTGGCAGACTCTGGTCTGGGAGCTGCTGGGCGCCTCGGCTGTCGTGCTTCTGGTCCGCTGCCTCGTTCGCCTCCGGGAGCAGCGGCCGGGGGCGATCCGCCAAGGCGTCGGCCGAGATCCCGGCAACCTCCGCCTGGGCCCTGACTCGGGCTCGGACCCCGGCTCCGAATCCAGCCCTAGATCGGACCTCGGTCGCGACTCAGCCCCCACACCGGCCCCCGGCCCTCCATCCCCGGTTCTCAGCGGCCGCCGCTCAGGTGAGACTGGAGGCCCCGGTGCCCTGCCCTCCCTCTTCCCCGGCCTAGCGGCCTCCTCTCCCGCGGCGTGCCCGAGGCCCAGCGCTCCGAATCGCAACGATCCTCCCTCCTTTCTGGTCTCCGCCCTCGGGGTGCGAGCGGCCCCGCGTAAGCCCAGGCCCCCCTGGCTCTCTGCGGGGGGCCCCACCGAGGCCCCTGGGCCTTCTCAGCCGCAGCTTCCTCGTGTGTCTGACAACAGCGTCTGTACCAAGCGGCGCTAACATCTCCGTGCCAGGGGTGTGACGAGCATGGGAGGAGATGAGCTGCGGAAAGCGCTTTGTCCACCTTAGAGCGGGCTGCGAGCGCTGCTAGAGGCAGCAACAGCTGCGGTCCAGTCCTGCCCGAACTCTTGCCCGAGGCAAGTCGGCAACCTCTCACTGGCCCTGGGAACTTTAAGTGGTCTGTAAGTTGCCGAAGGTGACTCCTCTGCGCTGGGAGAGGGAGTGTACTCTCCAAGAATTTCTTTCCACTAATAAAGTCACAGATTTTAGGGAAAAGTTACCGTACCTGTTACTGGCCGTGCTGAGGTAGGGGGAGCAGAAAAAGTGGAAGCAGGGCCTGGGGTCGGGATAAGGAGTGAAGGGGAGAGCTTGCTTCTGAGGCAGGAATAACAAGGTTCAAGTCCTTTGCTAAGTGTATTTTCTGTTGACCCTAGGGAAGCCTTCTAACCTCTCCTTAATCTCAGGCAGCTCTGTAAGATGAATGACACAGCAGTTGATCAGCATCCATAGGGAGAATTCCTCACTTGGTTGAAAGTCATAGGTTCATGTATTTTGGCTTTTCACTTAACCCCAATTGCCTCATCCTGGGTCATCTCCAGTCATCCTGACGACTATCTGGTCACTGGATTCAGATGGCTCTGGAGGAGAAGTGAGGCTGGTGACCTGCACAAGCCTCCCTCACTCAAAACAAAGTCAAGGGCAAGTCATGTTATTATTTCTCTGATGGCATGGTCTTCTTTGGCAACAAAGGAGGAACACATGCACACCTTTGTGGTCTAGGCAGACTCATAGCTGACCGTGTATTATGCCTGGTTCAGTTAATAGATGAGCATATATTATGTGCATAATGTTCATTGAGCAAAGAGACTGTATTAGAAGTTTGGGGGATTCAGAGACAAAAATAAAGCAGTGTCTATCTATTAGAGATTGTAAGGTTATAGGTTTAGAGCTAGAATGGACTTTAGAGATCATTTAGTCTAATACTGTCATTTTACAGGTGAGAAAACTGAGGCCCAGAGAGGCTTCCCAAAGTCACATAAGAGTAAGGGGAGCCAGCATTTTAGTCCTCTGTTGCTAAAGCCAGTCCTCTGTCCAGTAAGCTTTGCTGCCTCCTCTTGCAGTCTGTTGGGGGACACAGCATATAAATAGAGAACAATCTTAGGTACCAGGGTAAGCTTCCAGGAGGAGATGGCACCTGAGTTAAACCATTCAGGAAGCTGCAAGTTCTCAAGGTGGAGTGACAAGACCAGGCATTCCAGGCATGAGTGAAGGTTCAGAAATGGGAGGGAGAGTATAGAGTGCCAGGTTTAGGGAACAGCTAGCAGGCCAGTTTTCAGGAGAAACAAAGTCTGTGAAGGGAGTGACAAGAAATACGTGTGGAGATAGAAGTAGTCAGGAATGGGCTAGAAAGGACTTTAAAGGCCAAGCTGAAGAGATTGTGGTTTCTCTTAGAGGCAGTTGAGAGGAATAAGGCAATTTGGCCGTTTTCTGTAGAATGAGTTGGAGAAATGAGACTCTGGAAGTGAAGACTCCAGTGAGGTTATTGCAGAGTAATCCAGTTGATTAGAGCCTGCAACCTGCTGGTGGTTGTGTCAGTGGAGCTGGTGGAGACCGGGATGTGACTCTTGGTTTGGATCTGTGGGGAGGAGCATTGATGTCAAATGAAGATGGTGACCAGCCTTGTTAGGGTTGACATACCTCCCCAGCAAGCCTGTGAACTAGATGCTTCATGAATTAACCCCTCTTATAGATGAGGAAACAGGCTCAAAGACAGGAAGTAAAGTGATTTTTTCATGGTTCATACAGCTAGTTAAATAGGATTTAACTTAACTATCTCTGGACTCCAAATTTAGCACTTTTGCTACTGTGGTAGTTGAATGGACTTTGATTTGTAATGTCTAGACCTGGAAGTAACCTTGTGTGAGGTTGTTTGGTCATGTTGAGGCCCTGAGAGGGAAGGTATGTGCTCAAAATCATGCAGCCAATAAGTGCCACAGCTAAGCTTGAACTGTCTACTTTTGACTCCAGATTTGGTATGCTCTTAAAAAAAAATTGATGTCTTTTTTAAAAGCTCTTTTCTTTAAAATCACCAAAATTTCTCCTAGTATCCCTCCCTCTACTTCCCTAGTAACAAATAACATTTTTAAAAAATAAGAAAAAGGAAAGAACAATCAGCCAAGATCCACTATATTTTTGACCACAGCAGGTGTACCTGGTATGGATTTCTGGATCTCATCCTAAGTAGGTCTTGATTGATGCCTTTCCTTACTCACATGCATTCATTCTTTGGCAAAACATTTGTCAAGGGCCTATTGTATGCAATCCCTTGTGCCAGGGAGATGGGAACATGTTTATCTGTTCAACTATGTCACCTTAGGGTGGTCTACTTTGCTTTGATTACATTTTGTCTTGAAAATAAACAATTTTCACAAACAAAAATAATATGCCTATATAAAAAGGGAAGTCATTGAAAGGGGAAAAAGTCTTTGTATCAGAGTTTTCTGTTAATGGCTTGGTATCTAGGATATATTAACAATTAACGGCCATTCAAAGCATGTAAACAGTTTTTAAAAAATTTACAATTTTTTCCCTCAAGTACATCTAAAAAGAGTTTTCAACATTCATTTTAAAAATTGAGTTCTAAATTCCCTCTCTCCCTACCCCTCTCATTGAGAAGGCAAGTGATTTGATACAGGTTATACATTTGTAGTCATGCAAAGCATATTTCCATATTAGTCATGCTGTAAAAGAAAACAGACCAAAAATTTAAAAAAAAAACAGAAAAAGAAAGGTAAAAAAATTTGCTTCCATCAGTTCTTTTTTGTGATGGATTGTTATATTGCTGAGAATGGGTAAGTCATTCACAGTTCGTCATCATACAGTACTGTTGTTACTGTGCTGCTTCTCATTTCACTTTGCATCAACTCATACAAGTCCAGGTTTTTCTGAGAGCATCTGTCTCATCATTTCTTATAGTACAATAGTGCTATTCCATCACAGTAATCTACTGCAACTTATTCAGCCATTCCCCAAATGATGAGCATCCCCTCAATTTTCAGTTCTTTGCCACCAGTAAAGAACTGCTGTATTTTTACATAGGCCCTTTTTTTGTTTTTTTACTCTCTTTTGGGATGATATAAACCTAGTAGTAGTATTGCTAGGTCAAAGGGTATACATGGTTTTATAGGCCTTTGGGGGTAGTTCTCAATTACTCTACATAATGGTTGAATCAGTTCTCTACTCCACCAGCTATGCATTAGTGTCTCAATTTTCCCATATCCCTTTCAACGTTTGTCATATATTCCTGTAATCAGTAGTGATTTAGAGCATTTTCTCAAAAGGCAGCTTTGATTACTTCATCTGAAAATTGACTTCATATTTTGTGATCATTTATCAATTGGAGAATGGCTTTTATTCCCATAAATTTTACTCATTTCTCTATATATTTGAGAGGTGAGGCTTTTATCAGAGAAACTTGCTTCAAAGTTTTTTTCACGATTATGATTGCTAACTGTGTTTCCCTCCATTACTATTTCCCCTGTTTATTTTATTCTCTTGCCTTTCATCTGTCCCTCCTTAAACGTGTTTTTGCTTCTGATTTCTGCCTCCTCCACTCTCCCTTCTATCAGTACCACCCTATTCTCTTATCCTTTTCCCTTCCTCTTTTCCTGTAGGGTAAGATGGATTTCCATACCTAACTGAGTATATATATTATTCCCTCTTTGAGCCAGTTCAGAGGAGAATAAGGTTCAAGTGTCCCGTTCCCAGCCCCCCCTCCCCCCCGCCATCTTCCCCTTAACTCTACAAACTCTTTCTTGCCTCTTTTATGTGAGATAATTTGCCCCATTGTACCTCTCCCCTTCTCTTTCTCCCAGTGCATTCCTTTTTCTTACCCATTAATTTTATTTTATTTTTTTATAAATCATCCCTTCATAGTCAACACTCACTTGTGTATTCTGTCTATATGTCCTCCTTCTGACTTCATAATGAGAAAGTTCTTATGAGTTACAAATATTATCTTCCAGTGTAGGAATGTAAATAACTTCACTTAATCTTAAGTTCTTTCTGATTTCCCATTTCTGTTTACCTTTATATACTTTTCTTGAATCTTGTATTTGAAAGTCAGATTCTGTTCACCGCTGGTCTTTTTATCAGGAATGCTTGAAATTGAAAGTCCGCAATTTCCTTGTCAATTTTTTTCCTTGGAACAGTTTTCAGAAGAAGAATTGCAAACTATTAACCGCATGAAAGCATTCTCATTAATAATAAATATAAATCAGAACAACCCTCAAAGTTTTTACCTCACTCTGTGCCAATTGGCAGAGATGACAGAAGTTGAGAATAGTCAGGAGAGTTGTGGGCAGATGGCACATTAATGCGTTTTTGATGGAGCTAAAGCTATTTGGAATTATGTGAATAGTAACAAAATGTCTTTATCCTTCGACCCAGAGACTCCCTTTTTAAATCTCCCTAAGGGAGCCATTGTAAGAAGAAAGTCCCTAAATAAACCCACAGTTTTATAGCAGCATTTTTCTTTTCTTTTTTTGGTGAGAGCAGAGAATAATACAAGGTAAAGCTAGAATGTTAGTATGGAAGCAACATGAAGGATGGGCTGGAGGCAGGATAAGCTATTAGGAGACTATGATAAGCCAAGTCAACAAACATTTACTAAATATGTGCTGGTGTCAGGCACTGTGTCAGACAGCACTGGGTTTACAAAGAAAGACAAAAACTATCCCTGCCCTGGGAGCTCAAAATCTATCTACTGGAAGAGATAGCATGCAAACAACTACTTACAAACAAGATAGACAAAGGACAAATTGGAGATCAACTCAGAGGGTTGACATTAAGGTGCGTTGGGAAAGGCTCCTTCCAAAAGGTGGGATTTTAACTGAGACTTGAATGAAGCCAGAGATGGGAGGAGGAAGGGAATTCTAGGCAAGGGGACTCAGTGAAAATACTGAGTTGGTAGAGGGAGTGTCTATAAATGAGTGTGTTACCAGTCACCTGGCTATAAAGTATTTCTAGGGAGTAAGGTATGAGAAAACTGGAAAGATAGGAGGGGTCAGGTTATGAAGTCCTTTCAAATCCATTTTATATTTGGTCCTGGAGATAATGGAGAACCACTAGAGTTTATTGAGTACGGCATAGAATGACCTGGTCAGCCTTCTGCTTTTAAGGAAGGTTATTTTGATAGCTGAGTGTATGATGGACTGGCTGTTGTAATTGTCCAGACATCAGGATGGGTGGCACTGTCAAAGGAGAGAAGGGGATGTGTTTGAGACTTGTCTTGAAGTTAAAATCAGTAGGCTTTGGTAACAGATTGGATATGCAGGTGTCAGCGAATTAGAGAAATTTAGAAGGACATCTAGATTACAAGTTTGGGTGACTGGGAGGATGGTGAATTAGAAAAAGGGAAAAATGGGTGAGGGGATGAAGATAATGAATTCAGTCTTGGACATGTTGATTTTAAGATGTCTGTGAGATATCTTTTTTGAGATACCTGATGGACTTCTGCTTTGTTCAGTAAAACTTGGGACTGTCTAAAGGCTACCCCCAAGGACCTAGAAGTCGGGGCTGGATAAGTAGATCTGAGAATTATCTGCATGGAATTGATAACAGTCTAGCTATGTCAGTGAAGGTATGTGTTTTTAATGTACTGGAAGGTGGAGTCAACAGGCGTTGAATATGAAATTAAATCACTGATGTAGCATAGTTTTGCCATTCAGAAAGGTGGGTTATGAGAGCTGCCATTTTACTGATTGCTGTCAGTATCCTTCCCCTGGAGGTGGTCAGGGTAGCTGCAGAGAAAGACTTAGAACTGCCCCGACTTAGAAATTACTACTAACATCATCCCACTGCTGGGATTTTCTGCCTTGTTACTTTTACCGTTTTAATTTTACCTTCATTTGCATCCCCTCAGGGACTATCTAAATCTGGGGTGGGGAACCTGCTGCCTCGAGGCCACTTCTAGGACTTCTAGGTCCTTTGGGATGGCCTTTTGACTGAATCCCAAGTTTTATAGAGCAAACCTTTTATTAAGGAAATTTATTCTGTGAAGTTTGGGTTCAGTCAGAGGACCACACTTGAGGATCTAGAGGGTCACATGTGGCCTCAGAGCGGTAGGTTCCCTATCCGTGATCTAAACTCTCTTATGAATCTGACCAAGTCCTCTCTCTACCGCTTCAACAAGTGGTCTTAGAGAACTAGTATAAGACATGATTGAATTTTGTTTCTACAGAAATTATATGAAACATGATTTGAAGTCATACTCGTGGCTCATGTCAGAGACAAAACAGCTTGTGGGATGTTGGCCACCTGACAATCAGCATATCTTTAAAAAAAAAAATGCAGACTCCTTTTCTTTGTTCTGAGAAGGCTTTTCCAGTGTGTCAGAAACTGTAGAGCCAGGTATGGTTCCCAAGGAATGAAGTCCATTGACCCAGATGCTGTCTTAGATAATGGGTTTTTTTCTCATGGATATTCTGGGATGTCTTCAACACACAGCTTTTGTCTAGTCTCTTAGAAACTGAGAAAATTCCTTTCTCAAGCTATGGATGGTATAAACAACCTGAGAGGAAACTCAAAGCATGTTATGAATTGACCTTTTCTTTATTTAAATGTAAAGAAAAATGAAGATGAAAAGGGAGGGGGGAATTGAAATGTGGAAATGAGAAAATGAAGTTAGTGTGTAGGACCCCTTGAGGGAGTGTGGTTTAAGTGTTTTCTGTGAACACTGACCTGACCAATGGCATTCAGGAAGGAAATTTGAATCTGGATAGATTATAAAAGGGCTTTTGTAATTGTCTTAATGTGTGGGCCTACCAGATCACCTGTCAGAGATGATGTGAAACTAAAATCTTTTTTATTCTAAATTCACTCACGGCCACGTGGGATTCTTGGTAAGACAATTATTTCCTACACTAGTGAGGGAAAATCCAGTACTATCAGACAGCTCATTCTTTCCAGAATTTTAATTGTTAGTGCATAGTATCTTGTTTTGCTCTTACAAAAGTTGTTGGGAGACAGTCAAGAGCTGTGGGGAAGCTCACTTATTTTATTTTGCTAAGACAATGGCCATCTTGGGCCAGGGAGACTAGAAAAACCGGTTCAAGCCTGAGGGCTCATACCCAAGTCACTAGTATCCTGACAGATATACCTACATAATCTGCATAAAGAGGGAGTGTAGGGAAGTAAGAGTGAGGAATTTGACTAACCCTAGCTCTACCAAGAGGACCTCAACTGTGTAACCACATCTCTGCTTCTGTGTCAGTGTGGGTATTCCTAGTGAGCACCACGCCCACTTCCTCTGGAGAAGTGTAAAAATAAATGTCTTCCTCTGCCCACTGTGTCTGAATTCTTTCAGTGAGAATGAGTCTATCTCATGGGTTTTGCAGAGGGCACTCTGGGAAGGGAAGCGGTGGTCAGCGGCAGCTCGTCCTGGGCTAACTCCCTGACCTTGCCTGGGAAGCCCTATGATCGCCACACCTGTGTTAAAGGGCATATCATGTGGCTCTTCCTAAGGGCATGCTAACAGGGAAGGAGCGGATAGCAGTAGCTAGTCCAGGTTAACTCCCTGACCCTCTCTGGGAAGGCCTGTGATCCCCATAACTGTGCTTCCAAGGAAGTTTTTTTCTCTTCTTAATGTGAAATTTGCAACTGCCACCTACACTCCAAATTCTACCCTGTAGGGCTAAGTACCACAGGTTTAATTCTGTCATGACAGCCTTTTAAATGCTTGAAACCTACTATCCTTTTCTTTCTTAGTTCTCACAGTGCTCCTGTCCTTCCGCTGAGCTTCCTGTGTCATGGTCTTGAGCCTCTCAGCCTTCTCCTGATCACTCAACTCTGGTTCTCAACTATTGTTGTTGAGGTAGTCATCGTGGTCCAACTGAGTAAAGCATTATGGGACTGTCCCTTCATGCTTTTCTTAATGCCTCCAAATATCTTTTGTTTTCAGTTGTTTTTTCACTCGTATGCAACTCTTTGTGACCCTATTTGGAATTTTCTTGATAAGGATTAGTTTGCCATTTCCTTCTCCAGCTCATTTCACAGACAGGGAAGCTGAGACAAGGTAACTTGCCCAGGGCCACATAGCTAGTGAGTACCTGAGGCCAGATATGAACTCTAGCAGCCCAAACATCACAGGAAGGTTTTTTGGTTGTCATATTTTTTGTTGTCATGTATGCTATAATCTCATATTAAACTTGCAATCCTCTCGTACCTTTTGGTTGTTTTCCCATGTCTTTCATGGCTTCCCTCATCTTGTCCTTGAGATTCTGATATTTTGAGTCCAAGTGAAGACCTTTTAAATTTTCTCTTCTTCAATTTGGCCTGTCCTCCTATAGTTTTTTGATATTCATGCTAAACAGGGATTTTGGAGTAGCTCTGGTTTGACCCTGCCCTAGACACACAGAGTATTGCCATTGTATGCCAAACACTTAACATCTTTTGTTTCCTTTCTGTGTGGAAGAATCTTTACTACTTACCTATCTTAAAGGACTTTTTGAGGCTGTTACTTTGCAAATTTTAAAGTGCTTGGGAGTTGTTCTTGCCCTACCTTTGTGACATCTTAAATATGCCATCAGTACCTTCTTCTAGGTCACTGACAAAATTGTAAAGCCTGTCCAGGGTCAGGACCCTATTTCTGGGTCACTCCTAGTAGGCTGTGGCCATTTACTGTCCAGACTGGAAGCCAAGAACCCTGGAGGCAGACTCAAGGCTTTTCACTTGAGCTCCCAGAGGAGAGGCTGGTAATGGTGATCGCATGCATTCTAAATTATCTCATAGCCTACAGTGTATGTGCCTTCACCTTAATTCCCAGTCACTTGGTTCAGTCTCAGCATTCATTTATTTGTATCAGTTTAATTAGCACTGTTCCAGGCACTGTCCTAGGCAGAAAAACAAAACACACACACACAGGCCCTGTCCTCAAGAACAACCACAGGGATATAGTATGTTTACAGATAAGATGGCTGGTTGGTTGTTGTCCTTCATTCTCTGAGAGGATCAAAATGACATCACCATGATAAAGTGAAGTTTCATTGTGTCTGCCTGTGGCTGATCAGACCAACACAAGCTCGGAATGCTTTACCACAGATTGGGCACTGATAGTTCATGTGAAAATTTGGGGTGGATACTCCAGATTTGTGCATCCTGAGTTCCTTATGTGCTGTTTCAATTCTGCTTTGCTCATAGAGCATAGCACCCTTTCCAATGTGGGCACGCCATTTTTGAGTGCCATTAGGCTCCTTTCATGAGACAAAGCACCTGGTGCTGATTCTATTCCCGCTGAGATTTACCAGGTAGGGGGACCATTGCTTATTGTAAAAGTTGACTGAAATTTTCCAGGTTATCCCCCAGGAGTTCAAGGATGCCTCCATTGTCCATCTCTATAAAGCTAAAGGAAATATATTGTTCTGCAACATTCACAAGGGGATCTCTCTCTTAGTCATTGCTGGCAAGATTCTTGCTACAGTCCTCCTTTATAGGCTGGTCCTTCACCTGAAAGATGTTCATCTACCTGAGAGCCAGTGTATGACTTGAGAAAGGGCCGAGAAACAGTTGGTATGGTACTTGCTGCCTGACAGCTCCAGGAGAAATGCCAGGAGCAGAACAGAAGTCTGTACACGTTTGTAGATCTGACCAAGGCCTTTGACACTGTTAGTCACGAGGGCTTATGGAAAATTGTCAAAATTTGGCTACGGATAAAATAAAGAATACATGAAGGAACTTATTAACATAGATATCTAGCAAACCTAAAATTTGGGTTAAACACAAGAAGGAGATGCAGAAAGAACAATTTTTTGCTCTAGCTATAGACCTTGTAGTACAAGATGAAAACCTTTAGAATCCTTTCTAATACTTAAAATTGTGAGTCCATGTGAGAGTCAATTACATTCGCATAGTTATTCAACTTGCTTTGAATCCATCTGAATGTGCTGTCATCTATTCCAGAGGCAGCTAGGGGTGCAGTGGACAGAATATCGAGCCTAGAGTCAAAAAAGATTTGAGTTCAAATCCAGTCTTAGACACTTACTAACGGTATATTAATGACCTTGGGCAAGTCATTTAATGTGTTTGCCTCAATTTCCTTATGGAGAATATTAATAGCACCTATCTCCAAAGATTGTTGTTGACTGTGTACAAGCTCTGGAAAACTCCTGCCCCCAAATTCTTCTTGAACTTTCCCCATATGGTCAGGTCTCTGGCATTTGGCTGAGATATCCCAGTAATCCTCCAAACTAGCCTTTCATTGCGCCCTATGACCAATATTCCAATTCTCTGTTTCCCAGCCCTCCATTCTCCAGTCTCCCACCCTGGCTACTTCCTACCCTTGATCCTGTCTAGGTCTTATTCTCTCTTGGCTATGTGATCCAAGTCCCTGACCTTCCTGACCCTTCTCTGTTACCTCCCAATCACCCCAGCCTACTCCTCACTCTCAACCAGATCCTCCCTAGATCCCTTCTTCCAATCACCCAGACTACTTGACCCTTCTTAGATCCCTTCCACAGTCTTTCTGTATATAAGATCCCTCTTGGCCTCTATTAAGGAGCTAAGGTTCAATCTGACCTGCTTACATTTGCCATACAAATACTCTGATTCCTTAAGAGTCTAGCCAATTGCTCAGATTCAGTCTGACCCTCTTGTCAATACAAATGTCACAAGTATCACGCCTGCCTTCCGTCAGTGTTCTAATAAACCTTGTGTTTAGCTGAAAAAAGCTTGAGTTGAATTCATTTGAGCAGGACTCCATGTGTTGTTTTTTAAGGGTCCTAGCACCCTAAACCTTATCATTGTGACAATTGAGTAAGATAAGATATTTATAAAGGTTAACACAGTGCCTGGTACCTTCTAAGCGCTATATAAATGCTCTCTGTCATTATGACTCCACCTTGTCCACATAGACTTCATGAACTTGTCAGATTTCTTGCTGAAAGAAATAGCAATCCCAAGCTGTGGCATTTTCCTGACAGCTTGTCATTTCATGATTCCTCTTCAATTGTGGGTTGGTCAAATGATTTTCACCGTTGTTTGCCTTTACAATTTTGGTGTTATATAAATTGTTTGGATTCTGTTCACTTCTTTCAGCATCAATCTAAGCAAATCTTCCCAAGTTTCTTTAAAACGTTTTTTTCCTTTGTTTCTTTTTCTCTTTCTTTTTTTACTTAATAGTATTTTGTTTCATTATATGTAAAGATAGTTTTCAACATTCATTTTTGAAAGACTTTGAGTTCCAAATTTTTATCCCTCCTGTCTCCACAAGACAACATGTAATCTGATGTAGATTATGCATGTATATATTTCCACGTTAGTCACATTGCAAAAGAAGAATCAGAAAAAAACCAAAAAATTGAAAATAGTATGCTTTGATCTTCCTTGAGAGCCCATAGTTCTTTCTCTGGATGTGGATAGCATTTTCCATTGTGAGTCTTTTGGAAATGTCTGGTTTATTGTACTGCTGAGATTTAAATCTGTCAGTCTCTTCATCATTTCTTGCACCTCACTAGTACTCTCTTTCATGTAGCATACATTCAGCCATTTCTTAACTGATGGCATCTACTCTAGCAGACATCCTGGTCTCCTCCTCCATGAAGATAACTGAGGCTGTCTCCTCCATACTTTTCAGTTTCAAAGGAAGAGGTTTTTCCTCGTTAAAATTAATTCTCATGATCCTATCTCTTGACCCCTTCAGGGCATTTCTGAATGAATAAAGAAAGTTTTTATTAAGACTTACTATATGTTGAGCTCTGGGCTATAAGTGCATTGCTCGAGATACAAATACTAAAGCATAATGCGTCCCTGTTCTCAGGGAGCAGGATGAGTCTTCCTGATTCCAGGCCCAGCACTGTTATTGACTATGGTGCCTAGCTGGCCCTTTAATTTTTCAGAGGGTACTAATGTTATGTTCAAATATCAGTTTATTTAGCTATTTCCCAATCAGTGAGTGTGTACTTTGTTTCCAGTTCTTTATAAAAAGTGCTGCTGTAAATACTTGGTCATTGGGCCTTTCTTTCTCTGACCTTGAGATATATACCTAGCAGTGAGGTCTCTGGGTCAAAAGGTACAGACATGCTAGTTACTTTTTTAAAGCATAATTCCAAATTGCTTTCCAGTATGGTTGGACTAATTCACAATAATGTATTAATTGTATTAATAATGTATTAATTATCTCATCTTTTTGCAACTGCTCTAAACCTCTATTCCTGTCTTTGGTATTTTTGCCAGCTTGCTAGTTTAAGTGAAACCTCAGAGTTGTTTTGATTGACATCTCTTTTTTTAAAGAATATTTTTATTTTTTCTGAATTACATGTAAAAACTATTTAAACACTTTTTCTTTTTTTAATTAATTTGTTTGTTTCAGTTTTCAACAATCATTTCCCTAAATCTTAAATTTTCTCCCCCTCCCTCCCTGAGACAGCTTGCAGTCTTACACATATATTCTTATTAAACACATTTTCACATTAGTCATGTTGCATAGATGAATTAAAACAAATGGGAGAAACCATGGGAAAAAACAAAACATAACACAAGAGAAACTAGTCTGCTTCATTCTGTGTTCCAATCCCATAGTTCTTTCTCTGGATGTGGGTGGTATTTTGCCTCAAGAATCCTTTGGGAATGTTTTAGGTCCCTGCATTGCTGTGAAGGGCTAAGTCTATCAGAGACAGTCCTCACACACTGGGGCTGTTACTGTGTACAATGCTCTCCTGGTTCTGTTCATTTCACTCAGCTTAGGTTCATATAAGTCTTTCCAGGCTTTTCTGAAGTCCTCTTGTTCATCATTTCTTTTTATGACTCTCTTGAGTCTTGTATTTGAAGATCAAATTTTCTGTTGAGCTCTGACCTTTTCATCAGGAAGGTATGGAAATCCGTTATTTCACTGAATGTCCGTCTCCTGGCAGGTATCCACTGTGTCACCTAGCTGCCCTCCCTTGATACTCGAGATTTTGTTCCTCCAAACGAGTTTTGTGGTTATTTTTTTCTGGCTAGTAATTTTGGATAGTTTGATATGCCGCTGAATAAGCAAATACAAATAGGTAATACTGTTATTTGTATCAGTTTGACCTACCCATGAGCAATTAATATTTCACTACTTATTTTAGATCTCTTATTTGTGTTATGAAGAGTGTTTTTGAATTGTGTTCATGTGGTTCCTGTGTTTGTCTTGGTAGGTAGACTCCCATATTTTAAATGTAATTTCTCTTGCTGTCTTTTCTGGATGGGTTGTGTTGGTAATATATAAAAATTTCGATGATGATTTAGGTGAGTTTATCTTATATCATGCAATTTTGCAGAGCCAGTTAATTTTTTCGTTTGGTTTTTAGTTGACTCTCTAGGATTCTCTAAGTAGACCATTATATATCATCTGCAAAAAGTGATAGTTTTGTTTCCTCATTACCTGTGTTTATTCCTTCAATTTCTTTTTACATTTTCTTCGTTGTTAGTAGCCTGGGAATTATTTAAGTAGCAGTAAAGTAAAGGGAGGACATAAGTGGAGACCTAAATACAGAACAAGATCAGTTCTGTTCAGCAGCATTTATTTGGCTTGATTTAACCAAATACAAATTATCCTCCCAGGACTTTAGACTTAGAGTATGTTTTTCATCCAAAGTTACTAATTTCTAGACAAATCCTTTTAGATGATATATTAAGTAATTTAGTAGAAGCATTCAGTTGAAAATCTGGAATGTTGGCAGTCATTCCTGACCACCTGATTAGAATTTTACATTCAAAAAGCAATATTTAGAGAATTTGGGGGGATGGATATACACTTCAGACTTAATGACTCTATCAGTGTAAGGAACTCCTAATGTGGAGAATGCTTTAGCAATGTCACTGGTAGTTCATATACCTACTTCTATTTATATGTGGAACTCATTATCTTTCCCCCCAAAGCCTTCCCCCTTTCTTTATTACTATAGAGGGCAATGCCATCATCCTTTCAGTCCATTAGGTTTACAACCTAGTAGTCATCCTTGACTCTTCATTCTTTCTCATTCCCTCTACCCTCCCCCCATAACTATTGCCATTGCCTCTTAATTTCATCTTTTCAGTGTCTCTCAAATATGTCCTTCTCTATTCTGATAGAACCACCACCCTGGTGCAGGCCTTGATCACCATATACTTGGACTATTGATATAGCCTTCCTGATAGTCCAACTGCCTCAAGTCCCTTCCCATTCCAATCCATCTTCCATTCTAGCAACAAAGTGGTTTTTCTAAAACCAAGGTCCAGTCATGTCACTCCTTTACTTAAAACTCCACTGACTCCCTACGGCTTCCAGGAGCCCCTACAAATGTTCTGTTTGACCCTTTACAGCCTAGCCCTTGCCTTTTCTAGGCTTTTTACAGCTGACACTCAAGAAGTCTACTCTTCATTCCAGTGACACTGGCTTCATGGCTGGTCCATGTACTTCATCTCTTGGCTACAAACAATCTCTACTTGTCCCCCTTGCCCAGAAATCTCTCCCTTCTCTATTCCGACTACAGATGACTTCTGCTTCTCTTAGAAATCTCATTTTTTACTAGAAGCCTTCTCCAACCTCTCAATTCTAGCACCTTTTTCTGTTCATTATTTTTCATTTATCCTCTGTATAGATTATTTTATACTTGGTAAGCTCTTTGAGGGCAGACATCCTTTGTCTCTTTTTGTGTTCCTGGAGCTCAGCACAGCACTGAGAACATAGTAGGTGTCTAATAAATGTTTATTGATTGGTTGATTGATAAGTAACTTATAGTCTTAAAGGTTTGCCTGAGAATATTGAGAAGTTAAGTGCCTCATCCATGGTCACACTGCTGGTAGTTATCAGAGACAGAACTTTAGTTACAGGTCCTCCTGACTCTTAAAGCTATCCTTTCCATTGTTGCCTCTCATCTTAAAATAAAAATACTGTATTGAAGGTCACTCTTCGGTAAACTTAGGAAAACCTTTGTTGTATTAAGCAAGTATGGTGGCTTTGTTGTTTTATTTTGTGGTAAAGAGTTTCAATGATCTTTACACAATTGAGAGTAAAGTTGTCTGGTTTTTAATCTCGGCTTTGGCCAGTGATAACCTCTGTGAGTTTGTTTTCTAATCTATAAAATGATGGAGCAAGACTAGGTAATCTTTGTGTCCTTTCCAACTTTCAGGTCTGTAAATCTGTGCCATATGTATAGCGGACACTCAGTGATCATTGAAGAAATAACTGAAACTGAACGTAGCTTAAATTTTATATGCCTAATATTTGAACTAACACTTTCATATATGGACATATTTTAAGAAAGGATATATACATACATATTATACAGACACACACACAGTATTTAATTTTTTTCAATTACATGTAAAAATAGTTTTCAAACTTCACTTTTAGAAGATTTTGAGTTCCAGATTTTTTTTCTCCCTTCCCTTCTTCCCTCCCCAAGATGGCTTGCAATCTGATATAGGTTATACATGTATAATCATATTAAACGTATTTCCACATTAGTCATGTTGTGAAAGAAGAATCAGAACAAAAGAGGAAGAAAACCATGAAAAAGGAAAAAAAAAGAGAAGATAGTGTGCTTTGCTCTGCATTCACATTCCATAGTTCTTTCCCTGGATATGAATAGCATTTTCGGTCACAAGTCTTTTGGAATTGTCTTAGATCCTTGTATTGTGAAGAAGAGGTAACTCTGTCATAGTCGGTCATTGCACAGTATTGCTGTTACTGCGTACAATGTTGTCCTGGTTCTGCTCACTTCACTCAGCATCAGTTCAAGTCTTTCAAGTTATAACTCGTCTTGATAATAGATAAAAGGAATCATAATGAATTTACTGATTGCTACTTCATGTAACAATACCTCATGGTAGCAAATAGAAGTCAATAGCATTTCAAAATAATAAAACATGACAATCAGCAAACAAAAAGGGCACATTTTTAACTTGTGTAATTTTTGTAATTTTGTCCTTAGGTAAACTATCAATGGATATTATTTTGGCCAGATTGAAAGATCTGAATCCAGATGATCTTAGAGAAGAAATTGTCAAAGCAGGACTCAAATGTGGGCCTATTACATCAACAACAAGATTCATTTTTGAAAAAAAACTGGCTCAGGCTTTGCTGGAACAACAAGGAGGAGCTGAAGAAGTTGTTTTATCCCCTTCAGATCAAGCTTCAGAAAATGTTGCTATTAATCAAACAATAACACAGACTTTGAAATCTTCTGTGCTCAACCCAGCAAAGTATACCAGTTTATCTGAAGAAAGAGATTTTGGTTATAATATGGGTTTGAATCCTCCAGAGGAGGATGCTTTAATTCATAAGACCTGTTCTGTGCCACTCGGTGGAATGGCTGACACTGATTCACAGAAAGATATTTCATTACCATCCAAAGATCCTCCTCTGTACTATGGAGTATGTCCAGTTTATGATGACGTTCTAGCAAGAAATGGTAATTTTAAAGTATTTCTATTTCATTAACCAAAATAACCTTTTCTTTTTATAGGATTTTTTGATGTGTGGTTTCATCTTGAGTTATTTTTATTTTCCTAGAAGTATAGTACTATAGAGTGGATAAATGATTAGTAAAAGATTATTGAAAAGATAAAATAGGAAATCTAGATTTGTTTTAAGATAAATATGTATAATGTATCTGTTATTTCAGCATTTTACAATGATAACTGTTTTCTATCATAATTGAATATTAGTTGATGGGAGTAAAATTTGGTACAGAATTAAACTAATCATTTATGATAAGATAAATAACTTGATTGCATTAGGAAATATTTTGAAACCCCATATGGTTCTTTCTCCAATAAACTTTGACCTTAAAATTGGGTTACTTGAAAGACCACCCAAGAAAGAATACAGGAAAATCTCACTGTAATCAACTCTTTGAGAAATCGTAGTTATTTTGTTGAGAAGTTTTGCCATGAGTTCACTGTACAGATGATGCAGGGGATGACTGGCCTCTGAGGGCAGCATGGACCAGTGGAAAGAAGGCTGAAAGCTTAGACCTGGCTCCGCTGCCTCTTCCCTGTTTCACCTCTTGGGCAGGTCACAAAACCACTCTGGTCCTCATTGCTTCACCTGGTTAGACCAGATGGCCTTGAAGGACCTTGCCAGTCCCAAATCTGTGGGCCTACAAGTTCTTTTACTCCCATGTTCAAAACACTTCACAAATTATGAGAAGAAAGAGAGGGGTAACAGCACCTTTATCCCTGCTCCTTTCCTCCATTAAGCTCCTGGGTCTTTTTTGGATCATGTTTTGCTGGGTGGTCCAGGTGGTTTTTCTGGGAATGTTCAAAGTGGGAAGGCATGAATGATTAAGAGGAAAAGAAAGGGACTATATCTCACTCCGCCCCAATGACAACAATTTTTACTGTAAAAAATAGCGCAATGCCTGTCATGTAGAAAGTACTTACTTGCCTGTTGATTGTTGACACCAACAAACAAGGGATATTTCTAAAAATAATTAAAGATGACTTTTTTGGAAGAGCCTAGAGGAAACATTAGTGTGTACTGTCTTTTTAGAAAAATTGACATGTAGCCAAATTAACACTGTTATGTAATGCACCGGCTAATGTACCAAATGTACCACATTCTACTACAAAAAAACTTCATAATGGTATTCACTATGAGGTCTTTCTCTCCAATGTTTGGATTCACCTCTTCTTTCCATACTCATTGCCACCACCTTAGGCCTAATCTTTCTAATAAACTGTCATCACATTCCCCTGCTCACAAATCTACATTTATTTTCCTCAACTTCAGACTTCTTTGTCTAGCTTCTATGGCCCTGTGTAACCAGATTTCTGTCTTATGTGTGCCCATGTTTATTTCCTACTTTACCCAGTATATGTCCTTTGTTCCTATCAAGTTCAACTCCAAATACACAGTATTTATTTCCACTTCAGGTTTTTTTTAAATAATATTTAATTGTGTCCTAAATACATGTAAAAACAATTTTTAACGTTCATTTTTTTTTTAAATTTAGAGTTCCAAATTCTCTTCCTCTCCCCTCTCCCTGAGGTAGTAAGCAATTCGATATGGGTTATACATGTGCAGTCATGCAAAACATTTCCATATTAGTCATGTTGTAAAAGAAAACACAGGCCCTAAAAAATGGAAAAAAAATAAAGAATCCACTTTTTAAATTTTCATTAATATTGTTCCTACTTTTTGGAGTTCATTCCCCAACTCCATCTTTCAAGCCCCTCCAGCCCAGGTTCTACTGCCTCTACTCCATCTATTTCTGCTACCCTACTTCATCTCATTTCTTTCAACTACCCTGATGTCTTCCTTACTCTCCCCACCTTTTCAAAGAATAGCTCTGTAGTGCTTACTGTCATCCATGTAATCATATATATCCTGAGAACTAAGGCAGTAGGTTAAAAGGCCTTAGTTTTACCAGAGATGGGATCAGATGACTAGATTTTGCAGTCTTAACCATCAAACATTTCATTTTAGGACTAAATGCTAAGATATATTTATAATATTGATAAATTGTAATGGTATTCATTATAAATCTCTTCTCTAAAATGCCTTTGGATTCACCCCTTCTTTTCATCCAAGTTGGCAGTATATGGATGAAAAGAAGGGGTGAATCCAACTTGGACCAAGTCCTCCTCATTATCACCTTCTCCTGAAAGCGAAACCATTCTGTGCAGGTATGAAACCAAAACCAATAGCAGGGCCTGTGATGAAGTAAAATATGTGCCCTAATGCCCCTGTGGATCTTCTAAGAATCAAGGCAATGGGACCACAGATAGAATTGAAGAATCACCGGTATTGAGAGTTCATGGGGATCTCAGCTGTTATCTTGTCCATTTTTTTTTTTCATTTTTCAGAGAAGGAGCTGAGACCTAGAGACATTTCGTTTCTTGCCCAAGATCTCATAAATAGCGAGTAGCTAAGGTTTCTTTTTGCAGTTGGTATTTTGTTTTATCTAGGGCCTTTTCTCTTGCCGAGGAAAAAATGAAATTTTAGAGGAAAACCAAGAGGCTAAGGTTAAGATAGATTTTGTTCAAAACAGAAGAGTACTAAGAGTGAATTAAGTTGCTGGATTGTGGTATTTGCTATTAAAGTTGATGTTTTCTTACCTAGAAAGCATTCATGTTTATGAAGACAAGAAGGAAGCTTTGCAAGCTGTCAAAATGATCAAAGGGGCTCGATTTAAAGCTTTCTCAAACAGAGAGGATGCTGAGAAGTTTGCTAAAGGAATCTGTGATTATTTTCCATCCCCAAGCAAAGCTTGCTTTCCTCTCTCTCCAGTGAAAACAGGACCATTTTTAAATCAAGGTGAGTAAAACCTCTGCTTTTTGTCTTTTTAAAATCCTGACTTTAACTCAGAAATATTTGGGATTCTCTTTCTTGGAACACTGAAATGATTTTCCATGTCTCAGTAAATAGGTGTCCTGATCCACAGCCATATTCCTTGGGGCTAAGCCAGGTAGTTTCTAGTCCTAAGGGCCGTAGTGGGGAGGTTGGTGAGGTTCTGCAGTCCTAGCTGGAGCCACCTGTGTCCCAGTATTCCGATTGCCCTGATCATAAAAGGAGAACCATTTCCCTTCTGTTCCTCCAGACTTGTATGACCCTATTGGAGAAGTGGCCCCCATCCCTTTATCTACATGGCATCTGCTGCCATGACCAGGGCCTATTGTGGAGCGGGCAGCAGGGGCTGAGGACTGGTCTGAAGGGTGGCTTCTACCATGAGACAGATCAAGTATATATGAAAACATTTTATGTCATGGCCAGCTTGCACACATAGAGGAAACAGTGGTTACTTGTTAATATTTATGATGGAATTTCCTCCCCAAATTGAAAATTAAGCTTAAGAGAATCTTTTGGAACGCTCTGAATTTTGCCTTTTGATGACAGATGGCTTATGCTCACCTGAGTCAGAATCAGTTAACAGAGAGCGAGCGAACAGTTTTAAAAGTCCTCGTACGCAAGACCTGACTGCCAGACTCCGGAAAGCTGTGGAAAAGGGAGATGAAGCTGTGTTTTCAGAACTTATCTGGAATAACCCACGCTATCTAATTGGTTCTGGGGACAACCCAACAGTAGTGCAGGTGAGCCTGTTTTCATCATGGACATCATCAATAAGCCATTACCCCACTGAATATAAAAGTGATTCCTTTTCAGGGACCATTTTCAGTAATGAGAACGGGTGTGTTTACACTGAAATGAGGGGTAGTTGTTTTTAGTATCAGATGACATATAATGTGCAGTTTTGTTTCAGGAAGGATGTAGGTACAATGTCATGCATGTGGCCACCAAAGAGAATCAGGCTCGTATCTGCCAATTGATTTTAGACACTTTGGAAAATCCTGAATTTATGCGACTTATGTACCCGGATGATGATGAAGTCATGTTGCAGGAGCGTATTCGATATATTGTTGACCTTTATCTTAATACTCCTGATAAAATGGTGAGTTTGCCCCTTTTTTTGTTATCTTTTATAAGATAAAATCTAGTCTTCTTGTCTATAACGGAACTTCTTAAACGTTTTCCACCAGCAACCCCTTCAGCGCTTCTTAAACCTATATGGGGGCGGGACCCATAGTTTATATAGGAAAACATTGGGTGCCCATTAGTGATTGTTAGCCATTTGTTCTGTGCCTGCTCTGTTTTCCCATTGTTTTTAATAATTTTTTAAATTAATTTATTTGTTTTCAGTTTTCAACAATCACTTCCATAAGTCTTAAATTTTCTGCCTCTCCCTCTCCCCGCTCCACCCAAGACGGCATGCAATCCTATATGGGTTCTACACATACATTCTTATTAAACACATTTGCACATTAGTCATGTTTTATAGAAGAATTAAAATGGGTGGGAGAAATGGTGAGAAAAAAAAATAACACAAGAGAAAATAGTCTGCTTCATTCTGCATTCTGATTCCATCTGGATGTGGATGGCATTTTGCCTACAGAGTCCTTGGGGAATGTTTTAGGTCCTTGCATTGCAGTGAAGGTCTAAGTCTATCAGAAAAAGTCCTCTCACACTATGGCTGTTACTGTGTACAATGCCCTCCTGGTTCTGCTCATTTCACTCAGCATCAGTTAATATGTCTGTCCAGGCTTTTCTAAAGTCCTCCTGTTCATCCTTTCTTATAGCACAATAGTATTCTGTTACATTCATATACCACAAGTTGTTCAGACATTCCCCAGTTGATGGGCATCCCTTCAATTTCCAGTTCTTGGCCACCACAAAGAGAGCTACTGTAAATATTTTTGTACATACAGGACCCATTCCCATGTTTATGATCTCTGGGATACAGTACTAGAAGCAATATTGCTGGGTCAAAGGGCATGCACATTTTTGCAGCCCTTTAGGCATAGTTCCAAATTGCTCTCCAGAATGGTTGGATCAGCTCACAGCTCCACCAACAATGAATTAGAATTCCAACCCTCCTACATCCTCTCCAGCATTTATCATCTTCCTGTTCCGTCATGTTTACCAATCTGATAGATGTGACGTGGTACCTCAGAGTTGTTTTGATTTGCCTAATCAATAGTGATTTAGAGCATTTTTTCATATGACGATAGATAGCTTTAATTTCTTCCTCTGAAAACTGTGAGGTGTTTGATGAACAAGATAAGATATAAAACCTCTGTCCTTAAGGATTTTATAGCACAGATGAGGAGACGGGCCATATGGAAAGGTAACTGATAAGTACCAGATGAATGGGGAGTTTAGTGTAGGAGAGGTCCCTTGTGAGGGAGGTCTTTAGGAACGTATTACTTCATTCTTCGTTATAAGACTTATAAATGAATGGAAAGGTCAGGGCCTTACACAAATAAAGGTTTCAGTGTAATATAACTTTCCCCCACAAAACCTCCCAGCAGGAGCAGCAACTTCCCTTTTGAAACTGCAGGGCTTATTCCCCACAAAGTTTGTCTTCATTTAGTTAGTTTCAGCACATGGATAGGTTATTAAAACTTATGCTTGCTTTGGGATAATATAAAAAATTTCCAGTCCGAAGTTTTCTGGTAAAGTGTTGGATAACCATTGTTCTCTTAATGGTGGAGGGGATTATTAGCAGGAAAAGAGCCATACTGCCAGAGATTTTTGCAGAATTTTAGACTGCTAAATTATATCCTATCTTTACAATTATCCATCAGTAAGTAAACTTTGTTTCTTGGATTCACATAGTACTTCAGTTTCCTTAGTTGATCAACTAATGTTTGTTAAGTAACTATTATGGTAAATTGCCATGATGGGGGAGGGTGTACATGTGTTTTATGGCATTTTAACATTACGTTATTTTATTCTTACAGCAACTCTGTGAAGCAGTAATACCTAAGTAGATATGCTAAAGTGTGTCTTTGCCTTTATTTTAGGGAAATGATACTCCTTTGCATTTTGCTTGCAAATTTGGTAACGCAGATGTGGTCAATGTACTTTCTTCACACCCTGGTATTATAAAAAATCCCAGAAACAAATATTTACAAACTCCTGAAGATGTAAGTCAACCCTTAGATTTATTAACCAGTTGCAATATTTTGTATTTGTGAACCTGACCATGCATTGTTTTTGGTATTGTGAAACTTTTGCTCATTGGTCCAGTAGGAGTACACTGGGCATTTTCTGTTCTTGGTAATTGATGGCACTGAGGGGCCCATATTCGTATCATATGAGGTTCTACAAACATTTATGAAGCTCCTCGTTTGTTCAGGTGCTTATCAAGGTGAGGGATATGGGTATAGAAACAAAAGCACCCTCTTCCCTCTGTCATTCAGTCAGTAGGCATTTATTAAGTGCCTACTCTGTGCCAGGCACTGGGCCAAGCCCTGGGGATATAAAGAAGTGGGAAAAAACAGTCCCTTCTCTCAAGGAGCTCACTCTCTAATGGGAGTGATAACAAGCAAGCAACTATACACAAACAATATATATACAGATTCAGGTTGTGGGTAATATATGTATATGTGGAGTGGCTCATGCTACTTTGCATCTGCAGAATTCCTTGGTTTCATCTCCATGGGACAACATGCCCCTTCCAGGATGAGTTCATCACTTTAACACCATGCTGCTAAGTCTACCCCTCCTTCAGCCATTTTTCCCCTCTGATTGGAGGGCTAGAGGAGGAGGACCAAACTCCTCCTGATGCCTTTTCTTTATGAAGGGCAAAAACTGGACTCACGCCTCACTCCACTTTGCATGTGCTTTTCTGCCTGGTTTTGATTCTCAGGAACAAGATAGCTCCTCTTGTGTCTCTTCCCCCTCCGCCAGATGGCTCCAGAGGAGAAAGTGAGGCTGGTGACTTTGCACTGTCCTTTCTCACTGAAATCCAATTTACTTGCATGCCATGGCATCACCTTCTTGATGTCGTGGTCCTCTTCAGGAGGGAAGGACCAACAACATCTGGTATCTAAGCATTCTTTTTGAAAGGAAATATCTGTTCTGTAAGGGCATGAGACTTCTGTCATCTGAAAGTCTTGGCCAGAGTGAGAGAGGAAGAGAGCAGCCTGATTGCCTTTGGGAAACTGCAGTTTCTTTGGTGACCTTTTCTCCCAGAACTAAAGAACCCTTTTTGAATAGCAGTATTCTGCCAGTATTGATGTATGGCTGCATGACAGGGAACACAATAGTCTCCAAAGCCTAGAAAACAAATGTCATATGGAGGGCAATAGGGTAGAAAGGTGGGGACCAGCTGCCCCACAGAACTGACTAGAGTAAAAAAAAATACCCAAGAAGTGTGACTGGAAATTGGATCATGTTGTGAGGATGGCGTGTGCACAGTCCAAGCAGTCCACTTGTGTCTTCATGGGGTCAGGAGAGAGAGAAGAAAGCCCCTCACATGTTGGTGTCACCCTCTAGAGACCTGTGTGTGCACAGATTTGGACTCAGTTCTTTGTCACTCCAAGTTCAGTGCTTTACACCTTTGCACCTTGTGCCACCCAAGCTGCTGCAGGAAGACCCAAGTTCAAATCTCACCTCAGACACTTCCTAGAGTGACCTTGGGCAAATCACTTCACTGCTGTATTTCTCAGTTTTCTCCTTTGTGTAATGGGGGTAAAATAGCACTTGGGTCCCAGGGTTATTGTGAAGATCAAGTGAGATAAACTTTTTGTAAAGAGCTATGTATAAACTCTGGTGGTGCCGAAAGATATAGGAGGGAGTCTGTCCGTATTGTGTGAGGATGTGAGGAGGAAAATGAGTAAAGGTTTGAGGAAAAGAGATGGGATTTGATCTGGGTCCAAAAGATTGATTTAAGATGTTGTACTTAGGGAAGATAGGTTTGAAAGTCCTGAAATAAGTTTCTTTATGTCTATTAACAAAATACACCACCAAAATTTTGATCTTTTTTCTTTCCATAGCAATTTCATGGTCCAAAAATAAAAATCAAGAAAATTTAAGATGTTTATTTCTTTTTATTTCAACAGGTAATTTGTGAAAGAAGTAAAAATAAATCTGCAGAACTAAAGGAACGAATTAGAGAATATTTAAAAGGTAAGTACTTGAAACTTGGAGTTGAAATCAGTGTTTGAAGGAACTAGTATCAAGAACCCTGCTTTCAAGCAGGTGAATGCCACAGACAGGAGTCATAGCATTTTAGAGCTAGAAGGAGTTTTAGAGATGATCTATTGTAACCAGTTTACAGATGGTGAAACTGACTCCTCAAGAAGTTAAGTGTCGTCCCCCCCAAAGTCACCAACTCATCATTGCTGCCTAGTCTACTATTCCGATATGACTACATGATTCCAGACAGACTGTGGAGAGGCAAGACAGGAAGTTATCTACACAGGAAGTTAGTGTTGGGGGGTAGGATGGGATCGCCCAAGGGCCAAAGTGCAGAGGAAGAATGTCGCCAGAGACTGCTTTCGAGGTCTCTTGTCCTGAAAGGGAAGATGGTTGGGTTATGGGGAATCATGAAGGAAGAGCATGAGAGACATTGGCATGCCCTAAGGGAATCCGGGGAAGAAAACATAGAAGGAAGGAGGCGTGCTGTGCAGCGCAGAAGTGAAAGATGGCGAGTGCTGAGGAAAGGACCACTAGATCTGATGAAGGCTGTTGGTGACCTCTGCCTCTGGATGATGAGTGCTGAGGAAAGGGCCACTAGATCTGATGAAGGCCGTTGGTGACCTCTGCCTCTGGATGATGAGTGCTGAGGAAAGGGCCACTAGATCTGATGAAGGCCGTTGGTGACCTCTGCCTCTGTTTCTTCAGCTGTGAAGTGGGGTAATAATAGCGTCTTACCCTCCCAGGGTAGTGTGAAGATCAGATGAGAAAATGTTTGTAAAGTGCTTAGCCCAGCTCCTGATACAGAGTAGATGCTCAGTCAGTGTTTACTGACCAGCTGACTTGCTCAGGGTCATACAACTAACTTGGGTCCTTCTGATGCCACATCTAGAACTCTCTAGATAGGAGTTTACTGATGCAAATTGCTCCTCTTCCACATCTCATTAAGTTGCTTTATGAGTTAGTTGTGTTTAGAATGTAAACACTTAGTGGCATGGTGATAAGCACTTCTGGTCTTGGTCTTGGAGAAGTCATCATATACTGACCTGTTGCTGGGTCCACACTTGAAACCCTTCCAGCTGGATAGCACTTATCCCAGGGCTGGCACTACAATGACTTGTCCTTGTAGAATTAAGGCTCACCTCAGTGGCCTGAGAAGTCAGTGGGGGAGAGTCAGTAAGAGGATCCCTCCTTCCCCGCCTCAAAAAAAAAAAAGGCAGGGGCTATACAGCCTTTATTTAAGATTGTTTTGTATTCCTAATGCCTTAGTAGTAACTGTTTTTTTCTTGAGTACTTGCCTGTTCCTTAAATAATACCTAGACAGCCTTTTTTACAGATGAACTTTCACCCTGGAGTCTAAGTGGGCCCAAGCCCTAATTCAGACCTGAGAGGTGTTTTGGAATAGCAGGAGTCCAGTACAGGGAAACATATATCTCAACGCATATCAGTAAAGCGAAACCAGCTTATTGAGGGGAGATAGGAAGTTAAGGCAATCAGGAAAATGGATGCAAGTAGGTTCACTGGGCTTCCAGGTAGAGTTGAGGCCCCTCCTGGGACCCCAGGGGAAATGGAACACCCTTTTTTCTATACCAGTCAAATCTGGTGGGTTTTTATAGGGTTCTTAACTGAGTCTAGCAGGATCAGATATTGGGGGAAGGAAATGAGGAGCCTGGACCTGGAAAGCTCATGCTGATTCATGCTAGTTGAGAGAAGGAAGGTACAAGAACAAAAAAAAATGCAAAAAAACTCCAATTGAAAGGGAACAAAAATATGATTTTAATTCTCTTTGTAATTGCTTTTTCGTTAGTCATGAGATCATGGAGATGTTTTGAATCAAGTAGTTTTATCATGGAAAAACATTTGTTAGATTATATTCATCGCTTATCATTATACTCATAGATGAAAGCTTGAACTAATCAGAAAAATAGTATGACATTGTATCCTGAGTTTTAAGTGAAAATGTACTATTTTTTCTGCAGGTCACTATTATGTGCCACTCTTGAGGGCAGAAGACAATTCCTCTCCTGTGATTGGTGACATATGGACTTCAGAACAGGCAGATGGGCATCCTCACATATTAACACCCCGATTTGGAAGCAGCCCAAAAGATCCTGTTTTGAGTGTGAGAGCTTTTGCAGGGCCATTAAGCCCATCCAAGGTGGGTGATTATGAAAGCATCTTAAATTACAGTTTTGTTCCTAGAGACCAAGCTTGTATTTTTTAACTGAATTACTAGTTTTATATCCAGTTGTAGAGATACTGATCCCATGAGAAGCTCTAAAATTTTCCAAATTGTGAGTAAAAGTAATGACATCATTCCTCTATTTAAGCAGCTAATAGGAGAATGATATTGGGCCACTGGAAATATTTTACTTGTTCCTCTAGGAATTAGTCACTTGATTGCTGTGTATTTCTTTCTCAAGGGCAGATGGATACTTAGGTGACTCGACTAGGATAATTGTGAGGTTAAAAATTCAGAAAGAGTCCCTGCCCAGTTAGATCAGGGTCATCTTTTGTAACTGCTCTTCAGAACAACAAGTGCCTCTGTGGGGTTGTATGTTCTCTTTGGCCAAGGGGATTCATCATATCCATGTTTGGAGCCTGGAATTTTTTATTGTAAGGAAATTGGTAAATTTTCCCATCCCTACTGAAGCCGTAACATTTTCTGTGGAAAACAGTCTGAAGTCAACAGATAATGTTTATCATAATACTTGAATTTTTCTCTTTTTAGGCAGAAGATTTTCGTAGACTTTGGAAGACTCCACCTCGAGAGAGAGCTGACTTCTTTCATAATGTCAGGAAATCTGATCCAGAAAGAGGTGTTGAGAGAGTAGGAAGGTATACAGTAGGCTGTGCTAAAAATAATTAAATGCAAAAATTGAGCAGTAATGTTGATTAACGAGTTGGAGCATTTTTTAATTTTAGCAAAAATTATTACAGTTGGGTTAATATAATTGGTCATCTGAAGAATTTTGCTTTTCATACTGTGATAAAATTTTCAGTTATCTTTTTCCTGTTTTGTAGTTGCATAATAATGATGGAAGTTTTTGTTGCTATTCAGTTATGACCCACTTGTTGTGACCCTATTTGGGGATTTTTGTCTAAGATACTGGAGTGGTTTGCCATTTCCTTCTCCAGCTCATTTTATAGATGAGGAGACCGACTTAAGTGACTTGCCCAGGGTCACACAGCTAGTAAGTGTCTGAAGCCAGATTTCAACTCAAGAAGATGAGTCTTCCTGACTCCAGATCTGGCATTCTATCCACTGCACCACACAACTGCCTTGTTGGAAATTAAGAAGCCTTAAGCATATATTACAATTGAATTGTGTGTTCAATTTTGTTAAAAATTTTTTATTTTGTTTTTAAATATTAAATTGTGGTTTATTCCATTGGACCCATGTTAAATTGTAATATAAATATCTTGCAATTCTCTAGAAAAAGTTGATGTGTTTTGGTGCATAGACCATGTTTTTTGTAGGGTGGGTGTTCTGTGCTAGTGCAGACCATCTCTCATGACTTTTCCTAATTCTGTCCTAGAGGATCCACCAGAGATCGGCCTCTGGTTCTTCTCCTGTCTCGGTGGGGGTACTCCTATATTACTTGGGGTATCTCCTCTGTTGTTTTTCCTTTTTGTTACATGACCAGCCTACCTCTTTTTTTTGTTCAGACACACACTAGGCAATATTTCAAGAGAGTTCTGAGGTCTTTCCATTTCTAAGACCATAAGTTGGTGAAGGTGGCAGCGTTCATTGGTAGAAACTCTTTGCTCATTGGACCACACCAATAAAATCTCAAAAGAAAATAGATCACCATGGAAATGGTGACAAATTCTTCCGCTCCATGCTACGTCTTTTAAGTATCATCAGTGTTCTGGAATCAGTAGATTGATTCTCGGGCCACGCATCCTGGAAGATTGTTTTCTCAGCTGCCCTTTGCTGTTTATGAGACAGACTGCCCAGGCCCCATTCCTCCTCTTAATGTTCTGTAAGTGGGCTTGTACTCTGAAGGATGCTGTATTTATCGATGGGAAGGTGTTACGAACTCTTTGGGCCTTGAATTGTAGAGTATTTCCTCTTTTTTAAATATTTTTATTCATCTTATTTTTCGTATCATTACAAAGACAAAAAAAGAGGAAAAGTTAGCAAAATTGGTCAGTGCATTGAAAAAGTCTGAAAATATGTATAATGTCCTATACTCCCATCTCTGCAGAGAAATCTGCACATCTCATATTTCTTTTTTGAGCCATGATAATTCTTTGTAATTTTACCTTTACTTTTGATTTGTTTGGTAGTTTTTTCTTTCCATTTTCATTGTTGTAGTCATTGCATATGTCATTTTCTTGGCTCTGCTTACTTCATTCTACATCAGTTTGTATAGCTCTTTACGTGCTTCTCTGTATTCATAGCATTCATTCTTTCTTAAAGCACAGTAATATTCCATTGTATTTGTCTACCACAGTTTACTTGGCCATATCTACTCAGTAGGTTTACATTTTGATTCCAATTTGATGTCACAGAAAGTGCTGCTAAAAAATATTTTAGACGATATGGAGACTTTCATATCAATGGTTTCCTTGGTGGTAGTGGAGTCTCTGGGACAAAAGGTGGGACTTTTTAGTCACATTACTTGCATAATTCCAGGTTGCTTTCTAGTATGGTTATATGGATTCACAGCACTGCGCTATCTTCTGACACCATGTTCAACATCAATTATTCCCATCTCTTTGCTAGTTTGTGGGGTATGAGGCAAAACCTTGTGATTTTGATTTGCATTTCTCTTTATTTTTAGTAATGTGTAACATTCTTTCCTATGATTTTTTGTAGTTTGTGGTTCTTTTATCTATTTCTCATTTTTTGGAGTTGACTGAAGCAACTTCAGGTTGACTTTTTTCATCTCCTGTGTCTTCTCATTGATATATTTTATTCTATTTGATATTTCCTTTGACAGTTGCCTTACCTAATTAATTAGTCAGTAATCTCACTGCTTATGGAGAATTGACTGCTTAATAAGGTCATTTCATTAAAATATAATCAGTTTTTATTATGTGGATCAATGCTTACTTCTTACTCTCTTCTTGAAAACATTTATGTCTGGATCTCAAACCACCTTTCCCCCCATGGTTTTTGCCATCCTCTCCTTTTGTAATAAAATCACCTTTTAGAAATTTGCCCTTACTTTATCCTGGGCAATGAATGTTGGCACTAGGGTGATCTCTGCTTATCATGATGAGCACTGCCAGTTAAGATGACCAGGTGTCTCAGGATTTTTTTTTCTTTTTTTTGCATTTGTGGGTACTCAATGAAACCACCTCTACCAGTTCCTTTATTTACCATTCTGTATCTGTGGAGCTATCATTTAGCCGCAATTTAAACATTTCTCCTTATTGTAACAATGATCACTTAGTTGTTGCATTAAGGAACTTTTGTCAGTATTTATGCTTCTTGACCTCTCTGCAGTCTTATCAATTATTCTTAGCAATTTTCCCCTTCTGCTGGATGCTCTCTAGATTTTTGTAATAATACTCCCTCCCAGTTCTATTTCTTCCTCTTTTGCTGAGTCTTTCTCCAGGTCATGTCCTATCTCCCAAGGTTCTGTCCTTGCTTGTCTTTTTTCCATCATGCTATCATGATTGGTAATCAACTTCCATGGAGTTTAATTATCACCTCAGATCTATAGATCTGGTTCCAGGCTGTCTTCTGAGCTCTAGTTTCCCAATACCAGCTGATCATTGGACATCTTTGAGTAGATGGCCCATAGGCATCTCAAACCTCATTACCTTATCCCTGAGCCTCTGCTCTTTCCAACCTTCCTGTTACTTCTACCAGACTTAAAACCTCCATGTCATTCTTGCACTTACTTCATATCTCCAATGTCATATTTATCTCCACATCTCTCCTACAGATCAAGTTCTCTGCTCAGACACTGACACTGTCTTCACGAAGTCCCTCATCACCTCAGGCCTGGACAGTTGCCACTTGGTCTCCTTGTCTTGATTTCTCCCCTCTCTAATCAATCCTCTGCTCAGCCATCTTTGTAAAGAGCATGTCTGACCTGCTCAGGAACTTCCAGGGTCAATGTAAACTCCTCATTGGCTTTTACAACTCTTCCCCACTTGCTTCTTTCCTGCCTTTCTAGACCTCTTCTACTTTACTGCCCTCTGCAGTCTATGATTTCACTCTACTGGCTTACTCTCTATTCCTTACACACAACACTATTCCTGATTCTGTGCATTTTCACTGACTAGCTCCCATGCCTGTAATGCTTTCCCTCTTGGTCTCTTAAGCCATAGCTTTTCTGGTGTCCTTCAAGAGGCAGCTCAAATCCCACCTTCTGCAAAAGGCCACTCCTAACCTAGCAGCCCTCCCCGCTTTGTCATACACACTTTCTCTGCCTCTCCCTACCCCAACCCAGTCCCTCCATCCTTTCCTTCTCTGTACTCTGTGCATCTTGTATATACCTGGCTATTTACATGCTGTCCACTCCACTCAAATTTAAACTCCTTGATGATAGGGACTGTGTTTTTGCCTTTTTTTGTATCCTCAGAACTTAGCACATATACAGTGTCTGATGTACTTGTAAGCGCTTCATGAATGTGACTGACATAAGTGTCAACCTGGATCTTTTTAATTCTTCTAATATTGTGTCACTTCCCTAGTCACTGAACAGAGATTTCACCTTGAGTACAACTGTCAAATTAATACTTGTTGAAGGTTTAAAAACCATGTTCATTGACTCTTTTTCCTCTCTTCTTCTACTCTGCGGTAAAGTTGAGAGACCTCACAGGACTGATGAATTCTGCACTTACGTTAGTTTCAGTTGAGTTCTTTAGAAGTCTTTCCCACTTAGTTGAATATTCCAGACTTGCACTCTGCTGGCAGGGCTTACTGGAACCCATGATCCCCTCAGAGTATTGATGACTGTTGGCTCATCTGAGTGGCATCCTAGGGCAAGATAGTGTTTTTGTACACTTTTACATTCAGTTGGCTCTTCATATACGTATACGGGATACAAATATTTGGAGCTTGTTGAATTCTTTGAGAAAGTAAAGAATAACAAAGTTTCAACTTCTACACTTTTAAAAATTCAATCCCACTGAAAAAGTACATTTTCAGGAACAGGAACAACAGTGGAGTTTGATTATTGGATTGGATTGACAGTCTTATCCAGCAAAAAGTTCTGAGGCATATTTTCTAAGGGATCAAAGATAAATGATTTGGAATGATATGCCAAGTCTCTATTTACTTGTGGCTATGAAAAGTACTTAAGGAAAGGTTCAGATTTTCATTTTTCCAACTTGTAATAGAATGAAAATCACATTTTTTTTAAAAAAAGATTTCATATATAGTAAAAATAGTAGCCTCACACTGCTTTGTATAACTGTGGGGGAGGAGTTCCTTTATTTAACATTTTTCACTATTTAATCTTTTTAACCAAAAAACCTTTTCCTTTGTTATCATTTTGTTCAGGAATTTTCTCCACTAATTTATGGAATTCTTTACTTGTTTATCTCATTTTATTCCTCTACTAGACTTGGATGAAAAGCGATCCTATAAATGTAAAGTATAAATACTTTGGAGTTCAGGTTAAGGATAAAATAAAATTATTACCAGGGCTTGAAAAATTGTTTTGCTATTTTTCTTCATTGCATAGACTCGAGGTTACATGTTCAGTAAGTGTATGCCTCTTACTAAATTTTTTAAAAGCCTTTTCTGTTTGTGTTTTGTTTTATTTATTATAGGGAGTTAGCCCATGAGCTGGGATTTCCATGGGTTGAGTACTGGGAATTTTTGGACTCTTTTGTTGATCTATCTTCCCAGGAGGGCCTACGAAAACTAGAAGAATACCTTGCTCAACTTGAAATGAGCAAAAAAGGCCAGCAAGAAACTGGAGAAAATGAGACCTGTAACAGACCTAAAACTTATAATACTTCTGGTAAGAAAACAGATGTCTATGATAAAGAAAAATGCTTTCCAGATCTCAAGCTACCAAGTTTACCTGCCAAACATTATGTCTCTGGAATTTCTATCTCTACTAATCACTTTTGGCCTTCTTTTACCCCTGCCACTTGAAAAGTCCAAATTTACTTCATAAGTAGCTCTGATATGCCTTTATATATTTTTGTCAGAATCACGATTGTGATCAAAATAAGGTATGAATCTTCATGTATGACATGCACTGGTCCCAACTAGCAGTACCTCAAACTTTAACCCATAGGGCCAGTCGGGGTCAGCATCTACAGTATGTGCTTTGCAGATCGTTTTTACTATTTTTTCTTTTTATACATGTATTAAATGTTTTGTGTTTTTGTGTGTTTACTAGTTTGTCCTTTTACCCATGTTCAGTCTCCATTCTTTGTGCCCAGGTCTAATGAGGTGGATGTAACTCCCTTATTCAACAATTCATAGGAACCTAGCAGAGGTTATTTAGTGCCTCCTTCTATTTTATGCAGGAGTCCATTCCGTAACATTTCTGTCATACAGTCTCTTCTTCTTGAACATTTCTTATGAACGATCTACTCATCATCTCATGGGGAAAACCCCATAGAGAGCCAAAATTTCCCTCTGTAACTTTGACCCAGTGGTCTTTGTTTTGTCCTCTAGAGACATGCCCAATAAGACATCTGTAGGATGCCTTTCAACCAGTTGAAGACAATGGTTATGACCCCTGATCTGGAATATTATATAAAAGAGTCCAGTTTCCAGGAGGATGGATGGATGGATTTGACACCTATTTGTTTCCATCGAAGATTAATTCTGTGTCCCTTCTAAGCATTTGTCAAGCTTCGTATTTATGGATACTGCTTGATTTGTTTGTTGTCCTTGTTCAGATCCTGCTCTGTCTAATTTCTCTTTCATACTCCCCCACTCTAGGCATGCCACATATCTATCAGTCTAAATTAGATCACAGCCAGAAACTTAGAGGAAGAAGGGATATGGATGAAGGCATTTGCATTAAGATGCCTCATTTATTTTCTTTCTGTAGGAATTGGCTGCCTGTGTTACTGAGACAACTGTTTGTAGCATTCTGCTCTCCTCTCACCATCCCTCTCTCCTTCATATCACTGTCCTTCCTTCTCCCTCTTTTTTCCTTTTCTTGTCTATTCAGGGCTAAAAAGCTTTCCCACCTGTTTCAGATAACTTTTTTCACCTGCTGGTTGATCCTGCACTTTAGAAAGTCAAAACATTCTGGAGGTGGGATTTCTGGTCATAGATCCATTATAATAAAATTCTGCTTAACCTTGTAACATTGTGTTGTCTGTTTAAAAATCAAACCAGCTAAAGTAGTGACATGAAAGAGCAATAAGAAAATCCAAACCAAAAAGCTGCTTTTTAAAAGTCATAGTTACAAGTTTTAAAACTGTTAAATATCTAGAAATATGACTGATAGCCATGCTCCGAAGGTACTTTTTTAATCATGATAGAGAACTGTTAAAAAAAAAAAAATACAATGAACAGACCCAAAGAGGAGGAATTTCTCCTGCACGCCTGCCTCATCACATATGTACACGCTATGCACCCATAAAAATGTTGGAGGGAGAAGTGACCTGAAAGAAAGTTGAGACACTGGAATTTTGACCTGATGTGGTAGAATTTTTATTACTGCTTGCTGACAGCTTTGAAATGCCTAAGGTTCATGATGTGATACTTTATACATTCTGACATTGTGTTGGTTATTGTGTTTCTAACAAAGTTCCTTTGAATGGAAATGTGTGCCAACCGTAGGTTTAATTTGTGTTGTTTGCCTTTTATCCAAAACTGCTATTTTCATTTTGATCATGAGGTATTTTACACAGCCAAAGTGTGTATTTGGGAAACAAGTGGCAGAAATTAAAATTATTTATCACCTAGTTCGTATACAGAGGCTATATTAATAGAAATTATGATAAAAATCTAATGGGTATCTGTTATTCACAAGTTTAAAGTGATCCCCTTTGTCTTTATACAGGCAGAAGTAAAAAGTGCAGCAATTCCATCTCTGTGGGAGCATTTCTAGATGAAGAAGATGACATGAGCCTAGAAGAAATTAAAAACAGACAAAATGCAGCACGGAATAATTGCCAGCCACTTGTTTCTCAAGAGCCTACCATCGGTGCTTTTGGAGACTCACCATGTGATATTCTGTCCATGGAACACACAGCAAAAGTAATAGACACATCACAGCTCCCTGGCAGACACCGTGACAAGCGGGGTTCTTCCAGCAGAAATGGATTTTGTAGCCCCACAACTAAAGACAGGATCATGAGCAGGGAAAAGCAGAAGTCACCAAGTGGGGAGGCATGTTTTCTTTCACCTGTCTCCAATTTAATGACAGAATTTGACAAACTGACATTGCAAGAGCCAGGAAATAGATTTTTCGAGAAAACAAGCCAAGTTATGGCAAAAACTGATGATGAGAGAATTCTAACTTCAGGAATGAATCAAGTCAAAATTTCTAGAGACCAGGTAGATAAGATCAGTGCAAATAAGATAAAGGAAAACCGCTCATCAGAAGATGCTACTGTGATGGGCACGTCTGCAAATGGCAAAATAAGGACAGGAAAAGGAATGTCACCTGAAATGGATAAAATGTTTTTGGACTCCAGTCCTCCAGATGGAGGGTCCCAGCTTGGTGACCAGACTAAATTGCAATCTGGCTCTTCTCTCTTATCTTCAGAATCTCCTTTGCCAAGACTCTTTTCCAAGATTCCACCTCCAAATGAAAGAGCCAAGAAATTCTTTCTTCAAGGGTATGAATTTAAAGTACTCAGCACATACAGTGTACATATACATGATCCTTATGCCAAAGACCTTTGTGGCCATTTACAGCCTTATACTCTAGTTTGTTTTTTACACTTAGTAATAAATTGGTTTTAAGATGTCTTTTCTGTCATCAGGGAGACTTTTGAGTGGGCTGTTTTAATGAACAAATCTCTTTTCCTCTTAATTTCCAGTTTATAATGGTACAGTAGCCAGGGAAGCAAGCGTATATGTAATTTTTATAATTCTATAATTTCTAAGTTTTTCGTAAGAATTTTGCTTGTGAAGGGAAAGGAGAAAGTTTTAAATTTATCTTAATCATCCAGTGAGCTTGCATTTTTGTAAAATAGCTAAGGTTCATATAAAATTGCATTTAGGGATCATACTCAAATAAGACTAGCATGGAATATGGCCAGACTGCAACACCTAATAGATCAACATACGACTTTTGAAGGAAAACATCCACTTGCCAACACTCTTGGCCAGTTTGGTCATCCTTCATTGGGGTCAAATTAGTCTTGTTGATGTCTGGCCTCCAGTGACCTTGGCTGTGATCCCTTGTCAGATGTCTTGGAATGAACACATCATTGCTTCTTCCTCATGGGAAGAGGCTGTTGGCATGTAGACAGGCAATCTACATGCATACCAATTGTTGGGAAAAAATGCTAAGTCTAGTACTCTTAGAGTGCATCCAATTAGAAAACAAATGAGAGATTTTTGGAAATGTTTTTGTTTTTTTTTTTCCATTCAGTTTGTTTTGTATTCTAGGGAAGAGCCAACCAAACTGGACTGGGATGTTTTAGCAGCTATAGAGCATGTTGACATTGACCCTCAGAAATATCCTGCTATCAACAAATGGAAGACTACTGTTCAGTCCTTTTCTGCTTTAGAAAGACAAAGGTATTGGCACAAATTTAATGTAAGAATTTGGATTGCAATTCTTTGTAGTTGCCTGCTTGAATAATGAGCTTTGCATAAAATTGACAACGGGGTATCTAAAGTCTAATTTATAATTGCAGTGTTTGAAATTGTATTCAGTATTCTAAATAGAGGAGACAGCACAGTGCAGTAGACAGTGAGCAAGTTTTAAAACCAAGAATACCTGTGTGTAAGTCCTCTTTGATGTGGGCTGGTTGTGTGACCCCAGATAACTCATTTCCCTGGTCTAAAACTATAGTTGGAAAGAGACAATGCCAGCCTACATTGGAGAGAGATTCCTTGCCTGGGCTCATTCCCTCCCAGTTAAAATCACCAGACCAGTCCCAAGTCTTATCCAAATATTATGAAAAGTAGTGGTACTGTAATCTTGCCTTTGCAGCATTAATTGAAGTGTTTTGCATTGGGGGTAGTAGATGTGCTTTGGAAAGTTGGAATAAATAGTGGGATGCATTGAAAAAGAGCACTGTGTCTTGAGCCTAAGGCCTGGGTTCTGAGCTTATTTATTGATGCTACTGTGACCTTAGAGAGGTCACTTAATCCCTTGAAGTCTGAGTTCCCTTGTGTATAGAATGAGGGGATTGGCTAGAGGTGGTCTCTGTGGTCCCTCGTGGCTCTGGCTCAGTCTGATCCACTGTCTTGCAGAATAATGTGGTCATGAATGCCTAGGAGGCTCTGGACAGAGAGCGGCATGCCCTGGGATTAATTCTCAAGGACACCAACCATTCCTTGTTCACCCCAAGTGCCGCAAGCACCTTTTCTGTCATGTAAGAATTTAGCATCTTCACTCGTGCACATGGACACTGAGAACTCAGACTTCTGAGAGTTAGCGTGATTGGTGCTTGATAGGCTTCATTTCTTTTCTGCTTGTCGATCTGTCTCCCAGGTCCCCAAAGTGCGCAGATGTCTGTTTCTGTACTACCTTCCCTCCATTCACTACAAATTATAAAACATAGTAGGGGGGCGGAGCCAAGATGGCGGAGTAGAAGGATGCACGTTTACGAGCTCCAACCCACAGCCCATAGAATTAATGTAAAAAGAGACCCCCACAACTTCTGGACCCCTGAAAGGGGTACAGAAATGGAGTGGAAGAGATTTCCGTGCCAGAGAGCCCTGGAGACCCATCCCCAGGGTCCATCGCGCCCCGGAAAGTGAACCCCACCCCAGCGCTGCCCTGGCCGCAGCCCCAGAGAAGCTGACCTGAGCAGGCTTCAGGGACAGAAGTTCTGGCAGCCGGGAAAGTCCCTCTGCCCACAGAAGCTACAGGTCAGTGAGAGAGACGGCTGGCTGGCTGAGGGGAGTTGGGTGTCTCCGTGACTCGGGTCCCCTCGGGAGGAAGCGGCGGCGGCAGAGACGGGGGCAGGAAGCGGTGGAGGCAGAGGTGTGGGCGGCAGCGGTGGCAGCCCCAGCACTCCCCAGCAGCAGGCAGGATCTTCATTACTGAAAGTCTCTGCATAAACAACCTGAGGGAGCTGAGCCTGGGAGACGGCCCTGCCCCACCCTGAAGGCCTCTGAAGGCCTCTGCATAAAGCCCCTGAGGAAGCCGAGCCTGGGAGGCGGCCCTGCCCCCACCACAGCACCAGAACTAAAGGTCACATTGATTAGCAGGCGGCGCAGCGCGTAAAGCGGCGGCACGGAAAGCACATTTGAATTTCACCCCAAGCACTAGCTGGGGGGATCTAGGCGGGGGTGGACAGGAATCTCAGAAGTCAAGTAACTGGCTGGGAAAATGCCTAGAAAAGGGAAGAAAAATAAGACTATAGAGAGTTTTTTCCAACAAATGCAAATGATCCCAACATTCGGATCTGATGACGAGGACATATTCTTGCCATCAGGGAAAGACGTGGAGGGCGGGGCCTCAGTACCCCAGACACCCCAGGGGGATGTCAGGTGGGCTCAGGCCTTGGAAGAGCTCAAAAAGGATTTTGAAAAGCAAGTTAGACAGGTGGAGGAAAAACTGGGAAGAGAAATGAGAGAAATGCAAGAAAAGTATGAAAAATGGGTCAATACCTTGGTTAAGGAGACCCAAAAAAATGCTGAAGAACATAACACCTTGAAGAATAGGCTCACTCAATTGGCAAAAGAGGTTCAAAAAGCCAATGAGGAGAAGAATGCTTTCAAAAGCAGAATGAGCCAAATGGAAAAAGAGGTTCAAAAGCTCCCTGAAGAGAATAGTTCTCTTAAAATTAGAATGGAATAGATGGAGTCTAATGACTTTACGAGAAACCAAGAAATCACCAAACAAAACCAAAAGAATGAAAAAATGGATGAGAATGTGAAATATCTCATGGGAAAAACAACTGACCTGGAAAATAGATCCAGGAGAGACAATTTAAAAATTATGGGACTACCTGAAAGTCACATGATCAAAAAAAGAGCCTAGACATCATCTTCCATGAAATTATCAAGGAAAACTGCCCTGATATTCTAGAACCAGAGGGCAAAATAAGTATTGAAAGAATCCATCGATCACCACCTGAAAGAGATCCAAAAAGAGAAACTCCTAGGAACATTGTGGCCAAATTCCAGAACTCCCAGCTCAAGGAGAAAATCTTGCAAGCAGCTAGAAAGAAACAATTCCAGTACTGTGGAAATACAATCAGGATAACCCAAGATCTAGCAGCTTCTACGTTAAGGGATCGAAGGGCGTGGAATAGGATATTCCAGAAGTCAAAGGAACTAGGACTCAAACCAAGAATCACCTACCCAGCTAAACTGAGTATAATACTTCAGGGGAAAATATGGTCTTTCAAAGAAACAGAGGACTTTCAATCATTCTTGATGAAAAGACCAGAGCTGAAAAGAAAATTGGACTTTCAAACACAAGAATGAGAAGAAGCATGAAAAAGGAAACAGCAAAGAGAAGTCTTAAGGGACTTACCAGAAGTGAACTGTTTACATTCATACAGGGAAAGACAATATTTCTAACTCTTAAAACTTTTCAGTATCTGGGTAGTTGGTGGGACCACACACACACATGTACACGCATGCACGCACACACACACATACACACATGCACACACATACAGAGACAGAGAGCACAGAGTGAATTGAATAGGATGGGACCATAGCTGAAAAGAAATTAAGGTAAATGGTGAGAGAGAAATGTAGTGGGAGGGAAGAGGGTGAAATGGAATGGGGTAATTATATGTCATTTAAGAGGCAAGTAGGAGACTTTTTAGTGGAGGGAAAAAGAGGAGAGCTGAGGAAAAAAAAAAATTAGTTTACCCTCATCACATTTGACTAAAGGAAGGAATAAAATGCACACTCATTTTGGTATGAAAACCTATCTTACAGTATAGGAAAGTGGGGGAGAAGGAGATAAGCAAGGGGCGGATGATGGAACAGAGGGCAAAGGGAGGAGGGAGCAATTTGAAGTCAACACTCGGGGAGGGACAGGATCAAAAGACAGAAGAGAAACAATGAGGGGCAGGTTAGGATGGAAGGTAATTCAGTTAGTCTTACACAACACGACTATCAGGGAACTCATTTGCAAAATTACACAGATATGGCCTATATTGAATTGCCTGCCTTCCCAGAGGGAATGGGTGGGGAGGGAGGGATGGGGAGAATTTGGAACTCAAAAGTTTTAGGAACAACTGTTTAGTTTTGTGTTGCTACTAGAAAAGAAGACATACAGTTAATGAGGAATAGAAAGTCATCTGGCCCTACAGGAGAAAAGAGAAGATGGAGACAAGAGAAGGGAGGGATGACAGAAGAGAGGCCAGATTGGAGATAGGGAAAATTAGATTGCTTGGGGTATTGGGGTGGGGGGGAGGGGATAAAGGGGAGAAAATTTGGAACCCAAAATTTTGTGAAAATGAATGTAAAAAGTTAAATAAATAAATACAAGTAAAAAAAAAACATAGTAGTAACATTCCTTTCCATTTTTGTTTTCCCTCAGCTGGCCGAGCCCTGCATTGAAAGGAAAACTCAAGTCCCAGTGTTCAACTTTCGGTTCCCCTCAAAGCTCTATGTGTTCCAGCCCTGGGAAATACGGCAGTTCTTCATGTTCCCCCAGTTTGAGGAGCCCTGGACGGTACAGCCCCGCATATCCAAACTTGGTGTTCAAGTTAGGTCACCTTCCAGAGCCACCTGCCCTGTAGAAGATGAGCCTTTCTTCCAGGGACCTTATTTAATTTTTCTCTTTTTTTTTGTTTAAAAGTGGGGAGGCAAGGGAAGAAAATTTTGTTGAAATAACACAAAAGAATGTATTCTGATTATTTATTAATCCTCGTTTGAAGGGGACAAATGTACAAATTTTTTAAAAATGCAAATATATATTGTTTATTATCCCAGTTAGATTACTGTGAGAGTTTGTGAGAGTTAGCAAAGTGTTAATTCGGAGAAAAATTTTTTAATAATCCTTTCTGGTAAAGCAGTGACAAATGCAGACTGTCTTACTTAACAATTCTTAATAAAAATGAAGATCTTTATAATAGAACAATACAATAATCCATTTTACCCCCTGGGCAGCTTTAGGTGTTGGATGAGGTGCATGATTTCCTTGACAGAAACAGCCAAGTATCTAAGCAGATGACTCTGAATGTCAGGGAGTCAGTGCACTTGGTTGGAATTAGCCATCCTCTAACTCCTCAACTTGCATCAATTCACTTTTTATTAGGTTTTTACTTTATCTTGTTCATAAAATGGAAAAGTTTGGTAACTTTTGGCTTTGAATTTTTATTACATGATAAAGAGAAACACCTTTCTAACTAACATCACTTCAAACTGGCTTAAAGAAAATTGTGTTGAGGATGCTGAACAAAAATCTTTTATAATTCTTTCTTTCTTGTAAACATCAGTGTCTGAGATGCTGATAATTTTGTTTCACTGGGAGCATTAAAAAAGTTGAAATTAAAAACTGGGCTTTTTACCTGTGAGAACTAATGGAAGTGGTCACACCCAGAACACGAGCAATAACTTAGGGCCCTTCATACCATCATGGGTGTCGTAGTCCAGGTTCCTGTGAGCCCTTCAGGCTTAAAGAAAACCCCAATCCAGTTATTGAGCTTGGAAGCTGCCTCAGAAGGTTGCGTCTCCTGTGCCTTAGCCTTGGGAAGGAGGCCACTGGCATGTGTGGCAGAAGAGTGTGCACTGCCGTATTACAGGAGACCAGGAGAGGGCACCTCTCCCTCTGCGGGCCGCTTCTCCTGGCCCAGGCTGCAGGGGAGTGTACAAAGTATTTGTAGAAATCACTTTTACAGTTTTAGAAGCTGTAGGACATGAATGGAGCTTTATAATCTCTGAGGACTGTGGCCCTGTCACTGACCGAGGCCCACATGCAAGCTGGGCCCTCTTGTGAATATAATGGAGGCTACAGAGGACCTCCAGAACTGCTCTTCATGTTTTTGTGAGCATAATAGTGCCTTTTGTTAAAACGCAAACAAACAAAATTAATTTTTTGACCTTTTTTTAAAAAGTGTAAGCTTACATCTTAAGTTTGAGCACTTGAAATGTTTATTTCCTTTTTAGGAGTTTTTAATTGACAGCCTCTCATACATACTCATACTCATGTATGAGAGGCTGTTACTTCTACATGGTGACTGGAGAAGGATCTGAGTTTCAGAACCTAGCTGTAGATTTTGAAATTGTAAAAATTATTATAGTTATTGTTTAATTCGTTATGTACAAGGCAATCTGGGCAGTAAGTAAGTGGAAGTCATGTGTCCTCTTAAGAAAAGAGAATCATTCTAAATAAGAACAAAATACTGTTACTACAATTCACAGTAGAGGGATATTTCTCCACCCTGACTCCCTGTTACACTAACCAGTATACTAAGGTGTTTGTTTGTATTAACTTTTCTTTTATACCTAAAGATGAAAATAAAAATTAGTGCCCATTTTTGTTTTTGGTCACAGTGTTTTTCAGATTTTTCCTAGATTCAATATGTTCTTCTCTCACATGTTTTACTATGTTCTCTGCAGATGTTTAAAAAAAAAAAAAAAAAAAAAAAAAGTTGCTGCATAGCAAGTTTGGCACATTGATTCATAAAGTATCCTGAGTTAGACTACATTTTATATCATAATGCTTTGTACCATTTAATGAAATAAATTATTTTTAGTTTATAATATGCTTAATTTTGGACAGAGTACTTTTCTTAACAATATTTTAAGCCCTGTTTTGGAGAGCATTCAAGCTATTAAAATACTGATGGAAATTATTTACTATTTTTAGTTCCTTTGTTTTGTAAAATGCTTAAATCTAACCCAGAAAAAGATGATCCTAGAGTCAGCTGAAATGTCTTACACAAATTTTGTTAATGAGTTAGGGAAGAATTTCATTGTCAAATTCTTTCTGTTTGTGAGGTTATGAAATCTGTGATTCATTTGCTATAAAGTTACTTTTATGTAACTTTAGGGCAGTCCTAATGCCCAAGTTAACAAAGGAAAAGACCCTCTGAAAACTATATTCAGATGCATTATTTAATGAGAAAAATTTTTTTGAGAAAGTAACATTTTCATCAGAAATGTAATTTGCTTATTATTACTTTTCTTCAGTAATTGAAAGAGATATGCTGAAATTTCACCATTGCTCTTTTCACTGAAAAATGGTCAAGTAACTGAGCTGTTGGAAAAGTATGATTCGGGAACGTGGGATGAGTGAATGACAGGAGCTTGGGGATGACCCTTGAAAATCATCTGTAAGGATAAAGCAACCTAACCTTTCTTTCCTTGAGTCTAATTCTTGGAACCAACAACTGCTCATGAAACAATTCACTTCCAAAAGGCCTGGTCCCTGGGAAGCTCAGCACTGAGGGATGGGTTTTTTAGTTTGCAATGCTAAGGGAGTAGACAAGTGGATAACAAAAATGGCACCATAATAATGGAATGCATTGAGAGGCCTAGTGTTGAGGATACGGGACTTGATAATCCCACAGGTCTCTGCCCTCGTCAAACCGTACCTGGAATATTGCTAACTCTAGGCCCTGCATCTGAGGAAGGACAGTGACAAGCTGATGGTCATTGTCCAGAGGAAGATGATGCTGGTAGGAGCAGAGACCATACCATATGAGGATTGACCATATGAGTTGAAGGGACTGATAATATTTAGCTTGGAGCAAGACTCTGAGAGGACATGATTGCTAGGTTCCAAGTATTTGAGAAGCGGATGTGAAGGATGACTGGCATTTTGTTTGGCTCTAGAGGGGAATTAAGAGGAAGATAGAGGCCTAGTTTAAGATAAAACTTGCTGGTGTTTATAGAGGTCAAGAAGTGGTCCTTGTTTACTCCTTCAGGTGAAGGCTGGATGACCTTTCTGTTAACATAAATTTTGACCTGAATGGCTTAATTTTAAGGGCCCTTTCAACTTCACATTCTGTGAACTTGTAAAAAGCTCTATTTCTGGAGATCTATGAGGCCTGGGAGATAAAGCCCCATTCTGAACCTTAATCCCAAGTAGAGATTTGGGAGAGATTTAGAGAGAGCCTAGAAGTGTTTCAGGGTCTCAACTTTGAGAAGGACTTAATTTGTGTTTTTTAAACACCAGGTTTGTAATTCTCTAAAAGGCAAATGCTTATGACCATAATAATTTTTCAAATGATACTAAATCCATATTTCCTAATGTTTTTTAAAAAGGCTTTTAAAAGGTTTATTTTTTAATAGTGACACAACAAATGCTACATATTGTGTGTTTGTGTAAATAGGGTCAAGAATTCTCCTCTAAAGGGAAAAGAATGCTAGAATAAAACCGGGGCACAGGCCTGCCATAGAACATGGGAGCTGGAAAGTGACCCCAAGATATGGAGGCTGGAATGGAACACAGGCTCTTGGTGCTGAGGTGGACATGGGAGAGCCTCTACTTCTGCCCTCCTTTGATAGAACAGCAGCTCTGAAGCCCAGAAAGGGTTTAGAACAAAATTCCAAGGAAAAGCAGGACTTTCCTTTCACATTAAATTTAACTACCTATAGCGGGGCTCGAGCAATATGCCCATTTCCAGTCCCCGGTCCTGTCAAGTCAGTGTCTTCAGTCACATGTGGCCTAGAAATAAGTGTTATAGGTCTTAAAGTGAGGCCTCGAGTAGAGGTTGATTGGAAAGGTAACTAGGTGTGTTGTTGCAAGTCTCATCTTGATTTATTGTTTGTGTGACTTGAGGCAAGTCAGCCAACCTCTGGGCTTCAGTTTCCTCCCTTCGGAGTTAAGTACTTAGTAAATACTTGAATTTCCTGCTCTCTAAGATCAGGCAGTTTAGATTAGGAATTATGTGGTCTCTAGTTTATATCTAACCCACCTTGGGGCTCCACTCAGTCTATTCCAGGCAGTAATGGTGGCTTGCACTTAGGTAAGACTTTTAGGCCTGCTGTTTCCCTTCTAAGAGCCCTGTGAAGCAGGTGGCTTCACTGTAACATGGTGGGAGTTTCTGACTGTACACTGACTAACACCTTCGTCCCTAAGTCCTTACACTTCAAGTGGGCTGGCACAAAGAGGCTGTCAGAGTCCCCAAACCATTCTTTTAGATTGGGGTTTGGTAAATGGTTGTGGCCAGCACTCTTTCCTAGTTAAGATCTAGAACCAACCAAATTCCCTTAAAAGCACTATTCTGAATAAATAACTAGGATAATTCTTTATATACATTGCTTGTTTTACTTAAGGAATGAGAAAGCATACTGCTACAAAGATTCCTTGGCTTTGAAATGGCTTGCAGGAGCAGTGCTAGAGTCATGGTACTTCTGAGAGATATGCTTGTGGTAGCTGGACCTTCCCCAGTTCTTTCTCTTAGGCTTTGCCTTGAGGACACAGTCTGCTCCAGATTTTCAAGCCAGACTCCCTTACCGGAGAGAGGAAGGAGGGCAAGGAGCCCTGAGTCTCTTCTATTTTATTGGGAACTTGTGAGGCTTTTACAAGACAAGGATAATAAGTATGTGGTGCAGCATATGGGAGGATTTGGAATTAGAGAACCTGGGTTTGAATCTTGGCTCTACCACTTAGTCTGTGTGCTTATGGAAGTTCACTTCACTGGTAGAACCTCAGTAGATTCAACTGCATGGTTCAGTGGATAAAGCCCTGGGCTCACACCGTGCTTTAGACATTGCTCAGAACAGTGACCCCTGGGCAGATCACTTAACCTTTTTCTGTAAAATGAGGATAATGTATGTGCTTCCCAGGGTGGGTGTGAGAGTCAAATGAAATAAAAACCAGAAAGTGCTTCATAAACCTTAACAGTATATGAATGCTTTGGTATTTGCATAAAAAACAAGGGATCTGGGGTACGTCCTTTTCAGTTCTGGTGTTAATTCTTTGGTGTACATACTGATCGAGGCATTTTCTATCAGGGAATATTCCCATTGTTTCAATACCATGAATAGAAAGCAGTTCTCCAGTGGCTCCAAGAAAAACTACAGCAAAGCACTGATTAACCAGCTCATGGGGACCACTGTCTAATTCATAGACACTGGAGAAGAGCACAAAATCAAATAAGTAACACCAATAAAATAAAACAATTTATTGTGTAAACGTTAAAAAAGTTGATAGACAAAACGATAAGTTATCCCAATTGTTTGCATTGATTGACTGCAGTAAAATCTCATAACCACTTTTTCAGTCATTTTTCTACCACCTTGTTTTACCTGAATTAAGACATTTGTGGCCAGAGAATATTTGGAACAGACACTTTTTGTCTACATGCCCCAAAGCACTTAAGGGCTCCTGGTGGCTGAATCCTTAATCGGTATGCATAAGACATTACCAACAACCAGAGGCACCCCAGTTAGAATGTGAAGCAGAGACTTTAGTTTGGACCATCAGGAGACCATCAGCTAGATCATCTTTTCTAGTATTAGACCTTTATTAAAAAAAACTCTTGGGCAGCTAGGTGAGGTGGTGCAGTGGATAGAGCACTGGCCCTGGAGTCAGGAGGACTCAGATACTTGACACTGTGTGACCCTGGGCATGTCACTTAATCCCTATTGCTTTGCAAAAAAATCCACAAACCAATAAAAGACTAAAACAAACACCTCACAATATAGTAGCGCCCCCTAGGTACACTTGTCAAACTTAGCCTGGGCACACACGCTAACGGCTTTTTCTCGGCTGGACAAAAGCGTCTGTACTAGCAGAGATTTCTCACTTATCTCAAACAAGTCTCATTCTAGAGGGCACAGATTGCAGCTCAGATTCCCCCCTGAGCAGCCATAGAGGTGGGGCTGTCTTGTTATCCCAGCACCTATTACAAGTTCTAACTGGGATAAGAAGTGGGTTTTAAAAACCAGGTGGTAAGGGTCTAGAAAAATGGTGAGAAAGCTTTAATTAGATACCTGTCCTTAGGAGGATGAAAAGTAAATTTTAATAATCTAGGGATCTAGGAATTACTTGAACTAGTCTGAACTGTTCCTCAACTGCATGATTGATCACACCAGACTGTCCCACTCTAAGCAGCTATAACCATTGCTGGCATACTACTGACTGAAGAAGTCCCTAATTTCAAAGGGACAGACTGAGATGGCAGGAAATTTAGCTATTGGTGATATCTTAAAATTAAAAGTTACTCTTATGTGTGACTTACACATTCATAATATCATGCTACATCCAAATGTATAGAAAATATATAACTTCTAACTCCTATCCTACTTTATTCCCTTATGTCACACAGAAGCTTTGGTCAAAGAGAGGCAACTTCTCTATATCCAGAACCTTCTGAACCTGTGAAGTGTATCTGTCCCAGTAGTGTCTTCATTCTCCCTGGCCAGGAAGATCTTTGACAGAAATGCAGCATTTTAAGCACAGTTTCATCTCTTCAGGACAGAAGTATAGCCAGCAAAGGAAAAGCAGGAGTAGAAATCCAAATACTTTTGAAAACGCAGCATTCTAGCCAAACATTACAAACAAAGACAGGTCCAGACGAACGGACACGCAGCTGATGACTTCAGAGGCAGGCATTCAAGTGCGGGTAATTTTGTCAGGGGGCATGAATCCACTGTCCCCCAGGGTCCTTAGTGCCACCCTTCCACTTGGACGGATCACCAGATGGGTTATGCTGCCATTATTAAGGGACATTCGCAGCCAGCCCTCAGGAGGGAATTGTAGTGCTCTTGAAGAGTAAAAAGATAGAACCATTAGCCCATGCTATACAGATCAGACATTCGGAACAAGACAAACATACTAACATACCCTGGGGAGCAGCATGCATTAGATGGACAAAAATTGCCAAAATAATAAAAAAGTTAACACTACTCTGGCTGTTCTAAAACACTGTGTGTTATAGAAAAAAAAAAACTTATAAACCTTTTGGAAAGCAATATGGCAATACACAACACTGACAACCAGTTTTTAACAGCAAAAAATGTGGATACACTGTATTCAGAGTATGTGGAAAAAATTATGGTACGTTACCATAACAAAATAAGGTGCCATAAAAATATGAATACAATAAAAGACTTGAAATGATTCAGAGTGTGAGATCACATCATGGATTTAAAGCTGTGCGGCACCTTGGAAATCTGAACTCAAACCCTCCAGCTCCCAAGTCAGCCTTCTTTCCCTTACAATAAGAACCCAAATGGCATAAAATGCTGGAACAACGACATAAGAACTAAAAAGCTTAATGAATTAGCCTGAGTTGGAAGGAGGCATGTACGGCTCTTGAGTGTGATCCTATTCCTCCTTTGTTTTTATAGTGAAATACAAAACAAAGATAATAAAATCAAGCAGGATTTTTACATACTAAGGTACAGAAGTTAAAGAGGCCACTTCTTTTTTAAGACAGAGTTTTCTCCTAAAACTCCAGGATGGTGACTGGAGGAAGGAAGCGTGCAGTCTAATGAGCAGCACTACAGTCGAGACACGAATGACAGAGTCCTGTTCTAGACTGCTCTGAGAATACACTGACGCAGGATGACTGCCACCTCCAATTTGAAATCACAGCTTTAGTACCTGGCGTTCAACACGAGCCTTCCTGACAAGACATGCGGGAGGGACTCAAGTTACCCAGTAGACAGGCATTTTTAGACATGTCCAATTCAGGAGTCTATTCCTGGGGTTTTGTTTTTCTATCTTTTTCATTTGGGAGGGAGGAAGGAGAAGGAACGGATCTCTACTAACTGGGGAAAAAAAAATTTTAAATAAAAAAAATGTAGTTCATTCTGACAGGAAGCTGGGACATCAGAAATCATTCCAGCAACTCATTTTACAGATGAGGAAACTGAGGTCAAGAGAAGTCAAGTGATTTGCCAATGTCACACAGGCAAAGTGGCAGGGCCAGCATTTAATGCTTCACTCCAGTAAAGCTGCCTTTCCACTGTACCATACTACGTCCTTTACACAGCTGCTTGTGAACCACTGATGAAACCAGTCACAGACTAGGGACAAGCTAGGGACACACAAGAATTGGTGACCACTATGGTCACCATATAGCCCAAAAGTCTTAGTGCAAGTTTTAAGATTTAATAGACTTCAGACTTTTGGGCTACCCTGTATAAGGGAGGATATATGCATTTACAGCACCTACTATGTGCCAGGCACTTTAAAAAAAAATTTCATTTGATCCTTAAGAGCAACTCTGCAATGTAGAAATTATGATGATCCACATTTAACAAAGAAAGAAACTGAGGCACACAGAGAGAAGCTGAAGTGACCGGCCCAAGGTCACACATCTATTAAATGTTCAATGCAAGATTTGAACTCAATGTGACTTCGGGCCCAGTGTTTTATCCACAGTGCCTCCTAGATGTGTAGAAAGAAAATATAAAGGAAGTTTAACACTAGCCACACAGGGAGTTTGTGCCATCATTACCTGCAGACAATGTAGCGGATGACATTGGCATGACACACAAAGATTTCATAGCTGTCTTCCTCCTGCTTGGCATCTGCACGATGGATGAAGTTCCGAAATGCAGCCTCGATACGGGCTCCATCCTCATAATACTGCTAAGGGCAGACGTTGGGGAATCACAGACTGTTAACAATCTGTCTGGCACAAACATCCCTTGTGACCCTTGGGTAAGGAATACAAAGGCCAATCTTGAGGTGGCTGATCTAAGATGAGGGAGAGGGAGAGGGACTCCGGAAGAAATGTACTCGGGTCACATGAAAATGGAGCAGAGACACCTTGGAGACAAAGCCTCATCACTGCTGCACAAAGTGTCATTTTCCAAGCAAACTACCCCCAGATTAAATGCCACCCAGAAAAAAAAGATTGTTTGGTTTTGTTTACCCGGGCTTCTGGCTTCCAGTCAGATACAGGAGGGTCAGGTTCAATGGGAGCACCTTCCCGTAGCAGGTCAGTGCTCATTCTGTTGACTCCTGCAGAGAAAGGGGCAGTACCCATCATGGTGACGGTGCTGGGGAATGGGGCTGATGCCTATTATGTATACCAGGCACCAATGGCCCAACCAGCTGAACTCAGTCTAGAAAACATTCCTAGACTCAATTAGGCTTTGGGGCCTTATTATCCCAAGGGACCAGCCTTGAGCTAGCCAGGTTATAGCAGTACCATTCTTAAGTCTAGGCAACACTAATAATAGAAAAACAGCACGAAAGGCGAATCAATCCTTCCTCACACACACACAAAAAGCAAGTGGCATTCAAGTATTTTTAGTCAAAGGTGAAACAGAATCTTAATTGTGTCCAGATCACAAAGTCTTCACTCTCCAGGACAGCCTGGGCATGTTCGTTCCAGAAGGGGTTTGATGACCCTTAAGAAATCCATGTTATATCAGCTTATCTATCCTTGTGATTTTCTACGTATGAAAAGGAGGCTGTCCAGGCCTCCTCAATATTACCACATCTACTCTAGTCCCTCATTTTACAAATGAAATAAGCCATGTAGTCCACTGGAAATGGACTCAAAGGTCAGAGAGGCCAGGATTCAGACCTTGCCTCCAATACTTCTGAGCTCTAGGACCTAAACAAGTCACATCAGCTGAAAGCCTGTTTCTTCAACTATAAAATGGGGATAATAGCCCCTCCCTCACAAGAGGGCAGAGAAGCTCAGTGGACTTTACTGACTTTAAAGCACTAAAGGTCCATTATGATTAGTTACATGTTTCTGCTTATACTTGTTTACATTAACTACTGAGTCAGGAAGTTCCATCAGCCATCCTCACTGTGGTGTATGATACAAAGAGGGACATGAGAGTACTGTCCATAGAGACTGAAGTTACCTTACCTGGCAGGTGTTTGGAGATGATGTCAGTGGTTTCTATTGCTCGGGTCATGGAAGAGTGCACAATCTTATCAAACTTCACACCCAAGCTAGCTAATCGAACACCAGTCAGTTCAGCCTGTTCACGACCTTAAAGTTGAAACACATTGTAGACTTCTGGTTAACTCAGCACACACACAGCCAAAATGAAATCAAGTTTGGGAGGTTTTCTTTCTTCAACATGTGCAGAGAAAAATATCTAATTTGGTTACCTAGACTTGGTTACCCCTTACATTCAGCCAAGGTAGTCATCCACTCCCAAGAACACCCAACTACTCACAAGCACCAGGGCTACTCAACATTTTATTCATTAAACCTGAAAATCTGCACAGGATGAGCTGTGACCCACATACCAAGTCTTCGGAATAGCCCTTGGGAAAAGTGAGCCCCTTTTTATATAGGCCTAGCTGGATGCAGCTCCATTTGACTAATGCAGCACTGAGCTTGCCCTTGGAAAGGTAAGGAAAGCAGCTTGAGCTGTGGGGCTGCCTGGAATATTTCCACACATCTTCCTCCCTCCACCATGGAATCCCCAGCTCCCTGTGCTCATTGTGTACAATGTCACCCTACTACAGGGGCTGTTCGTGTCTCCATTTGTGAATTCGATGCTTAGCCCACAGTAGGTACTTAACCAACAAATGCCTGCTGAATTGGACAGTATGTAGAAATTTGAGTCGAAGCTGAAATTCCCTACGTAGGCTATTGGTTTTAAAAGACTCTTAAAAGATAAAAATGATGGATGGAGTTTCAGTAAGCTCAGAATAAACCTGAGATGTTCCCAAAGACCAAACTGTCCTGAGGGAGGTTTGAGGAGGGCAAAGGCAGCGGGTCACAGATGCATGGATTAGCATCATCACTAGTCAGCAATCTTTCCTCCAGAAAACAAGGTTCATAATAAGCAAGGGCCCAAGAGAGCTGTAGGTGGAAGACGGGCGTACCCAGCTCAGTCAGTGTCCGATCCTTATCAAGGGAGCCGTCCAAATTGTACTGGGAATGCCTGATCAGGAAGATGTGGCGAGTGGCTCTGGCTCTGAAGTTATCGAGTTTGGATGTTATTTCCTCTTCGCCGGTTTCTGTGCTTCTTTTCCTCAGGTTGATGAGAGACCGTGGTTCTCGCCTAATTTTCAAAAATAAGACATTTTATCCTGTCATCTTCTACACAGTTCCCCTCTAAACATATTTCATAAGAATACTGCATATCCCAACTTCAGACTGACATTCATGATTATTCGTGAATTAAACTTGATATCTAAGTAGTTAAACATAAGAGTTGGAATCAAGCAGCTCTGGGTTCTGATCCCATATAACCATTAGTAAGTAAATTTACTTACTTAGGCTTTAGTCAATTGACAATTTTTCCATTTGTAAAAATAACGGATGCTATAATTCCCTTCTGAAAAAAATCTTATTCCATTTTAGAGGCAAGTGTAGAAAGTCAAAACAGTTAATATTTTTTTAAAAATTTTCTTTGTGAAAGTAAATTCTAGAGTAAGTACTATGCAGCTTTGCATTTAGTTTTTCTAAAACAAACTTAAATTAGAAACAAAGCACAGGATGTAAATGGTCTTTTAAAATTAGCCTTAATCTGATTAGAAAAGATTTAAATTCTAGTCCTTAAAAATGAAATTGGTTCACTGGATTTCTAGCCTACAAATCCTGGCTCTGCACTTGTACTACCTATGTGACCCTGGCCAAGTCACTTACGCTCAGTTTCCTCATCTGAAAAATGAGGGGCCTAGACCGGACTAGCTAACCTCTAAGGGCACTTTCTGTGCGTATTCCCATCTCTTCTGGCTGAGGAATCTCTTTTCTTGCAATCCCAGCGCAGGGCCCTATCTTTTTGATGCCCTACTTCCTCATCTGTAGAAGCAGGTCTGCACTAGATAATAATAGCTAGCTAGCATAGTGACTTAGTAGTAACAGACTATTGCAAATATTCTCCCCCTGTATTCTCACCACAGGCTTGGGAGGTAGGTGCTATTATTATCCCCATTTTATAGCCAAGCAAACAGGTTGGAGATGACCGTGGGTCCTTCTGCCTATAGGGCCAGTGGTCAGACTCTCAGATGGCTAAGGTTCTTTTCCAACTCTAACCATTAAAAAAATTTTATTTTTCCTGAGTTTTTCCTCAACATTAACATGGAAAGATTTGCTGACTTGCTTGCTGTAAGCACTGATGAGTATAAAGTGTGTTCCCTTATCTGCACTACTTCCCAGTGATTGTTTTGTTTTGTCTAGACCGGGGCCTTTATCAGTTCATCAATGCCTGAAGCTCAAACCTCTGATTTCCTGGGCTCCTCAACAATGCTCAAACTCCCTCCTCCCGTACCGATCGAGAATTCATAGAACACAGCCTCACTGAGTTGCCTGGGGCACGGAGAGTTCACAAAGCTAGTAAGAAATAGGTCAGAGACAAATGGAAAACCCAGGTCTCTCCAACCACAAAGCCTTGTGTGCACTGTGCCAAGGAGTCTCAAATCTCTGCTCCAGGATTCAGTCTTGAATTCTCTCCCCTAGAGAACACCTGGCAAGTCAGCATCTACAAGCTTCCAACTTTCCGTAAAGAATCTTGGACAGTGGGTTCCCAGGCCTGGGTTCTAGGTCCAAGTCGACTGGGACCTGGCCAGTGACCTGACCTCTGGCAACGTCCACTTGTCAGGCACACCAATTCCTAGCTCTGGCTAAGGCGGTTCAGGAATCCCCTTGGGCTCTCCAGGGGCCAGCGCACTTTGGGCCCTCCTGTCTCTGCTTCCACTGTCCTCTCCAAACCTGAATGTCTCCCTGGGGCAGGAGATCCACTTAACTGTACCCTTCCTTTAAAGCCCCTCTCCCATAAAGCCTTCCCGGGTTCTTCAAGCCAGAACTGACTTCTTAACTCGTTTTCAAGGAGTGATACTAGACTGTGAGCAGCCTTGCCTACCCATCACTTAGCATGGATGCCCAGCAGACTTGAAAGCCCTTGACACAAGGTCTGGCAAACAGTAGGTGCTAAATAAATGTTCATTTTCTGGCTTCAGGCTAAAGGTGTAAGTGATGCACGGCTCCATCACCCCCTAAGGGCAGAATTAAGACTGGGGGCGGGGGGGGAAACAAGGAGCCCCCTCTCCAAGTGTCCCTAGTTCCCCTCCCCTGGAGCTCAGACAATGACTCATTTTGGGCGTCCCTTCCCAACTTCACTAAGAGCCACCGTCAGCTCGCCCCTCTCCCAGGCCGTATAAAGATGGGTGTCAGGCTCTTCCTTCGCTAGGGGGCGATGCCAAGACGTAGAATGTGGGCGGGCCCTTCATCTCCCGCCTCCGCGCGATGCCCAGGGAAGCTCCGCAGGGTCTCCGCCCAGGGAAGCTCCGCAGGGTCTCCACCCAGCGCCCCTCCACCACCTGTTGCCGTCCGCGGTGCCTCCTCCCAGATCGCCCGGCCGGAAAGACACGGCGGTCCGGGGATCCTGGAAGGGGCTCGCGGCTACCCGCCCTCTTTCCAGACGGGGAAACTGAGGCCCGGGCAGAGGGGCCTCGCCTCGCCCGCCGTCCTTACTTGTCCCAGTTGCTGTCCCACACGCCTTGGGGGGGCCCCGGGCGCACCCGCTCCGCCCACGTCGGGACTTCCGGGCTGGCCCACCGGGACTCGGCCTCCGAGCCTCCCGCCCCGCGCGGCTTGCCCACGGCCACGGCCGAGAAGAGCACGGCGGCCGAGCCCCCCGCCAGCCCGCAGGCCGCCAGCTTCAGCGCCTGCCGGAAGGCCATGCCGCCGGGCCGGGCCTGGCCTGGGCCGCCTCCCGCCGCACGCTCGCGCTCCGAGCCCGGCTGCCGCCACCGGAGAAGCGCAGGCGCTCTGGCCATGGACGGCGCGCGCCCAGGGACAAACCTCCCCGCCGCCGGCCCCGCCCACCGGCCTGAGCCCCCGCCTCCAGGCGAAGCTGGCGAGGCGAGTGAGGGACGAGGGGGCGGGGGAAAAGTGACGCGACGGGGATAAGGGGAGGGACTAGCTCCGGCCCCGCCCCCGTAGGCGGGCCCAGGAGCGCTGGGAGCCCGAGAGGGAGGGGCCGCTCCCTCCTGGAGCTGAGCCGGTTATCTGTCCGCTCCGCACCTGCCCGCGCCCCACACGCCTCTGTTAGGAATGGGGACACTGAGCAGGCCTGCTTAGCTGGAGTACAAAGGTCCTTCTGCAGCCTCTAAATTGTGCTGCCTCCACCCCTTCCAGTTACGTAATGCAGAATTCTGGGTCTGGGGTCCCCTCCTGCACGCTGCCAGCCTCTTACCCTCCGTCCCCTCCTGCCTTGCCAGCCTCTTACCCTGCGTCCCCTCCTGCCTTGCCAGCCTCTTACCCTCCGTCCCCTCCTGCACGCTGCCAGCCTCTTACCCTGCGTCCCCTCCTGCCTTGCCAGCCTCTTACCCTGCGTCCCCTCCTGCACGCTGCCAGCCTCTTACCCTGCGTCCCCTCCTGCACGCTGCCAGCCTCTTACCCTGCGTCCCCTCCTGCCTTGCCAGCCTCTTACCCTCCGTCCCCTCCTGCACGCTGCCAGCCTCTTACCCTGCGTCCCCTCCTGCCTTGCCAGCCTCTTACCCTCCGTCCCCTCCTGCACGCTGCCAGCCTCTTACCCTGCGTCCCCTCCTGCCTTGCCAGCCTCTTACCCTCCGTCCCCTCCTGCACGCTGCCAGCCGGTGCCACGGGTTAGCTTCCTTTAGGGCAGGCGCTGACTTTGCCTCTTGCTGGAGCCCCAGGACTAACCACCAGTGGGCGATTAATAAGGACTGACTGATGCACCGGCCTGTCTTTAGCCTGCCAGGGCTTACTTAGCACCCGGCTCAGAACCTCGTAGCCTCTTCCTAAATGTTTATGCAACTGGATTGTTACACAAACACATTCCAACGCCCAACTGTGGGCGCTTTCAGTTGGTAACAATCACAATATTTATCATAGCAGCTACCAGGCACTTTACAATTAGTATCGCATTTGATCCAACAACCCTAGGAGGTAGATGGTGTTGTCCTCATTTTACAGATGAGGAAACTGAGGCGGAGAGAGGTTGAGCGTCTTACCCAGGGTCAAACAGCTGAGACACATTTGAACTTGTCTTCCTAACTCCAGACTAGGCGCTCTATCCACTTCACCACCTGGTTGCCCATACACATTTTATTAATGGCTCACTATATGTCAGGCAGTGTGCTAAAGGCAATGCTTCCTCCTTATCTCTGCCTCATGGCGTCCAGGTCTCCCTTCAAGTATAAGATAAAAAAAAAAAAAAATCCTACCTTCTGCCAAGAAACCTTTCACCAGTCCCAGCATAGCATAGTGCCAGGGGTGGGGAACCTGCAGCCTTGAGGCCACACATAGCACTCTAGGTCCTCAAGTGTAGCCTATTGACTGAATCTGTACTTCACAGAAGGGCAGCTACATGGTGCAATGGATAGAGCACCAGTCAGGAGGACCTGAGTTCAAATCTTACCTAAGACACTTGACACTCACTAGTTGAACTTAGGCAAGTCACTTAATCCCAATTGCCTCATCCTGGGTCATCTCCAGTCATCCTGATGAATATCATGTCTCTGGATTCAGATGGCTCTAGAGGAGAAGGGAGGCTGGTGACCTGCACAGCCCTCCCTCACTCAAAACAAAGTCAACTGCAAGTCATGCCATTATTTCACTGATGGCATGGTCTTCTTCAGCAACGAAGGACAAACACACACACTTCACAGAGCAAATCCCCTTAATAAAAAGACTTTATCCTTTCATTAAGGGGATTTGTTCCGGAAAACTTGGACTCAGTCAGAAGGCCACACACGAGGACCTAGAGGGTCACATATGGGCTCAAGACCACAGGTTCCCCACCCCTGGCTCTGATCACATCCTTGCCCAGTCTTGAATCCTGCTGCACATCTATAGCCACCCATCCCTTGCATATATCTCTGGTCCAGCCCTGCAAAGCACTCTCCTTGATTGTGCCCTCAGGTGCCTGTCAATCACTCCATCACAAAGCATTTATTTATTAAATGCGTCAGGAACAAAAGGTGGTCCACTGGAGAAAGAAAAACAGACCACAGGGTCCATGGGGTCACAAAGAGCTGGACTCAAGAAAAGTGTGGGACACACACATACCCCTGGGCTTGCACTTACTGCCAGCCCTACCCCAAACACCACCCACACAGGTGAGCTTCTCAGAAGGCTCTAGGCCTCTTGATTTTCCATGTCTGCCAGCGTAACTCCAGACAGGCTTGGTGAAGTGCTCTGGATGTTTAAAATACAAGGAACCGTCACTTCAGGAAAACCTGTTATCTTTCAAAATACTTAGCCGCCAAACTCTTCAACATCTAGTCTTAGGGAGTGTGAACTCTGATTTGGGGCCTTCAAGACAGTGGGACCTGGTCTTTTGGTACTTCCTTTTCCCCAGGAGGCTCATCTCATTTTTCTGGCATGAGCTGGCAGCAGATCTGTTTGGTTTTCCATTTCAGAGTCTGCATCTGCTGATTAATTTAGTGTGTAACTTATAAATACAGTACCCAGGGGGAAACCTGCCTTGATCCCTCCAACTCCCTTGGAGACAAACACTTAGAGTTTCTTTACCCTTTCACCAGACACTTAGCACAGAATACCTGGATACCAGAATCTCTTCGTTTAAAAGTACTTTATTGACACTCTATTTTTAAAAATCTCTGTTATATCCCCAATACTCTTTCCCTCATTCTAGGATACATCCTTACGACAAAGTACGGACAAACGAAGCAATCCTATGGGCTCATTATGTATAACAGCATCTTTCTCATCCCACCCTTGTAGTCCACTGGATGGGGTACAGACTCTGGGAACCCCCTTGAACTCTCTCTGAATCTTCTCACAATCTGGCTTTTCAAATCTGTGACCAACCCTTAACCTAGCCTGGCCCTCCATTGTCTGATGCTTCCAGATTGCCTCTGACTGCTTCCCATCCTTGATCACATCAAAATCCCCCTTTCTTATTTCTGATCTCTAATCACCCCAGTCCCATCAAGATTCTCTTCAAGACCCTCCCTAAACTCCTCCTCCCATCACCCCAGACTACTTGGCCAAACCTAGATCCCTCCCAAAATCTTTTTGTATATAAGTTGCATCTTGACTCTATGAAGGCGCTCAATCTGGCTCAGATTCAATCTGACCTGCTTGTCAATACAAGCATCACAAACGGTGAGGCTTAAGAGTCAACCCAATATGGTGAATCTTTAATAAACTTTGTTTTTCTTCAATTGAAAGAAGGCTTGGATTGAATTTACTCAGCAGGACCCAGTGTGTCAGTATTTTGGGGTCCCAAGCACTCAACAAATGGTTCCCTGACCTCACCACACAGCCCCATCTACCCAGAGGTGGGTTGCATATCACTGTCTCACTACTCTAGACTCAAGACCAGCTATTATATCAGTCTCAGGGTCTGATGTTCTTTACTGTTCTTCCCCCTTTTTATATTATCATGATCATTTATGTTGTTCCCTTGATGCTTTTTACTTCGCACTGCATCAGTTCAAATAAGTCTTTCCAAGTTTCTCTGAATTCTTCATAGGCTTTATTTTTTTCTGGCACAATTATGTTTCATGATGTTCCTATTCCACACACATTCAACCATTCTCCAGTCAATCAATAATTACCCACTTTGTTTCCAGGTATTTATTTTGCTTTACTGACATAAAAAGTGTTATTATGAATATTTTGACATATATATGGGTTGAGTTTTTTTTGCCATTGACCTCTCTGAGGTATATGCCCAGTAGTGGGACCATAGAATGAAAGGGTATTGTTGATTTAAATCAGTTTTCTCACATAATTCTAAATTGTTTGCCAGAAGGTTCAGACCATTTGCCCCAGGATCATAGTTTTACAGAGAAGGATATTAACACCATGTGACTTGCCCATAGTCACAAGATATTAAATGTCTAAAGCATGATTTTAATGTCTTCCTGATTCCAAGGCCAATACTCTATCCACCTAGCTACCTAGAGTGCCTATGACATTCATCTTTTCTTGGTTAGCTTCTGACAATGTAATATTTCTCCATGTAAACTGTTCCTCTGCTTTTGCCCACCCTACTATGCATCAGTTCATACAAGTCTTACCAGGTTTTCTGAAACCATACCATTCATCATATCTTACAGCACAATAGCATTTCTTCACATTCACATACTTGATCAATTATTCCCCCAACTGATGGGCATCCCCTCTATTTCCAATTCTTTGTCATCACATAGAGTTGCTAAATACTTTTGTACACATAAGTCTTTTTCTTCTTTCTTTGATCTCTTTAGGGTAGAGATATAGCAGCAGTATTGCTGGGTCAAAGGGTTTGCACAGCTTTGGGAGCATAGTTCCAAACTGCTTTCCAGAATGGTCGGACCAGTTCACTCCTCTGCCAACAGTGTATTAGTATAGTAATTTTCCTACATCTCCTCCAGCATTTGTTGTTTTACTTTTTTTGTCATCTTAACCAATCTGATGAGAGTGTAGTGGCACCCCAGAGTTGTTTTAATGTGTATTTCTCTAATTATTAGTGATTTAGAGCATTTTTATATGGTTATAGATAGCTTGGAATTCTTCCTGTGAAAACTGCCTATTCATTTCGTTTGACTGTTCATCTATTATCTCCTTCTAAATAGCCCTTTAATTTAGCAGGTGACCTATAAAACAGTTCTCAGGAAGAAAACTTCCTTGATACCTCAAGCTTCTTCAGAGTGGGAACCAGGTATTCTCTGTTGTTCCTCTGGAGCTCTGCCAATGGAGACTCTGGAGCAGTATCTATCACAAGGCTAACTGGTAAATGTTTATTAAATTTAGCCTTCCTGTTCCTTTTTTTTTTTTTTTTTTTTTACAGCACAGTAACCTGATGCCTCTGCTGTGCTTTCATTTCTGTGAAGCTCCTTTGGCTTAGGAGACCATTCATAAAAACAGAATCTGGCAGAGAAAATTCTGATGATTCTGATATGGGTTTGCAATGAGCTTCTCATTTTTGTGTGTGACAGGACAGAAGTTACTCAATAGAATAGAAGGATGCTCTCTCTACTTTGTGAGAACTTTCTTTTTTTAAAAAAATTTTCTTTTCTTTTTGAACCAACACCAAATAAAGCATTTCCATATACAAAGTAAAACATAAAAAGCAGTTTGTGAATGAAACAGTGAATCTCTGTTACATACAGCTTGCTTTTCCTTCTAAGTGTATAAGTTCATCATTACACTTTCAAAGCATTTTCTACTTGTCCTGTTTCCTTGTTTCCTTCTTTTTGTTTTTTGAACATTTTTCCTTTTTAATCTTTCTTTTTAGTTTCCAGCATTCACTTTTATAAGATTTTGAGTTCTCAGTCTCCCTCCTTTTCCTCCTCCCTCCCCAAGATTGCATTTAATCTGATATAGGTTATACATGTACATTCATATTAAACATATTTCCAAATTAATCATACTATAAAAAAGAATGAGTACCAAAGGGAAAACCACAAGAAAGAAAAAGCAAACTTTTCTGAACATTTAAAAGTGTTCCAATGACTCTCAGTTTTGTTCTGAGGTTTTTTGTTTGTTTGATTTGGGCAACTCATTATGGCCCACTCCTTCTTCCCCTTCTCCCCATGTTGGGGAAAAAAAAGAAAAGCAAAAACCCTTGTCGCAAATATTCATAGTCAAATAAAGCAAATTCCTACATGTCTGAAAATGTATGGCTTATTCTATACCTTGAGTCCATCAGCCTTCTGTTAGGAGATGGGTAGATAGTGTGAGACACAAAAGAAAGAATTGTTTTCTTAGGATTAACATTATACACTCCCACCTTTGCAAGAAAGATGACAGGATGTAAGTCAGAAGTAACCACTTCCAACCAGAGCTGTGACCTAGCAGAAACAGGCTTCTGCTCAAATAAAAGGTCAGAAACTTGTATGCATGCTTAACAAGCTGTTTAATATTAACCCACACATCCTCAAGGTGGAGCAAGCTAATTTAAATGCATATTTGGTGTATGATAAGAGAGGGTGAACGCATCTAGAAGAAGAACATGAAATAGGCGATTCACGAAGTTGTATCCAGCAAATGGAGAACAGGGGAGGGACCTGGTGGTCGAGAAGGGAAATAAAAAGTTGTCTGTGTCCAATGATTAGTGTGTGTGTCTGTCTGTGTGTGTGTGTGTGTTCCTCCTTCGTTGCCAAAGAAGACCATGCCATCAGAGAAATGATGACATGACTTGCACTTGACTTTGTTTTGAGGGAGGGAAGGCTGTGCAGGTCACCAGCCTCACTTCTCCTCCAGAGCCATCTCAATCCAGTGACCAGATATTCATCAGGATGACTGGAGATGACCCAGGATGAGGCAGTTGGGGTTAAGTGGCTTGCCCAAGTTCACACAGCTAGTGAGTGTCAAGTGTCTGAGGTGAGATTTGAACTCAGGTCCTCCTGACTCCTGCACTGATACTCTATCCACCGCACCACCCAGGTTCCCCGATGATTAGTGTGCCTTTTCCATAGAGGTTACCTGTCTAAAAGAACATAAAATAGAGGGGTTTTTTTCTTTAATTCACTAACGGTCACATGGAGTTTTTGGTAAGATGATTATTTCTCACAGTAGCATGGTTCATCACTGGTTCCTGCTACCATGATTGATAGTTGCATTGGTCAAAGTTTTCAGGTCTTTCAAAGGTGTTTTCTTTATGATTTTGTGGTTATTATCTACATGGTTCTCCTGGTTCTTCCTGCTTCCATTCTGCATCAGTTCATACAAGTCTTCTGTGGGATGATCTTCTTTTTGCATTCTTTCCCTCCTTCAAGGTTTCTAGGAGAAGGAGAGAGGCCAGGGAAGATGTGGGGAACCTGTAGCCTAGAGACCACATGTGGCCTTCGAAGTCCTCCTGGGCAGCCTTTTGACTGAATCCACACTTCAGACAATAGATCCCTTAATAAAAGGATTTGTTCTGTAAAACTTGGACTCAGTCAAAAGACCACACCCAAGGACCTAGAAGGCTGCATATGGCCTCAAAGCCAGATTCCACAACCGTGGGTCAAGTTAACTGGGGACCACATGGAAAGCAATAATAATAGCTAACATTTATATTAAACATATAATATTTATTTATATACTTATTACTTACTCTGAGTATAAGTACTTACTCTGTGCCAGGCACTATATAAGTACTTACTCTGTGCCAGGCACTATGCTAATTAGATGCTTAACAAATACTACTCACTTAATCCTACTAGCAACCTTAGGAGGTGGGTGCTATCATTATCCCCATTTTACAATTTAGGAGACTGGAGAAAACAAACATTAAATGACTTACCCAGGGTCACACAGCTAGTAAGTGAGCTGAGGCTGGATTTGAACTCAGATTTTCCTGATTCCAGCTAGGGCAGCTAGGTAGTACAGTGGCTAGAGCACTGGGCCTAGGGTCAGAAAAACCTGAGTTCAAATTTGGCTTCAGATATGTCCCTGGGCAAGTCACTTCACCTTGTTTGTCTGTTTCCTTATCTGTCAAATGAGAGGGAGAAGGAAATGGCAAACTATTCCAGTATCTCTGGCAAGAAAACCCCAAACTGGGTCACAAGACACCCTGTACAACTGATGTGACTTGAACAATAACAGCTTCCTAACTTCAAGCCCACTGTTCAAACCTCTGCATTCCCTGGCTGTTAGCAATGTCAGCAACACTGACAATGCCAATAAACAACCCAGAGCATGTAGCAACTATGACTTCTAAATGCGTGCGGATGCTCAGTGTAGCAATCTCAAATAGGGATCCTGGAACAGCCTTGAGGAAACAAGAGTTCCAGAGGTGTGGAGCACTGAGACTAGAATCCTGTTCAGCTGGTCCTTGTCCACTTTAGTGCTTGTTTCTGAGAACAGTCCTTTTCCATCTCCTCCCTTCTTTTTTTGTGTATGGTAGGGATTTTACTCCATCTGTATCCAAAGATCCTGGAGAAAAACAAGAGGAGCCCTAGGAAAGCAAAACAGTAACATTGGCGATGCTCTTTATAATGACCTATTTGGTCTAATTTCTTTTTCACTTTATCCTATGTATAGTAAATTATGTAATCATAAGGTGTTGTAACTGAATCCGTAAATGCGATGTGAAGTAACCCAAAAGAGTGTAGTAATTTCACGATGTGGGGGCCTCAGCCAGCTACAGTGATTAATTCATATTTTAATGTTTGCATTAATATTACACTTCATTCCCTAGACTAAATTTGGAACAGTGAGCAGTGCCGATTTAACAGAAGTTGCTTTTCTGATAGAGAAAAGTAGTATGGGAGTTTGTGGACTTGATCCCCATCTGGTGGACTGAATGCAGCAGCCTATTTGAAACAGCTCTCTCTGTGGGGACATCCCTGAGTAGCTGAGAGTTCTGGATTGGTGTCAAGCAGATCACCACCTGGTGGCTGATCCAGAGATCGTTCCTGGCTGAAGAAAGTGTTTTGCTGGATACGCAGGTGGAAACGTATTTCCCAGTATGCTTGAGGGAGATAAAAATAAGCCACAATAAAAGGGTCACATGCCAGGACCTATTTTGTGGAAAAGAGGGCAAGTTATATCGTATTTCTGACTTTCTTACACAGTGCCTGGCACATAGCTTAATGGATACTTGTTTCCTTCCTTCCTATTTGGTTTATTTTGATTAAATAACACTTGAATTAAAGCTGTCTTACCAAAATAAGGAAAAGTGGATCTTTTTCCTCCTCTTAGCTAACATTACAGTACTGACATATCCCCAGCCTAACTGATCAGCTACCATCTTATTGAACAGATTCTGAGAATGGCTCCTTCTGTTGACTTACTAAATCTGAGGCTTCAGTTCTGAATACCATAGACTTTTGGAGACCCAATTTCCTAAAGTTTGTGTTGCCTTTTTCATTTGGACCTCTGGATCTATGATTTACTTGGCCAATGCAGATTGGTAACTCACTTGTGACTAGTCCATGGTTACCTGGGCCATTGAGAAGCTTAATGATTTTCTTACAGTAACACTACTGTTATGTGTCAGAGATAGACCTTTGGCAAAGATCTTGCCTTTGAGGTTAATGCCATGCCCTGGTGCTACTATATTTTACTATATTATGGGAACTTATGTCAAAGTTGATTCGTCAAGGGCTCATGTGATAGCTTCCTAGCCATCCTTAACAGTCTGGGACTGAATTCTGCAGCCCTTGCCATGCCCCATACCCCAGGATAGCCATGCCAGTTGGGCAGTGATGGAACATCACTTTTTTTCTGTACCTCATCAGATTGCTACCAAATACGTATTTCAAGGACCTGTGACTTTGTCAGATGAGCTCTCCTTCTGCCAACAAAGATCACAACCATTCTGTTTACAGGCAACATGGAATAATGAACCTTGGGATCCCAAAGACATAGGTTCAAATCTGGCCTTAGACACTAATTGTGATCATAGGTCAATCATGTAACCTCTCTGATTGCTCAGCTGCCTTGTGGGGAGGTGATTAGTGTATATTGTGAGGTTGTTTTGTCAGTCAAATGAGATAATAGTGCTTTGCAAACTTTAAAAGTTTTTGTTTTTTGTTTTTTTTTTTTTTTTTTGCAAACCCAACTAGGTGGTACAGTGGATACTGTGTTGGCTCTGGGATCAGGAAGACCTGAGTCCAAATCTGACTTCAAACACTTCCTGTGTGATCCTGAGAAAGTTACTTAACCCTGTTTGCCTCAGTTTCTTCATCTGTAAAATGACATGAGGAAAGAAATGGCAAACCACTCCAGCATCTCTTCAAAGAAAACCCCAAATGGGATCATGAAGCGTCAGACGCAACTGAAATAACTGAGTAATGACAACAAAATCCTGGTTTTTATTATGACTTTATAGTCTTTGGAAGTTGCTCTGACATAAAAATTCATTATCCTGCGGTCACCTTGGTAAGAACTCTCTCCAAACTTAGCTAAGCTAGACGCTTTGGATCATAAGACGTATGTCCAAAGCCTTTCCAGCTTGGTAAGAATCTTCCATGGCTTGTGTCCCACCAGCACAGCCTCCAAGAGCGTAGGGTCCCTCTCATGCCACAGCAAGGTCTCAGAAGAGTTTAGTCCTGATATACGTTGCTTTATAAAGTATTTATTGTATAGTTCACTATCTCAAGGATATCTGACTGGTCCTTATTTCACTGGCATAAACTGAAGTTCCCTGCACCCCTTTTGCCAACATATATAAATGCTAGTTATTACTAGATTGTCTTTCAAGAGTTGCTATGACAAAAAAAAAAATCTTTCTACAGCCAATGTGTTGATGAGTTTCTCTGAACTAAACCAAGGTGGTGCTTGGAGAACAGACATATCATCAGTCCATCACCAGGCTGATATTCAAAACTTTCCTAACTTGAATGAGCCCTCCAGAGCTTATGCTCTGCTGGGATGGTCTTCAAGGACTTAGGGCCACCTCTTCATCATGATGAAGGGTATCAGTGGAGGAAAGTACTACATGAATGTGTATTATTATCATTAATCATTTAATCCCACATTTTGCAACAATTTCAGAAAAATGCCTATGTTTTAGAGACCCCAAGGACAGATCAAGGGAAAATGGGCAAAAGGTTCAGGAAAGGCAGATTTTAATCTCTTTTAACTTCTAACAATTAGTGCTGTCTGAAGACATAATGGACTACTCCTAGAGGAGGTGGGCTCCCTCCTCACTGGAGACTGCAAACAAAGGCTGGATGACCAATTATTAAGGACATTGCAGAGAAGATTGTGAATCAGGTATGGACTAAACTATATAACCTGTGAGGTTTCTTCCAAGTCTGAGATTTGGTGAGTGTGAACCTCAGGGTGGGGGTGGGGAGGGGAAATGGGGACAGGACTTGTGGACAGGACTGAAGAATCTGGGATGATGGTGTCAACCACCCATCGGTTCTCTGATTCTGGCTGCCCTATGAAGGATAAAATTCCCTGAATTTTCTTCTATCATTTCAATTCAACAAGTATTCATTAAGACACTGTGCTAGGCACCAGGGATACATAGACAAAAGGAATATACCAAATAAACACTATAAAAGCAATCAAGCTCTGAGTAACTGTAATGGCCAATCTTGGTCCAGAAAAGGAATCACCTCTTTCTTCTCAGCAGAAAGATGGGGGTACTATAAGTGCAGAATGCTGCATACGTTGTCAGTCGCAGTCTTTGTGTCTGTTGGTTTTGCCCCACTTTCTTTGTTACAAGAGTTTGGTTGAGAAAGTACTGTCTGCAGAAATGATTATTTGGCAACCATAAAGCTTCCTTAAAGCCACAGAGTAATACATTCAAAACCCTTTACAGTCTTTCCAGATTGATTTATGGTCACACATCATTGAAACTAATTGGTACATCACATTCGATCTCCTCTGCCCAGGCCATCTCCAATGTCCAGAATACTTTCCCTCCTTATCTCTGACTCTTAGAATCTGTGTAGAGCACCAAGACTGGTACTGTCATTCAGTCATTTCAGTCAGTTTCAACTCTTTGTGAGTCCTATTTGTGGTATTCTTGGCAAGGATAATGGAGTGATTTGCCACTTCCTTCTCTGGTTCATTTTACAGAGGGGGAAATTGAGGCAAACAGGGTTAAATGACTTTCCTAGGGTCACACAGCTAGTAAGTGTCTGAGGCCATATTTGAACTCAGGAAGATGAGTCTTCCTGACTCCAGGCCCAGCACTCTATCCACTGAGCCATCAAGATGCCCTTTAGAATCCTTAGCTTCCTCCAAAGTTCAGTCCAAGCAATACCTCCTATAGGAGGCCTTTCTTGAACCTCCCCCTAAAAATTATTTTTTATATATATTTTGTATCAACTTACCTGAATATGTGGTATTTTCTTCCAGCAAGATGTAAATTCTTTGAAAGGATGCCAGTATGATGCCTGGTCCATAATGGGCCATAAATTTGTGATGAACGAATGGGTGAATGGAGGGGCGTATGCCATTAAGGCTGCTGCCATACTGCCAGTGGCCAAAATGACTGGCTTAAGAAGTAAAGACACTACTAATAAAGAAATGACATTGTAATTTATTTTGATTTTGATTTATCCCAAATTTACTTCTGAACGCTGATGATTCTTTGAATGCTCAAATTTCCATTTAAAGGATAGCACCCACTCAAAAAGACCCAGTGCCCATCTTGGATACAAAGTTCCATGTTAGCTGACTTTTACTGTCACACTCATACTTCTGGATCATGTGGAATCACATATGGTCAGTAATACTTGGATGAAGCCTTTGGGGGGCGGTTCAGCAGCAAACCCTGTCAGGATGGACCATAGCCTGTTCCCAGGCCCTCCAGGACAAGGGACTGTGGTGATGCTCCTGAGCTTGCCAGACCATCTTCACTTCCCAATAGAGGCCAAGTAGGTATACCAGAAGAGAGCCACCATGTTGGCAAACAGCACCCGGAACTGGCAGAGGAAGAGGAGGTAGAGTCAGGGTGAGGGGGGTGAAAGGGGTAGGAGACCATTCTCACATAAGGACATCCTTTGAGCAGAGAAACAGCCATGGCTAACCCTTCATTCATGACAGTGACAAGCTGCTTAACACCTTAAAATTTCCACACTACCATGCCAACCACCAGACAACAGCTCATACTGTTCACCACACCACAACCCAAACAGACCTCCATGCCACAGCCAATGCTAAACACCTTACCATGACCCAACCATATCACAGTCGATGCTGGCACAGAAGCTACAGGTCATCACGATGGTTACGTGCTCTACTGACCGTCCTGACACCACCTATGTTGGCAACCACACCACAGCTCACACTGACCACCAACCACCACAGAGATAACAGCTCATGCTACTCAAAGATCTACAGGTCAGCTTGATTGAATGAATGAGGTAGCTAGAGGGCACCATAGCACATAGAGTGCTGAACCTAGAGTCTGGAAGACCTCCTTCTGAAGACACTTATTTATTGTGTGACTCTGGATAAGTCACTTGGCCTTTGCTTGCCTCTGTTTCCTCATCTGTAAAATGGGGACAATAATAGTACTTATTTCCCAGGATTGTTCTGAGTATCAAGTGAGATAATACTTGTAGATCCTTAAAGTGCTATATAAATGCTAGCTCTCATAATCATCATCATTATCATCATCATCGTTATTGCTATGTGCTATACACTGACCTTCATGTCATAACCCAATATTGATAACCACACCACAGCTTACACTGACTACAGTCTAACCCCCAAGTACAACCCCTAACCCCAACTATAACCTAACCTCTACAACCCAACTCCAGTAGACCTGCACAACTTGATCTGACCCCCATGTTGCAGCTCATTCAGCCCTCCACATCATGACCCAAAGCCCATACTGTCCACAATCATGACCCAAAAAGCCTACCTACCACACATGACCCACTCTGATTTGCACACCATGACTCATCTTACTTTTATACCAAGACAGAAGGTAACCACTCTACCCTAGCCAATTTGACTCATTGTGTTTGGGTAAATAATTTGATTTTTAAAAAAATAAAGTGGAGAGGGAGGAGGAGAAGCATAGAATTTGTAAACTATAGACTGGTGGGTTTAATTTCAATTCTTGGTAAAACTCTAGCATGTGTTATTAAAAAGACGGTTGGTGAAGATACAGAAAGTGAAGCAGTGACCGTTAAGACCCAATATGATAACCTAAAGAACAAGCAGTCACACCAGACTTGCTCATTTCCCTTATCTTCCTATATCAGAGGAATGCTGCAAATATAGATTTCAGCAAAGCATTTGAAAAAGCATAGCATGCTATCCCTGTGAGCAAGACGGAGCAATACGCAATATATAAAAGTTGAGTTGGGCAGATTCGGAACCAGGTAAATGACTTCATCAAAGACTGATAATGGCTTAATGCTGTTTTTAAAGGATGTCTCTAGTGAAGCACCTTAAAGGTTTGTTCATGGCCCTGTGTTTCTAAAATATTTTTTTACTAATGACTCAAAGGCATGTTTATCACATTTTCAGAGAAAACAAAGCTAGGAGGCATAACTAACACGTTGGATTATAGAGCTAGGGTCCAAAAAAGATCTCAGTAGGTTAAAATGATAGACCTAATCTAATAAAATGAAATCATAAAAGTTTGTAAAGATCTAGATTCAGATTGAAATGATCAACTTCCTAGGTGCAGAATGGAGAAAACTAGTTTCCTTATTTTCAGATAGATTAAAATTATGATAATAAAGGTAATAAGAAATGTCATGATAATCTTGTTAGAAATATCTCTGGAAGGAAGGAGGGAAAAAGTGAAATTCAACTTTGACCATACAGTCCTGGAATAGTTCCTTACCTGCAGAGGAATATAGTTAATGTTTATAAATTGAATTGGAGTCCATACTTTCCAGTTCATTTGTAGAGCAGACCAGTAACCTGTTTTCACCTTTGCAGAGAAGGCTGCCATGTCTTTTCCCTAGAAAAATGAGGAAAAGTGTGTATGTTTCAACGACATACCCATGGCCATCAGACACAATTTATTACCATGCCAGCCCTGCGTCTCTGACCCCTCAAGCCTTCCATATTCTTTGCCATCTTGGGTTTGTAGACAGACCCTTCTAGGATTGGTGAGTTACTTGGGATCAGTGATCAAATACTCCAGGTACATACAGAACACCCAAATTCTTCCATTCTCCTGATCCTCCACTGTAGGTATTTAAGCATTGAGGATGGCTCGCTTTGGTAACAACTGGAGCACTGTTTCTCAGCAAAATGAAGTTGAACAAAATTAGCCTTCTGAAGCCAGTGCCACTAGTATTGAGGCCAAAGGTCACACACCTGAGGCAATCAACATTCAACATGCATTTTGGAAGTGCCAGTGATGTGTGTCAGGCATTATTCTGGGAGCTGGGAATGCAAAAACAGAAACAAGACTGCCCCCCCGCCCCAAAGAGGGCATTCTAATGAGCAGATAAAACAGTGTCACAGATAAACGAGAGCAAGATAATGAGGAACACCAGCCCATCAATTCTTTCTTCTGCAAAATAAGGCAGTTGGATTTGATGACCTCTGAGGCTGGTTCAGGTCCTAAATCTAGGTTCTTTTGAATTAGAAGGATCAGGAAAACCTTCCTGTAGAAGGTGGTCCCAAAGTAAGAGTTGGAGGAAGCTAAATATTCCAAGAGGGGAAGGCAAGGAGGATGGCATGGTAGACATAAGATACCTCCAGGTGGCATGGCACATATCCAGAATTGTACCTTGCAGGGTAGCATGGACAGGAGACATAGAGAGTGACCCTGGGACTAGGCTCTGTGAGCAGCAAGGACTCAATCTACATCTATATGGTTTTTATTTCCTTGCTAAAGCTTTTGTCAGCATTTCTTCCTTTTCCAGAGAGCATTCCCCAGTTGACTATTCTCTCCCCAGCTCCTGGGGCACCCTACTTTGTAATGTTCTCATCTATGAGCTTTGCCTGTCTCCCCCACATCCCAGCTCAATGTAGAGGGGAAAATCTATCAATCGGCAAGTATTTAGTATGCATCTGCTGTTTGGCAGGCACTGCACTAAGGGCTGGAGATACAAAAGAAAACAAAGAAAAGCTCCTTGCTTAGTTTATAATCTCATGGTGAGGAGAAAACATTCCTATGGAGGGATATGACCTGGACCTGTGATGATATAGTCAACTCTTATATGAGGAAAGGCCTACTACCAATGCAGAGTGGCACCTTCTTTTCTCTAAGTTTTTACAGATGGGATATTTACTTTGAATCTTCTTTTCTCAGAGAGTTGTCCAGAGCCAGGGATTCCAAGAGGCAGAGGGGAGGAGGGAATGTGCTCCAGTCTTGAGGGGACAAAGGCACAGGGCCAGGAGAAGCATCCTGTGTAGGCCAATGTGCCAGGACCATCAAGTTTGTGAAGGGGAGTACAGTAAAAGCAGGTTGGGGCTGAGTTGTGAAGAGCTTTCAAGGACAGAGATTTTATATCTGATCCCTGAGGTAATAGGGAGCTATTGCAGTTTAGTAAATACGGGACTGATATGGCCAGAACTGTGTTTTTGTTTCTGTATCTCTGACCCACTTCATTGAACAAAATGCTTTGCCTACTATAGTTGGTGCTTAATATATTCATATCAGGCTGAACTGAATTAACATGGTCTTCTGGGAGCTGATAAGAGAAAATGGCGGAGACCAACCTCAAGAAGATTCATGCAGAAGAAGAAGAACAACAGGAAGGCTGGGGCAAAGACAAGCCGGTCCAACAGGAGCCTCCTGACTCCTGAATAGGGGATAGCAGCAGGGATCCAGTGGTCCAGGTACAGGTAGAAGAAGTGACTGAGAGGCCCTGAGAAGAAAAAGCTGACCCACACCACTAGTTGTGACTTCTGTCCATAATACTAACCTGACTCAGCCTGCACCAGGACAGTCCAAACCCTTCCTGCCTACTGGACAACGAGGGATTCACTAACCACTTAGGGCACAATGTGCTGTCCTCCCCTACTTCCTTCCCCTACAGCTGGACACCCCAGTCCCACTGAGACAACTCTGTACCAACCAGGCACTCTAGGGCAGGGGTTCTTAATCTGGAGTGGAACCCTAAAAAATTAGTAGATAACTGTATTTGAATATAACTGATTATCTCTGTTATTCTATGTATTTTATCTTGTGAACTTATTCAGAGAAAGGGTCCACAGGCTTCACTAGGATTGCCAGAGGGATCTGGGATAGTTTAACATTTAAGAGATCTCTGAGACCCTTTCAGAGGGTCCATGAGGTCAGAACTATTTCCATAAGAATACCAGGTCATTTTGATTTCTAATATAATAAATATTAGCAAATATAAACAAAAGGTCCTTGGGAGGGGTTCCCAATAATTTTTAAGTGTGTAAAGGGATGGGAAACACTGATTTGGAATAACTGGAACTGAGGCTAGCTGGGGCAGGGTTAGACCAGTGGAGTCTCTTATTTAGTGGATCCTTATTTAGGCCCTAAATGCTGAAGGCTCCTGGAAGTTGCCTTAAGCACCTGTAATGCTTGAGTTGTAGTTAGGAAAATCTGGGTTTAAATTTTGCTTTCAGTACTCACTAGATGCATGACTATGAGCAAACTGCTTCAGCTCTCAAATTCTGCTTTCTCATCTGTGAAATGAGAATAATGCCTAGAGTACCTACCTCACAGGGTCGTGGTAAGACTCAAATCCTGTTACTTTCTTCCTGTTTGACCTTGGGCAAGTCATTTAACCTCCCTGGGCCTCAGTTTCCTCACCTGTAGAATGAGGAAGAGGTGGACTACATGACCTCTGACACTCTTCTATCTCCAGGTCTAGGATACTATATACCTATGTTTATGTAAATGTGTCTTGTAAATCTTAAACACTATAAATGTCAGCTATTATTTATGGTTCATGAGTCAGAAAACAAGTGTTTGACTCTTGACTCTTTTACTAATTCCCTGTGCGGTCCTGGGGAAGTCACTCCATGCGCCTCAGTTTCCTCCTCTGTAAAATTAAAAAATGGAATAGTGATGCCTCTAAATAGAGACACCTAAAGAGGGGAATGGATTGCAAGAATAAGCACTGTTTTTCTTGGGAGTAATTTTTAAAAATCATCTCTACAGAATTCTTAGGTCCTCAAAGACTTGTTTTGGATCCACATGCCGCTAGTTCTAAGTTTGAGTACTTCTCTGTAGCAATCCAGGAACAAGGGAACCAGGCACAGGTTTCTTTGGGTTGAACCCTATCTTCCACATTAGGATCAAGAAAGACTAGGGCAGGCCTTGGCTACCCTTAAGCTCTTACTTCACCCAGATGCTTCTGGGAGTTGCTCCTCCAGATTCCAGGGCCTCTCTTGCCTGGAGCCACCAGCTCCTGGGAAGGCAGCCCAGCTGAGAAAGGCCCTTTGGTATGCACTTCCTCTGGCAGCTCTCTGCTCTCTTCTAATTCTGGTCTAATTCTCTAACCTGTTTCCTAGGCTGAAGCTACTATTACTATTACTTCTACTGCTACTCTACTACTACTACCACCACTACTACCACTACCACCATACTACTACTACTTCTTCTAGTACTACTACTACTTCTACTTCTACTTTACTACTACCAAGACCACCACCACACCACTACTACTTCTTCTAGTATTGTTACTACTACAACTACTACTACTACTTCTACTACTACTACTACTACTACTACTACTACTACTACTACTGCCACTTGGGATTTCCCTGTGGTGGGGAATCCCTGGTAAAGAAGCTCCCTGTATCCATGAAGACTGGCAATGATTCTTCTGCTTATAGTCTTAGAGAATTGCCTAGGACAGACACTGAGAGGTCAAGGCATCAGCCCAAGGTCACACAGACAGTAGGTGTTTTAGGCAGTACTTGAAGCTAGGTCTTCTGACTCCACATCTGGTTCTTAGCTGTTACTCTTGCTGCGCTCTGGACACAGACCCTGGGGGATTTCAGATGAGCAGAGTAGAAGCTCCTGTTCTTTTCCATAGAAATGGAAGCTCTTTCAAATTATAGTTTATGCCCAGAGGGCCTTAAGATTTGCAAAGCACTTTCCTTACAACGCCGGGTAGTGCCAACTTTACAATCACCATTTTACAGCTGAGGGAATTGAAATTCAGAAGATAAATTATCTGGACCATGAGCACATAGCTATTATGACTCTGAGGCAAGTTTTGAATTTGGAGTTTCCTGGCTCCAAATCCAACAATTCTATTCCATAGGCTATGCAACCTCTCAAGTTATATTCAGTGGTCTGCTCTCTGTATTAATAACACTTTTTGTTTCTTTCCAAATTTAAAAATTTCCATGACTATGGAGTCAGGAATCCTGCCTCTAATAATCCCCAGGACAACTTCTAGAGCTGAGTCATAGGTGACTTGCCAACAGGAAGCTTAGGGGATGGGGATGGCGGGGGAAGGGTGGGTGGAGAAAGGTAGTGGCTTGGAGTCAGGAAGACCTGAGTTCAAAATCTCTACCTCACTTACTAGCTATGTGACCCTGGGCAAGTCATTTAATCTTGGCCTGCCTATGTTTTTTCCTCTGCAAAATGAAAGAGTTGGATTAATTGACCTGTGAGGGTCCCTGTTAGCTCTAAATCTATGAATTTATGATTATAATGGTGCTTCAAGATTGACATACATTTACTCATTTGATTCTTCTTCACACAACAAGTAAATAAATCTCAAAACAAAAAAAACTGGCTCTATGTGAAGATTTGGGTAAGGATAAATGCTATGGCCCTGACATTTCCCGATTTTCTTTTGTGCTTCTTTGCTGAAAGTTTGGAACCCAGAAAAATTATTAAGGGTTAAGTGGCTACCTTGGTACCAGTTCCATGTTCCTCCTTCTGTAAGCCTAACAACCTATGCTGCTCATTAAGGGTCTTTGGGTCATAACATCAGACATCATGCTTCGGTGACTCTTACCCAAAAATAGCATATCTGAGAGGCCCTGTGAGATTCAGATTTTGAAAACATCTTTCCTTTTTCCGGACTCTCGCAATGATCTGGGACAGGAAGTTCCCAAATGCTGACAGAATCCCACTGTAGGCAGAGGACATGTAGTTAAAAGGATGCTACCTTGGTAGGGGGAGGAGAAGGGACATGATACATGTTCAAGTACCTGAAGGGCTATTATATAAAAGGAGAATAGAATCTGTTCCACCTGACCCCAATGGTGGGAATTGTCAGAGGAAGGAGAAAGGGAAGGGGCTCCAAATATAAGCTTGACATAAGAAAAAAAATTTCCAACCATTTTTCTAATTATATCCCAAAGAGTTGCTTCCGATTGGAGGTCTTCAAGCAAAGACCTCCCTAGTTCCTTCAACCAATCTTCTTATAATTTTGATTCTCCTTCCCATCTTGATCACCTAGACTGATATGCTCCAGCTAATCAATGTCTTTTCAAAAATATGGCACTCAGAGTCAAACACAATACTCCAGACCAAGGTCTGTTCAAGGGAAAGGACAATTCAACAGGTCAGATTTCTCAGAACTGGAAAGCTTCTAAGAGTTTCTGTATCCTTTCTCTAATACAGGATAAAACCAAAGCTTTTAACTCTCTCCCCTTAGCTCTGCCTCTTCACCCCCTTCCTCATTTGATTGGATTTCATTAAATGCACAGTCATATCTTATGAGAAAGGTCCTCTAGGGACCAGGAAGGAAGATTTCAAATTAAACTGCAAATCCAGCTACACTGGGGAAATGAAGTTTTCTTTCTGCACTATAACTAGGCAGGTCTGAGAGGTAGGTCGGGTCCAAATATAAGCAAAAAGGTGACACATAAACTTCCCTGTCCCTAACACCCCCCCCCCCCCCCCCCCCCCGCCCTTCCCAAATCAGCAAAAAGGTAGACCAGAATGCTTGTCTGGCAACTGGAACAATTCAAACAGGTTCAATCAATAAGCATTTATTGAAGGTCTACCATATGCAAAGCACTGTACTCCCTAATATTAGGGTTGGACAATTTCCCTACCCTCAAAGAACTTACTTTCTACTGTGAGTGGAGAGAGGAGAACAGTGGGTACATAGATGAATATATCCAAAGTAAATCCTGTGCTATTTCAGAGGAACACTATCATCTGAGGGGATCCATGAAAGCCTTGGGCAGGGAAAAGCACTGAATCTAAGCTTCAAAGAGAGAATAAGAGATTCCCAGAGACAAAGGTGAGTAGAAATGGAAGGAATAGAGGCCAAACTGTGCCTAGACACATAAGTGAGAGTTGGAATGTCCTATACAGGAAATGCAAATACGTTCCTTTGGGTGGAAATTAGAATCTGTGAAGAGGAGTAATGGGAAATAAGTCTAGAAAGGTAGGTTAGAGCTAGATTGGGAAGGACTTTAAATGTTACCCTAAGGAATTTATATTTTATCCTAGAGGCATAGAGAGCCATGGAGGCTTTTGGAACAATAAGGGTATTGTGATTGTTTCTTTTTCTATGAACAGACCTGTGATGTCTGTGATGGAGAAAACCCTCTCAGGAAAGCCCTTCTAGCAATGTGGATCCATTGTTTCCCAACTTGGTTTTGGAGAGCTGCCTGGACTACTGAGATATTAAATGACTTATTTGCCCAGGATCATATACTTCCAGTACATATCAGAAGTGAACCCTGATCTTCCCCACTCTGTGACCACACTACCAGTCTACCCACTACGCCGGACTGCCAAGCAAGTCAGATGTGTTCTGTAGAAATGTCAGAAACAAGGAGGCCAAGGTTGGGAGTCTATCACAACAGTCCAAGAGGGAGTTGATGAGGACCTAAACAAGGCTGGTTGTGGGGTCGGTGGAGAACGGTGACAGATGCAAGACATATTTTGGAATAAAAGTGAGGAGACAAGAGCTGGTCTGGCTACTGCGCTGAAGTGAATGCCACTTGAGAGCTAGAGCTTAAACCAGAAAAGTGCTTTGGAAATTAGAGCCTTGTCTTGTGGGTGCAGAGAGAAGGCAGTCAGTATGGACATGCTTTGCAAAAAGTCTGCCACTAGGGGAAAAGTAGCCTGAACAGAAAGACCCTAGCCTGGTGCTGAATAGCTGAGAGAAAACGGGAATGAAAAGGGAAAGGGGCTTGAGGGCCAAGGGGAAGCCAGCAGTCACGCGGTTGTGCCTTCGCCCCGTCCCCTGGCATCTCAACTTCCCCTACCTCCCAAATCAAAGAGGAGCCAAAGAGGGAGGGCAGGAGATGGGAAAAGAAGCTTTCAGGTCCCTCCCCCGGAGCCCTCAATCTGTTTTAGCCAAGGGTCCCTGCAGCTACAAGTCTAATTTACAGCAACCCCCAAACAAATCCAGAAACCCCCAGTGTGCCGCAGTCCACAAGTCTGACCCCTCCAGCTGCAGCTTCTCAGAGAGTCAGGGGCGGTGGGGGCGGGGGAGGTGGCATTCCAAGGAGGTGGGCAGGGGGGCGGGGGCCGAAGGTGGAGCTTTGCTCTGACGCTCCGCCTACGACAGAAGGGGTTTCCTGGTCACTGGGAGGTAACCAGAGAAACCGCGGCGTGTGCCCCAACTTAACTGGCATGTTATAGAGAGGTTTCCCAATCTCTCCCTACAGCACTCTCTTCCACCCCTCTACCCCACCCCTTTCCCCCCACCTCCCCTCCCCCAACCTCGGCCCTACCCCCTACCCCCCTTCCTGCCTAGCCCCTCTCCCCACCAAACAGGTGCAGATCAGTACCCTCCGGCTCGGGTCACAGATCCAGGCCCCACGCCCCCGGCCCCTTCCCCCGCGCCTGGTCCCTTTCTCACCACGGCACCCGTTTCTCCAGCTCCATCCCCTAGATCCTACACTCCTGACCCCTTTTCCGAGTTCTCTGACCCTCTCTCCTCTCCAATCTCGCTTTACCTAGGTCCCTCTCCGATTCCCTCTTCCACCCTTCCTCCCCTGAGCCCCTTCCCCCGAGCCCCTCCTCCGTGCCTGTTCTCCCGATCCCCTCCTCCATCCCCGCTCCCGTGGTCCCTCCCTCCATCCCCGTCCTCTGGATCTCTCTCTCCTGATCCTCCCCTCCATCCCAGTTCTTCCGAGCCCACTTTGCCGTCACCTTCCCCCATCCTCACTCTCCCGATCTCCTTCTCTCAGACCTCTCCTTCCTCCCCCATACTTCTGTCCCCTCTTGCACCCCCTCTTTGCCAGTCTCCCCCTCTACCTCTCTTCTCTCGAGCGCTCTCCTCCAGCTCCTCCTCCTCCACCTCTCCTCTTCTTCCTCCAAACTCGGATATTTTTTCTGCAGTCTCCCCCGTCACCTCGGATTCCACTTGCACCTCCACACCTGTTTCCTCCCTATTCGCCCAGTCCCCTCTCCCATGCTCACTGCCCCACTCCCTCTATCCCCTTTTCCATCACCATTCCCGGGATCCCTCCCCCGCAGTCCCCTCCTCTCTCCCCCGACCATCTCACTCCACCGTCTTTCTCTCCCACTCCACCCTCCCGTCTCAGCTCCTCCGATCACTTTCACCCTCCTCCTCGCTCCATCCCAATTCCCCTAACCCGTTCCCATGGTCCCCTCCCCCATCCCCGCTCCCCCTCTCAATTCCCTCAACCCCACCTCCCCTCCTCTCCCTCTCTTCTGACTCCCCAGCCCGTTCCCCTATTCCCCTTCCCAGATCTCCTCCTCCCTTCCCGCTCTCCCAATCTCCTCTCCCAACCCGATTCTCCTTCCCAGATATCTTCATCCAACAGCAAGATCCCAGTCCTCTCCCCGACTCCCCTCCCTCTTCCCCGCTCCTGCAGTCCCTTTCGGCTTCCCTCTTCGCCAGTGCCTTTCCCCCGTGCCCGCTCGCTCGATCTCCTCCACCATTCCCGCTGGCGCAATCCCCGCCCCCATCCCCGCTCTCCAGCTCCAGTCCCCAGTCCTCGCTCTCCTGCTTCCTTTTCCCACCCTCGCTCTCCCCTAGCTCCTCCAACCTATATCCCCACTCCAGTACCTTTCCCGCGCTCCCACGTACCTCCCTCATTTCATTCCTCTCTCCTCATTCCTCCATCCTTCTTCCCTGCTCCCCTCCTTCATCCCCAATCTCTCAATCCCGGTCCCTCTCCCCAGATCCCCTGATCTCTTCGCACTGATGTCCAGTCCCAGCCGTTTCTTTTAACACTGACCTCTATTCCCTTCCCCATCTGTCTCCCCTGTCCTTTCTCCAGATCCTTCTCTCCTGACTGACTCCCATCCCTTTACCTTGCACCACTGTCTCCAGAACCCTTTCCCCATCCCTTTCCTTGATTCTCCTCTTCCAAGCCTTCCTTCCCTAATTTGTTCTCTCTTAGTCCATTCCCCATCATCCCCCAAATAACTGCCCTTTGTTGATACCCTATCTGACCCTTCTCCTTAGATTTCTTCTCTCATTCTACTTCCAAAAACTCTCACCCCTCATCCCTCCCCTTAGGTCTTCCCCGGTCCTTGTTCTCTTCACTCTCCTCTGATCGCTTTCCCTAGGTCGTTCTCTGATCTGTTCTCCATATCACTTTCCCCTGATCTCTTTCCCACAGATCACTCTCCTGATCTTTTCACCCAGATCACTCTTCTCTGATCCTTTCCCCTAGATCGCTGTCCCCTGATCTTCTCCCCAGATCACTCTCTCCTGATCTTTTCACCTAGATCACTCTCCTCCGATCCCTTTTCCTAGATCGCTTTCCCCTGATTTTTTACCCAGATCACTCTTTCCTGATCTTTTTTCCAGATCATTGTCTCCTGATCTTTCCCCAGATCGTTCTTTCCTGATCTTTTCACCAGATCACTCTCCTCTGATCTCTTTTCCTAGATCGCTCTCCTCTGATCCCTTTCCCTAGATCGCTCCCTCGATTTTTCCCCAGATCACTCTTTCCTGATCTTTTTTCCAGATCATTGTCTCCTGATCTTTCCCCAGATCGTTCTTTCCTGATCTTTTCACCAGATCACTCTCCTCTGATCTCTTTTCCTAGATCGCTCTCCCCTGATCCCTTTCCCTAGATCGCTCCCTCGATTTTTCCCCAGATCACTTTTTCCTGATCTTTTTTCCAGATCATTTTCTCCTGATCTTTCCCCAGATCGATCTTTCCTGATCTTTTCACCAGATCACTCTCCTTTGATCCCTTTTCCTAAATCGCTCTCCCCTGATCTTTTCTCCAGATCCTTCTTCTCAGATCCTTTTCCCTAGATCACTCTGGACTTTTTTTCTCCTCTGATCCTTTTTCCTTGAATTCTCTTCTCTCTTTCCCCTAGAACCCTTTCCCTAGATTTCTCTCCCTGGGTCCTTTCTTCCAATGGCTCTTCCCAAATAAAATTCCTTTCCCCTCCGCCCTCCCCCCTGTGTGGTTCTTTCCAGATCCCTTTCCTCTGATCTTCCACCCTAAATAGCTCTTCCCAGATCCATTTCACCTGATTCCCCCTCCCTCATGGAGCTCTCCAGATTCTTCTCCTCTGATCCCTTTCCCCAAACAGCCCCCCCTCGATCCCTTTCCTCTGATTCCCCCCGGCCTCCAGTAGCTCTTCCCAGATCTCTTTCCCCAGATCTCCCCCCCACCCCGGCTCTCCCCAAATTCCTGTCCCTAAATCCTTTTCTCCCAATCGCGCCCCGGCCGGACCTAGTGGCAGCCTTGGTGAGCACCGGATAGAGACGCAGCAACAGCAGATACTGCTCCAGCACCCGCTGGGGGAGCGGCCTGGGCCGGGCCCCGGCCCCAGGCCCGGCCCGCAACGTGGACACCACCGGAGCCATCGGCTGAAAGCCAGCACAGTCCCGAATCTGGGCACGACCTCGGCTCTAGGGCAAAGGGAGGGGACAACCGTACATTTCTAGCCCTCGGGAGCCGCGCGGCGCGGCGCTGGGGGGAACCTAGCACAGCCCGGCGCACGAAGCCCGGAGTTTTTCCCGGTTCCCTAAGCCTTTCCCTCCTCTCCCGGGCGGGCCGCGTAACCATTGGAGGACCACGGGGCGTGGCGGTTCCTGCTCCTGATTGGGCGCTCTTCCAGAGGGGTGGGGGTGGGTGGGGCTGGGCTGCGCTCTCGCGAGATTTGGGGCGGAACGCGCGAAATTTCTCCCGGGAACCGAGAACCGAGAGGAGAGCGGCGCAGTGGGAGTGGTGGCGGCTGACCCGAGATGGTGTCCCGGGAGCGCGGGTGGAAGCGCGCCGAGCCCGGGGAGGAGGCCGAGAACAGTCGGTGAGACCCGCGACTCCGCCGGCCCGAGGCCTCAGAGTCGCCTCTGTCCCCGACCCGACCCTCACCCTCCGGGCTTCACCAGAGCCCCGCCGGGGCCTCCCCTCACCCTCCGGGCATCCCCAGGGTCCCGCCGGGGCCTCCCCTCACCCTCCGGGCTTCCCCAGGGTCCCGCCGGGGCCGCCCCTCACCCTCTGGGCTTCCCCAGGGTCCCGTCGGGGCCGCCCCTCCCCCTCCGGGCTTCCCCAGGGTCCCGCCGGGGCCGCCCCTCCCCCAAGTCTTCCCCGCGCCCCCCCTCACTCGCAGGGGTCCCTCCCAGCGCCCTGAGGGCCGCTCTCCACCCCAGCCTTGCCGGCCTCTGAGCTCCCCCTGGGCCGTCGGTGCACCCCCAAATGCTAAGTCCCGGGAGCCACCCCCGCCGAAACCCTGGATCTCGGGGCCCCTCCGAGCCCGCCGCCCCTAGAATCCGCTGTGCCTTAGCGGCGGTGGCCGCAGGTGACCGCGCCGACCCCCCACCCCCCTCCCCTGGAGACAGCTTTGCGTCAGGTTATTCCCCCCCCATGCCGCTGCCCCCCCCATCACCCCTTTCCATGGTCTTTGCTTTGTGACTTCACTTGTTTCTTTATCATCAGTATCTCTGTGTCAGCCATTCTCAGATTTCCTCTCCAGGATTTTTGCTCTTCCATGCTCACCTTCCCGTTGTCATGCCCACCTGCTTGCTGGACATTTCCACCCGGGGTCCGACTGACCCCTGAGCGCATCATAGTCGTTGTTCTGGCTGCTGCCACCTCAGTTCTCCTAAATCCTCTTCTTTCTGGCTTTCAGCTTCACCCCGTGGCGGTCCGCCTGAAGTTACTCAGGATCTTTTCGTGTCTTCCCTGATCCCTTTCTACCTACCTGTTTCATTTGACTATTGAATACTGGGAAAAGTGGTGAAGCCAATACTGACTGGGTCCACTACAAATTTATGTTATGCTATTTCTGTAAAGTAATCCTTTTACACCTCCCTAATTAACTCACGCAGAGGTTCTTCCAAACCTTTTCATGATTTCCTTTCCCCCTCCCTTCTTAGCTGAAAACAGCCTCATAGTTTACTGGTAAAAAAATGGAAACCCTTTCCCCAAGAGTTCCCTCTTTTCCTTTCCTCCTCATCTCATCACCCAAATGCGTTCTCCACTGTCTTGTGTGAGAAAAAGATGGTCATTCTTGCCAAGCCACACCCCTCTATTTCACAAGTGATGCCAGTCCACCTTTCTACTGAAAAATTTCCCCTTCTATTTATCCTCACTCTCCTTGCCTGTTGGTTGCTTTTTAAGTGCTACAAACTTGCCCCTGACTTCTCATTGCAAGATCTTTGGAATCTTCCTCTGAACTATCTCTTGCTTCTGTCCTTTCCAGTCCTGCTACTGGCACCTTATTCTGGACTCTCTACAGTTTGTATCAGCCTACAACTCAGAATCACAGGAATTCAGACTGAATCTATAGGACAGTAGTTTGTCATACCAGTACTATTTCTTGGTAGTAGTGGTAATGTTGATTTGATTATCAGTCCTTATGCAGGAGGGAGAATAGGGACAAGCTGTTACTAGAGAGCAAATGGCAAGTTTCTGGTCTTTTTCTAGTGGTCGAGGCAGGAGATGGTAGAGTTGTGGGTAATTGATGACAAAGTGGGGTGAGGGGTGTTTGAGGTAGTCCTTCCCCTCTCCCAGTCCTCATTTAGATCAATTCACCTGATAACCTTACCTAACCTTTTCCTTTCTCCTCTCCGTTACCTTGGCTATAGGCTTAACTCTGAGGTCACCTTTTTCGGGAAGCTTTTCCTGAATTCTTCTCCGCACATCCCTCCCAGTCAAAAAGTAATGTTTTATTTAAATAATCAGATGCAGAAGTTTCGGCAAGACTAGATAGCAATTGATGTGGAAATTCAAGCTGTCTAAGACAGGACAGGACCAGACTGTTGTCTTCCAGCTGTCCTCCAAGCCAGCCCTCTTCAAACTTCTATTTTATTGTTGAGACCACCGCCATTGCTCCAGGCGTCAAGTTTCATGCCTTCCACGTTGACCTGGACTCCTTACTCTTACTCATCACTAATCAGTTGCTTTCTCCACAAAATCTCTTCCCTGTACTCACAGCCTAGACTACCCCAGTGCAAACTGTTATCATTTTTTGCCTTAGCTGTTGCAATAGCTTATAAATTGATCACCCTGCTTAAGTCTCTCCATCCTAGTTCATCTTCCACTCAGCTTCCACGGTGGTTGTCTGATTTTCGTTTCAATTCCGTCATCAGTAAATTCCCCTGTTACCTACAGGATCAAACATAAACTTCTTTGTTTGATGTTTAAGGCCCCTTCCATCTTTCTGGCCTTACTTACTTTATTTCCCTCTGCACTCTTTACACATGACACACCATCTGCTGTCTCCATGCTTTTGCACTATCAGTTTCCTATGCCTGGAGTGCTTTATCTCTTCACTTTTGCCTCTTGAAATTCTTTCAGGACTTGACTTAAGGGCCTCCTCTTGCTTAAGCTGTTCTCTTAGCTTGTGCCTTCCCCTCCAAGGTTATCTTGTCTCTCTCTTCTAAATATATGTTTTGCATATTCCTATATATGTTTTTGGCATGTTAGAATGTAAACTTGATGGGAGCGACTGCTTATCTTTTGTCTTTGTATTTTAGCCCATTGTCCGCCACATAATTGCTGTTTAATGTGTATTTGCTTGCTTGGTTCAAGCAGGGCTGGATGACTACCTGTTAAGGATTTTATAGAAGGGATTGCTATTGTTGGATAAGTTGAACCTGGATGGTCTCAGGTCCTCTCCAACTATGAGACTTTTTGTTCTTTACCTCTCAGATTTCTCATAGCATTTTGTCTGAAGCTTTCTATTGCACTGATCTCACTTTGCCTTATGTTGTTAACTTGTCTATGTGTCTTAGTTACCATAGTATATTATAAACTCTTAGAGGATCACGTTTTTTTCTTATGCTTAATAAATGTTTGTTGATTTGAGGCTCTTGTTACCTTTTTCTTGGACTTTTACTGTAGACTCTTAGTTACCTATCATCAGTCTCTTCCCTAATCCATCCAAGCCATCCCACCTAATGCCTCCATCTTCCTAAGGCACAGTTCTTCCATATGAAGTCCTTCCACATACTGTAATAATTTAGGTGTGTGCGATTCAGAATGGTTCATCCTGGTTGAGGAGGGTACTGGTGGCATGCTATTAGTCCAACGGACATGACAGGAATAATTAATAGTAATTGATGATTGATTAGTCACTAGTAATCAGGGATTCCACAACCAAAGTAAATGCTTCATATTATGCATGCTATAGCATGAAGAAAATTTAATCACATAGAGCAGGATTATTGCTATGTCTGGGTCTAGTGTGCTGATGTCATCTTGAAACACAGAGGATAGATTTTCCATTCTTTTACACAGGGATGATGGCTCTTCCTCCTCTTCACTCTCTGCCCTCAAGCGTTTGGAAAGGAGTCACTGGACAGACAAGATGGATGCAAGATTTGGTTTTGAAAGACTGCAGGAGCCTGAAGAGAAGACCGGCTGGCTAATCAACATGCACCCTGTAAGCTGCTTGGTTTTCTCTCTTCATTACATCTTCTAGCCCAAGCGCATCTATTCTGCATGCTGTTGGGGGAGGTAGCAGGATGCAGTGGGAAGTGGGAAGAATGGTAACCTTGGGTTTGAAGAGACTCATCAGCCATTGTCCCCAGGCAAGTGAAGGGGAAGTTTATGTAGCCTTTATCTTCCTAGTCCTAGGCTTGCTTACTATGTGATCATGAGCTTGATTTCTCTGACATTCAGTTTTCTCATGAAATGGTGATAATAATAACTAATTCTTGTGATGAAGATCACATGAAATAATGTATTAAAAGTTTATGTTCAGTTGTGTCCAACTCTGAGAGCCTCTGGTCCATGTTGCCCATGGGGTTAAGATATTGGAATGGATTGTCATTTCCTTCTCTAGTGAATTAAGGCAACGAAGAGTTAGGTGACTTGCCCAGGGTTACATGGCGTCTGAGGCTGGATTTGAACTCAGTTCTTCCTTACTCCAGGCCCCAGGACTCTATCTACAGAGCTAGCTAAATGCCTTCATAAAAAGTTATTGTAAACCTAATAAGGTTACATAAATGTCAGCTGTTATTGCTACCTAGTATTTCTTGTCCTGGTAACAGAGATAGATAGTGGGAGGCTCTATTTTGTGGGGGCTATATGTGAGATCATTGAAAAGGTAGGCATAATTGTTTCTGAATCTTTCCAAATTTTACTTTTAAAAAAGTATTGTGAAGGTTCAGAGAGTAGTCTTTGTAGAAAAACAGCGGAAAGACTGTATATGAAAATGAGATGTGAAAGAGATTGAGTCATGGGGCCATTGGGAGGGTGAGGGGAAACTCCTAGATTCTAAGGCTGGAGGGTGTCTTAATGAGACTCTTATGAATAAAGCTGGTAGCTTATAATGACAGTGGGTCAAAGGAATTTATTTCTGGAATATATAATATAATCTAAGGGTTGGAAAGGATAGCACTCTGATAAAAAAAAAGAGCTATTGATATTGTATAAATGGGGCTTTCATTTGTCAAGAGGACTTTGTTACCGCTGCAGACTACTGCCTTCTCTTTTTAGACTGAGATTTTAGATGAAGATAAGCGCTTGGTCAGTGCAGTGGATTACTATTTCATCCAAGATGATGGCAGCCGGTTTAAGGTAAGTGGGTCTCTCCCATGAGTGATCTGAGCACCACTTGGTGATTTGGCCTAGTTTCGTCTGAGCCAGGAGGGGCCTAGTCACCACCAACTGTAAGAATTTCCCCTGAGGAGAAGAGGCTGCCTTGGGAGTTAGTGGATTCTCTCTCCCTGGAGCTCTTGAAGCAGAGGCTGGATAATCAGAGATGCCTTTTCAGTTAGAAGCTGGACTAGATGACCTCTGAAGTGCCTTCTGACTCTGAAATTTTGTGATGCACTTCTGCCTATAGTCAATTGAGAAGCGATAACCCCCCAAATCACCTCATCTTCAACTGGCATTTCTTTATATAATCAGATTCTGCTGCAAGGCCTTAGGCAAATTACTTAACTCCTTGGGACTCAGTTTCCTCATCTGTATAAGTGGATTGGAATAGAGGACTTCTGAAGTCCCTTTCAGGTGTACTTTGCCCTTTAGCTTTGATAAGACCCTTAGAAAAGCACTGGCAGGCCTCATGTTGAAAGTCATTTAAGAAGTTTAAGTAGTTATAATTTTAATTGGTTTTGTTGTTTAAATCTGTAACACCAACTTTAATAGCCTCTACTACTGAGGTTATGTTGAAATTATAGTAACAGTTTGTAATTCTGTGAGGAAGTCAGTTGTGGGGATACTTCGAGTGTGAGGAATTTATGAAGAGCTGGAGAGTTCAATTACTGTTTGAGTATTGATTGAGTTTTAATCACCATCTTCAAAGCAACTCTCCCTGAGAAGGCTGGAGCAAGATAGTGAGAAGACTGAGGGAAAGAACTTACTCTCTGAGAGGATTGAATTTAATCTTTATATGAAGGATTTTGAAGAGACATATCTGCAGTCTTGACCTCTTAATAGTAGGACTGTGTTCCAGAAACAAGAAGTTAAGACTAACAGTGATAGGTAGAAGGTGACTCTGACTGTGATCTTTCTCACAACTAAAACATCACAAATAAGTATTTACTCCTTTGACCTTTACTCCTTTATTGTTAATAATTGTATAGCAAGCAACTGATATTTTTTAAGCCTCAGAGATTAGGAACTTTGATATTTAGTGAAATAAACAATTCTTATAGGAAAAGTGGTTTCTCCAGTATAGTCAGTAGTATTTAATAACCTGAACTAGGGGCTCAGAGTTTTGGTTTTTTTGTTTGTTTGTTTGTTTTTTTGAGAAAAATGTTGCAGTTTTAGTAATTGATAAGGAAATATTCCAATGTCCCTTTGAATTACTTCAGAACTCAGGAGGACATGAATAAATGCAGTAACCAGTCCAATAGCAGGCTGAGAGAAAACAACCTCACATGAGGGATGGACTTTCAGGCTCTGCTGCAAATAATTGAGAAGAAAGTTTCCTCATTGTTGCTCTTGAACTTTTCTGCCCTCAAATGAGATGTTTGCAAAGTATTAGTACAGTGCTTGGCACGCAGCAGATGCTTAATAAAGGCTTATTCCATTCTATGTTGTAACATCTATTTGGAAGCCTTACTATGTTGTCCTTACTGTGCTTTATCAGAGTAGAAGGAGTAATGCATACCTTGCTGCTCCCAGGGAATGTTCAAGAGAACACCTGACCTTCTTTTCTTCCTTTTTTTAATTCATGTTGGATGAGTTGTGATGGCTCTTGTTCTTTTCCAGGTGGCGCTGGCTTATAAACCATATTTCTACATAGCAACAAGGAAGGTAAATATGTATATTTCATTGAATCAGGCCACATGATCTGTCCATTACTTTGTAGTGAACTTTGGAATCTGGAAAGAAGTGGGTTTCTAGAGTGGAAAGTTAGGAGATGCATTAGATTCTGATCATTGCTAAAATTCTGGTCCCGTTGTAGGGTTGTGAACGAGAAGTGTCATCTTTTCTCTCTAAGAAGTTTCAGGGGAAAATTGCCAAATTGGAGACTGTTCCCAAAGAGGATCTGGACTTGGTAAGTGTTGTCCGCACACTTGTGAAGCAGAGAGATTGGAAGAGGCTTGGGAAGTGAGTTAGTTTGCTGTTTTGTGGCCTGGGGAACGAGGGGCTGGGGCTGGGAGAATCATCAAAGGACCCTGGCTTCGGTGCTACCTCAAGTCAAGGTGCTCCAGAGCTCCAGGTTCCCTGAACTAGATTCCATTTGTCTTTATCGTATTATAGCTACTCTTGATCTCCTTAATTCCCTGTCATTAGTAAAATTTCTTTTTTTGCATTCATGAACACACCTTATTTTCACTTCATAGCCAAATCACTTGGTGGGCTTGAAGCGAAATTATATTAAACTCTCTTTCAACACTGTGGATGACCTTGTAAAAGTGAGGAAGGAGATTTCTCCAGCAGTGAAGAAGAATCGAGAGCGAGATAATGCCAGTGATGCCTATACCGCTATGCTGTCCAGGTGAGCTACACCCTCCCTAGGTGGTACCCATTCCCATTTTCCTGATCCTAATGAAGTAGGTGTATGATCTTATGGACAACAGGTTCAGCATGATGCCGGGCTGCATTTGGCTGAGATAGCCTTGAGGAGCCAGACTAAGTGCTTCATATGTTCAGTGGTGCAGTACTTTTTATTTTGGCCTGTGGAGGAAAGCAGTGTCCTCTTTTACTAAGAGACGTATTTGTGGATTGTGGATTGTGGATTGGTTCTAATCAACTCAAGAGGATTTGGAATCCCAAGTATATTTTATCATTTGTAGATGTTCAGAAAATAATAACTTTGGAAAATCTGACACATAAAAACGGAAAACAGAAGATGCAGTAGAAAGAATGGTAAGGGAAAGCAGAAGTAGGAGACGGTCATGTTGGTTTAAGAAGTGGTAGCAGTAGTAGTGGTGTTGGTAGTAGTAGTAGTAGTAGTAGTAGACAAAGAAGAAGAGCCACTTCACCTTAGGCAGTCAAGGTGAAATGCTGAAGCCTCCTATAACTTTTCCCTTGCTCTGAAACTGGAAGCTGTAATCATTGGTCATTTCCTGAACCTTCTCTTTAGCATATGAGCATATATAAAGACAAACAGTGCGTTTAAAATCCTAATGTCAGCAGTTTCTAATTCTGATGAAAAAAGAGAGCAAGGTAAATAGTAGTTGGTAGGGTAATAGTTAGGGGAACAGACCCCCCCCAGGAACTCAGGCCTGACCCTTTATTGGCACAGATCTTCAAGTATCTGTGAGCTGTATTCAAGGTTGTATATATTTTTGAGAATCATCCTGATGAACTCAATCCATTTTGGTTTTTGTATTCACTTAATACTGACTTTTCTCTCTTCAAATCTATAATGCTGCAGCTGGGAATAGAGGAATTAATAACTATTTTCCCTTTTTTGTGGAGTGCATTGATGGGGGGTAGTGTAACTACTGATGAAGAGGGGGCCTCTAAGAAGATAGCTGACCAGTTGGACAACGTAGTTGACATGCGCGAGTATGACGTTCCCTACCACATTCGTTTGTCCATTGACCTGAAGATCCATGTGGTGAGTGCTGGGCTGTTGGTGTTTTCTTTGGGAAGGCCTTGATGTCAAGGAAATGCTGAGGTGAAAATGAGCCTGTGAACAGAAGTGTTTCCTGAAGTAGAAAACTCCTTATTTAATGCACACTATATCTCCTTTGGTCCTTTTTGTAGGCTCATTGGTATAACGTTCGGTACCGGGGTAGTTCCCTTCCCGTTGAAATCACTCGCCGAGATGACCTTGTTGAACGACCTGTAAGTAATACTTGTACTTTCTTAGCTGAGGTTGTGACAAGCTCTTTCCACAGGACATCATGCCCTCTACCCAGAGAGATGAGATTGAGTGTTACTGGTGTAGGATGCTGCCACAAGGGGGCAAAGGAGAGCTAATCAATCTTAATTTTCCATCAGGATCTGACTTGAAACCATTTCATATTACAGAAATGACTTAGGGACTTTGAAGTGTCATCACCTTTTTGGCCTGATTTGAACCTATGAGGTGGGGCTAGGAAGCCCATATCAGCCCTCTCTAAATACCCTTGGGCTGGACTTTGGGGACAAAGATCCACCAGTGAGCTGTGGATGAGAAGATAAGGGCCAGAAGAAGCGTTATGGATCTAGATGCCTTAGGGCCAAGAAAGAAAAATCTTGGGCTTCCATATTTTCAGAAATGGCAGTGCTAAGATCATAAAGAAGGCCAACTGGATTGCCCCTGAGCCCTCTGTACCTTTTGTCACTTTCAGGACCCTGTAGTTTTGGCATTTGACATTGAAACAACTAAACTGCCTCTCAAGTTCCCAGATGCAGAGACTGATCAGATTATGATGATCTCTTACATGGTAGATGGTCAGGTGAGTGTCTGGTTTAGCTTTTGAAATCTAAGTCAGAACAGCTGACAAACTGAAAAATCATTCACCACCTCAAGTCATAATGGCTACAACTTCCCGAACAGTGTAGGAAGGTTGGGGGTACCTCCAGACTTAGGACTTGAATCTTAATGTCTCTTCTTTGGGAGGGTAGGAGGTCATGGAGTTGATGGCCAGCCACATTTTTAGGCAGTGAGTTGGTTTTTATTTGTATCTTTGCTAGCACTTTTTTTAACTATAGATATCTAACCAATTTCATTAGGGATACCTGATCACCAACAGAGAGATTGTCTCTGAGGACATTGAAGATTTTGAATTCACCCCTAAGCCAGAATATGAAGGACCCTTTTGTGTCTTCAATGAACCTGATGAGGTAAGCACACTTTTCTTAAGAGAAATTCTCAGCCCTCTCAGTCCTAGGGAGCTCCCCCTGCCCAAGAACTGTGTGATATAATAAGATATTAATTTGCATTTACTTCTTTTGCCATGGGTTAGCGTTGTACCTTATTGAACTTAGTTGAAAGTAAAGTTACAAACCCATCGTGGAAGGAATTGGTGTTAGATTTTTCCATGAATGAATGAATGAAAAAACATTTATTAAGTACTTACCTATGTACTAAGCAGTGAGAATGCAAGAACAGAGAAGCAATACAGTCCCTACTCTCAAGGGTGATTGGGGCCAATTAAGGTATGTTGGTAGGTCAGATGGTACTGCCTGAGGGTCTGGAGAAGGAATATGTATCAGATGACCAGGCTTGGTGAGCTAGAAGCCACAATGGTAAAACAAATGTTAAGTCCTGGTGATCTTCCATTACCATTGGTAATTGGTGATTCTTTGTTCCTTTCTGTGATGCAAGTGGCCATGTAACTTTGTCTATGGATTAGGATTGGTTGAAAGATCTAGCCCATGACTATTGGGAAGGAGGATCAGAGTGAAACAAGGGGCTCTCATTTCCTTCTTGAAAGGATAACAATAGGTATCAGTGTCCAACCAAATGGGGCAGTAGAAAGCATTGGTAGGGAGTTTGATGGGAAAACCTGATCTCCTGGTTTGGATCTGCCTGGTTGGATCAGGGTACCTTATGGGTGTAGGTAGGAGAGGGGCCAGATTCTTTGAGATTCCTTTTATCAAGGAGTTGGATCAGGGTACCTTGTGGATATAGGTAGGAGAGAGGCCAGATTCTTTGAGATTCCTTTTACCAAGGAGTGTTTAAGTCATTAAACATGGAGCAAATATGTCTTAGAAGATAAAGTTGTTGACTTACAGTTGTACCCTTCTACTGATTTCAGGCTCATTTAATCCAGAGGTGGTTTGAGCACGTCCAGGAAACCAAACCTACCATCATGGTAACTTACAATGGTGACTTTTTTGACTGGTAAGTGTGGAAGCTTCGCTAACAATTGTGAGGAGCTAAGAATTGAGTTAAAGAGGGGCTTTGTTGACAGGTTGGTTGTGCTGCTCAGGAATGAGTATATTCCATTCTGAAGAGAGATAGCCAGCTTTGAGTCACTTCTGGGACACCATCTCCCCTCAAGAAACCTGTGATAGAGTGAAGAAAAGACAGTAAATTGCTTCAATTTTTGCAATTCATACTCTCGGGGAAGTCTATCATTCTGGATGCATGGGTGTTCATTTTTTGTAAGATGAAGAGAGATAATATCGAACTGTCACCTTGCTCACAGACTTGACCTTAAACATTTCCTTTTAATGTAACAATTTTTGTTCGGTCGTTTTCAGTCATGTCTGACTCTTGGTAACCCATTTGGGGTTTTTGTGGCAAAGGTATTGGAGTGGTTTGCATTTCCCTCTTCAGCTCATTTTACAGATGAGGAAATTGAGGCGTACAGGATTAAGTGACTTGCTGAGGGTCACACAGCTAGTAAGTGTCTGAGGCTGAATTTGAACTCAGGAAGATGAGTCTTTCTGACTCCAGGCCAGCACTCTATCCACTGTGCCATCTAGCTGCCCTAATATAATAACAGTTCTCGGTTATTTGTCATTTTATGGTTCTACAGCAGTTTCGTGTATAACCCTCTGAGGGAGATAGAGTACAGATCATCTCCATTTGATGGTTGAACAAACTGGGCTTCCGAATGGTTTAATAGCATGCAAAAGATCCCCCAGTTTTTAAGTGGAAGAGTAGGGGCCTAGCTCTAGGCTTCCTGTCTCAATGTCCTTCCCGTTACAGTGTGTTATTTCTTTGCAGTAAGAAGGAGGAGCTATACAAGTTGGAGCATTCTCTGCTGTCATCCTTCCCTGTTTACCTTGTCTCATCCCTTTCTACCTTTCCCTAGGCCGTTTGTGGAAGCGAGGGCAGCAGTTCATGGACTGAGTATGCATCAGGAGATTGGATTCCAAAAGGACAGTCAAGGGGAATACAAGTCCTCTCAGTGCATCCACATGGACTGTCTCAGGTGGGTGCTGCGGTGGCTCCTACCCCAGGAATATCACACCAAGGGACTTCTGGTGTTGTGCTCACACTGCTAGGCTGTAGGGTTCTTGATCAGAAGGGAACAGGTCAGTTTAGGAAGTTATCCTACCAGCCACAAGACCATGGCGGGGAGACCTAGAAGGCCCCTGCCTGAGAGGCCACCTAGTCTGAATGCTGTCATGTTACAGAGGACAATAAAGCCTGCAGAGATGAATGAAGTGCTTTGCCAAGCTTACACAGGTAATAAATGGCAAAGGCAGGATTTGGACCCAGGTCCTTTGATTTCAAATCCATTCTTATGGCACTTTTGGGGTTCTGCCCACATATTGCCTACCCTTATTAGCTATTCCTGGCCACTGAGGGCCAGGAGGATCAGTTGTTTTCATTCTTTTTGTTTTCTAGATGGGTAAAGAGGGACAGTTACCTTCCAGTGGGCAGCCACAACCTTAAAGCTGCAGCCAAAGCCAAACTAGGGTATGATCCTGTGGAGTTGGACCCTGAGGACATGTGTCGAATGGCCACTGAGGAGCCTCAGGTACCATTGAACCCAGTGGCTTTTGTAGTCCATTAGGTATAAATGTCCTGAGTCTTTGAGGGAGACAGATAGTGAATGTACCGCTTAGAAGAAGAGGCATAGAGTACTGGAACCACGTCACTCTGGGACTGCTTTTCCTACATAAACATTTACTCTTCTGAGACTCCCTGCTTCCTTCAACTGGGTAGAAGGTTAGGTCTGTATCTCCTCCTATATTCCTGGGTATTCACCAGTATTTTGGATTTTCTTTGGGATTGCTGCTGTGTATAGCCACACTTAACCTGTGTTTTTTTAGTTCTGGTGTTTTTATTTCTCTTCTCAGACACTAGCTACATATTCAGTATCAGATGCTGTTGCTACTTACTACATGTATATGAAGTATGTGCATCCCTTCATCTTTGCTCTGTGCACTATTATCCCCATGGAACCAGATGAGGTCAGTGCAGCTTTTGCCTTAATTGGTGTGGGGTATCTATGTTAGTGACATCCATTGAGGTGTTTGTTCCAGACAAGATAGAGGACTTCCTAATGGAGAAGGCTGTGGCGATGTGATAGCATTCATTGAGGAAGATGGATATCTCTGCCTCCTTTCAGTGAACATCATCTGTCTAGGGCAGTAGAAATCCTAACAAATGAAATGGGATCTAGGGACCGTAATGACATGAATGAGTCAATGACTAAAGCGCTTCTGTGCAGAGAGACCACTGTGCTCAGCTCTGGGGGTACTTATAGAGAAATAAGAGTCTAGCCTGCTCTCAGAGAGCTCACAGTCTAGTTGGGGGGACTCCACATCTGGAAGGTTTCATCTGTAAGTCAGTTGGAAGAATCCCACAGTCCCTAGAGTATAGCAGCAAAGCAGAAGGTAGTACTTTTTTAATAATCATTTACAATGATAAAATCATATCAACTTCTGATGTTGAAGCCTTTAAACAGTGTGGAGGACTTGGGTGACAAGAACTTTCTTATCTGGGCCTTTGGTAGCTATGGCTGCAGCACCTGGAGGAACAGCTGTTAGGCTGCATCTCCACAGAGACTGCTTCCTAGAAGAATAGCTGAAGGCCTGAAGCCAGAAGCATTGCTATTCCCAAGGCTGTTGGTTTCAGGGTGCTAGGTTGTCTCTATCAAGATCTGAGGGGAGATGGTAACCAAGATATGATGGTTGGTCTTGCCTGGTATGTGCTGCCTCCTGTCTTTCCCTCAGGTGATCTGGCTGCTTCCACCAGGCATCCTTGCCTACTTGTGAATACCAATTGGTTGGCAGTTGGTGGGGACAGCTGGTTCCTTCTCCATAGGAGCTACCTCCTCAGGGATGAAGGTGGTCAGGCCTGGGCTAGGAACAAGTTCACTCATCTGGGGCAAAGGTGTCAAACATGTGGCTCATGGACCTCTTGTGGACCAAACACTTTTAAGTGTGACCTGAACCAGATTAAAATGTAATTGGGAAACATTTAACAAAACAAATAAAAATATAACAAAACAGATAATGTTAATATGTGACCCACTAAAGTTTCCTTCATAAGGAGCATAAGTTCAGTGATCTCTGGTTTCTATTTTGATACTTGTGGTCTGAGGGCTACTGCTCCTCAAAGGGCTTTTGTGTATATCTGCCTATTAGTGGCTGCTAGTCATGCAGTTGTTGCTTGTGGTGACAAGGAAGGCAGGCTCTTTCTTCACAGTGAATTGTCCTATTAATGATGACTGCAGGGGCTGATTTCAAGCAGGTCTGGTAGTTTGTGGGACGTTGTCATTCTCAAGGCTTTTGGTTTTTTCCGCTGCAGGTCTTGCGGAAGGGTTCAGGAACCTTATGTGAGGCCTTGCTTATGGTCCAGGCTTTCCATGCCAACATAGTTTTTCCTAACAAACAAGAGCAGGAGTTCAACAAACTGACTGAAGATGGCCACGTACTGGACTCAGAGACATACGTTGGGGGCCACGTGGAGGCACTGGAATCAGGTGTCTTCCGAAGCGACATTCCCTGCCGATTTAAAATGGTGCAACTCTTTGCTGCTCTCTTTGTTTCCCTCTTGACTGCTTTGGGAGGAGTCTGGATATCCATGTCCCTGCCCTGTGGTTGGCAAGAATCAGAATAGGCTAAAGTAGCTAGCAGCCCTTCCCTCGAACTCTAAGGCCCTTCCTGATCTTACCACGCAGGGCCTAGGGTAGCATTTGTCAAGACCATTGTGCTGCAGTACCCTTCCTTGTTGGTGCCTCTGGGGATCAGCAAGGGATTCCAGGTGAAATACGGGTTGTCAAGTCAGCAAGCGTTTAGTGCATGCCATGTGCCAGGCACTTTGGTAATCACTGGGGATGCAGTGAAAAGCAAGAACAGTCCTTGCTGTCAAGACATTCACAGTCTCCTAGTCACAGGAAGACTGAAACGTGAGGAGGTTGCTTCCATAGGCCATTTGTAAGGGTCATTGATTGCTTTGGCACTCCATACGCATTAAGGCATGTTTTCTAGTTGCTGTGTGGACTTTTTAAAGAGCTCTTCCAAAGAGTGTTGTCTGCATGGAACCTGTGATCCAAAGCTTAGGCTAATACATTTAACCTTGTGTCAGTAGAGATAGTCCCAAAGACTGCAGATAATGTGAGTTGGTCTTAAAAAGCTGGATCAGCCATGCAGGGTCAGTGTGCATGTCGATGCAGGGGCTGTATCATATCACCTTGTCTCCTCTGCCAGAATCCTGCAGCCTTTGACTTCTTACTGCAGCGTGTGGAGAAGACCATGCGCCATGCTATTGAAGAAGAAGAGAATGTGCCCGTTGAGCAGGTTACCAACTTCCAAGAGGTAATAGCCCCACAGCCTCTGGGGGCATAAGTGGGGTATCCCAGGAATCTTGACCACCCAGCTCCTCATGTATGTCCAGGCATTCACTGTCATTGTATTCTTGATGCCTGCATTTGTCTTCCTGCTTTAGACTTGCTCTTTTCTTCTTTTATGAAACTTATAGACACTATCTTCCAATGGCAATCTGGAGAAGATTGAAGTTAAGTTGGATCCTCCTTTTTAGCCCCCACTATTTCTTCTTTGAGCAGATTCTAACCAAATGATGTTTTTAGCTCAACTACTTAATGGACTTCTTTCTGCTCCTTGACTGTCCCTCTTGAATCCATCCTTTACACTGCGGAAGCAATCTTCTTTCTGTACGGTTTAAAACAATATGTTTTATTGATCTTCACTACTTTTTCCACATCCCAGTCTGTTGCGTTTCAGTGGCTTCCTCAACCTCTCTGTTGTAACAAGTCAAGCAAAATTAATCCTATTAGCCACATTTGTAAATGTACACTTCCCCGTCTGTAGTCCATCACTTCTTGGCAAAGAGGTGAGAGAATCATGTCTTACCAGGCTGGAGGTTGGGATTGGATACTACATCAGTCAGAGTTTTCAAGTCTTTGATTGTTAGGTTCTTTGAAAATAACAAGTCTTTCATTGTTATTTTTCTTTACATTATTTTGGTCACTGTTGATTCTCTTGGTTTTATTTCCTTTGCATCAGTTCATACAAATCTACTCACATTTCTCTGTCATATTTTATAGTGCAGCAATACTCTATCACGAGGTCCTTATTCTGTAATTTGTTCAGCCATTCACTAATTGATGGGGGTACATGTTCCTTACAGTTCTTTGTTACTGTAAAAAGTGCTGCTATAAATATGTGTATGTATATGGAACTTTTTCTTCCTTTTTAACAGATATACATCTAGTAGTACTATTTCTAGGTCAAAAGGTTTATATGGTTTAGTTACTTTTTAGAATATAATTCTGAATTTTTTCCAGAACAGTTGGGCCAGTTCTTCGCTTCATCAGCAGTGTATTAGTTTGCCTGTTTTCCCACAGTCCCTTTAGCATTGTAACATTTCATTCTGTTCACATCAAGGCCTCAGCAGTCTCTCACTGTTTATACTTCCTGGTTTTGTCATTCAAGGCCCTTCATAGCCAGGCTCCAGCTGACCTTTCCATCCTTATCTCATATGGTTCTCCTAACTGGGACTACTCTCCTTCCCTTCTTCCTATCTTGCCTTCTCTGCCTCTGTGGTGTTGTCCATAGTGTCGCCCCCATGTTTCCATTTCTCTTTGTTGGACCTTCTCCCTGCTAAGTTTCTTCTAAGTTGCTCCTTTTTTCCACAAAGCCTTTCCTGACATCAGACCCTCTCCTGAGCTGAAAGGAATTTCTGTCTTCCCAAATTTCCCATCTTACTCTGCTTATTTTTAATTTTTTCTTTTTCATTTTTAAAATACATTTTTATTTCATTTAATGTTCATCAATTACATGTAAAAACATTTTTTAACATTCACTTTTAAAAATTTTAAATTTCAAATTCTCTCCCTCCCTACTGAGAAGTGAAGCAAAATTATATTGATTATCCATGTGAAGTGATGCATAATATTAGCCATGTTGCAAAAGAAAACATAAAAAACATGAAAAATAAAGTAAGAAAGTAGAAAGTTCAATCTGTATTCAGAGTTTATTCAGTTCTCTCTCTGGAGATAGATAGCATTTTTCATCATGAGTCCTTTGGAATTGTCTTAAATCATTGTCTTGATCAGAGTAGCAAGTCTTTCATAATTTATCATTCTTCCAATATTGCTGTTACTGTGTACAATGTTCTCCTGATTTTGCTCACTTCACTCTGCCTCAGTTCACATGAGTCTTCCCAGGTTTTTCTGAAGCTATCCTGCTCATTATTATTATATTACACAATAGTATTCTATCACAGTCATACACTGCAACTTGTTCAGCCATTCCCCAACTAATGGGCATCCCCTTGATTTCCAATTCTTTGCCACCACAAGAAGCTGCTGTAAATATTTTTGTGCAGATAAGACCATTTCTCTTTTCTTGAATCTCTTACAGATCTAGTAGTGGTGTTGCAGGGTCAAAGAGTATGCACAGTTTTATAGCCCTTTGGGCATAGGTGGAGAATTTTTCTATATCCTCTCTAGCGTTTTGCATCCTTCTTTTCCATTACGTTAGCCAGTCTAATAGTTGTAAGGTGGTACTTCAGAGTTGTTTTAACTTGCATTTTTTTAATCAATAATGATTTAGAGCATTTTTTCACATGACTTGATAGCTTTGATTTCTTCTTCTGAAAACTGCCTGTTTTTGTACTTTGACCTTTCTTTTATAAATTTGGCTCAGTTTGAGAAATGAGACCTTTGTCAGAGAAATTTGCTGTAAAATTTTTTTTCCCACTTTCCTGTTTTTCTTCTAATTTTGGCTGCATTAGTTTTGTTTGTGCAAAACCTTTTTAATTTCATGTAATCCATTTTCCTTTTCTCATCACACTCTGCTTAGCGCTTTTCTTTACATATATCACATTATCACATGGATCAGTTGTTGGTGTACTCGCCAGTCCCTCCCTTTAAGCTGCATGCTCTTTGTCCACACAGTTGTCATATCTGTCTGTGACACTGGTACTGACCACTAGCCTTTGCAGATAGTATTAAATAAATGATTTTTGAATTGTGTTTTACACAATTCATGTGATCATGGGAGTATGACTTATACCTGAGTTTTGGCTTCTTAAAGGAATAGCCCTTAGACAGCTATCTTTCTGCTTATGTTTTCAATTTCTATTTCCTTTTCCTCCTTCCTTAGGTGTGTGACGAAATTAAGAACAAACTGACCTCCCTTAAGGATGTGCCCAATCGAATTGAGTGTCCTCTCATATACCACCTGGATGTGGGTGCCATGTATCCCAATATTATCCTTACTAACAGGTTGCAGGTGAGGACAAGCTTCTCTTATTTGAACTGCTGAGAGTTTGTTTAATCAAAGCTTTCATTCTGTCTGTCTCTCTTTTTAATGTCTAGCCTTCTGCCATAGTGAATGAGGCCACATGTGCAGCCTGTGACTTTAACAAGCCAGGTGCTAACTGTCAGCGAAAGATGACCTGGCAGTGGAGGGGGGAGTTCAGTAAGTCTTTGATTAGCATTCTCTTGGTTGAATAGACGACTGCTTTGTCAAGGATTGGTATCCTCTGATTTTTTTTTTACCTTTGTCCCCTTGCTAGTGCCAGCCAGCCGCAGTGAGTATCATCGTATTCAGCAGCAGCTGGAGTCAGAGAAGTTTCCCCCATTGTTCCCAGACAAACCAGCCCGGGCTTTTCATGAGCTGTCCCGAGAAGAGCAGGCTAAGTATGAGAAGAAGCGACTGGCAGGTAAGTGATTTGTTAGCGATCTTCCAAACATCAGGCTTCCTACATTGTAGACATCCTTAATGTGTTACAGAGTCTCTTAATTAAACTGCACCTGTTAAGGTGCATCCTACCTTCTTCCTTAAATTACTCTGAGTGGATGCTTATACAGTTGGTACTGCTGTAGGCCTAGGCTTTCTCTCACTGGCAATGATGAGCCCTGGCCTCTCTGCCCCATTTGTACCCTGCTGTGGTCTCACTTGAATACTATAATCTAGACAGTCATTCTTCACCCCAGTTGTTTAATCTTTTGGGAGACTCCCATTCAGATACAGGGTGGGCTAGGTGGCCTCAAAAGGATTCTATGACCTGCTGAGGAGGCATAAGTCCTCTGTCTCACTGGTTGTCCTGTGTCTTCATCATGATAACAGATTACTGCCGGAAAGCTTACAAGAAGATCCACATCACCAAGGTGGAAGAGCGCCTCACCACCATCTGCCAGCGGGAAAACTCCTTTTATGTAGACACAGTACGAGCTTTCCGAGACCGGCGTTATGAGTTCAAAGGACTACATAAGGTACAAAAGTCAGAGCCTGTGTTGGGAGAGACCTCAGGCCAAGTCCCATTTCTGAAATCTCCCCCTTCTGTCCCGAGAACCTGTTCACTGATTTGCCTCACTGATTGGGCTCCTTCAGTCTTAATGGGCCCACTCTGAACCTCTTCTCTATGGCCACATACAGATGGACAGTGACCTTCAGGTCCTTGGGCTTTGAGAAATGCAGAGCCAATCAGGTATGATAAGAATCTGTCTCAGTGAGGGCTTCTTGCAGTGGAGGCTTCTGTGACTGAAGATTTCTGATCTTTTGTCTTTGGAGTGAGAGAATTTCATTCACTAATCCTCTGTTTTCCTCAGTTTCCTCCTCTGTCATCATCCATCTCTGAGGGTTGTTATGAGGATCAAATAGGACATTTTTACAGCTCTTAACACAGTGCCTGGCATATTGCAAACACTGATTAAATGTTAGCTATCATCGTCGTCATCATCTCGTTGTTGTTATCCATCAGGATAATGCTGATGTAGGGGTCTGCGGGTTGAGGGCTTCTACTTTTTATGTGTTTAACATTGAGCAAGGAGGATCTAGGATAGTTCCCAGGAACATCTAATTTAACAAGGTTTACAGGAGTATTCACTAAGCAGATTTTCTAAAGCTGAGCCCTCTGAGCAGTAAAACTGTGTTCATTGTAAGCATTTTTTTATAGAAATCTATCTAAAATGTGTAGTTTTCTTCCTCCATTAAAGGCAAGGAAGTAGACAGTGTATTTCTGAAAGACTAAAGGGTTTGAAGGGTTCAGCGTCAGTTACACTGGAAAGTTCCTGGAAGGGGCAGGCTTCACTCTCTTTGGAGCACCATGGTGATGGCAGAGCTGAAGGCAGACACCAGAGTCCATTGCTGTCAAGAAACATGGGAATATGGGACAGGACTTAACCTTTTCTTGATGATTTAGGGGTGTCTTTATGAACATGCAGAGTTTATTTTATGAATGTACACAATTTTTCTCCCCCATTTGTTTCTGGTATGCTTTTAGTCAAATTGTTACTAGGAAACCAGATGAACAAAGTGTAATGATACCTATGTTTTTGGAAAAAGCCTCCAAAAAGTCTCTTAGTGGGATGACACTTCGCCTGGAACCCAGGACAGGAGAGTGACTTTCAGGCTGAAGCTTTGTGGCAGTTATGCCAGGTGCTTATAGACTTTTCCCATTAATTACCAGGTTTGGGATTTAATCACAGTCTGGTCTCTGGACAAATGAGGTACATTGCTACAAGAAACTATCTGTTCATATTACTTAATTTCACAAGACATAGAAATGAGAATGAAACATTTTCTTTTTATTTTCCTTTTTTCAGTGATTATCTTGTGACTCATTAATCCATTGAGTTCAAAGGAAAGGGCCTTTTAGGGGTGATTTTTCTCTGTGCTTGACTCAGGTATGGAAGAAGAAACTGTCTGCCGCCATGGAGATGGGAGATGCTGCTGAAGTCAAGCGATGTAAGAACATGGAGATCTTGTATGATTCCTTACAGCTGGCTCACAAGTGTATCCTCAACTCTTTCTATGGTTATGTGATGCGCAAAGGGTACGTAGGAACAGTGGATGGCACTCCACTGGCCCCCATCTCTTCCCTTTCACCTGATTTATGGCAGATAACCTTATGACACCAATAAATGCTGAGGGAGCTCAGAGAAAAGAAGGATGATGTCTGACTTGGGGAGATGAGGGAAGGCTTCCTGCAGAAGGTGGAACTGGGCCAGAGCCTAGATCCCAATAGGCAGAAATGGGAAGGAGTACATTCAGAATGAGCCTGTTGTGTCAAGGAAAAGTTCAGGACCTCTTCGGGAGAAGGCAAGTAATCTGGTTTGATTGGAGCCTGGGAATGTAGTGAAGTGTAGGAAAGGGCAGATTAAAGTGAGGAGGTGGAAAACCTTGGGAGCCAGCAAAGATTTCTGAACAAGGGGTCACATAGGACCGTAAGAATGATCACCTTCACAGGGCTCTTGAAGGCTTCTCCGGTGCCTCCAAGCGGTCTGGTGAGAGGCAGTAATCCCAGGGTTGTAGATTTAGAACTCACAAGGACCTGAGAAAGCAGCTGGTCCTGCTCCCTCATTTAGCAGACAAGGAAAGTGGGCCCTGGAGAGGTGGGAACCTGCCCAGATGGAGTAGTAAGTGTCAGAGCTGGAATTGGAGCTTGAGTGTAGTGGCTCCAGATCTAGCAAGACCACACTACCATATCGCCTTCCATGATGAGAGCTGTGCTTTAGTAAGAATGATTTAGTAGGGGTGGCTGGGATAGCGTATTATTAGGGAGAATTGTTGGGAAAAGGGAGAATGTACTGATTGTAATAATGAAGTGTGAGGTCACAAGTGATAGTTGAGACCCACTACCCTCAGCTATAGTGATTGCAAAGATAGTTAAATAGATAGAGGATAGTGATTATGTGGCAAGCGTTGTAGTGTGTACTAGGGATACCAATATAAGAAAAGCCTTAGGAAGCTTCCGTTGATGGGGGAAAGCAGTACCTAAGGGGGACCCCAGGAGTGGGGAGGGTCCCCATGGAGGAGCAATGCAGTAGCAGAAGAGAAGGAGAAGGATTCTGGAGAAAGTCCAGGCATGAGTGAGGTGAAGCATGGTTGGGGTGGTTGTCCTGGGCAGGGAGTCACCAGTAAGAAAGAAGGGCTCTGGTGGTGTAATAAATGGGGCCAAAAATACTGTGTGGGCTGAGTCCACAGGACTTGGCAAATGATCAGATGCTATGGAGAGAGATGACTGAAGCTTAAGTTTGGATGACTGGCAGGATATGATGTCATCAGCACAAGTGGGAAGGTTGGAAGAATGAACCAGGGGAGTGGGATGAGAGGAAAGCAAGAAGAAAAGGCATCTCTTTTCTAAAGAGCATGTCTCTGCATAGGGACTTTCTTTGCCTCAGAGTTTTTAACCACTTGATTCCTCCTACCATCAGAGGTAATAATGAATCTAATGAGACAAGAGAAACAGGCATTATTCTCTAGGATGACAAGTCTTGCCTTTTCTGGGAAGATTAGTTACTGCTGGGAGATTAGTTATTTGGGCTTTTTCTCCCAGATTCTTTTTTCCTCATTTGCCTTCTCTTGGGGTCATCCCTTCAGCAGACATAGTCCTCCCGTCTAGTGACCTCACTTCCTGATATACCTGCTCGGTTGTCACCTTTGCAGGGCTCGATGGTATTCCATGGAGATGGCAGGGATCGTCTGCTTCACAGGAGCCAATATCATCACACAGGCCCGGGAGCTGATTGAGCAGATTGGGTAAGTGTGGAACATAGATTCCATGGATCAACCACTGGAGAACATGAGAAAAATTTTAGGAAGAACTGGGAAGGTAAACAACCAGAAAGTCTTAGTGTGACAAACAGAATGGGGAGCTAATAGATGCTTTGACATTGTGAGGCTCGTTATAAGGAATCATAGAATTGGCCTGAGATTCATACGAGTCTCAGAGTAGCAGGGGCTGTGAAAGGTCAGGAATGGTCTCCTTCCAAACTTGGTGCAAAATCCCTCACACAAGGTAACCAACAGGTAGTGTTCAGTTCCAGTACTTTCAATGACTGCTATATAAGGAAGCCCTTTACATTAAGCCTAAGCCCCGGGAACTTATGTCCACTGGTCTTAGTTTGAGCCTGTGGAAGCACACAGAACAAGCCTTAATGCTCTTGTGCATGATGGCCCTTCCAGCTTTTGAAGATAACTTGCACATTCTTTCCCTGACCCCAGATTTTTTCTCTCAACTAACATCCCCAGTTGTTAGCATACTTTTCAGGCCCCCTTCTGGCCTTCCTTCCGGATTCTTCCTGTATTAGGACATAATGTTTCAGTTGTGGCCTAGCCAGAGCAGAGTACAGTGGGACTATTACCACCTTGGATCTTGAGACTAGATTAATGCCATCTGAGATGGAGCCGGCTTTTGGGACATTGAGACCCAACATTGCCTCTTGGAGCTTCCTTTAACCCAGCTCTGGGGTTCTTATCACAGTCACTTAGTCATTTCTTAGATAAGATGATCACTTGTCTTAGTATTTGTGGGTGAACATAGCTCTCCATTCTTATGTTCATGCAACAGACCAACATGGGTAATTAGGTAATAATACAGTGAGCTGGAGGAGGTCTCTGTTGAAGTGCCCCAAGAGTCTACTGTGCTGTTTAACATTTAACTGATAAGTGATTTGGATAAAGGCACAGACATTTATCCCATTTGTGGGTGACACAGAGCTAAGAGGAAGAGCAGTGGATGGCAATGTTAAGGTCCAAAAGGACCTCGACAGGTTAGATATAGGGGTGGGGAACCTGTGGCCTCTAGGTCCTCAAGTGTGGCCCTTTGACTGAATCCAAACTTCACAGAACAAAATCTCCTTAATAAAAGGATTTGTCCTTTGGACTCAGAGGCCACACTTTAAGGACCTAGAGGGCCACGGGTTCCCCACCCCTGCTCAGAACATCAATTTTAATATGATAAAAGTGAAATCAATGCGATAAATGTCAAGTCTTCTACCCCCCATCCTTCGCTTCAGGACACGATGGGGAGGGATAATTTATCAGCAGTTCTGAAAAAGACCTGGAGGTTTTTGGAGACTAAGTTTTTAGCAGTGTGATGTGGCTGCCCAAAACCCATGGGCTGGATTAAGGTAAGAGGGGTATAGTTTCCAGAAGTAAGGTGTTGAAAGTCTCTCCTCTGCCCTCACCAGTCTTCATCTGGAGCACTGTGTTCAGTCTGGGGTGCTGATGAGCAGGAGAAAGTCCAGAGAAGAGCAGCCAGGATGGTCAAGGGCCTGGAATCCATGTCATGTGATGTTGGAAAGAACTGGGCATATTCAGCCTGGAGAAGGAAAGACTTGATGGGGGAGGTGATAACTGTTCTGCTATTTGGGGGCCTGTCGTGTTAAGGAAGACTTCGACACGTTCCGTTTGACCTAGAGGGCAGAACCAGGAGCAGCGGGTTTAAGTTGCAAAGGAGGCAATATAGACTAGATGTGAGGAAAATTAAAACTGTCCAGAAATGAAATCCGCTGGAAGGCCCTTAGTTTCCCTTCCTGGAAGTCTTCAAGCAGAGCTGTGTGACTAGTCAGTCATTCCATCAAGTAGTAAGATACAAGTACAAAGAATGAAACAATGTCTCGTAGGCAGAAGGTAAGGGAGCAAGCATTTATACAGAGCCTACTCTGTGCCAGGCACTTTATGTTATCTCATGTGATCCTCACAACAACCCCAGGACATGGGCACTCTTACTACCTCCATTTTACAGATGAAGAAACTGAGGCACCATTTTTCTAACTAGTAGGCTGGATTTGAACTCAGGTCTTCTACTAAGATAGTCTAGAGCAGTCTAGGCCTGCACAACTTGTGACCTATCAAAGGATTTCCAGCAGCCCGTGAAAAAAATAGACAAAAATATCCTTTATATTTTTCAAGGGCTACAGATTGTGCAGGCCTGGTCCAGAGGATAAAAAGAGAGCCTTAGGATAGAACCTTGGGGAACACTTACAATTGGGGCTGTGATGTGAGTGATGCTCCAGTAAAGGAATTGTGAGAGGGAGCGGTCAGACAGTTAAGGGGCAAACCAGGAGAGAGTAGTGTCATGAAAAGAGGGGAGGAGGGAACGGAAGGGACATTTAGTAGGTGTTTAATATGTACTGGACACTCTTATAAGCATTTTACAAGTATCGCCTCACAATGACCCTGTGATGTAGGGGCTGTTATTGTCCCATTTTACAGTTGAAAAAACTGAGGCAGACAGAGAAGAGGGTGTTCAGCAGCGTCAAATTCAACAGATAGATTGAGAAGGATGAGAACTGAGAAAAGACTAATAAATTTTGTGATCTTAATTGCAATTAAAATTTATTGACAATTAAGCTAACTTCAAAGGAAGTAATTTTGTTTTTGTTGAAAGCTGAAAGCCATATTGGCAATGTTTGAGGAAAGAGTGGGGAGGAGATATAGGTTGCAAGTAAAGACACATTTTTTCAAGTTTGGGAAAGGGAGGAGAACTATAGGGTTTGAGGAGATAGGAGGGACTAGATACATTACAAATTCATGCTGTCCAACTTCAACTAAGTCCTCAGTGAAGCAAGGCAGTCTGTTTATACCTCTCTAAGGGATTCCCTATCTCCCTACATAGAATCTATTCCAAACCTCTTTCCTCTTTAAGACTCTCCTGCTTTCTCCCCTTTGTCCCCCTTCCCCACCTGAGGAACCCTGCTTCTTCACCAAACAAATTAAGACCATTTAGCATGAGCTCCCTGTTAACACATTCTCTTCATCTCACAATCTTTTGACACTGTCAGGTATTTATAGTGGGTGGAGGCTGGACTATGAAGTGACTAAGGTCTCTGCCAACTCAGTGATTCTATGAGACACAAGATAGAATGACGTTCTTGTACTCATCCAAGATGCCTGAGGATATGGAAACCAGGGATTACATGGTAGGAAACAGAAGACAGACATTCACCATCCAGTCTTGGATTTGACCAGGCACAGATGCTGAGGCCTGCACCTGGCCTCAGTACATGACAGTCCTCCTCGGGATGGCCTCCAAACTTTCAGGTGTGCCCTACAGCATTGTGCATGTGGCTTTGCATCTCTCTGCCTTACAGGAGACCTCTAGAACTTGACACAGATGGAATCTGGTGTGTCTTACCAAACAGCTTCCCAGAAAATTTTGTCATCAAGTCAACCAATGCAAAGAAGCCCAAGGTGACCATCTCCTACCCTGGAGCTATGTTAAACATCATGGTGAAGGTAAGTCAGGGTGGAATGGGATTGTTTTTCCTAATAGTTAAGAGGATAACCTGGGTCACCTGCCACATTCCTCATTTCCATTCACCTATGTGGAATATGTACATATAATATATATATCAGACATATATAAGTATATGTGTGTATGTGTCACATGTGAAAATACATGTAAAGTTAGTCATTCAAACAGATCATGTTCTTCTTTTTTACCTTCTGATACTACAGTCGTCCTATTTTCAAACTCAGCCTATGCACTGACTACTCTTTTGCACAAGATTATCACTGGCACGTGTGAAATAGGGAAGAGAAGTAGGAAAAGGAAGCAGTGACAAACAGCGGAAGGTTCTGCTTGACTGGTGTTTTGTTGTTAGGTGGGGAGAGGAAACAAGATGGTCCTGGACCAGTAGTAATGGATCTGATTGTTAAAAACAGCAAGGTTGACATGGATAACTGGAGAAGTGCTCCTTCCTAGGAGTAAGGGGATTAAAGGTGGAACCTCAGCTAGAATAAGATCATGGTGCTCTGCTAAGAGTGGAAGATGTGGTGAGTTAGAGGAGAAGAAATAAGTTTATTGGAAAGTAGACTCACTTGAATAAACCATTAGCTAAGCATATGCTGAAGTGTAGAGGGACCTCATGAGTTTGTGGATGTGAGTGATTGCTTTACCCTTGAAGATCACCATCCAGCCATTCCTTCTTCTGCATAACCAACATTTAAATAGTGCTTCCAGGTGGGCAAGGTGCTCCTATGAAGTAGATATTACAGCTTTCCTCTCCATTTTACTGATGAGAGGGTAGTATCAGGGAGGTTGAGTTGTCCTATCAGTAAGTTTCAGGTGATGCATGGCATGTGCTAGGTGTCTCCTGACTCCAGCTTTTTTTTTTTTTTAAACCTTTATTTTGTAAGGTTTAATTGATGCCTTTGGTTTATGTTACACTCATTTCCAAATATATGTTCTACCCAGTAGACACTTGTAACAAAGATTTTTAAAACCATTCAGCAAAACCACCACCACTTTAGCCAGTCGCCCATCTCCCTTTTTTCACTAATTAATAGACTGTTGGGATTGAAAGACAGATTGCAAAAGATTGAGGAGTGGAGAATGAGGTAAAAACAATTTTTGGTAAGATATTTTTTTTTATTTATTACTTACTTATTTTGAACATTAATTTAAAAAAAATTTTCAAGTTCCTCCCTCCCACCTCTAACCCACCCAAGAAAGCAAGAAATGTGATATCAGTTATACATGCAAAATCATTTAAAACATATTCCCATATTAGCCATGTTGCCAAAAAAAAAATCAAGGAAAATAAAGTGAAAAGGTTAGGCCTCAATCTGCATTCATACTCTGTCGGTTCCTTTTCTATAAGTGAAAAGTATTTTCATCCTCATTCTTTCAGAATAGTTTTAGATCATTATACTGATCAGAATACCTAACTAATTTCACAGTTTGGTCATTGTACAATATTGTTGTTACTATGTAGATTGTCTCTGATTCTGCTCCTTATACTTTGCATCGGTTTATATCAATCTTACCAGATTTTTCTGAAGCCATCTTGCTTGCCTGTTAGGGACCCTGGGAGTCTGAGCCTGATCTCTCAGGCCCACAGGCTTATCTGACCAGCAGAGGCCTGTAGGCCTTGGTGGACCCTGGAGTTTGGGCCTGATCTCTCGGGCCCACAGGATTATCTGACCAGCAGAGGCCTGTGGGCCTTGGTGGAGTGAGCTGTAAGCAATGACTGAGGCAGGAGACAAGATAGTAAGAACTCCGTTTATTCAAGCAGTGAGCCGTGCTTTTATCTCTTCTCTGACACCAGTGCTCTGAGTGAACCTATCACCAATTAGTTTGCCCTTATGAGGAAGTAATTTACCTTAAACCAGGACTGCCCAGGGTGGACATGTAGCCCCAAGAAAGAAAAACATTTTGGGCTTCTTTGTTCTCTGAAAAGCCCGGGAAAATAGCCTTGGGCAAAACAGGGGTGGAACTCTTCCTCCCAGCACCATCTTGTTCATGCCTTACCAGTCTCCCTTCAGTTTACCTGAGCTGTGACCTGAATGCCGTCCAAGAGCCTGGGGACTGGCCATTCCCTCACACTTGTCGTTTCTTTTTTCCTTTTTATTAATTAGTCAATTTATCATTAGTTTTCAACATTCACTTTTATAAACTTTTGAGTTCTAAATCCCTCTCCCCTCCACTCTTCCTTCCCCAAGATGGCATGAAACTGCTATAGGCTATACATGTACATTCATATTAAACATATTTCCACATTAGCCATGTCGTGAAAGAAAATCAGAACGAAAGAGAAAAACCATGAGAAAGAAAAAAAACAGCAGAGAAAGAGAAAATAGTGTGCTTCGATGTGCATCCAGACTCCTTAGTTCTTTCTCTGGATAGCATTTTCCATCATGAGTCTTTTGGAATTGCCTTACATTGTTGAGAAGAGCAAAGTCTATCAAAGTTGATCATTGTACAGTGTTTTCCTGGTTCTGCTCCCTTCACTCAGTAGCAGCTCATGTGAGTCTTTCCAGGTTTTATAGCCCTTTGGGCATTTTTCCAAATGACTTTCTAGAATGGTTGTAGCATTTCTCAACTCCATCAGCAGTCCATTAGTGTCCCAATTTTTCCACATCTCCTCCAACACTGATCATCTTTCTTTTCTGTCAAATTAGCTAATCTATGTGAAGCCATAGGTGTGAGGTGGTGCTTCAGGAGGTGTTTGAATTTCTACTTCTCTGATCAGTAGTGATTCAAAGCATTTTTTCATGTAACTATAGGTAGCTTTGATTACTTCTGAAAATCACCTGTTCATATCCTTTGATGATTTCTCCTTTGGGAAATGACTTGTATTCTTATAAATTTGACTTAGTTCTGTATGTATTTGAGAAATGATGCTTTTTTGTAAGATTTTGACTTTGAAAAGGATCAGTGATAAACAATGTGAAGGCATGGCATAGTTACATCAAGTTTTCTTGAGGATCAGGAGACTTGTAAGGCAGTAGGAAAGGAAGGAAGGTAAGACTGAGGATGAAAGGAAGGGATTGATCAAAGGGTACTACTCCTGGAGGAGAAAGGAAAGTTCAATATCAAGGGCACCCATAGAGGGATTGATCTTGGCAAGAAAAGGCACTTCTTTGTTCAGGACCAGAATGATGAAATAGAACAGAGGATGCTGTTGTGGGCCTTGGAGGTGTGCACTGGAGGAGAAGAATCTCAAAGACAGATGTCTTGGTTTTTTTAATCAAGGTCCAGTACTGAGATGCACTGGATAGGGATGGCATAGAAGACTTAGAGAGAAGATTGGTAATAGTCCCTGGAGGAAGCAGGACCAGGAATCAGACAGGAAATAATGGAGCATTGTCCTGCAGTGGTGAGAGCCAAGTTAAGATTAAATAACCTAAATCCAGAGTGGACTGAGTCACCGTGGTCATGACTTCTTCCAGTGGCTCTCAGTAGCAGTCATAATGATGGGGTGCTTGGGCTGCAGCCCTTACATCATATCTCTGAAAGCTTCCCAATTTCTTATAGGCAGAAGTCTATTGAGAAACTGGGAGGCTTCCAGAGACTTGATCTTAGGGCCGTCCTATCAATAAGAGTGGGAGAAGATAGATCGTAGAAGTAGCACAGAGTGGGGGTAACTTGAAAAGGGAGGCCAGAGGCCAAGGGTGTAGCAGGATCTTGGATAGCTGGATTGTGATCTGGATGCCAGACTCCTTGAGAAAGGAAGGAGAGTGACCTGGCATTTGCTAAATTACTGTACAAAGTATCTGAACATGGTGATATGGCTAGATGATGTGAACCTCTGTTAATGTGTTATATGTATACCTAATACCATTAGGGAGCTTTGTGTAACCAGTGTGCAATCCCCATGGAGTATCATTTTTCTAGTTAAAATGATTAAAAGTTTATAAATGTCACATCTTTGTTCTAGTGATATATCACTGAGAATTTGTTTACTGCCTGGTTCTTTCCTCAGAAACACAAGCACTTATTTCCTGTGGGATTATGTGATACTCTTTACACCAGAGCTTCTTAGAAACCCTGTTGAAAAACAGGGACTCCCTGTATATTTAGAATTGGAATATGTTTTCACTTCAGTTTTGAATTTAACAAATTCTCTTTCATTTCAAACAAAATAATGAAGTTATAGTTTAGGTATTAGAAAGGTGTCTAGTTCCTGATTAAACCTTGTGACAAAGTCACCCTGAGAACTGTAATAACATCTCTTGGACTGATGCAGAAAACCAGCTCTTCTTTCTCCATTACTGTTTTTTCTGATTTTGATCATGTTGTTTCCCCAGTTGGGAAATAAATTTCTCCTGGTAAACCTAGACCCCTTATCTTGGAACTCTTCAAGTTACTGCCTCCACAGTTGCTCTCTCCTTTCCTTAGTTAGCCTGCATTCTCAAGGGACAGGGGATTGTATCCAACAGTCCATGTGCTCTTGCCTGTACACAGTCTTCAGCGTTAACATACAAACATGGACCTCATCCCCTTTATTCTATAGCTTCTGAGACATAAAAAGCAACCTTAGTGTTGACATGGAAGCTGATACAGAGCCTACTTGATGATTATGGAAGTGAAAACCTCACCTTGAGTTCAGGACTGTTATTTACTGGCTTCCATAGTCTTCCAACACAAGCATAGAGTTTAGAGTGCAACCTTTATTTATTTGCTCTGATTGTTGCTTGAACCTGAACCAGATCGATGAAGGGAAGGGCATAGAGATATGATGTCCTTGTCTGATTTTCTTCCATGTTATTGCCTGTGAGGGAGTTTGCTATTCCCTTTCCACTTGGGCAGTACCTGGAGCTCTGGGAGCCCAGCTCTATAGAGTGGAAGAGAACTTTTGTCTCTTGGTCTGTAGGAAGGCTTCACGAATGATCAGTATCAAGAGCTTACTGAACCCACCTCCCTCACTTACATCACCCGCTCAGAAAACAGCATCTTTTTTGAAGTGGACGGTCCATACCTCGCTATGATTCTTCCAGCATCCAAGGAGGAAGGGAAGAAACTGAAGAAAAGGTAGGAGTCAGTCCCTCTAGTTAGAGAATATTGCCTGTGGAATTGGGTTTGGCATGTGTAGACTGGCTGAAGGTTGAGGATCCGGCTTTTGCATCAACCAACAGGACAACGAGTAGGAAGATGGCCAGACAAACATGAAGAATAATTTCTTTGAGGGGTTTTTGCTACTCATTTTGAGTATCCTTTCTATTGCTAACTCAGTTGGCAAATGGGCTTTGAGAGCTGCTGTTTCCAAAATATCCATTGCCCTGCAACCAACCCAGGAAAGATTCTCTTTGAGCTTAATAGAGCTGGTCTCCAGACAGTGGTCAACACTAGGCCCTTCTAGCTTCACAGGATCTGCTAGAGCTTCTGGCCTTTGAGAACTCAGGGTCTTCTTCATGCCACAATGAGATGTTGAGAGCAGGACTCTCAGTGCTTATAGTACTATCTGTGTTTCTGTGACAACAGTCCTTTGGGAATAGAAAAGCTCTTGGTTCAAGAACAGCAGACAGGACATGGAGGAGCATGACAGCCCTCCTGCAAACAAAAGAGAAGGTCAAAGGCCACATCTACTAACTGATTTCCTTACTTTGTTGTAGATACGCTGTGTTCAATGAAGATGGCTCCCTGGCTGAGCTAAAGGGCTTTGAGGTCAAAAGGCGTGGAGAACTACAGCTGATTAAGATCTTCCAGTCATCAGTGTTTGAAGCATTCCTTAAGGGCAGTACCTTGGAGGAAGTGTATGCTTCTGTTGCCAAAGTAGCAGATTATTGGCTAGATGTGCTCTATAGCAGGGTAAGTATTGCCCCCAGGGGTGCATTATTTTTACATGTGGGAGTAATAGCGAACACTTATCTAGCACATTGTACATACGCGGTGAATATACTTTGTCTACATTATCTCAGAGGTTAGAATGGCTATCTTCCCATGTTCGAAGGGTGTCATGTGGAAGAGAGATTAGAATCCCGTAGAGGCAGAACCAGGAACATTGTTACAGAGAAGAAAGTTCGAGTTGTAAAGACAGTCATCCTAATTCTTAGCTGTCCAGAAGTGGAACAGGCTGCCCCTCACTGCACATCTTCACTCAAAGGCTGCATGACCACTACAGAAAGACTGTAAAGGGGCTGCCTGGTCACGTAGGAGTCGGATTTATTGGTATCTTTCTAGCATTTTCTAGCATTTTTCTTTTTAAAGTTTTCTTAATATCTTTTGAAGTTCAGCTCAAACTTCATCTCCTACATGAGGCCTTTCCTGATCCATCAAGCTATTGACCCACCCAAACTTACCTTGTATTGATTTTGTATGTATATTTTATTCTTATTTTTGTATACATTTACATGTATACATGCTGTTTCCCCCTAGAATCGTAAACACTTTGAGGGCAGAACTGTTTTGTTCTTAATTTTGTAATCCCAATGCCCAGCCTGGTACAGAGTGGACATTGAATGCTTGTGGCTTGATCTCCTTTGATCCTTACAGTGAGATGAATGGACTTGCCTAAGGTGGCAGAGCGAGCAGCATCACAGTTAGGTCCCAAACCCAGGTCCTCAGAGTCTGGTTTTAGCAGTCACTCCCTAACCCTGTGCTGCTTAGCCTTGATGTGGGGGTCTCTGAGGGAGGCGGGCACAAGGAACCAAGATCCAGATGCCCTCTGCCTCTGGAGACAGATAAACCCTCAGGCTTAGCAGATTCTGACAAAAGGGAGTTTTCCTCACTAAGGCTTTTCTGGAATCTCCCTCAGCTAATTTAGAGAGTCATGGAATAGCAAGAATTATAAGGGACCTTGAAGATCATTTATTCTAATTGCTACCCCTCCCTTTTATAACAAATGCAGAAAGTCGGGCAAGCTAGATGGATGAAGTGGATAGAATACCAGGCCTGGAGTTAGGAAGACCTGAGTTCAGATTCAGCCTCAGATAATTATGTGACCCTGGGCAAGTCACTGACCCCTGTTTACTTCAGTTTCCTCGTCTGTAAAATGAGCTGAAGAAGGAAATGGTGAATCCCTCCGGTATCTCTGCCAAGAAAACCCTAAATGGGGCCATGGAGAGTCAGGCACGATTCAAATGACTGAACAATATCAGTAAAAGATTAAATGACAGGTGAAGAGTCAAAAGGCAAGTGGCAAGTCCAGGATAGGCACCCACCTGTTCTTCCAACTTCCAGTCCATTATATTCTCCATGATGTTCTGCTGTAAATATATTCAGGCTATAGAAATTGTGAAATGGAGGATTTCATGTGAGGGATGATCTAAGGGGAAATACTGTTAGGCTTCAGTGCTTTTTAGCATATCCCTAGAATTGGTTGGTGGATTTTCCTCCCCAGGCAGCCAACATGCCCGACTCAGAACTATTTGAACTGATCTCAGAAAACCGCTCCATGTCTCGGAAACTAGAAGACTATGGAGAGCAAAAATCCACATCCATCAGTACAGCTAAGAGGCTGGCTGAGTTCTTAGGGGATCAGATGGTAAAGGATGCTGGGCTGAGCTGTCGCTTCATCATTTCCCGCAAACCTGAAGGGTCTCCAGTCACAGAGAGGTAATTATTACAAGAACTCCAGACGGTGGTGGCGCAGTGAGAAAACCTGAGCCAGAAGTTTAAGAAAGATGTGTGCATTACGATCAAGCACAATTAAACATTAACTGAGTCTCTCTGGGGTATGAGTGATTGAATTATAACCATTTTACAAGCCAAGCAATGGGATTTGTCAGGGACGATAAATAGGAAGAGCACATTCTGGCTGGGGTAATTGGGTAGAGGAGGTTCGGCAAATAACATGGACATTGCTGTGTCACCTAGGGCCATCCCACTTGCGATTTTCCAAGCAGAACCCACAGTAAGAAAACACTTCCTCCGGAAATGGCTCAAGAGCTCTTCCCTACAAGACTTTGACATTCGGACAGTAAGTGACAAAACATTTCTATGGGAAGTCTGATAGATGAGAATATCCAGGATTCCTCAGGTATTCTCCTTGGATGATACCTGATAAAGATTTAGAACTGGAAGGGACCTCATGGGCCATCTAGTCCAGCCCTCTCATTTTACAAATAAGGAAACCGAGGCCAGAGAGGTTAAACACTATGCCTGTAGTCATACAGGTGGAAGGAAGCAGAAGTGAGATTTGAATCATCAAGTGCTCAGAAACCAAACCCAGCACTCCTTCCCCTGGGCCATGCTACCTCATTGGCCTTTCCTTTTGTGAAGCCGAGTGAGTTTCTACAGTCACAGAACTCTGTAATCACTTTAGTAGCTAAAAGTGATATGTGGTTGGTTGGTACGTTGGGAGAGCTTGATACCGATGTAGAAAAGACAAGTACAGGTAACATCAGTTTTAATTTGTACCTGTTCTCCAACATGCACTGTGCCCTGTGGTCCCTGGTCCCCTGATTGTGCTTTTCTGAAACACATTCACACATAGATCCTGGACTGGGATTACTACATTGAAAGACTTGGGAGTGCCATCCAGAAGATCATCACCATCCCTGCAGCCCTGCAGCAGGTAAGACTGAGGGTTCCAGTGAGGAGGGCCCAGGCTGGCCCAAGACCTCGATGGACACCTTTCTCTAATTGGGATGCTTGCGTTCTTTAGGTAAAGAACCCCGTGCCCCGAGTCCGACACCCTGACTGGCTACACAAAAAGCTGATGGAGAAGCATGATATATACAAGCAGAAGAAGATCAGCGAGTTATTTATCCATGAAGGCAGGAGACAGGTAAGAAGGTCCTCACTGAGGCCAGGTGAGGGATGCATTGTCAGGGGTGAGAGGCACAAGTCCATGGCAGCGTGGCCATGCAGCATTGCTGCTTAAACCTGCCTGATATGACGTCTCAACGGCAATGCCTTTATGGCTGTCTTGATGTTACCCTCCCAGCCTGGCCAACTCGTTCTTCACCCCGGCCACAGGGAACATGTTCTCCTCTCCTGCTTGACTTAAAAGCATCACCTCTTGCTTTTAAGTTAAAACTGTTGTCTCTGCAGCCACTTAACCATGATCTGATATTTCAGCCCTTTCTGGATTCCTTCCAGCATCTGCTTTGCAAATCTCATTTCCTTGGATCCTTTTTCTTTCTCTGAAAAAATTTTCTTCAGTAAATGCTTCCTACTCTAAAGTATTTTTTGTTTGCTCTCACTCCAGATATTAGACTAGACATTTCTGACTTCTCTTTTGGTGGGAAATAAAATAGTATCTTTTCTGCTTCCTTATTTTCTAAACAGCTTCCTTTTTCTTCAGTATCTCTTCTTTCCATAGCACCTGATCACCAGCTCAGACACATCATGTAGTCTGTTATCATCATCTTGAAAACACACCCTGAAAATCCCTAATACGAGGGAGTGGTACTTACATAAGAAATTACCAGACATTGGATGCTTCGTTGTATGAGTTGTGAGTTACCACTACCAATAACTCACATCCTCTACCGTAGTCCTAGACTGTTTGGCTTCTTGCTTCTAGGTCACTGTCAGTCAGCATCCAGAGGGTAGCCAGGGACATGGGATTCTGGACATGGAGGACCTTGGCCTTACCAAACCATTACAGTCGGCAGTCCCGATTGCCACCAAAAGGAAGCGAGTCCCTGTAGAGAGCCAAGAAGATTCCCAGAATTTGGAGTTGACCCAATCCTGGAGAGAAATTTTGGGACAACCTCCGTCTCTTGGTACAACCAAGGTAAAGCAGTAGAGATGCTCTGCGGCCCTTTATTGAGAAGGAGAACAAACACCGCTGATTGTTGGAGGTTGAAACTCCTCCTTTGACTCAGACCTCCCCAAAGGGACCTGCTGCATCCTCTGACCCCTGATCTGAAAGCTTCTTAGGCATCTTAGGAGAATGTCTAGGGTGGTTGTGGAGAATTGTCTGACTCTTAGAGCATATCTAAAGGGAGATGCTCCTCCAAGATGTTCAGAGGTTAAGGGTGTTGTCCCTGTTTCTGTAGTTTTTGTTGGATATTTCCTTTCCTGTTTACCCTGACCCTTTCACATTTTCTTCCCAGGAAGAGTGGATCATATGGCTTACATTCCATAAGAAGAAGTGGGAGCTACAGGCCCGTCAGCGCCAAGAGCGCAGGAAGAGACGGCGTGTGGAGACTAGGGGGGCTGTGCTAGGCTCAGGGGTCATCCGAGATGGCCCAGCCAAAGGACTAGGCCACTTCCTGCGAAAAACAGCTCGCAGCATCCTGGACTTGCCTTGGCAGATTGTGCAGGTGTGGAGAAGTTATCCTGATGGAGGGAAAAAAGCAAACCACACTTCTGTGGTATCAGGGATCTACTCTTTTTCATAGCTGTTTAAGATTAAGCTTCAGAGAAATGGGGCTGTGGGATAGATAAGGAGACTCAGAAGCTAATTGTTGCCCACAGTCTACATCAGGGTGGAGAGAGGAAGAGATTTCAAGAATGAGATTTCAGGTTTACCTGAATTCATGCAACTCTTTGATCTCCCCAGAGAGTGACAATAAGGTGTAACAGTGTCTAGGGCCATTTTTAGGTGCAGGCTAGGGGAAAGAGGTGATGTGAACTGACATTCCTAGCAGACTGGAGGGAAATGCTCTGGGTGGTGTTCTGGAGCTTTCCTTTGGCAGTGGCATTGTCTTCAGGATTTGGGCAAAGTGAACCACGTCACAGGTAAGGACTGTATGTTTTGTTCTTTCCTTGCAGATCAGTGAGACCAACCAACCTGGCCTCTTCAGACTTTGGGCTGTCATTGGCAATGATCTGCACTGTATCAAACTGAATATCCCACGTGTGTTTTACGTGAACCAGCGTGTGCCTAAGGAGGAAGATGGACCTTCCTTCCGTAAGGTGCTAAAGGCAGCCCCACATAGCCTGGGGTCAGGCGCCATTGAGGGGAGAGGGAGATTAGTGGGCTGGTCCATTTTAGTAGTCTGCTTGGTCGTCCTTTCTTGATTCTTCATTCTGATCCTGCAAGAAAACCTGTCCCATTCCAGTCCTGAACTGGCCCCTCTCCGCTACTATCCTGTTAGGGTGAAAAGCGTGACTTAGCAAATTGTTGCAAGGGTAGAAGGATGGTTTGAAACACAGACCCTAAATACTCTTGAGTGCAGTCCAAACCAATTTAAAATTTAATTGAGAAATATTTAAATAAAAACAGTAAAATGTAGATAAGGTTACATTTTAAAGTTGTCACCATGTGGCCCACAGAGATCTTTATCTGTGGTTTCCTGGCCCGTTTCTGAGTTTGACAATACTGCTCTGGTGTGTGGAGCATAGGATGGAGTGTGAACCTCAGCTCCTAATGACATGAACAAGGATAAGTCCCTTTCTCTAAGCTTCAGTTTCTCCATGTGCGAAATAGAGAGAATACTTCTATCTCTTCTCTTTATAAGGTTGTTATGACAAAAGTAATTTATAAACCTTAAAGTACTTTAGAATCATTCGGTATTTGAATTATACTTCTTGAGCATTGAGGGCAGTGTCTTCTGATCTTGAGTTCCCCAGCTGGTGGGTTCATTTACTTCATCAAACACATGGGATAGTTCTCTTGGGATGAGGGCAGTCCAGATAGATAGAGTGGTCAGACTTGAAGGGGCAAGACTCTGATGAGCAAAAGTGGGGCAGGAAAGACCTTTCAGGAGGGAAGCTAGCATGAACACAGCATATAGAGGGAAGGGAAGGGCATGAGTAGATCCTCCTGGCTGTCAGAATGATGAGAGGGGAGGTTAAAAAGAAGAGATGAGCCTTGGGAAATAGGTAAAGAAGAAGCAAGAGAAGATCAAGCATGTGGAATTCAAGTGTGCTTGTGAGAATCAGGAGGCAGGCAGTTTGGGGACTGTTCTGAAAAAACCACAATTCTTTTATTAGGTGAATAGAGTCCTCCCTCGTTCCAATATGGTCTATAATCTGTATGAGTATTCGGTGCCAGAGGACATGTACCAGGAACATATTAATGAGATCAATGCTGACTTGTCTGCACCAGACATTGAGGGCGTGTATGAGACCCAGGTAACTGTCCCTCTGGGCACTTCTAACTTTGGAATGCCTCGAGATCTGGGGTGGGAGCTGTATTTACCAATCTAGATCATTCATTCTGCAAATGCCAACTATATACAGGATCCTGCATTAGGTGTTGTGGGACTCCTTACTCTCAAGTAGCTTAACATCATGTGGGTATAGAGATTCAGCAAACAAGGACTTGATACAAGGTAATATAAGTAATTTGTTTAAACAAACAAAATAGAATTTATGCATGAGTGAGTGCTGTTCATTTCAAAGTAGCCCCTTTGGGAGTATCTATGCTTACACTAGTAATAGTATTTTTAAACATTCTTGGACTTTGAATTTCAGAACTAATTTCAAAGGTGATAGTGCTTTTTTTTTTTTTTTTAAACATCATCAGTGGTTTTCGTTGGATTTGAATTTTGGCAACAGTCAAAATGGTTTAGCAGAAAAATCCAGGAATACTGAACTGAGTCCTGCCTTTGCCCACATGCTACACAATTATGCACAAATCACTTTTACCTCTGAAGTTTGGTTTCTTCAGCTTTAAAATGGAAGTTAATAGAAATGCGCTACCTATTTCACAAGCTTGTAGGGAGGAAACACTTTGTAAAGTAAACTGTGTATAAGTTGAGCCATTATTCAGAACCAAATCTCATGGATGGGAAGAGGATCAATGGAAATTCCCATTCTTGGTCCAAAAAACTTATATATCTATGAAGGAATGAGACTATTTTTCTTATGACTTGAAATTCTACCCAGGGTCATTGTAAAGAGGAGAACCACATGTGTTTTCTGCAGTGGCAACACCAATGGAATTAGCTCTAGGCATCCCAAAGACTCTTTCCCCACCCCACTAGTCTTTTTCCTTATCTTCCATTGCTGTTTTGCTGTACACACTTTAGTCTAGCCAGGCTTCTTTGCTCACTGTTCTTGCGTTGCCTTGATTCTGCACAAACCATCTTCTTTATCTGCACTGCTCTCCCCGCTCCTTTCTACCTCAGTATACCCTTCAAGGGTCAGCTTAGATCCCACCACTTCCGTAAAGCCTTCCCTCATCACTGAGGCTCAAGTCCTCCTGCCTCTGTCAATTACTTGGCACTTTTAGGGCTTAGAATTATTCATTTTTCTCACAGGTACATGAAAGGCAACTAAAAAGTAATGGACCTTTTTAACTAAAAAAAAAAAGTCTTACATGTCAGAGTAGATGTCCCTAAACGATTACTGTCTCTTGAGCTCTGTCAAGCCAAGGGTTTTGAACATGAAGTCAGTCATGACTTCATTTAAAAGTGTTTGAGCTTAAGAATTGTGTGATGTACACAGTGTTTTAGGAAGTTTAACGTGGCTTCTGGATTTAGCACAGATTGGGGTAGGAAAAGAACCAACAGAGATTCCATTTGGGAGGCCATTACAGTGATCTAAACATGAATGTCTGCGGGCCTACCCAGAGGGAGGGCACAGTGATGGGAGGAGAGGACCATATATGAGAGAGAGAACAGGCAAGAACTAAGACAGAAGAGACTGAGACACAAGTTTGTTTTCTGTAGTGAGGAAAACATCTTGCAAGCAAAGAGGGAAATTAGACACGTGCTGAGCTCCCCCCAATGGGAGAATCAACCTGCTTTAGTGTGGGCAGATCCCAGTACTTACACTGATGACTGCACAGGAATCTGTAGCCCTGATAGGGAGGGGAAACAGCAGCAATGAGACAAGTTTGATGCGTAGCAGGGCTTCATGACCAGAATTTGTCCTAGCTCAGAAAACACCTATGCTGGTCAAAACAATACAATAATGGTGTAAAACAGGTGGCCGAGATTTGGAGGGTGAGCTTGTAAGATTGTGGTTATGCCAAGCTCAGGGTACAGTTTGCTTCCTGGGCCTTAGCTCCAGAAAACAGTATCTCCTATCTTGGCAGTATCTAGGTGGCCCAGTGCTGGAATCAGGAAGACCTGAGTTCAAATTTAGTCTCAGATAATCACTAGATTTGTGACCCCGGGCAAGTCACTTGACCCTGTTTGTCTCTGTTTCCTCATCTGTAAAATGGGCCAGAGAAGGAAATGGCAAACCACTCCTGTGTGAAATGATTGAATAGCAGCAAATCTGAGGTAATAATGGATCATTGGTAGGAGCGAAGATTAGGGTCAGGAACCGCTTTGGGCAAGAATTCCAATGTCAACATTCAAAGGGCCTCAGAGGAGGTCTGGTCCAACCTGTAGCTGACCTATGCAGCTCCCTGCCATGAGTGGTCATCATTGGAAGACTTGGAATGAAGGGCAGCCCCCTGAGGCAAGCCTTTCTGCTTTAGGGAAGCTCCAATTGTTAGGGATTATTTCTTATATTGAACCCAAGTAAGAGAATGAGGATGCTTTTAGCTGTACTGCCTTTGTGGCTCTTCTCATCTTACTCCAAGGCCTGGTCACATGAATGAGCTGTCTCCATAGCCCTTTTTTACCACCATGCCCTCTGCATCTCTTTACTCCTTTCCAGGTACCATTATTGCTGCGGGCTCTCATCCAGTTAGGTTGTGTGTGTATGGTCAGCAGGCAACTGGTACAGCACCTCACAGGCCGAGAGGCTGAGACCTTTCCTCTAGAGTACTTGGAAATGCGTTCCCTGGCACAGTTCAGCTACCTTGAACCAGGTATGACCTCCCTTACCCAGCCCTGCTGTGGTCTACTTGAGGAACTCTGGGCTTAATGATCTCTTGTTCCGCAGGAAGCATCCGGCACATCTTTCTTTATCACCACTCTCAGGGCAGCAAGGCCCTTTTTGGGCTCTTCTTCCCCTCCCAGCGCAAAGCCTCTGTGTTTGTCTTAGATACGGTAAGTGACTGATACCCTGAATCTCCCAAGAGACACCAGAATAAATTGTTAGGATGGACCAGGTTTGGCTCCAGAGTGGTGGTGAAGAAAAATGCCACCCTGGGAGGGGATTGTTTTGAGTTGTTTTTTTTTTACTAAATTTTCATTGATGTCTTTTGATTTTTACATCATCATAGTTTTCCCCAGAATCCCTCCTCCCTACAAAAAGTCATCCCATAAAAGTAAATATTAATTTTTTTACAACAAAAAAAAAAGAAAGGAAAATTGGCACAACTGATCATCACAGACTAAAAACGTGAAATGTGCAATACCCATGGCTCTCCAACTTCTGAAAAGTAGTAGATTGGGAGTGTCCACATATCTCTTCTTTTATGATCATTATAACTTCGTAATGTTCACTTCTGATTTTTGTTTGTTTGGTTCTTATTCCATTTACATCGTTAGTCACTGCGTATAGTTTTTTGACTTTACCCATTTCACCTTGCATCAGTTCATGTAGATCTTTCCATGCTTCTCCATACTCATCACATGTCATTTATTATGACACCGTAACATTCCATTATGTTCGTGGACCACAGTTTGGTTAGCCAATCCCCAAGTGATGGGCATCTACTTTGTTTCCAATTCTTTGCTCTCACAAAAGGTGATGCTATAAATATTTTGGAATATATTGGGATTGTCTTCTCATCAATGGCTTCCCTGGAGTATAAGCCCAGTAATAGGCAAACTATATGAACATTTTTATTGTTTATTTGCATAATTTCAAACTGCTTTCCAACACGATTTACCAGTTTATAATTCACAGTGAATTGTGCCTATCTTCCCACAATCTTCCCAACACTGATTTTTTTTTTGGTCATCTTTGCCAATTTTACAGTGTATAAGGGAGAGGGGAGGCTTTTAGAGAGTTCCTGGGTATGCCTTAGTTGTTAGTCTTGCATTGCCACCATCCTTGGGCCACTTTGCTCCCCAGGTCTGAAGGATGGCCCTTCCTGGGAAGATTTCTCAAGGTAGCCTGATTATTTGAAAATCAGGTCTCTGTCTGAATTACCTGAATAAGGCCTTGCTATTCTCCTGCCCCATTCCCCCAATGTGTCAATGGCTTCTGTACCTTTAGCCTTTATATAACTCTGACAGACTAATGTAACTCAAGGATGGGGTGTGATTGGGACAGGTGCGCAGTAACCAGATGCCAAACCTGAATTCCATGTATTCATTGGAGCACCGACTCTTGTTGGAGAAAGTGGGACCTGAGCTCCTACCACCAGACAAACATATTTTTGAAGTGCGAGCTGAAACTGACCTGAAAACTATCTATAGAGCCATCCAGCGACTGTTGCTTGGCTACAAGGTAAGAGCTTGTCGGGAATATTGCCACCTTTTGGACTGTCCCCTCAGCCTCTGGCCTGCCAAATGGTACTTGCGCAAGTGTGACCTGTCTTTTGTCTCCCCTATACCTTTCTCACAGGAGGAACGCCGAGGCCCCACACTCATCGCTGTCCAGTCCAACTGGGAGCTGAAGAGGCTGGCCTCTGGGATGCCTGTCTTTGAGGAGTTCCCATTGGTGCCAGTGTGTGTAACTGATGACATTAGCTATGGTGCCTTGGACTGGCAGCGTCACGCAGCCCGGCGCATGATCCGGCACTATCTCAACCTGGACACTTGCCTGTCTCAGGCTTTTGAGATGAGTAGGTGAGTGGGGGAAAGCTATCTTGCCTCAGAGAGGAGATAGTGCCTGATGGTACCTGTGGTACAGAGAGGGTGGGGATGAGATGAGGAGGTTGCTAAGGCAGCGTCGTCCTCCCTTCCACCTGAGTCGGCATATGTTATTGTCCCTTGAACATTTTCTCCTTTACAAAACTGCTCTCTTTTTCTAATGATCACTTCCTCCTCCTGGACATGCTTTGACCTTTGGGGACATGAAGGGGCAGGGGTATGTGCATCAGTGCTTGCTACATTCCAGACACTTTACAAATATCGTTTCGTCCATGGCTTGCCCTTGGATCTCTTCTTTCTTCTTTGATCATTTCTCAGTCTCCTTTGCTAGCTGATCATTCACATTCTGGATGTATCTGCAGACTTCGCCCTTTGCAGTCCTCTCTTCTCTGCTCTTACTCGGTGATCTTATCAGCTCCTGTGGCTTTAATTGTCATCTCTATACAGATGATTCCTGGATCACTGTATCCAGCCCTGGTCTCTGTCCTAAGCTCTAGGTGTCCAGTATCTCCAAATGACTATTTGGAGCAGAGTGTCCCAGACATTTCCGTCTCATGTCCAAAGCATATCCAAAATTGAACACGTTATTTTTTTCCCCTCTAAATTCAAGCTGCCTTCCAAATTTTCCTATGTCAGACAAGTGACCTGCCAGTCACCCAAGTTCACAATCCCAGCATCAGCCTTGACTCCTGCTCCCTCTCTCTACGTAACCAAATACTGGCCAGATTTTGTGTTGCTATCTCCACAATTTCTGTTTCATCTGTCTCCTTCTCTGCTCACAGGCACCACCTGGTTCAAACTCTACATTATTGTAAAAGCACGACCTGGTTCAAACTCTACATTATTGTAAAAGCCCCTACTTGATCTCCCAGTGTCATCTCTTCCCTCTGCAGTCCACATTTCACGTCACTGCCAAACGTATCACCCCATTTCTCAAGCCACCTCTTCAGGACTAAAGAAAAGTTCTGCTGCTCAACTTTGAGAGCCCCGTACAACATAACCCCAACCTACCTTTCCAGCCTTCTTGTACATAAGTTATGCCCTGCCCAGGGCTGTGGTTCAACCAGACTAGCCACCTTGCTGTTCTCATGCTGCATTCCATCTCCCATCCATGCGTCTTTCACCTCTGCCACTTCTGATTCCTCAGTTCCTTCCAAACTGTGCTTGAGCAACTAGTGCTGTCTATAGGAACCTTTTCCTGATCTCTCCAACTGCTTGTCTACACCTGCCCCAGTTTACCTTGCATTTGTTTTGTATATACTCCCCCTGAAAGAATAAAAGCTTCTTGACTCAAGGACTGTTTCATTTCTGACTTTGTGTCACCATTGCCTGGCACGTAGTAGGCATGTCATAAATATTTGATGATTGTTGAATGTGAGCTTTTTTATCTCTCTCTGCACAGGTATTTTCACATTCCTGTTGGGAACCTCCCAGAAGACATCTCCACCTTTGGTTCAGATCTCTTCTTCTCTCGCCACCTCCGGCACCATAATCACCTGCTCTGGTTCTCTCCTACATCCCGCCCTGACTTAGGTGGGAAAGAAGCGGATGACAATCGCCTTGTCATGGAATTTGATGACCAAGCTTCAGTGGAAATAAATAATCCTGGATGCTACTCCACAGGTGAGTGTGTGTTGCGCCCATTTGAGAGAAGTAGAGCCACTTAGTGATGGGCTTGATCCCAGGAGGACCAAGAAAAATGTTGTTTTATTGTAAGGAGTTCACCCCATCATGTTGTTACTCAGTACCACAGGATCTCTTTCATGGAAACCTGACTGTGTTGGGGTCAAATGACAGACAGCACAACTTCTGTATTACTGAGCTATGAGTCTTCACAGCATAGTGAACAGAGGGCCACCAGGAAAGAACTGATCCCATGGGACCACTAATTGGTGGTTCCAGTAGCGCTGGTGCTGATTGGTTTGAGGACTGAGCAATGGGTTTTCTGTCAACAGTATGTTTGGAACTGGACATCCAGAACTTGGCAGTGAATACCATCTTGCAGTCCCACCATGTTAATGACATGGAAGGAGCCTCCAGCATGGGTATCAGCTTCGATGTCATCCAGCAAGCCTCTCTGGAGGAGATGGTCACGGGGAACCAGGCAGCCAACATCCCAGCCAGCTATGATGAGACTGCCCTCTGCTCTAACACATTCAGGTATGAGCTGCAACCCTGGAGACACATTCAGTCTCCACCCCCACTTCAAGTTTCACCTTCCTCTTACCACCCCCTATCCCACCTCGGCCCATGGAACAGCTGACTATTAACCTATGTGGTGCTCACTGCGTCTCTGCCCAAATTAGACGGAGATAGAGCCTGGCCTTTCAGAGTCTGTTTAATCCAAGAATGTCTTAACTAGTGCTATATAAGCACTTCAGTTCTGAGAATCTGTACAAGTTAGCCCCAAGACACAACATTCAGAAGTCATTTACAGGACAGGTCTAGATAAAGATACCCAAGTGTCAACAAAATCAAGCTGCCAGTCCTATCCCTAGGCAGTGGCAAGTGACCAGTGGGAGAGATGACTAGAGCTCTTTGATCAGAAAGCAGCAGACATCATGGCTGGTCTGGGCACAGGTGTGGCAGTATCAGCCTGTTTTATCAACCAGGAAGCTCTTGAGCTCTGCCAACTTCAAATCTGGCCATAGCTTGGCTTGTCAACCCTGGCACAGAACTGTCTCCCAGGTCTGCCCTAAAGGAACTTGTAAGATAGCCTGGGAGTTGGAATTACACAAGACACTAGGCAATATGGAATGAGAACTGCAAAGAGATCAGAGGTGCTCAGCCTGTTGGCAGGATTGAAACCTTTCACATTATATAGAATTTTGGGTGGGACTTTTTGATGAAATCTTTTGATGATATTTTTTCTAAATGTCATCAAATATAAGACTGATTTTTAAAAATTTTATATTTTCAGATAAATTTTATTTCAAATATTATAGTAAATCATTTTGCTGAGAACTTGCTTACCATCAATGTTATGTAATTGAGAACTCCATTGGATTTTGCAGTTCATTTTGTAAGATGTTTGCAATAGTTTTCATTTTTCTTTTCCTTATGTAAGGAATGTTCAGGGAGTGATATAGATGTTAACAGTAGCCCTAGAGTTTTCAAAGTGCTTTCTCTCTTTCTCCCTCTCTCTTTTTGGGGGTGGGGGTAGGAAGCAGTTGGGGTTAAGTGACTTGTCCAGGGTCACACAGCTAATAAGTGTCTGAGGCCAAATTTGAACTCAGGTCTTCCTGACTCCAGGGCTGGTGCCACCTAGCTGCCTCTTAAAGCTCTGTATTTTATATTATTTCATTCTAACAAAAAGGTTATACAGGGATTAATGAACCCATTTTACTAGAGAAGGAGCCAAGACATTTAGGGTAAGTTCCTGTCTTAAAGCCACACAGCCACTGTCAGGGGCAAAGTTCAAGCTGAGATAGGAGGGAAGTGATGTGTTTGGTTTTTACTTGCTGAGTTTGAGGTGGTGAGATATCCACATGGAGCTATAGAAATGGGTTTGTGATAAGAAGTTATTCTTCTCTCTTGCCTCTTTGACAGGATCTTAAAGAGCATGGTGGTGGGCTGGGTGAAGGAGATCACTCAGTACCACAACGTCTATGCGGACAACCAAGTGATGCACTTTTACCGCTGGCTCCGGTCCCCGTCCTCCCTCCTCTATGACCCCGCTTTGCACCGCACTCTCCTTAGCATGATGAAGAAGCTCTTCCTCCAGTGAGTAACCTCTGGGTCTGTTAGGAGCCTAGTGGGCCAGTGGGAATATTCCTCTGTCAGAAGGCTGTCAGCTGTAGCTGCATTCCTCTCCCCAGCTGGGCCTTCCTAATGAGTTCCACAGTGGCTAAGGGCTGATACCTACAGAATCCTGGAAGGGGATCAGTGGCCATTCAGTCCCACTCTTCAGGTAGTCACCTGGCCTCTGCTCCTGGACCTCCATGATACAGTGACTCTGACTTACAGAGCACAGTTCCCCTTCTGAAATAGGTGGCCTTATATCCAAGAGAAACCTTATTAGAGGTGATCCCAGGGCCACAGGAATGGTCATTTGAATAGTACATTTTTTGCAAATATATACTTTTAATGACAAAATTCTGCCATCTGTGGCATGTTCTGTCACATGTTACAGTGAAGGTACGAGGTAGCCCATTCCACCTTTGGACACTCCCATTATTAGGAAACTTTTCCTGGCATCCAGCATAATTTTGCCTCTTAACCATTTGTATTCACTGCTCCCTTCCCTGGCCAAGCAGAGCAAGCATCATCCTCCTTCCACAGAAATGCCCTGTAGAGTCAACAGAGCCCACTCCCACATAGGGAGGATTTCTAGGGACGTCCCTGTTGCTGCACCTCTTCCCTCAATCACTGTGTCTCATCTTCTCCAATTCAGGCTGGTAGCTGAATTCAGACGTCTGGGTTCCTCAGTCATTTATGCCAACTTCAATCGCATCATCCTCTGCACCAAGAAGCGTCGCATTGAGGATGCCATTGCCTACATAGACTACATCACCAACAGGTGACAATCGGGGGCAACCTCATGACCAAAGTTGGTCTTGGGGATATGGTAACAGAGGACTATAGGGCTGTATACATGGGCTATGTTCAGAGCATTGGCTCTCCTTAGGCATGTGGTTTAGTTCAAAAGAAGGTGTGGTTTTGCAGATAATGGTGGCTGTCGTGCTAGACTGGGAATGGGCAACCATACTCAGGACCATTTTTTGTGAGGGACACTTAATTTTTGAAAATACGCATTTATAATGACAGAAGATTCTACCTGCTGTGCTATGTATTTATGATGTCCTATTATATGTGACAGTAAAGATTCAAGGCCTCTAGTGGATTGTGTCATGAACCTTGCTAGTCCTACACATGGCATATACATGGCTGAATTGGCTGTGGCTCTCCAGGAGGTCTGAGCAGAAATGTGGTCTATAGTTCTTTGATCATCCCTGTGCTGCTGCATTTTTTTTCAGCATCCACTCCAAAGAAATCTTCCATTCTTTGACAATTTCCTTCTCCCGCTGCTGGGAATTTCTTCTGTGGATGGATCCTGCTAATTATGGGGGAATAAAAGGAAAAGTTCCAAACCGTGTCCATTATGGAGAGGTCAGTAGTGAGTTGGTCTTAGGCTATTGTTTGGGGTGGGGAAGTTGCTGGAGGTGGACAAAGCCAGGTTTATTCATTTTTGCTCTAACCATACACTTCATCTGACAATTATCTCTGTCCCCAGGCCCACCATCTACCTGGTCACTGAGTTCAAATCTTCAGTGTTGTCTTTGACTCCTACCCCGTAGTTTTTGTATCAAATCATTTATCAAATCTGGTCTCTTATATTTCTCCCATCTGCCCTCTTCTCTCTGTTCCCACTGTTGCTAACCCATTACAGCCCTCTGTCAACCTCCTTTATTCTTTCAGTGGCACTTATCAGGTTTTCCTCTCTCACTTTTTAATCTGTACGGAGTGTGGATTTGTTCAAATCCTTCCTCAGTCTAGAAATCATCTTGTGGCTCCCTCCTGTCTCTCAACCAAGTTCAGATTCCTTTGTTAGACATTCCCAGACCTTTAGAACATGGGGTTATCCTATCTTTTCAGCCTTCTGCCATGTTGCTGTGCCCAGTCCTGTGTTCTAGCCAAACTGGACTGTTTGCCATGTGTACTTTTCTGCCTGTTTGACCACATCATTCACTGTGTCTGCCATGTCTCCCCATCTCACTTCACCTGTTAATAACCTGACATTTATGTAGAACTTGGTGTGGCTAAAGCACTCTGCATGTGTGTGTTATCTTATTTGATTCTCACAGCAGTTCTCTTGGGCCTGTGAAGTATGTGAAAGAAAAAATGTCAATACAAATATGATATTCAAGGCTCAAGTCTGCCAGAAATGATTTTATTTAGTTTCATATTAATATCCAAGCATTTCTAGCTTGGAGATAGCAATGTTCAATGTGGCATAGCCCTCCAACATGACTCATTCTCCCAAAGTGATTTCGGGTGACATTTTTAGGAATCCTGAATAAGGAAAAGAGCACAATATATCAAAGTACAGGTTGGGTTAATTTCTAGAATTTTTATGTAACCAAGCTACTCTCCTGGACCACTCCCCTCAAGAAATCAATAGATTCCTCTAGACAAGAGTTAAGTTTTGTTGACATCCTTAATCCTTTTCCCTAAGAAAGGCTTTAGCTTTTATTCTGCCCACTTTCTTAGGGAGGCAAGTTTAGAAAGATTTTTAGGCTATAGAAATATTATTCCTTAATATTTCTAGGGAAACGCTAGAGGATATTGTTTTCCATGCTTCCACACGCACGCAAACTACTTTACAAATGAGGAAACTGAGACTCAGGAAGATTGTGAATTGAGTAGTATCCATTAGATGGTCACCCCTGGTGCCTTGGGGAGGATGAGAACATGTTTGATTCAACTCATCAAATGTTTATTAAGTTGTCACTGTGCACCAGAGCGGGGCTCAAGAAGTGCACCATGGACACAGAAAAGTGAATACCAGATGCTTTGGGGGAAGGCAAAGAACTCTTCATATAAGTGGCAGCACCTGATTGGATTCTCAAAGAAAGCTAAGAATTCTAGGAAGCATGATAGAAAGGGAATTCTTTGAAGTTAATCTTCAAAGAGACAACTTTTGCCCAAGCACAGATAGAGGAGATGGAAAATGTTACTGTCCAGGGCACAGTGAGGAAACCAGTTTGGCTGGAGCAGAGCAGATGAAGAAAAATGAGAAAATTCAGTAAGGCATGTCCATGCCAGACGGGGTGAGGGGTGGAGGGGCATGGTTAGCATGCAGGCTGATTAGATGTTAACCTAGAGACATGAAGGAGCCACTAAGGATCTGAGGAGGGGATTGACATGGAAAGGAATCATGTCCCAAGATGAGGCACTTCGTTGGTGGTGATTGAGTATATTTACAGTGAAAACACTGAAAATAGAAGCAAGATGTTAATTGGTAATGCTTAAAATCCTTCAACAAAACACTCAGAAAGAGCAGAAAGCAGACGAAGAGCCAGGGAGCGAGGAAGAGGAAGAGGAGGAGGAAGCAGAAAAGGAGATGATAGAAGAATCCAACGTGGAAGACTTACTAGATAATAGCTGGAACATTGTGCAGTTTCTTCCCCAAACAGCCTCTTGCCAGAGCTACTTTCTCATGATTATCTCGGGTGAGTAAATCTTTGGGCCTCTTCCCTCCATTTTCCATCCGCAGCTTCTGTCTTGTTTGCCCTGACGCTGTGTCTAGTGAAGGCCCTTCCATCTACCCTGGGCGTCCCTGCCAGATTCTCTGGCATAGACTGCTAGTAAATGTGCCCACTTCACAGTATCACCCATACACCAGAGGAATCCTAGTTTAGTATGCCTGACAACTGATTTCCAGCCTTGGCTTGCAGATTTCCAGCAATGGGGAGCCCATTACTTTTTTAGGCAACGCATGCCACTTTGAGGCAGCTCTTTGTTAAAAATGAGACATCCAAGCCCGAATGTGCTTCTTTATAACTTCCACCTGTTACTCCTGGTTCTACCCTCTGTGCCCAACATGCCAGGCTTACTACCTCTTCCAAAGGGCAGCCCTTCATATACTTGAAGACATGTCACGTTCTCTCTTTTCCTTCCTTACTCCTCCCATCTTCTGGCCCTCCTGATGACACAGTCACCCTGTCCAGCCTTTCCAGCACTGGCTGCACTTTCATCCATATCTGAGTCACTGGGCAAGGTTGCTACTTCTAGGTTCTCCCCTGCCTCTACTTTCCTTATTCCCAGACTATGATATTCCTTTACCACATCGTTGTCATTCTACTTTTCTCTCTGCCTTGAAACCCTTGAAGATCTTTGTCTACTCTGTGACTTGCAGCCCTTTGACCCCTCAGATCTCTTCCAGGCCGTCACTGGTGCACTAGCTTCACCTTCCTCCTTTCACCATAGTAAACCTTGGTAAACCAGCCACACTCTCCACTGTCCTTTTCAGTTCCTTGACCCCTTTTCATCTTAATGATCTTGGCTTGCCAAGTGTCGGCTTTGGATCACTCTCACCATTCGCTGCCTCTGTTCCTGTATATCTGCGGCTGAGCAAAAGTGAAAAAAAACTACAAAACTGTGCTTGGTGGTTCGCCTACCAATTTATGCTGCATACCCTTAGGTGGGCCCTCACTGCTGCAAGGCATTTCTATGTTTCTCTTACCTTTTGTGACTAAATCTTTCAGAAGGCATGACAGGTGCCTCTACTTCTTTTCCTTTCATTCTCTTCTAACCTCTCTGCACCCTGGATTCTCACATCCGTCATTCAACTGAAGTCTAAAGTTATTAACAGTCTCCTCTTTGCCACATGTCATCTTTCTTGACACTGTCTTCCAAAGATGCTCTTTGAGACTCTTTTTCTCCTTGATAATGTTTTCCTTTCTAAGTGTTTGTGACACTGCTTTCTCCTAGTTCTTCCACTGCCTATCTGACACTGCCTCCTCATTCCTCTTGGCTGGCTATTGATCCAGGTCACAGACTTTAGAGATGTCCTACAGGACTGTCTGGAGAATTTGCTAGGGTAGGGTTTTTGGTTTTTTATTACTATTCTGGATAATAACCACAGCTTTTGACCAGACATTTATATGCTCCAATATACACATGGTTGCAACTACTAATTGTTTTTAATACAATTTTATCATGAATTTAACTTTTCATTAGAAATCAAACATACTTTTAAAATTATTTACAATTCAAAAACAGCAAATAACAACTTATAATTTCTTTGATAATCCATTCACATATATAATATGTGTTTTTAGCATATATATTATCGCAAATCTAAATTCCTTCACATTACATTAATTCATGTTTATATATTTATATTTTTCTGTATTTTCCATTTTAATTGTAGCATATCATATTAATTTGTACCAGTTTTGTTTCTCTGTATTTATTTCAACATATATTTTTCTTTTTAATTACACACGAGTTATATGTTTCCAATGAGATTATTAAGTCAGAAGATATGTTTGGTTTTATAATTCTTATTCATTGTTGCTAAATTACGCCAGTTTGCAGCTGCACTAAAATATATTTAGCATGTGAATGTACTTTCTTTTTCCTATAACTCTGACCCTGGCAGCTCTGATTTTTATCATTTTTGCTTCATGGATGTGAGATAGTACTGTCAAGTTGTTTTACTTTGCATTTCTTTGTTGTAGGGTTGGAGATATTTTCAGGTGATTACATATACTTTGTTTCTTCTTAGGTTACCTTTTAGAGGAAGGTGTTGACACTTAAAGATTTGGAAGTTTCTTATGTCAAAGTGATAACTGGAGAGCACCTTGAGATCTAGACTGTCAGTCAATAATAGTGAATAAACATTTACTAAACACCTACTGTATGCCAGACACTGATACAAATGTTGGAAATACAAAAACAGAAAAAGAAAGATAAGTCTGTGTTTTCAAGGAGCTTCTAGGCTAATGGAGGAAGTTGAAGAGGGAGGGCATGGGGAAGTTAGAGAAGTCCCAAGTAGGAAAGGCAGGTGAGCAATGAGCTTTGTGCTGGGTTTTCTCCTTAAATGGAAGTTCGGAGTTGATGGCCCCGTGGAGTGTGGTAATGAGATGGAGTTCCATAGCTGATGGGATCTTCCTGGATATCAGGACCCTTAGAACCAGACTGTCAGAGCTGAGAGGGCCCTTAGAACACAGGATGTCAGAGCTGGGAGGGCCCTTGGAACACAGGATGTCAGAGCTGAGAGGGCCCTTAGAACACAGGATATCAGAGCTGGGAGGGCCCTTGGAACATAGAATGTCAGGGCTGAGAGGGCCCTTAGGACATAGAATGTCAGAGCTGGGAGGGCCCTTGGAACATAGAATGTCAGGGCTGGGAGGGCCCTTAGAACACAGAATGTCAGGGCTGGGAGGGCCCTTAGAACACAGGATATCAGGGCTGGGTGGGCCCTTGGAACAGAGAATGTCAGGGCTGAGAGGGCCCTTGGAACATAGAATGTCAGGGCTGGGAGGGCCCTTAGGACATAGAATGTCAGAGCTGGGAGGGCCCTTGGAACATAGAATGTCAGGGCTGGGAGGGCCCTTAGGACATAGAATGTCAGAGCTGGGAGGGCCCTTAGGACATAGAATGTCAGGGCTGGGAGGGCCCTTAGGACATAGAATGTCAGAGCTGGGAGGGCCCTTGGAACATAGAATGTCAGAGCTGGGAGGGCCCTTGGAACAGAGGATATCAGAGCTGGGAGGGCCCTTGGAACATAGAATGTCAGGGCTGAGAGGGCCCTTAGGACATAGAATGTCAGAGCTGGGAGGGCCCTTAGAACACAGGATATCAGGGCTGGGTGGGCCCTTGGAACATGGAATGTCAGAGCTGGGAGGGCCCTTGGAACATAGAATGTCAGGGCTGGGAGGGCCCTTGGAAGACAGAATGTCAGGGCTGGGAGGGCCCTTGGAAGACAGTCAGAATTGGGAGGATCCTTAGGACAAGGAATGTCAGGGCTGCTATTATCGCTATTACCCCAGATTTGTCGTTGTGCAGTCATTTCATTAGTGTCCAACACTTTGACTCTTTTTGGGGTTTTCTTAGCAAAGATAGTGGAGCAGTTTGCCGTTTCTTTCTCCAGCTCCTTTTACAAATGAGGAACTGAGGCAAACGGCTAAGTGTCGCCCAGGGTCTGAGGTCAGCTCTGATCTCAGGAAGGTGAGTCTTCATGACTCCAAGACCATTGCTCTGTTCACCGACCACTTTGCTGCCATGTCAATGTTGTTACTCTATCATTATCATGTAATAGTATTATTTCCTGTCTTAGTAAGCTGATTTGAACCTGATATCTGAAATCATCTTAGATTTGAGAAGAATGCTCCAAAATCTGAAATAGTTTTAGAAAACAATTTATTAGGTTTGGTACAGGAGAGCAAACCAACAAAGGGTGTGGTTCCTTCCCACCCCCAAAGGGTATGACTCTGGAAAGTTTATGTTATATAGAATTTAGACAAGGGGATCCTCAACTGTAGAATAAAGAAATTTTTCAGAGTAGAATTAAGAAATTTTGCAGAGGGGGCAGCTTAAAAGCATGAAAGAATAAGATGGATATCAGTAAATAAAAATATTCAGTAAAATTTGAGCAAAGCCACAATATAAACTTGAGTGGACCCAAAAAGGACCCAGAGAATCCAGAATTCCTTGTAGACATTTCTAGAGAGTCGTAGCATTCTGGAGTCAAACAATCTCTGGTTGCACAGTTAGATTTAAACAGTATAATAAAACATTTTCCACAATACCAGTCTGACATTTGAGACCTAACCTTTGAGACTTTGGACCTGCCACAGCACTGTTTGCTGAGAAGCGCCTCCAATCCTCCATGGTGCTTTTTGGGAAAGTCATAGGCTTTCTTTTTCCTGTGTTAATAGATCTTTTCCTTTTTCATATTTCTCATTCGAGTGTTTGCTTATGATGTTTCCATAAGAGCTCTGAGGTGCCCCGCACTTCTTGCTGACGTGCCCTGTGAATTTTTAGGTTGCAGACTGTTGTTTGGTTTTGCTATCCCAAGAAATTGTTGTCATTGCTTCAAAAATAGATGTATCCCAAGTCTTGCTTTTCATTGACCTGTGTCGTGCCAGTGGTCCTGAAGTTGGGCCTTCTGGATCTTTCTTAGGTAGACCTTGGGGCCTCTCAGCCTCAGCCCTGTCCTCTCCTCCCCTTGGCCTTGGGGGCGGCTACTGTCCTTCCTTGTTCATCAATCCTTTGCTCCTCGTTGTGAAGTTGACTTTGAGTTGATTTTCCGTCTTTTTTTTTTTTAACTTTGTGTGGCTTTTGTTTTCTGTAAGTCTTTTCATTATTCCCTTCAGGAATTATTTTTGAGGGACTCCTGAAATATCCTTCACCTCTGGCATATATCCAGGTTGGCCTCCTTGCTCTTCTGCAATTGCCTTTTGGGCAAATATGTATATTTTTCTTGTAGTTTTGAATTGTGAATACATTTGTTTTTATTGTTTTTTTGTTTGCGGAGGTTATGTCTCTCTTGGTGTTTCTCTGACTTTTAAACAGACAGTTAGAGGGTGATAGTTAGGAAGGACTGGCTCCCTAGCATCTACACATTCATAGAAGTCCAGGGATTTTAACTAGGAAGGGCTTTTGGCTCATTCGAAGAAGGAAAATAATTTAAGCCTTAAATAACACCATAGGATTTTGAGGGATCACTCAGTTTTTCCCCCTCCTTTTATGGGTGAGAACCAGATACCTGACCAGAGAAAGTGACTTGTCTAAGGGGTCGAGTAGCATTTCCCTGATGGTCACCACCATTCTGTCACTGCCTTCTTTCTCTCCAGCATATATCGTGGCTGTGTACCATAGCATGAAAGAGGAGCTGAGACGCAGTGCCCCTGGGTGCACTCCCATCAAGAGGAGAGGGAACAGCCAATTGTCCCAGGAAGCTGAAGGGCTAGCTGGGGCTCTCCCTGGTGAGTGATAAGCCCTGGCCTTGGCCCACAGCTGTGCCTGAGGCCTTCTCCCTTGCTCCATGTTCTCTGTGGCATGTGTGCAAGACCCATATTCTTTTCTGGTAGCCCCTTCAAGGTATAAGGGAAGTCACCAGGTCAGCCAAGACCTGAACAGTTTCTTCTCTCCCAGGAATGATCACCTTCTCCCAAGATTATGTATCCAATGAACTCACCCAGAACTTCTTTACCATAACTCAGAAGATCCAAAAGAAAGTGATGGGCTCCCGCAACTCTACAGAGCCCTCGGATATGTTCCCACACCTCCCTGGCTCTCATTTACTGCTCAACAACCCTGCCCTGGAGTTCATAAAATATGTGTGCAAGGTAAGAAAGGTGACCTCTGGTGTTCAGATCATCCTTCAAGAGTCCGCTCAGGTGCCAAGAGGGCTCAGACTTTCTGGGGATGCAGCTGGAGTTCAACGAGAGCATAAAGAGAAGGATGGGGAGGTTTCCCATTGACCCTAGAAGCTCTTCCTACAGTCACTGCCTTTCAGCGGCTGCCTGCACAGTCTGGGGCCTTGTGGCACTGGGCCATAGAAAGGCCAGGGAAAACTCTACCCTCGCCACTCTCCCTCTCTGTCATGTTTGGCTCCCAGCTTCTGGGTTCTCATCCCACTCCAACTTTACTGGAGTCCTTGCTTCCACCATCTGGTGTAGAAGAAGGATGTCCCATTCCTTCGGCCAGTCTTCACTGGGGAGATTTTGTGGCATCCCAAATTGAATCTAAGAATAGTGTTCTATGAAGCAGGTTAAATTCTATAGGACTGCTACTATTATAGACTTAGGATGATGGTCTGCTGGGGCTGGGGGGAGCCCAACCCCCTCATTGTAGAAATGAGGAAACTGAGGCCCAGGCAGGGCTTTGGTTTCAGAGCTGGGACTAGAATCTGGATCTCTTTAGTCACAGCTGTTGTATTTTCCCACTACACTAAACCTCCCAAATTGTATTGGTTTTTGTGGATTGACCTTGAAGCCTACCCACTTTATAGCAATATTTCTATGAAAAAACACATTCTGAGTCTTAAACTAGTAAGTCAGGAACTTTCTGTACTTCACAGCAGCAGCAATGTTGAGGAAAGCATAGAGGAGCCAGCTCCCTCTGCAGTGAGTTGAAGAAACAAGATTTTAGTAATGCCATCCAGCTTAGAGAAAGGTAGCCCTGGGGCCAGGGGAGGTTAGAGGACAAAGCAGGTGATCTCCTTCCCAGAGTCCTCAGCCGACCCCCCTGAGCTGTCTCTGCAGGTGCTCTCTCTGGACACCAACATCACCAACCAAGTGAACAAGCTGAGTCGTGATCTTCTGAGGCTTGTGGATGTGGGTGAGTTCTCGGAGGAGGCCCGGTTTCGGGACCCCTGCCGCTCCTACGTGCTCCCTGAAGTCATCTGCCGGAACTGCAACTTCTGCCGGGACCTGGACCTCTGCAAAGATCCCTTCCTGTCTCAGGTACAGATCAGCTGATGTTACAACCTTGCGGTGAGCCCCAAGGTCCCTCCTCGTTGGGACATAATCTTCCAGCCCCAGGCCTCAACCCCTTTCCTCTTCCCACACCTTTGCATCACACGCTGCTTTCCTGTCACCCTGATAACCGAGATTCTCCAAGTCACCGTGCCCCTGCTGTGAGTGTTCTCAGCAGTGCTGTGGACCAACCTTGGAGGCTGGGCTCCTCCCTCCTCTTCAGGGCCACTAAGAGAGACTGACCACTTTCACTGGACTCTGCTTTTTTTCATTGGCCTCTGCACAGACTTATCACACAGCTATAGAGTGCACAAGCGCATACCATGTCTGAATTCCTAGAGACCAGGAAGCCCTAGCCAGAGGGCTCATCTCACTGCCTTTTCCTTCCCCATTTAGGATGTCTCAGTCTTGCCTCAGTGGCTTTGCTCCAACTGCCAGGCAGCGTATGACTCGGCCCACATTGAGATGGCCCTGGTAGAAGCCCTTCAGAAGAAGCTGATGGCCTTTACCCTGCAGGACCTGGTAAGGCGCTGGGGGTGGGACCCCAGTCCCATTCAGGGTCTTGCACCAGCACCATGCCTGCAAATGTCTTCTCTAAGGAGAGCTTCCCTATCCCCCTCTGTGTGCTTTAAACAAGCAGCACTGAAGTAGGTGATAAGAGGGAACCTCTCCTGAAGGAGATCTCTTTCTGTGGAGGACTGCAGCCCCATGGTGACTTTGGCTTTTCTGGTGATAGCCATCAATTCCTATCCCTTGAGAGAAAGGGAAGGAGTTCTTGGGAAGGGCCCAGGGACTGAGCCCCTGCTTCTTATGGCTACTTGCACTGGTTGAGAGGGTAGCCTTGCATTTCCCAACTCAGGGGAAATGAGGCAAACCCACTAAGAACATCCTCCAATCATTCAGCAAGTATTTTTATTGACATCTGCTGTGTCCTCGGCCCTGGGTGGGCTTGGGGGCGGGGGTGGGGGAAGAAAGAAAGGACACTCACAAGATATGCAGGGGGATTTAAGATTTGTAGGCCTCGGTCCAAAGTTAGTGTCTTGTGTGATCAAGTGCTCCATTATTTGGATGTCTTATAACTGAAGGGAAGAGGAAATCATGGGCTCCAGTGGTCAGGGAAAGAAGAGTCGTGCAAGTAGAAGAGGAAGGGTCTGAGAATCTGCCCAAGACATCCAGGGTATGTGTTGAGGAGTGGTGGGAGGTCAGGTTGGCCACAGAGAAAAGCCAGATTGTAGAGGGCACAAAAAGTTAGGCATGTGAGCGTAGGCTCAGGCATCAGAGAGTAGTACAGCTTCCCAAGCCAAGGCCTAAAGGAAGGAGGCAGGGTTCTGGCACAGGGGGATCGAAGCCCCTTACTCCCACAGCTTGGTGCTTTAGCTTTCCTTATTTTAGATCTGCCTCAAGTGTAAAGGAGTGAAGGAGGCCAACATGCCCATCTACTGCAGCTGTGCCGGAGACTTTGCCCTGACCATTCAGACCAAGGTAGGAGCAGGCCCGTGCTCCCCAGGGGCGAGTCATCCCTTTGCAGGGTTTCCTCTTTCAACTTCTGTCTGTGATGTCTTCACTCACAGCACTGGTTCTGTTCTCCCTAGTGCCTCTCTCCAGGCTGATAGCAGTTCCTTTCTGCCTTTGCAGGTCTTTGTAGAACAGATTGGCATCTTCAGGAATATTGCCCGACATTACGGCATGACCTACCTGACAGAAATGATTGAGTGGTTGCTCCAGATGAATCCCCAGCTTGCTAACTAGAGCCTAGCCAGAGGGTTGTGCTCTTAGCTAGACATTTGGCCATGGTCCCCGCCCCACTGTCCCCAGTGTGACTGAGCTCTTCCTCTGGGAGGACAGAAGACACCCTACTTACATGTGACCAGGCACTCAGTGTTTCTAAGCCCAGGGAAATAAAGGATAGTGGGCAAAGCCTTGTGGTGCCCCTGGAGCACTTGAGTTAACAGCTGACTCTGGCCATAAGTTGTCCAAGGAGGTGAGGGTGAACATTCATCCTGTGACAGCAGAATCAGGCCTGAAACCCTTCAGGAAGGAGGACTCTGAGCCACTGGAGATACCTTGATTGTTGTGGCCACTTCTGTGGCTGAAAATCAGGTGAAGACTTGGGGGACTGGTACCTGTGTAAATAAATGTAATTCTGTACAGAGCATCTCCTCTCCAGGCCTGTGGCAGGGGAGTGCCTGGGGACCATGCTTTGAGGACCTGCTCCAAAAAAGTCTGCTGCTGGTGTGCAGAACTCTGGTTCGTGCCTACAAGAGCTTGGGCAGGGGCCAGAAGCCCGGGCTTTAGTCCTGGAGTTCAGAAGGGCAGTGGTGGCTACCAGCTTACCTGATACCTTCACTCCCCCAGAATCTCAGAGCCCTGTCACCCTGCCACGCATCGGCAGGAGCGTGTAAATGGTTGTCTTGAGCCAGTTTGTTTTCACTGCTGCATTGGCTAGGGCCCCATGCTTAAGGAAAGCAGGATTTATAGCAATTATCTTGGGAGGATTGGAACCCTAGAGTATTCCAAGAATACCAACCCTGTTGGTATTCTGTGTGTCCACAGGAAAACTAGTCCTATTGAGCTGTGACTAGAGGAATGAACTGAACCTGTCCCCCTCTTTAGTGGAAGAGTTTGGGAGTAGGGATTGGAAGGGGCAGGGGGTCCAAGGAGAAGGCTCCCAGGAGAAGGCTTTTCTGGAGGAGATGAGGGGATTGTCCTAGAAAGCCTGGGCCCTTCATAACCAGACCCGGCTTGTGGTAGCTCCAGGCTGGCCTGAGATGGCACCTGAAAGTGACAGCTGCTCCCCAGTGCTGTAGGAAACTTGAGCTGCCTGCAGGTAGATGAAGCCAGAGTTAGCTTGACTTGCAAAGGCTCTGGAGTGAAGAGAAAATCAAATTAAAGAGGAGGCAGGGGCAATGGCGGGGGAGGGAAAGAACGAGACAAGCTGTGCTTCCTGGAAGGCCTGGGGCCAACTATCTCAAGGCAAAGTGCTGGGCCCTCGGGGCCTGGGGGGTGGTGCAGGCTTCCATTCTGCGTACTGGGTCTGACCCTGGGCATTGCCTGCCCTAGGTGACAAGGCTGGGAAGTTGTCCCTGGAAGTAGTGGAGAGGACATTAATGGCTGTGGCTCCCTCTGCAGAGATGGGTGTCGAGCCAGAGTCAATGAGGCCACTTTAAGGCCTTCAGGGGTGGGATGGGGGAGTCCTAGTGACCATTGGTGCTTGGGGATTAGATATCTGAGCCCTCAGAACTGGCTTTCTCCATCTCTGAGCTGCTGCCAGATGCCCAGCTGGAAAAGCCAGTTTCTCAAGTCTTCAGGGCTGTAATACAGATACCCTGCACGTAGCCGATGGCTGAGAGCTCTTCAGGGGCAACCCACTTTCCACAAGAGACACCGATGTGCCTTAGTAAAGTGGGATGCTTCCCTCCCTCCCTCTCATGGCCTCAGTTCCCCATCTTGTTCCATGACTGACTGCAGGTGCACAGCACTGAAGCCCCAAGGTCCCTGGGGATCAGTGGTATTCAGAGCTGGGCTTTCCTCGCCAGTCTGGAGGAGTGGGACCAAAACCCGTTCCTATGGTTAGGGAGGCAGACAGGCCTGGGGGCAATGGGTGAGGACTGAGAAACAGCCATCCAGGATGCTGAGAGAGGTCTTCTATAGCAGCCACAAAGAGCCGAACAATCAGATTACCCAGTGACATACTCGGGTCACTCCTAATCAGGTTAGCATCAGCTTCTTCTCCATTCCCAGCAGTGGCTTTCCAGCTCATGTCTGCTTCCTGCAGGCCTATCGCTTGTCACTGCACTGATACCCCTCTCTCCCTTCACCCTTAACTTTGGTTTAGGCTCAGAGAATGCGGGGCTGACCAGCTAAGAGAGACAGGATCACCACCAGCATCCTTAGTCGCCCACCCCCAACTCCAGGACCATCCACTTCCCTTTCCTCAGACTTCTCCCTTGGAGCATGAGCAAGCTGACCCACTCTGGGGGAGGGGAGAAGGCCTGAGGTTTGAGGAGAGCAGTCTGAAGTAGCCCCAGTGTGTTAGAATGAATGACAAACAGGAATATTGCCAAGCAGCGATGGGCCAAGCTCAGATGGAAGGGCTGGAAGGGGCCTGGATGTGCATCTAATCTTCACCCGGACCTGAATCCACTTCCCTCCAGCATACCCAACAAACAGGGACCTCAGAGGCAGCCCATTCTGCTTGGACAGCCCTCAGTTAAATTGGGTGGCGGAACATCGGCACCCGCCGCCAGTCTGCACTCTTCAGTCCTTTGTCCACAGGGGCTGGCTTCTCAGCTCAGTGACCTGTATGGTCTCCCTGAACAGGTCTATCAGGAAGAGCAAGCCAAGGACCTGGTCCCTAAGTCCAGCTGTGTCCAGGAAAATTCCTCTTCCCCTTTGCTGATGACCCTCACCCTATCAGAAAGGAGCCAGATAGGCCTTCCACGTCTGGAAGTGGTTGGCCTATGCCATACTCCCAAGAACAGGTAAAGTCCAGCAGGTTCTGGTCATATGTGATTTATTTGAGCTTGCTGCCATCTTGTTTCCAGTTGCATAAGGGGATTCATGGGGACCTCTCTGGGGGAGAGCTGGAGCATATATGCCAGGGTAATGAAGCCAGGGGAGAGGGGATGATACAGAAATCTCACCCTGGAATGTGAGCTCAGGTCTAAGGAAGGAGTATCTGTCACCGGAGCCATCTGGCAGCAGGTTTGTGGGGAGAGGGAGGGAATTGTGAGGGGTCCAGTAGGGGGGAAATTGAGGTTTCAGCTGGTGGGAACAGAGGGGTACAACCTTGCTGAGGATCCAGAATATGGCAGGTTCAGAAATAACCAGCGCGGGGGATAAGGGCAAGGCTAGGAGGATGGAGACGAGTAGGAGAGAACCATCCCTCCCATACCCCAAGTTTCTATTCCTCTTTAGCCAGCCCTGTTGGATCTGAGCTGCTCCTCAGTATTAGTAGCATGGGCCCAGGGACCCCATCTTTCAGCAGAGCTGTTGACTTCAAATGACCCTGTGGCCTCAGCCAAGGTCTCAGTCTCTTAAGCAGCACAAGGAAAAGGTGGAGACGGTGCTGGGAGGGTCAGAGCTGGGACAAGCCTTTGGGTTCCTTGGGTATGGAGTCCTGTGGGCTGGAAGGCCCTTGTTCTTCCCTTGGATCCTGAGTATCCACCATCTGCTTGGACCAGGGGCAGAGATGGAGTACAGGCTGATCCCCAGGCTAGAGATTTCGGGCTCTAGGCTACTGGCCCCTCTTCTGTAGGTCATTTTCCTGGGGTCCTTCCCTGAACCTCAGTTTGCCCATCTGTAGCAAGGGGAAGTGCTTGGACATCTGGCTCTGGCTTGTAGAGCTGTCTGTAGGGCACTGCCCAAGGGAGGGGGAAGGAGGGAGAGTGGGTTGTACCTTGTCAAACTTTCTGTGACTGTAGACCTTATTCTTGTTCATGAAGGTCAGTAAGATCCAGTCGCAGAGAAAGGAGCCCTTGAGAGCAAGCAATAGGGGCCCTGAGTAAGCATTCTGCCAGCCCTATGCCCTCCCCAGGACCCCAGGGGAACACACTTACCACTCCAATGGAAGTCAGCGCTGTGGCCAGGTTAATGATGGTAGGAATCAAGCTAAACTTCCCAGCCTGGTGGGAAGAGACCTACTTTTAGTCTCCTCCCCTACAGACTGCCTTGAACCCTTCCCTTAGACAATATCATAACCCTCAAAGGCTCTTACCTGTCCATGCACAATAACATCAATTCGGATCCCATAGGCCTTGATGAGAGTGCGGGAGTCTGTGCCATTGTGGTTGTAGTACTTAGCAAATCTAGAATGGAACAGGGCCAGGGGTAAAACATGATCTGTACAGTCAACACTCACATGACATTTGGACAGTGTCTACAACATCCTCATCTCTGTCCCCAAGCGTTGGACTGAAGGTGGAAAATTAGACTCCTTGCTTTAGGTCTCTCCCCTCTTCAATCTATTCTCCACCCAAACAGCATGGTGACCCGTATCGGTACAAGTATTGGCCACGTCAGTCCTATGCAGGAATCTTCAGTGATACCCTAATGTAGGGCTGAGGAACCTGCAGACTCAAGGCCACAGAGTCCATCCTGTCAAAGGGCCACACTTGAGGACCTAGTGTGACCTTGAGGTCACAAGTTCCCCACACCTGGCCTTATGACTTTGGGGCCAAATCCAGATACCTTTGCTTGGCCTTTCCCACCTTTCACTGAAAGCCAGAGCCTGCCTTTGCCTGCTTATTTCGAAGTGCTCCCTGCCTTCCCCTTCTACCTCCAGAATGCCCTTGCTCCAAAGCTCAACCTCTTAGAATCTCTGGCTTCCTTCAACTCAACAAGCACTAGTATGAAGTACCTGCTATGTTCCAGGAAGCCCTCTTCACTCCAGAGCGTTCCTCTTTTAATTTATTTCTTCTTTATCCTGCATATAGCTCATCTGTATATATTTGTATGCATGTGGTAATGATGGGGTTCAGACTCTATGAACTTCCTTGATCTCCCCTTGAATCTTCTCACTTAATCTGGTCTTTTTTATTCAAATCTAATCTTTCCATTTGATCCGGCAGTCTCGGGAGGGCCCATGGGCTTTTCATTATTGCTGGGCCCAGGTCTCTTCATGCACTCCTCACCCTTGATTCTATCAAAACCCCATTCCCCAGTTTGCTGACCACTCCCATCAGGATCCTCCCTAGATTCGATCTGTATTCACCCCAGGGTACTGGTCATTCCCATACTGCCCCTATCAAGACCATCCCTGGGGCCCCAGACTACTTGGTGGCACCGAGATCCCTCCTACAGTCTTTTCTGTATTTAAGTTCCATCTTGCCTCCATGAAAGCGCTCAGATTCAATCTAGTTCAGACTCTGTCTAGCTAAGGTTCTATCTGGGCTGCTTGTGAATATAAGCGTTACAAATGCTTAGGTTCCTTAAGCATCAACCCAATGTGGCGAATGTTTAATAAACTTCGTTTTTCTTTGACTTTAAGAAAGCTTGAGTTGAATTCATTTGAGCAGGACCTAGCGTGTTGGTATTCCAGGGTCCCCCAGTACCCCTCAGACCTCAGCAGTCTCCTCCATTAAGCTCCTCCACAAGCTCATTGAGGGCCTTTTGACTTTTATTTTTATCCACAGCACTTAGTACAGTGCTTGGCTCACAGTGGGTGCTTAATAAATGTTTATTGACCAATTGTCCTAGGCGCTAAGGATACAAACACTCCCTGCTCTCAATAATCTGACAGTTGACTGAATCCAAATATGCAGTGATCACCTACTGTGTGCCCTGCAGGTGCTAGACCAGAACATGAAAATGACGCCCAACACCGAAGCTACCCTGCCTTCAAGGAGCTTAATTCTACTGGAGAGAAGTTCCCATAGCACCCACCTACAGGGAACTCTCCCTAAATCCCCTCATCATCAGGGTTTTCTCCTCAAATTGTGTGAATACTTATGTTCACACATCATAGCCCCCACTTCCAGTAGCCTGGAAGCTCCCTGAGGGAAGGGATGGTTTTTTGTTTTGCCTTTGTATCTTCAGCATTTAGCACATAGTTGCTTAAATGCTTGTTGGGTTGGATTGGTTGGTAAAACTCTCCCCTAGCCTTCATCTTAAAAGGCCCACAGTCTTCTACTTGTCCCTTTTTGTCTTTACTTGGAAGGAAAAGTCCTGGCCCTTGGGAATCCTCCTATCTTGGTTCTTTGGCCAACCCTAGCCTGCTGGTGTTGTACTGACTGGGTCAGTGGGTGGGGGACTGAGTCCCCAGGGCATACCTGTAATTGTAACCCGAGGAAGCCTGGATGTGCTTAGGGTCAAGCCGCCGGAAAGAATATTTGGGATTGCATTTGGACTCAGACAGGTCCAGGTCACAGTTCCAGTTGATAATGACCCCAATGACTCCACCCTGCAGAGAAGAGAAGAGGAACTGAGATTACAAAGATAGGAGCAGCATGGTGGTCCTGCCTCTTGACTCAGAGAATTGGGGTTCAAGTCCCCTTTCTCATCCTTATTCCTTGTGTGACCCTTTCTCATCCTTATTCCTTGTGTGACCCTGGACGAGTCAGCTAACCTCTCTAGGCCTCAGTTTCCTTCTCTATGAAATAGAGGGGTTGATCCAGACATCATCTGAGGTCTCCTCTCTCTAGATCTATGTTTCTATGATTGAAATGGAATGAGGGTCCCTTATAACAAAGGAGAAGGATGGTGTCCATAGCCCATTCAGACCTGGAGGTAGAAGAAGCAAAAGGTTGAGAAATCAGAGTCAGGGCTAAATTGGACCTTATTATATAGGTTAACCCTGAGGAAGAAAGTATCATGAAGTCATAGATTTGGGAATCTTAGAAGTTATCTTAAGCGACCCCCTCATTTTACAGCTGACTTGCCCAGGGTCACAAGTAGTAAATTGAAGATTTGAGATTCAAACTCAGATCTTTTGACTTCAGACCATGCTTTCTCTTCACTGCACCGCACTTGGAGGGTTGACCCCTAGGTTGAGAGCCAAAGTTCCTGACACACCTTCCCCCAGCTTTCCCTTTTCAACCTTCAAAATTTTCCATGGCTTCCTCAGCCCACATGGAAGCTGGTAGGCCAGCCATGAGCATCAGCAGTCAATAATTCAGTAGGTATTACATATACCCAAGTTTGCCAGAGAGATCACATTTCTCTTTCCTCTGCCTCTGGTGGCAGGTGGGGCCAACCCATCTTCTGAGACAGGAGAGATTTGGTGACCCTCCTACAGGAACACAGATCCTCCTATTGCTCATTCTCCCGTTGCTGGGGCTTTGGCTGCATTTCATGCCCTTTGCCAAGCTGATCAGAAATCCCAGGAAAAAGGTACTGAGAAGGAGCTCTCCCCCTGGTCCCCACACTCTAGTCCTGGGCCTTCATGGCTGGGCTGCATTCCCCAATCCCAACACTTCATTCCTGAGTCCCCATACTTTTGTTCCATTGCACCCCCAGCCCAAATACAACACTCCTGAACTTGAACCTCACCTTCCACTCCTGAACCCCCAGTCTCAGATTTTAGGGCTGCCACTTTTATGAGGGGATCCCCTTGACTCCCACAGTATTCCCAAGTCCCAAGCCTCATACTTCATTCCTGAGTCCCTCGGCTTCATCCCCCCACCCTCACTCTTCATCGACTCCTCTCTACCCCCCACCCCCAGACCCCAACCTTATAGGCCAGCTCTGTGAAGTTCTCTCCTGCCTGCTCCACAATGAAGCCCAATTTAAATATGGGACAGTAGAGGTCGGTGTCAGCATTGAAAGTACAGTGTTTCAGGTAGCCATCATCATAGTCCCTGATGTTCCCTCTGGGAGATGGAGAAAGAGCATGGTAGAGTTGGGACAATTCTCTCCCCTTATCCCAAGAAGTTGGGGGTGAGGCAGAGATGATAATCTCAATCAGAAGAGCCCAATCTCTTCTCCAAACTTGATGTCATGACTCCCTTCCCTGTGGCTCTCCCCTTCTCCCTCTGCCCCATCCTCTGCCTTGGGCCCCATGACAAACTGCTTTTTCGTCTCTTACTTGGAAAATCGAAATTTAGGATAATGTATGCTGTTCTTGATAAGGATGGTGAACTGTGGGGCCATCTTCCCCAGGAACTCACTGAAGAGGAAGGACAGACAGATCAAAAGTGAGGGTCTCCCCTCCATCTGGAACAGAGTGCTACATCCCTAACTAGGGCGGGGGTTTGTGGGGTCAGATTCACCTCCCTTGCCCCAGACAATTATGTCATGCATGCTACACACACACACACACACACACACACACACACACACACACACATCAATGACAGAGCTGGAACCAAAAGCCAGGTCTTCAGATGAGAGGACGTAGAGCTGGACTTTCCATAACATCTTGTTCAATTGCCTCATTTTACAGATGAGGAAACTGAGGCTTAGAGAAATGACTTGTCCAAGGTTGGCCCCAGGTCCTCCGACTTTTCATGTCAACTTTAGGAATGGCCTTTATCTGGCCAAGAGGCAGGTTAGAATAGAAGGTGAACTAGTGGAGGGGACAGAGGATTCACGTTCAAATTCCACCTCTGATACCACTTGGCCAACCTTGGGTAAGTTACTTCCATCAGTTTTCTCATCTGTAAAATGAGGGAGATTGGTCTAGAAGTCCAGTGATGTCTCTTCCCGTGAATTCTGAGTGTGATCAGGAGGGGGCAGGGCAAGGACCAGGGCCAGGGAGGTTCTGTAGGAAGCAGGCAAACAGAGAAGGTTTCCTTTAGCCTGAGAACTTAGGTCCTGGGGGACAATGATGGGTGCTGGTGGTCTCTAGACCTGTGGACTGCTCCATCCTCCACAGGGCACCAGCCTGACACCTCACATGTCTTCTTGGTCCCATGGTAATAGGGAACACAGTGTCCAGTTTTCTCTCCTAAGAAAATGGAGATAACATGAAAATTTGGGGTGAAAGGGATGAAGATAACTGGATCCATCAAAGTAGGGACCCAGAAGCAAGGGATTCTGCCTCTCAGCCATGCTCTACTCCTGTACACTCACCATTGCCCAGCATGTCCATCTCCCCAGCTATGCAGTCATTGTCAGAGAAGCAAGTGGCATTGCGAATGCGTATGCTCTAGAGAACATGAGGAAGGATAAGCCGTCTGAGCCCGGCCACTGACTTCTGAAGTCCTTTATCCATCCCCTCCTGGCTACACTTAAGGTGTGCTAGAAGAGACCAGCTTCCAGGCTATCATTTCACACCTCCTTATTTTACAGATTAGAAAAGCTCAAAGAGGGGGAAATGTTTTGCCTAAAGTTATACAATTACTAAGTAGGAGGGATTTGAACCCAGGTTTCCTGATTCCAAATCTTCCCCCTCTAAATAAGAAAATGACCTCTAAAGATCTGGCATGATGCCTTCTATTCCTCCTACCCTTCTCCACCTTCTCCCTTCCAATTACTACATAATTCTGACCACCACCATGTGCCTATATTGAAAGATTGGCACAGCAGAATACTCACCTCAGGGCAGGTTCCCAGGGTCTGGAAGGGAGTGATTTCTGCCCGGGTGATGATGGTGAACACACTGCCCCCCTAAGCTCCAAAGAGAAGAAGAGAGGGCCATGAAGTGGGATGGGGTGGGGCCTGGCAATAGGAGTCCTCCCCTCCTTTAAACCCATCCCTCGAAGGCAGGGCACAACAGGACGGAACAGGACAGAGGAAGCTGACCAAGGTAGAGGCCAAGACACAGGAGAGCCATTGCTTTCCACCCTCAGGAACCAGACCATATCCCTGGGATGAGGGGATGTCTATGGCCCAGAGAGGTCCTCACCTCCGGGGGTTTCACATACTCTTCTACATCCCATACTTTGTCCTGGGACTTGGTGATGCCC